>OZ020190.1:18382420-19629563 GCA_963971165.1 Philopedon plagiatum | reverse complement strand
AATATACAATGAGATGCCTGCGATTTTGATTTTATAAAAAAAAGTCAAGTATTTTTACTACTACTTATTAGTGTTTTTCGTGTGCTGATAAAATCTTTTGCCATTTTACTGATCAGCGATACTGATATTAATGCAATTTAGCTGCTACAGAAGTAGCATTTAATTTTTTATAGTACTATTACATTGTCTGTTTAAGGTCCCAGTACTTGGTGTCGAACATGATGATGATTATTACCATTTTTCAATATAAATAAGGCTTTGTTACTACTTTAAAAAGCGGATATTATTCAATTACAATGTTCTCTTTATTTTTGAATTGCAGGCTAAATGTTTATTTGGCAAGGGTTTTTGAAAAGATACATGATGAATAAAAAAATCACATTCTAGTTGCAGAAGGGTATGCAGCTGGCCATCAGAAATAAAGGGTACTCATCTACTAAACTAGGTCTACTTTTTAAAATGGTAGTAATTGTTTTCATAAACCTATTGTTAAGGAAAAAAAAGACCAAATATAAAAAGTCGCCCAGTTTGCCGTGTTCCGCTTATATCGAATTTTGCTTTCACATAATTCAATATATCTTCCCGTCCAATAAATATATTTTATGATTTAGGATTAAATATTTTTGGTTAAGAGGAAAATAATGATTTACGATGCACTGCGATCCAAATCTGGCAAAGCAGCAAAATATGTTATCTACTACCAAGAATAACGGAAAAAAAATTATTGAGAAAAAGCTCAAAATGGCCTGGATTTAAAAAAATGTATTCGAAAAGTCCATTTTTTCGAAAAATTTTGAAATTAGCTTAACTTTTAACAAAGTTTTAAATTTATTTGACGTTTAGAGTTATCTTTGGTAATGGCATTAACAGAAGTGCTATAACATTACAAAAGTGTATTATTATTAGTTTAATTATTGATTAAATTGTTTAAGCAACTGGGCCTAATATTTAAAACATTTAAACAAATAAAATAGAGAAATATCTGTCGCGGTTGATGGTCACTCATCTATAACTTCCATCCTATCAATGCTGACGTACCGTAAGGTTCAGCACTAGCACCAACCCTATTTCTTCTTCGCATTAATGACCTGCTCTCTTCAACTACCAACCCCATCCACAGTTACGCAGTATTCTTCACTCCAACATTTATTTTTCAGACAATTCTCAATTAAAGAGCTGGATAATAGGCGCAGAACTATGCACCTATCCCTTTCCAAAGATCTTCAATTAATCTTGGACTGAGGTACCAAAAGCCTTGTTCAGTTCAATGCCTCCGAAACCCAGTCTCGCTTCCTGTCACGCAAAAAATCCAGCAATACTTACCCTATCCACAGGGCCCCCGCAAGGGTTATCAACGCCCGCGTGCCAAAAATATTTTGGCGCCCCTTACTCGGCAAAAAAATTGGGGGTGCCCAAATTTGTCCAGTTTTTGTTGGAATTTAGTGTAGAGTAGTTAAAAAAACTATCAGAAACCTTTCTTAAATGCCTTAAGATCAGTATGCTGTTAGTTTTAGATAACATATGTATTTTTTTAATTTTTAATTTTTTTCCTTTAGGCAATCGATTAAAACCTCATTTTATAAGGAAACTACAGAGATTTCAAAACCAAAACTTTATTTTTATCTAAATTATTTATAAAGGCATAAATCAAACAATAAACAAATCACAAATAAAACATACCTTATTATTAGGATACAGAAATTAAATGGGCGTTTTTCTAGATTTGGCCGCTGCAAATTCTTTTATAATATTATCAAAATCTATTTTATCGAGTATCTCTTGCTCTATAGCTAAGATTGCCAAACCAGATAATCTTTCTTGTGACATGGTAGACCTCAAATAATTTTTAATTATTTTTAATTTTGAGAATGATCTCTCACCAGAAGCAACAGACACAGGTAAAGTGAGGAGGATTCTTAACGCAATACTAATATTTGGTAGAGATGAAGTTAGATTGTTTTCAAATATATATTGAAGAATTTCAAGGGGATTTGATACTTCAGGCAATGAAAACAATGTTAGGGCTTTTATCTCGTTAAATAAACCATTTCCTTCCACGTCAGCCTCCTGCTTTTCCTGATCAGTTAGCTTCTGTTGAAGAACATGACAGCATTTTAAAAGATCTTCGTCATTTAATTTAGAAATATCACAAATAAAACCAAAAACGTTTTCGTAATCAGATATCATATCGAACCTACTATTTAAAGAACTTAGTGTTTGATCAATTATTTTTAAAAAGAAATTTATTTTAAAAGCAGTTTTTGGATCTTGAGGTGTCTCATCCGTGTGCTCATAATCGAACAATTTCGGTTTATACCTTCGTCTTACATTATTTAATGGGGGAAAACATTGCTCTATCTCAAGAGCAGCCGCTAGTTTTCCAGCTTCAACAAGATTTTCCTCGAAAACATTATCATTTCTATAATTTTTAAAATGATCGACTAAATTCTTTAAATAGTTTTGGCACACTTTAATGTCAATCGCTACACTTTGCATCATTTTGCTTACAATATTAATCTGGAATAAAACATCATACCAAATTATTATACTACAAATAAATTTAAAAGATTGAATATTTAATAAATGAGAATTTGCTTTATGTCTAGTTTCTATGTTATAAGTATCATTTTCTGCTATTTCTAGAAGGCTATCACATATTTGAATTAAATGAAACTTTAGCGGTTTCATAGCATCAATCCTACTTGACCATCTAGTATCACTTAGGGGTTTTAGATTTAACTGAGGGACATGCTTTTTCATAACATCCCATCTTTTTGTGGATGAAGAGAAAAATACATAAAGTTCTTGTACAATATTAAAAAAATTCACTGTTTCATTTGAAACCTTAGCAGCATCATTTACTGTTAAATTTAAGCTGTGTGCAGCACATGGTACAAAAAATGCCCTAGGATTAGCATCGAGTATGCGTTTTTGTAAACCAATATGTTTTCCGCGCATATTGGCCCCATTATCATACCCTTGACCTCTCATATCTTTAATATCTAAATTTAAATTTTTCAAAAGTCCCATTACAAAATTACATAGCCCTTCCCCTGTAGAGTCGATTATTGAGTTGAATGCTATAAAACTCTCTTGTATTTGGACCTTTTTAGAACTGTCATTTAGAACGACATAACGCAAAACGAGGCTTATTTGCTCTGTATGGCTTGCATCCGGTGTACAATCTAAAATTATTGAATAATATTTGGAGCTTCGAACCATGTCCAAAATATTATTTTTTACTTTAGAAGCCATTAATTCAATAATTTCATTTTGTATCTGGTAGCCTAAGTAATGGGTCATTCTTAAAGAATTTGTTTGTGAGTTTTGCACTCGACTTATGTGCTCTCTCATCACAGGATCAAAAGATGAAATCATCTCGACAGTTTTGAGGAAGTTCCCATTATCATATTGGAAAAGTGTTTTAGATGAACCTTGGAAAGCTAGGCACTGTCTGGATAAAAATTTAACAACTGCAATAATTCTTTCTAGAACGTCATGCCAATACTTTTTTTCAGTTTCTAAAACCCGTAAGTGATGATCGTTTACAGTTGTAGATAATTTCAACATTTTTTTTAAATTCATCCATTTATTCATGTGAACGTTATGTGCAATTGATGTTTCATGTCTTATAATGGCTAAGGATAAATGTTGCCAATCAGAAAAACCACTAGTATCAGAAAAACTAGTAGAAGTCTTGCTGAAAAGTTTACAACAAAAACAAAATACCGAATTTTTCGAAACTGAGTAAATTAGCCAAATTCTTTCCACTTCTTCTCCATTTCCTAGTTTTCTAACAAAGTACTTACTTGAAAATTTTCTTTTTTCTTTATTAGCAGGAAATTGATAATTACGTCCTATCAAGGGAGGACCACGATCAACCAATATTCTGACTTCATCATTGGTGATGCTTCTGGGCCATAAACCGGGATCTTCTGATGGAAGAATACTAGGAATAGTAATCTCAGTCTCCCCTTCAGTAGAAGCTTCATCGCTAGAACTGCTAGAAGTGTCACTTGTAGTCGTAGTTGTTAGGATGGCTGACTCTACAGAGGCTATATTTTCAATACGTGTTGATGTTGATGTCGATGGTTCACATGTTGCAGAAGATGGCGATGGCGCCGCTTTAGAAACTGTATTTTCTTCTACCTCTATCGTTTCAGTCTTGTAAACTTGACTTTTTTGCAAAAAATGTTTCATACTCCCAGCCATCTTTTCCCTTTCTTGGACTCTAACTTTTTTTTGCTCTCGAAATTTTGCACCAGAAGGTCGTTTTCTCTTCTGTGGCTCCTAGAATTTAAGAAACACTAGATCAAAAATTGGTAAGGACATTTACCCTTGACTTCCCTTGCACAAGACCCATCTTTTTGAGAACGCCCCGTAATTTTTTATTTTTATGAATCTAAACTCTAAACGCGAGCCTTTAAACCTAAACGGCTAAACGAACTTAAGACCAATCTGAAGCATATGCCCTATACACTTTTCCTGGTATAATAATTTGATAATTAATTTTTGGCAAAGATGAAATATAAATTTTTTCAGAAAGTCAAACGGTATGATGGTGGCTCCAAGGCGAAACGTCAGGTTTTAAATCTAAAATGTCTAAAGAAATATCAAAATCTATCCGATTTTTCCACGAATACAAAATACTTTCCTATTTGAGGGAAATAAAAATAATATTATCTATGGTATAAAGGTATGGGCTAATTAAGGATGTGCACTATTTTAAACAGAAAAAATTAAAAAAAAAAACAAATTTTATAGACCTTAGAAAATGCTAATACTGCATGTGGGTAGGTACTTACCATTTCATAAAATTTTATTCAATCACAACAAAACACAATAACACAAAATACAAATCAATCTTTTTAATTTTTAAGTATCTAAATATTATAATTTTCTGCGTCTTCTTGACCCTTAAACGTTGCGAAATAAAATATCAATTATTTGGATTACGACGCCTTCCGCTGTTTTATACTCCTACAGAGTATTCGAGTCTGGACAGGAAAATCGGCAAGTAGGTAACAAGTTCTAACAACTTCTACGCAAACTTGTCGATTTATACCAGTATTGGATATTGGATCATGATATTGCATATTCAGATGTGAATAGTGATGATTGATTTTAAAAATATGTTTTCTGTTTTAATAGGGAATTAGATTAGATAGGTACCTAATTATATTTATGAACATAAACTTCGCTTAGATTATTGAAAAAAAAGATTTCTTTGGTGCCTTGCTCGTTGGAAATATTGTTAAAAAATTAACCAAAAACCTTTGGTTCTTGGCGCCCCTTACAGAGTGCGCCCGCGTGCAGTGCACGCGTTGCACACGCGGTTGCGGGGGCCCTGCCTATCCACATGAATGGTCAAGCCCTACAGAAAAATGAAACGTTCACTCTTTTTGGCATCGATTTCGAACATGATCTCAGTTGGCACAAACACATTACCTCAATAGCCACATCAGCAGCTAAAAAGCTTGATTTATCTTTCGAGCCGGCAAATACATCTCCCTTTTAACCCCTTTAGTCCTATGTATTTACATAGGACTAAAGGGGAGTATTTACTCTCTATGTTTACCAAGTAAGACCAAACCTAGAGTACTGTTCTCACATCTGGAGAGCGGCATTACCTCGACACTTACCATCCTTGATTCTATCCAAAAGAGAGCCATCCGACTCATCAATGACCCAGTCCTCACGGAAATGATTCCTTCTCTCGCTCATCGCCGCGCTGTTGGCGATTTAGTCCATTCCTTCCGATACTTCGATTGATTTTGCTCTGAAGAACTAGCCGGTATAATTTCCCCCTTGACTATTTCTAACAGAACAACAAGGAGCGCGTTACGTATACATCCCTTTACTGCCCAGCTACAAAATCTTAGAACATTCCACTTTTCTCGCTCATTTATATCTAGGATTATGGAAAATATGGCCTGCAGATGTTTCCCCTCCCCTCTCAACCTCCAATTTTTTCGTATCAACAGGTTACATTTCCCTTCTCTTTAGAGGCCTAGAGTACGTTAATACTTAGACTTGAGGTCTACGTGGGCTGTCAGATAAAAAACTTCAATTATCACATAATTTAGAATCATAAAGCTCCCTTTATTGTCCTATTTCATACTGTGTGTTTCCAAAAAATTATATTTTCAAAAATCGTGTTTCGGAACAATGTAGGTATACTCGAAAAAGATATTTTCCGAAAACACAACATACTATTTGTCAAATAAATGTAACTCTTTTAATACACATTTATCTGACATTAAACTTCTTATTGATTGGCTATCGTAAAAATCCGTAAAAAATTATGTCACTGAAATCGTAAATCCTTAAGAACCTATTAAAAGTTCAGATACCCTGACTTCAAAGCTTTTCAAGTAGCCATTTTTATATGGATATCCAAGATCCCGTTCAAAGAAACAAAAGGCAATCGAAAAACAAGACAATCGGTCGTCGCACATGCGATCCGACACCATCGTCACGCGTTGCATATTCGCTCGAACATCTGCGCTATCTTGATCATAAATAACACTGAAACAGTTGAATATTGGCTGAAAGATAGCCTTTCATAAATTGCTTTCGCTTGAATGATTTTACATTGCGGTTAGATACCTTCTTTATCGTTTTGTTATGTTGGCGATTTATTTACAAAGGCACAAAGTGACTCTGGACCTCGGTTTATGGGGTAGAAAAATCAAGTTGGCATCTTTCAGTTTCAACTGTGAATAGCTTAGAAAATAAATAAAAAGTTGAATCGAACGTATGGAATCTAAAATATCATGTCTGACATTGATTCGAGAAAGGGTTTGCTATAGAATTTATAGAATAAAAATAGAAATTCGCTATTTTTACTAGAAGTTATGTTGAAGGAGTTCTTTTTGTTCGCTTTTTATTTTCAGCAAAAGTGAGCACTGATTCTAGCCAGTGGCACAACCAAAATTTTAGCCCGGAGGGGACTGAACCCTGAGCACTCAAAATTGTTGACGTGGGGTGGGGGGTGTTGGTTGGAAGCGGATGCAAATTATAGGTAACTAGCTTGCGCCCGCGACTTCATCTGGGGTATATCAATTTTACTCCATTACACACTGTGAACCCCATTTTACCCCCTTAGGGGTCGATTTATTAAAAACTGCAAAACACGTGTCTTATCATTTATTTTTTGGAGTGCTTCTATGACTTTTCAAGGTAATAGGACCAACTAATATTTTTTCTCCATACAAACTTTCATTTATTATGACCCCTTTAGGGGTTGAATCTTGAAAAACCCCTTCTTAGTGAATCTCTGCATTATAAGATAAAAATACTGACCTTTCATATTTATAGCTTCAGCAGTTTCGGCGGCTCGGCGATGATGAGTCAGTCAGTCAGGACATATATGTGTAATTTGCTTCCACTTACCCTCCAAAATTAAAATTCAAAGTTCAGAAAACGATTTCAAAAATTTAAGTAATTCCAAAATTAACCCACGTAACGAGTCGAGCTGAATGCGAGAGGCTTGAGCATGCGTGCCAAAAAATGCCCTAGCTCAAATGCCAGAGAGGTAGGGATGGGTTTATGAGGGCGCCACTGTTTTTGAATCCGGGTTAAAAACAGAAACCCTTCTAGATGGTATTGGGACCTCGCTTTCAACTCACTCAGAAACTAAAGTCCATATAATAAAATTAGCTGGAAACTGCGTTGTCCGGTGAGGCAAATAAAACACGAAATTAAAAAAAATTAGTTCACAAATAATATATTTACAAAAAAAAAGAATTTGTTGGTTGGGTGACCAGTTTTGCAATTTTTGTACTCAAACCCTGAGGGGGAAAACACAAATATTATAGAAATATATAAGACGAATCGATTCATTATTTTTAAAACCAAACCCAAACTATATGTATAAAAATAATTACAGTTCCGAAGATGGTTTAAAAGTTAAATGAACCGAAAGGTCAACAGAATAGATTTTTGATTCTATACCAATTGGCCGATAAACCCAGGAAAATTCAAGAATATTTGAGTGAAGTGTTCAGAGTTTTTAACATAAGGGCCCGCTTTCTCTACTATGGGTTGCAGTATATTAGCGAGGTATTTCTCTAAATTATGTGTTGGAGAGTTAAAAACGCTGACAATTGGTCGTAAAGGGACACCGTCTTTGTGGATATTTGGGAGTCCAAAAATGGCAAAAATGGTAGATCTTTTGCAGGATTGGGCCTGGAACAACTCCTTTCAGTGTCTTATGGTAAATAAATGAAATATTTTATGAATCTAAAAAAGCTTTGCAATATTAAATGTTTTTTTGTATGTAAGTCTCTCTTGGCTAGTCTAGACTGGTTGCTCAGCTGACATATATTGTTAAAAACTGCCTATTTATCAATTAACGGGATGGCGAGTTTATGATTATTTTTGTGTTTTTTAGACATTAATTATCTACCAACAGCGGCGTATCGTGACTATGAAAAGTGAAGGGGCCTGTGAGTTTAATATGAGAGAAAATATAACAATATTGCCCCAAATTATTTTAAAAACCTTCAAAAAGTGACCCCCCCTCCAAAGCATACATCACTCTCACGCTCCAACAAGTCTAGCTGTAAATTTAGAAGATCCAAATGCAATGGTAAGCGTTAAAATAGTTATATCTTGCATCTAACTTATTTGACATATGCAAGAAAAGTTCACAGTTTTATAAAGAAGCGCAATGTCCTAGATTTTGAGTAAAATAGACAGAGTTTTCAGTGTTCGCGTTAAAAACTTAGTCAATCAATGATGGTATTAAAATATTGTCCTTTCATATTTATATGTTCACATAAAGTCTATGTTTAAAAGTTATAAATAAAAATGATGTTAAAATAATAAAACGTGTTTTATTTCTTGTAAATGTTAGTATAATTGATGTAATAGAAATCATTCGATCCATAAAATAAAAGTACATTGTTTTTAAAACACATAGCATACCTATGATTACATTTTAAAAAATAAATAATTTTTTTTTAATATTAGAAGTTATATTAAATTAATTAGTGTTGTAATTGAAACAATATTAATAATAAATATTTCCATAAAATGAGGTGCATATTCTTACAAATAAACTTTTACTGAAGCCAATGATTTGTATATCTATTTCTAATTGAATTTAGAATTGAGTCCAGGCAGCGAATATGCATATGTTATATTTAATCTTATAACATTACTTTTTATTATTTAACAACGATAAACTAATCGTTGAAAAAAACCGAATGTGTATTTTCAATACGGAATATAGTGTGTCAATGAGTGAACCGGTATCCAATTAAACATACGATGTTTTTCCTTTGCAGTTGTTTTATTCAAACCTGACCAACAATTAATTAATTAATAGTTTTTTACTTGCGATGAACTTGTATTGAATTATATTGTAACATTTGAAAATAAAAATCTGAATGTGAATTTCATTCACGGAATCATATGCGGTCCCTGACTAGGTTAAATTAGGTAAACCTTGAGTTGGCTCTATTGTGGCCGATCACTATTAAGATATCTTTTAATGAATTAAGCCTCATAATGAAGTCGATTAACGTCTTGAGAGAGATCTCATTCAAGTCCTCTGATTGCAATATACAAAATAGTGATAATCTCATTTTAGTAGCTGCTGTAAACACCGGGGACATTTTAAATAAATAACATTTGCTTAAATACGGCTGTCCGTTGGTTTTGTCCTACGGCTTCGAGTCGTGTATCTTTTATCATATCTTCTACGGGTAAAACCTGTATGAGACATTATGGGGTTCGGACTGGAAAATTTACTTTATCGTTCAGTTTTTAGGATCTTCACTGTCAGATACAATCAGCATATAATAAGACTTTATCAGATGAAATGAATTTCACTGTCAGTCCTATATCTTAAAAGTTTAACTAACTGGTAGAACTCTGGTAATCGCTCTGTATTATCTCAACTTTTTATCATTGTTATTTTTTGGCTACCTACACCTATGTCCAGAAGACAAAAATATGTTTTACTCTTTATCTCATTACACACCTTGGATTTACTGTTATATGTGGTGATGAGGAAAAGTTTTAGTAGTATCGATTATATTAATTGAAAACTTTTACTACTTGCGTTGTAACGTTCTGGTTCGTCGTTACAATGATAAATATCGTTTAAGACAATGGAGCGTAAGGTAACGTTCATGTAAATAAACAACCTAATTTTACTAATGGGTTTTCTTGTTATTTTGAGGGAACTCGTAAAAGCAACTCAAATTAGACAACTGTATTCTCTTGTATTTTAAACTTCACTCACCGAAAAGTATTGGAAAAGCCCCAAAAATAGCAATTAAAAATCTGGTTGACATGACCACTGCTAGGTTTTAGTATTTATTTGGCAGCATCCATCCTTTGATTTTTCGAGTCACAAACACTGCCTACACTTGAATTAATGTTGGAAGTTTATAATCCTCTAAGTTTTGCTTCATTAAGTTAGACAGCTATTACAAAATTTAATAGACTTTCATGGGAACTAACAGTTTTATTGGCGTCTTAGGGAACTAAAAAATATTTTACTTTATGTTCTCTTTCCTAGAGAAACTCTTGAAATTTGTGTTAAATGTTATCGAGAACTTTTATTTTTTCTATGGCCATACCGGTTTTAAGCAAATTAATGGTGTGGTTTGCTGCTAACTGTTAGGTTGTTGTTAAGGTATCAACAAGGTTTGGGACATGGAACATTTGTAGTTGCGTCTTTCCATGAAATTGTTTTCGTATAGTCTTTTGCAATCTAATTTTCATGTTCCAAGTCATATTCCTTTTGGTGGATTTGGGAATTAAAGTTTTATTGATTGTGTTTATATGCTATATTATTAATTATATTAACAACACCAGAGATAATACTAATATTTACATTTTTAATTTATTACTAATGGCTGATTTCTAATAAAGTTATAAATTAAATCATACGCAGCTTCAGGCTGGTCATAGGGAACCATATGCCCAGCATTTCTCACCATAACTTCAGTCAGATTTCCAGCGGTTTTAACATATCCAGCAACTTTTTCACCAATGCGCCAAATACCTCTTTTTGCGGTTTTATATTCCTCGGCAGCACTAAAGTTTAAATGTTGGATGTAGTTAACAGTAGCCGAATAACTAACATCAACATCTAATTGGCCATTGTAAATAAGGATTCGATAGTGATTTAAAAGTTCAACAATCCACGGGGCGACGCTTTTGGAAATATCTGCAGCCATCGCTAAATTTGCAGCATAATTTATATACTGATAGGTTTGACTTCCGACGTGAATTGCTTCTCTGACGTCATCTCGTATAGTGAAATTCTGCCATTCGGTTGGAGTATCATCAGAATATTTAAGGAAATTGAAGGCGGTTGCCAAACCTGTGTTGTCCAGAATCATATTATTTAAGAGACTCGTGTAATAAGCCGCCACAAAATACATTTCGAGCTTTATATATTTCAAAATATTTTCCTCTGCTTGATGCACATCATCAAGGACATTTAGGTCAATTAAACCAAGTTGATACAACAGATCTCCGTACTTGGTTTGGTGTATTGGATCACTTACACCATTTCCAATAAGAAGACCTTGCAAATTGATCTCAAAGGATGCGTTGGAATTTCTTTGATAAATGGCATAACCAATTGCAGGAACATATTTTCCAGCATAAGATTCGCCAACAATATAGAAATTATTTTTTTGAAGTTCGGGAAATAAAGTAAAGAACTGTAGTAGAAAATCATAAAGGTGATTTGCTACTTGATTTTGATCAGTTAAGTAAGAGCCATTTGTAAAACTGTATCCACTACCTACTGGTTGGTCAATATACAATACGGAGTGATTCTTGTGCCAAGAAAATTCACGCAGTGAGACGTTTCCATTTGGTTCCACTAAAAATGGACCATTCAACACATAAAGACCTAACAAGCTTGAAGCCCCTGGTCCCCCTTGAAGCCACAAAATGACTGGATCATCTGCATAGTTGTTGGCAGATGGAAAAAACCAAAAAAATAGATTGGAAGAAGTTTCTTTGTCCACGGTTAAATAACCAGTATAACTGGTAACATTTTGGAATATATCTAGGTGTACTTCTGCAGCGTCTCTAGCATCTTGAATTCTGCCCTCTTCTAAATACGGAGATATAAATAACGGGTCGCTTAAGTTGGAAAGCGGTTTATGTACAAGAGGTCTTCGAAGAAAACTAAAAAACCCATCGGCTGTTTGAAAAATCGCCGCCACCAACAGTGGGGCAACTAAATTCTTCATGTTTGAATGGCCTAAAAAAATATTTTAGTTAGTTATATGTAACTTCAGGTCACTTTTTTTTTCATTTTCACTTTTCACGTATACTACTGCTACTTACCTAAAATCAGTTGACAACGAATCAAATAATTGTGAACTATAAAATATAAAATTCAGAGGCCTTTATAAAGCAACAATTATCTTCGCTGAGTTATCAGCGATCGTTATCATCATATTGGATTATTTGTCACTAAAACGAAAGTTGAAATAACAATGTTATCTTCCTTCAATTTTACATATCACTTTAATTCTCACAAAAATACCACAATCATGATTCATTTTATTAACAAGTGCTTCTTAAAAATGCTTTATTAGTTATAAACCGATTAATAATTCTTCAAGTAGATCCCTCTTTTGGAATAAATTACAGCACAATGAATCATCAGTCATATTACAGGATAAATTTTAAAAAAGTTTTGACTACAACTACTACATATTCTATTAACTGTTAAAACTATTTGTTTATTATTAGCTGAACAAAAAATATATCGAAGATTTAAACAACAACGAACAAAAAAGTATCTACATATAGCGCGTTCGGCAATGCAACCTTTTCCATCGTTTTGCTCGGAATTTTTGCCGGTCCCATGACCTCTTATTGTAAACAGTACGACCGATCACGTGCCTGTCAATAATCCCGAGCAAAACGATGGAAAAGATTGCATTGCCGAACGCGCTATTAATAGTAAAACCAAGATTTCTATTTTTTTTTCTAGCGAATTCATCTATAACATCACGAATATCGATGTGAATATTTCGATTGTCAGTAAAGCAAGTCCCACTAAACGATCTTCCCTTGTTCTACTTCGCAAGTATGTCTTTAACCTTATAAGTATTGAAAAGCTTCTTCCAGAGTGCGGGAAGTACTGCTAGTATTGTGAGTAGTGTATATACATTTCATTGGATTCTGAAAATCATTGCATTTCATTTTCCACAACTCGAATTCCGCACGAAATATTGATTGATTGTTTGTTTCCAAATCACTCGAGTATTTTTGAATTGCAGGCAAAAGTTGTTTAAAATCTCTATCTTTTAAGTTTTCAGGAATTAAAGTATTTAACGAAGTTACTGTTTCTCTCTTGTTTAAAAAACGTTCGTCAAGAATATGTATTAAATCCTCAATTATCGGGATAAAGAGAGAAATTCTGTAATACTGTTCCGCATTTTCGGCTGGATAATTCTCTCTGTATCTTTGGGTACCCACACGTCTAGGCATAGAAATTTCAATGTTAAGCTGTTTAGCTATATCTTCTGCCTCTTTAAAATTTTCACGAAACTCGATTTCAGCATTATTTCTTATGTCTTTTAAAACAACTGACACCTGACTTACCCTTTCAAGAGAAACTGCTAAATCTATATTCACTGACTGTAAATATTCGGAGAGTTTGTAGGTAAATGCCAAAGTCTTTTCTAGTATTTTTAATAAAATCAAGAAAGAAAAATTTGAAACGCATTGTGCAAAGATAGTACCTTTCCAGAATCATCTGCGTGAGTGGTTTCTTCTAGCGCAGAGGAAAGCTCAATAAGTGCTTCAGAGAAAATATAGCTACAGCTTCATGCCTTTCCACGCATATAGTTTTACAGTATCTTGGTAGTGATAAATGTTTTTTTCTGAATTACTTAATTCGCGTTTCAAAATCTGGCTTCGTTTTGCGGATAATAAGGAATATGCAGTGACCTGTGTGTCCTTGAAAAGTGACCTCAGGAGATCAGCAAAAATCTACATGTTAACGTAAAGCTTAACCCAGAGTCGAACAGCTTTGATTTTCTCGAAAATAGTCAAAGGGAGAGAAATCGAATTTTTTGGGTTGATAGAGGAATAGTTCAACTAGCTGGTAAAAAACTCAGTTATACAGGATGTTTCGTTTCGGAGCTATTAAACGTCAAAGTCGAAATTTCCTCGATTTACACTGAAATCGGGTACAGGTATTTTATGGACGCTTACTACACTTAAAATGCTTCAATTATGAGAATTATTGCATTAATTGGAACTAGCTATCCTGTTTAGTAGCTTATTTACTTATATGTATATACTTGTCGAAAGAAATAATAACAATACCCTCTTATCCTGAGAACAATAGCTAAAAATAATCTTAAAGTACATAATCTTATTCGAATACATTTTTTTTTATCTTCTGAATTCCCACGAAGACCGAATCTAAGTACTACACAGAAAGAAATCTTGGCTAAACTCATTAATAACATACCAAATCAATCAGATCTAGGATTGATATAGCGCCTATCACAAATTGAATTAATATCATTAAACTATTTGATTGACTTTGTGTCTAATTTAAAGTTTATCATTATTAGATAAATTTAAGAAAACAGGTATAATAAACTTTAGCACAAATGCAATTAATATTATATTGATGTTTGATAAGATTTATTAGTATATGATTGTGAAAAGAAAACACTTGATTCATTTAAGTTGAAATTTGATAAAAATTACTAGCTGTAAATATATGCTATAATATACTACACATTTTCTTGAACCTATCATTTGGTTTTATCGTATTAATCACATTTAGGATGTTTTTGTTTAAAGACTAGGCACTAGGTGATTACTAGCAAATCCTAGATTGGTTTAACTAAAATTTGTATTAATTAAAAGAATGTTTTTTATTAATTCCAGCAAAAAATTGATAAAATTTATACATATATGAATATCCATTGGGAAAATATAATATTTTCTACTTTTTTATTAAACAGCAAATTATTTGAAATAGTTCTAAACAAAATAATAATTAAATGAATTTAAGACATTTTATGTAAATTAATCATATGTAATAAAATTATCAAAGCCTACCTGGTAAAAAAATTTAGCTCAATTTTTAATAATGCCGTTCTCATTTAAGATTTCTGGTTTCTACTAAATAATCTATCCTACCTAATAATTATATCTTTTTATTCGTTATATTCTCTAGCTTGCACAAATAATTAGGCAAAAATAAAAAAAAAATTATATTCACATCAAGATTTATTATTTTCAGTAAGATATGCTGGGTTGATACAAATTCGAAAAAAAATTACATAAGAACTAAACTTAAAATTAAATCGTCTAAATAATATATTATTTTACTTATATGTATATGACGACACCGAAACTGGGAAACCAGTTATATGTTAAATATATGTTTTGATTTCATTCAAAGAACATCTAAGTAAAATTAAAATATCTGATATTCGTTTACAGATTAACTACAACCTAGTATCTAAACTTAATATCTAAGTTATTAAAATATTGACGTATTTTATGTAATGTTGATAACTAGTCATTCTGCTAATAAATTAGGTCATTAGTCTAACATAGTTCCATCCATTTTCCAGATTTATTCTGCGTTGACTTTACCACGCCAGATCGATTTAAAAATTTAACACTTGTTTGATTAAATTGAGAAATCTGTGATTAAACCTTCTTATTCAAAATTAATTAAATTAACCATTAATGCTCAAATCAAAAATTTGCTATTAGGTGGAATTCTTTTTTTAATTATTCATATTCTTAAGACAAATGAAGTTTGATGTTTCGACCTATAGACTGGTGTCATTTTCAAAAGTAAAAGAAGAAATTTTAAAGTATTTGCCAAAAATAAAACATTTTTTTCTACAAAGATATCGGAAGCTCTAGTATTAAAACTGACTGTGCCATAGTTCCATCACAATTAACACAGA
The DNA here is from genome assembly GCA_963971165.1 of Philopedon plagiatum. Taxonomy (NCBI): domain Eukaryota; kingdom Metazoa; phylum Arthropoda; class Insecta; order Coleoptera; family Curculionidae; genus Philopedon; species Philopedon plagiatum. The sequence continues at coordinate 19,613,622 of OZ020190.1, read as the reverse complement.
ACCTATATGCAATAAAGGTTATTATTTCTGTACTATTTTCTTACGTGAATATTATCTTTTGATGTCCTAATTTATTACTTCTCTCTTGAAATCAATGAAATTCAACATGGTTGTTATTTTATTTTTAAATTCCATTCATACAAAGCTCTTTAAGTCGGAGCATGTAGGGTGGTCCCAAAATTTGTAACGCTCCTCATTTTTATTTTATATTAGATCACATTTATTTGAAGTATTTGTACCTGGAACCACTTAAATATTTATGTATTCCCCTGTCAACTTTTACTTTTGATTTTACACACGGTTAGTATAGCCTAAAAGGGATATAATACAGTTGGTAGATTTTCAGCCTAGCAGGAAAATAGCATTTGGCAAAAGGCAAAAGAATGTATAAGCGAAGACTGGAGACCTATCTTGACAAAGCCGCGATAAATATCATTGAAATAGGAAAGAAGTCCCCACCCAAAAAATCTGAAGCTCATAGAAGAAAAAATAAAAGTGAAGCAAAATAAATGATAAAAATAAATGCAAAAAAAATTTAAAATCAAATAAGAACAAGATGCATGGCATTCAAAGAACAATACAGTTCTAAACTCGTCTTTTCCAAATCTCCTATGATAAAGCTATCTTCCCAGGTTGGACTGCTCGTGTGCAGTCTGTTCCGAAGAAAGCTTTCAAGTTCCTTCCATCCAATTATAGACATGTCTCTATTCTCTCTGTGGTCAGCAAAGTTATGCCGAGAAAGACATCAACTTGCAAATTCTAAAATATTTAGAAAAAAATGAGAGACAGTACGGATTTTGTCCCCAAAGATCCACAGCTGATCTCCTTACCTCTGTCACACCACTGGAACAAGTCTCTCGAATTTCATCGTAATATTTCCAAGGCCTTTGACCAAGTATGGCACGCCGCACTCCTCAACAAACTACCTCCTTACGGTCTTCCTCCCAAACTATGTACCTGGATCGGTAGCTTTCTCTCTAGTCGGCGCATATCTGTGATGATGGATGGCCATTCATCTAAGATTCATCCTATCAATGCTGGAGTACCCCACGGGGCCGGATTGGGGCTATTCGCCGCCCTAGGCTAATAAGCAAATGGTGCCTATTGAACTAAATTTTCGTTTGAACCCCGTGGCTCCTATTTGCGTCGCGGTGCCTTAGGCTATAGCCTAGGATCGCCTAGTGAATAATGCAGACCTGGTACCCCAAGGTTCAGTCCTGGCACTGACCCTATTTCTTCTTAATGACCTGTCCTTTTCAACTACCGATCCTATCTACAGTTACGCTGACGATAGAACTTTTCACTCCAACAATCATTCCTCAGACAAGTCTCGAATCAAGAGCTGGATAGTAGACGCATATCTCTGTACCTTTTCCTTTCCCAAGATCTTCAGTTAATCTTAGACTGGGGTGCTAAAATCCTTGTTCAGTTTAACGCCTCCTAAACCCAGTCTTGCTTCCTGTCACGCAAAAAATCCGGAAACACTTACCTCATCCACACAAATGGCCAAGTTCTAACAATGAAACGTTCGATGGTGTTGACATCGCTTTCGAACATGATCTCAGCTGGCACAAACACATTACGTCAATAGATACATCAGAAGCTAAAAAGCTTGGTTTTCTCTGTTGAGCCAAAATATTCTTCTCCCCTTCCAATTTATACACTCTCTATATCTCCTTGATAAGACCTAAGCTAGGGTTGCCAGACGTTGCTATTTTATCGAGACAGTCCAGATTTCAAAGAGTATGTCCCGCGTCCCGACGAACTTCAAATCGGGACGCGATTTGTCCGGATTTTTGAAATTTTCTAAAAAACAATTTAGGAGTATATAGGTACCTACACCTGCTGTTAATTTTTACAGTTATTGTAACAATGTAACGCTTAATTATAATGCAAACAAATGTTATAAATGTGTGATTCAAGTTTGTAATAAATAAACATGTTTAATTTATTAAATTCTTCTATTTTTATGTGATTTATAATGAAAACTCCATAGGGAATTTTTTCAAAAATTATTCACCTAGGGAATAATAATTTTCATTTTCTGTTATGATTTTGACATTAGAAAAATTGATTTGTACTACCGATCGTGATAAAATGATATTAAGTACAAGTACACCCATGGTGGTTATAATCCTAGTAGGTCAAGACATAAACGTAATTTCTCAAATGGATTTAGAAAAAGAAAGTTGATATATATGATGACGTAGATAAGGGTTAACCGTAACTGTACAAATGATCAGGGATAAATTATCGACTTATACAAATATATAGGAGCAAAAACGGGGCATTTGGTAGGGTAGTAGGGCCGAACTACAAGGGATAATGGATATGGACGTCATTATGGACGATGTTTTATAAGTTTGATATTGCTTTTTGATAAGAAGAGTCCAACATTTTCAACATTTGTCGAATATTATATACCTAGTATGCAAAAAGTTCAATATCATTTCTCTTTTGGGAATTTTTAAGACCGCTTTATTGTTGGACAAAAGAAGCATATATTTTGAAAAACTAATATACAAATTTATAATTTATTTTTACAAAGGGTGTCCTAATAGGTACTTCCAGATTTACTATTTAAATAAAACCAAAAATTTTAGAAAAATAACATGCTTGTTTATTTTATCAAAAAAATGTCCCCCTCGGCTGTTCTACAGCGTAACATTGCCAAAAAAGTGACAATAGCGGTTCAATTTCACCAATAACTGGGCTAATTGCATCAGGTCATTAATCGTCTTCGGATTGTTAGAATGGACTTTGTTCTTAAGAAGCCCGACAAGAAAAAATCAATTGGGGTTAGATCGCATGATTTTGCAGGCCACTAAATAGCACAATTTCGAAAAATGACGCGGCCAGGAAAACGTGTCCGTAACAGGTCCAAAATTTTCCACGCCGTGTGACAAGTGGCGCCATCTTGTTGAAAGAACGCGTTGTTAAGGTGCATTTTATCTAGCTGCGACCATAAAAAGTTTCTTAACATGTTGCGGTAGTATTCGCTATTAACATTAACCGTTTCACCATCGTCATTAAAAAATGGCCCCATAATATCTCCAGCCCCTAATGCTTGCCACACCGTTACTCGAAGAGGATCTAAAATTTTTTCTTCAATCATTCAAGGATTTTTAATTTCCCAAATTCTTTAATTTTATGTTCACATAACCCCCGTGGTGGAAATACGCTTCTTCGGAAAAGATAATTTTATTGTTAAATTCTGCATTATTTCTAACTTCTTTCAAGGTAAACTTAGCTAACGCACGACGATGACTGGGTAATCAATAAATTGCCGGATCTCTAGAGATGACAGATGCAAAATATAAAATTTCTAAATTATGTTGTTAAAAAATGGCGCCAAACGTAATGGCCAACGTATCTATTGGGGCATCCTTTATAACAAATAAGATTCTAACTTAAAATTAAATTATTTAATAAACATTACATAAATTAAATTTATTTATTTTCAACAACAAAATTCTTATTTACTAAATAAAATTCTGCTATTTTTAAAATATTTTTATTAAGTTGGCACTACAAGCGAGTGAATTGGCTCCGGGATATACAGTTTGACGTGGCCTCCGAAATACGGTCCTCAGTAAAATGACAACCAGATGCTGCCTTTTTTGTTACCTACCGACTAGGGAGTGTGAAACAGCGCCTTCATTCTACGAGATATCCGATCTCATAGAAAGGTTTTAACGTCGAATCATTTTGCACTCTTCCCTACGCTTTTCCACCTACCGCACGCTAGCGTGATACTTTGCGTAACGTGAAATGGGCCCAGGTTGAACTGTTTATGCTTCCGGTGGAATTTGAACTCACAAAAATCAGAAAAAACGAAGTTAATTTTTTGCACTCCGTAGCTGAAAAAGACCATTTTAGTCCCTATTTTTAAAACTGTGGCGGACCCAACTTGTATTTTATAATTAATTAAAAAGAAATAAATATGAAAGGAAATTTTGACGTTGTTTGAATTTTTTTAAATTTCGAAATTCCTTAATATTCATTCACCACCTCATCAACAATTAAATCATTTACCAAAAATTCTTAATAATCTTAACAAATGGGTTCTTTCAATTTTCGTATATTTTTGGGGTTTTCAAACCCTTGATACTTTAATGTTAATTTCTTTCTCCCCGTTGCATAATCTAACTCAGCCACCCATCTATTTCTGTCTTTTGTTACTTACTTCTCCCTAAATACATGCTACTAACATTACACATTTATACGATTGATTTAGGCTCTTAATACTTCTTTAATGTTTGGGTTTGAATTAGTTTGATTTCTTTCATTCCAGAATCCCTCAGACTTTCCCTTTAATTTAATATTTAAATATAACATACATATATTACCACTCAATTTTTTCATAGAGGGATAGAACTTACAAATGATTGGTTTTTGATATCAAAATTTGAATTTGGCGCATTTATAACCAAGCTTAACGCCAGGTCTCTCTGGTTACAAAAATTTTTCCCCTAACGATTTAGCAACCTCGTGTTTCACGATAATTTATCAAATCTTACACCATCAAAAATGTGACCCGAAATTGAAATTGTTTTGTAAAATGATTGTTTGATATTAATTGTGATGTAAAAATATTTTAATATGTTCTACTGTTGTTCGTTCAAATGGATTTCTGACTGGCATCCTGACAAGTAACTAAATAAACTAAATATAACTTATAAAAATGAAAATAAATTCAAGTAAATTAAAATGAAAAATTTTGCATCTTTAAATTTCAAAATAAATCTCTACTCTAAATTAAACTCTTAACCCGAATCTAAACCTGTTTATTCCTTACTTTCAGGAAGCACTGATGATAACCTATAAGGTCGAAAGCGCTCTGCTAATAAATTTAAAAAATTTTGCACTTAATACAAAGTTTTGTTTCATTCATACTTAAAAAGTGCACACAGCCTTCACACATTCCTTCACACATTCCTATTCTTAAAGACTAAAATCTTCTAAATCCTCCACTTCTAATCTCTGAGGGATTAAAAATGATTTAGATCCCTTTAAAAGGTATTTTTAATCCCTGTAGTTACAATAAAAATATCAAAAAGTAACGTGTATTCTCTAAAAGTTTAGTTTGCATTTACGTACACGTATTTTTAGAATTTGTTTAAATTTAGAATAATCTTTTTGGTTTATTCAAATTAATCACAATCTTAAAAATTAATAAAAAAAAATTTTAAACATTTTTGTTTAAATTTCATTCCATAAAAAGTAAAACATTTAAAAAAACAGTGAGAGGCGTAGTTAGGCAGTCAAGTTCAGGGGTGCTTAAGCCCTAGACCCTATTCAGTATATGGCCAAAAATTTCATTTGGGGGTGCTAACTAGAGTTTTTGGAGTGCTAAGCACTCCCAATCACCCCTTTAACTAAGCCTAATAGGGTGGAGGGCTGTAAATTTTGGGGGTGCTAATTAGAGATTTGGGAGTGCTATGCACCTCCAAGCGCCCCCCTTAACTACGCCTATGGGCGGGGGCGGCTATAAACCTTTTTGCACAAAGGCGGCACACCCTTTAGGAACGGGCATGATCCGATACACAGCCCCACAAAAAAAAAAATTGGTACCCCTATCGAGACAACTATATCCCTATGTAATTTTCGACGCTGAATCCGAATCCGAGGTCAAAAAAATAGTACACCCCCAAAATCAACCCCTAGCGCTAACAAACACCTCAGCAGGGTAAAAATGACTTAACGCTCCACGAATAGTCTTAAATCTCAATAAATCGAAGTAAATATAAACATTCAAGTATATAACGCATAAATACAGAGTTAACACTACTTTCCATTGAAAATCGCCCCCATGAGTGGGTGAAAACTACCCCTCATACAACAGGAAACTTAAAAAAATACAGTGATTGCAAAAAAGCTTACGATGCCTAGTTTTTTTTGCCAGGAGTGAGTAACTGCATTAGTTCCAATGCGATGCTCAAAATCTACCCCCACAGAGGGGCGGAAACCACCCCTAGATTAAAATTGCAAGGAAAATCGGGGAAAAAATTTTGTCATCGTGCTATCGAGGCAACTGTATCCCTATGTAATTTTAAAAATTTTTTTGTATAAAATCATACACCACCTAGCTCGAAAAAACACTCCCTAAAGAGGGTAAAAATGGCTTAACGCTCCACGAATAATCTTAAATCTCAATAAATCGAATTAAATATAAACAGAACACCACTTTCATTGAAAATCACCCCCATGAGTGGTTGAAAACTACCCCTCATACAACGGGAAATTTAAGAAAACTGCAGTGATTGCAAAAAAAGCTTACGATGCTCAGTTATTTTAGAAACAGTATGTAACTGAATTAGTCTCGATGCGATGCTCAAAATCTACCCCCATAAAGTGGCGGAAACCACCCCTAAATTTAAATTTCAGTTGCTGTTGGTCCGTAAAAAGAGAGACAGATTTGTCTCAACTAAAAAAATGCAGATGTTTTGAGCTTTTCTAAAAGGTACTGCAACTACTTTTTGAATTTATTATATAATTATATGTGGAGTAATTTTCACCCTCTCATGGGGATGTCACTGAATGGCTTTGGTGCAATGTGTAAGTTTCACCTCCAAACTGCAGTTCTGCACGTCTTTAGCCAATTTTAGCATCGATTAAAATAGAAATCACGATGATAAAAAAAATTTTTGCCCGATTTTTCTTGCAATTTTGATCTACGGGTGGTTTCCGCCCCTCTGTGGGGGTAGATTTTGAGCATCTGATCGGAACTAATGCAGTTACTCACTCCTTGCAAAAAACTGGGCATCGTAAGCTTTTTTTGCAATCACTGCATTTTTTTTAAGTTTCCTGTTGTATGAGGGGTAGTTTTCACATACTCATGGGGGCGATTTTCAATGGAAAGTAGTGGTAACTCTGTATTTATGCGTTATATACTTGAATGTTTATATTTACTTCGATTTATTGAGATTTAAGACTATTCGTGGAGCGTTAAGTCATTTTTACCCTGTTGAGGTGTTTTTAGCGCTAGGGGTTGATTTTGGGGGTGTACTATTTTTTTTCACCTCGGATTCGGATTCAGCGGCGAAAATTACATAGGGATATAGTTGTCTCGATAGGGGTACCAATTTTTTTTTTTTTGTGGGGCTGTGTAATTTATGACCAAAACTCAATACTGCTCCTAGTCATATTTCTCAGTGGCTTATCTTGCCTTATCCTCTATTCCATATTAGCCCATAACTTCACAGTATGGGCGCGGTGGAGGCTGCTAAAACCTTTAGCTGCGGATGGACATGTTAGCAGGAAATGATTGCAAGTGCCCTATGCATTTGGTCTCGACCAGTTTTTGCTTTAACAATACACTATTAGGGATTACAAATTAACATACACTACTGACTGATGTGAATTATTTTAAATCAACTTCTATTTAAGTATAGTAACTCAACAACCAACTACTGTAGATACATATACACATGCCCTATGTACCTAAAAAATATAAAATTCATAGAGTTTATACCGAAACGAGTAAGTTTTAATAACTCAATGGCATTAATAGTAAGTTTCTCTGGTTATATGGTCTCTTGGCCTTTTCTTGCAATACCACTGTCTAATATTTTATTAAAACCCGTATTTGACTTTCATTTTGTTTCCAGATATGGAGCGTAACTTATGGGGGTCAGAGTGACGTAAAGCACCCCTGGCTCCCTCTCTTCCCTGCAAGTAGAAAGCGGGCTAAATATAGATAAATTAACAATTCGATTGAAAACAATAGACTTTATCCACCACATCCAACAATAAAATTCATTTTTTGGACGTCCACTGATTTTATAGAATTTGGACATTGTAACGGTTAAATTTTTTCGTTCCATAGATTTTTAAAGAATTTATTGAATTTCACATTTTAACACTCCAAATATCTTATGAACGAGCTTACTTTCGACTGCGCCACAATTGGACCTATATTTGCAGTCTGCAAGTCTGTCTTTTACGCTTTGCGTGTTCTATTCCCGAGTGACTATGGACTAGAGCAGTGTACTCTAGAATAAATTCTGTAAATTTGGTTTATTATTGAGGCGATGTGTTATATGTATTTTTTAGTATATTATGGTCTTACATGGTTAGACTTAAGGCAAACCCTTTATATTTGTGTGTTAAATTCTTGCATTGTAACAAGATATTAGTTTGGAGTAAGTAGAGGCGGAGTAAGAACTGTGTACACTTTCAGTGGCGGATCCAGATATTTGGGTGGGGCGACTAAATGAAAAATTAAAATTCGATATTACTATTTTACCTTTTTCTTATAAATTCGCATAATTTTGGAGGGAGACGGGCCCCTGCCCCCCCCCCCCCTGAATCTGCCACTGTACACTTTGGTGGCTGTGTACATTTTGAGGTGCTTGAGGGACTCCAGAAAAAAGGTAACGGGGGGAATTGGAAATAATCAATAAATAGATATAGGTTCGGATGTAGGGATTGCAAAAATTTGTAAAAAAAAATTCTGGAATGTCTTGAGTTAGTGAGATATTTCCCTTTAGGTGAAAATTAGCAACATATCGTGGTATGATGGACGGGAAGAGTTTTATTTGGTTGGCTAAGCTGCCGAAATTAAAGAAAAAAAAAGGATTTAGGCGGAAAAATAGGGCATGAGAGCTCTCTTGGACCTATGCTCTTGAGCAAGAAGGGTCGTCGTAGGTAGAGGGTAGTTGCCACACCCTAACATCTTGGAAGTATGGGGAATTCCAGTAAATTTTAGATAAATTTGTAAAGCTTTTAATTAAAGAACTGCATAAGTAAGATTTTCAAGTTAGTACCAAAGTAATTAGTATAGTAATCTGTGAGACATTTTTGTAGTATAGGCACAGTGAGACTCAAGAAAGTGTCTAGTGACTGCAAGTCAGTTCATTGTGGAGTATCCGCAGGACACTATAGTTTCCTGGTACATGAAGTTACTGCAGTATAGTCAAGCCAGTCTGCTAGATAGCAGGTTGACTTACTATTTATGGTATTTATTATACCAGTGTCCTAGTATACTGTTTGTACTTTAGGAGTTATAGGTAATCGTTATGGTTACAAAGTGCTATCATAGTGGACAGTCTAGAAAATAGGTTTCAAGACCTGATGTTTATGTGGTAGTGGACATTTCTGAACTATAATTTAGTCAGAGACTTAGAGAGATAAAGACAGTGCCTAATAAGAAGACAGCTAGTGGGTTCCGCCCCTATTGAATAATGAGTGTGCGGCCTAGAAAGGGTTTGATTTTCCGACAGAGTATATGCTTGAGTCTTTGTATTATTTTAAAGTTTTCAAAGTAAATGTGTAGATAAGGTAGTGTTTGATCTCTAATGTGATAAAGGGAGAAAGGAAACGGTTGGACTGTGAACTAATCTCGGAATTTTAATCTACTTTCTCAAATATTCCACAGTCTGGCGTTCATTTAATAACTTTCAATAGATCAAAATTCTTGGATTTCCTTCGATCCTTCCGACACTGTGTGGAGGATAATAAACCAGAACTAACGTGCGAAAATAAATTCCTCCTCCCCCCCCCCCCTTGAATGATCGAGTCAAAAGCGGTTAATTAAGAGCTATCGTCGCCAGGTCGGAAAACCTAGATTACCTGGTAAAGACCCAGATAAAACCAGACCAGATGCGAAAGCTCCAATGTCGCCTGTACTTCATGCGACGGCGAGCCAAGGATTGATCAAGTACGGGGACCGAGGTTATAAATTTAAATCACAGCCACTGCCGTGTCTTCTTCAAATGTAACGTAACTGCCGTATAGTACAGACACAGACGCCTGCACTATCGAAAAGCGATGGCGTAGGCAGCCTAAGTGCCGCGCCTCAAGGTCATTGAGATTGAACACGATATTTGATAGTCTTACGCATCTGGTCTGGTTTTATCTGGGGTAAAGATGTAACAAGAAAATCCTTGGGATAAATTAAGTTTTGGGAGTCTCCTGTGGCCGAGTTGGTACGGAGCCAGCTTTGCAACCGAGGGTTCAAATCCCGCTTCGACCATGGATATTTTGTGATTGTTAATTATTGCAAGGTGGTAGAGGAATTCTTCCTCGGCCGAGGTGGTACCACCCCACACATCCCCTTGAAGGGCTGGTGAAATCCCTACGGGTACTTCCGGCTCTGGAAGTGTGAGTCGAATCTCCCCAGTACACCCACGGTACATAGTACTTAGACTTCGGTACTCGTGGGCTGTCAGAAGATAAAAAAAAGTTACAATGTAAGGAAAACACAAGATCTCAGAGTTTCGGCCTTAGCTGATGTATTAAAACACATATAAGTATAAAGCATCAGAAAACCTGAAACAAACTATTTTAAAAGTCAAAAAAAGCGGACACATTTAGCATGGTAAAACGAGAAATGCTGTTGTTTTTTTCGATGCCTTCGCTTATAAGATTTCTATATAAGCAACGAGCTAGTGTGAAGGAACGTAAGAATATAAAAAGATAAAAATAAAGGTTTCCCAAACGGATAAAACTTAGACTTTATCGAGACTGAGTCCCAACAAAGCGTTATTTTATATGTATTTGTTTTGTTTCTTTGTTTTCATATTTGAAGGGCGAGACGTGCCTCAAATATTTGTGCAAAACTAGAAAATTTTCTCGATGCCTTACCGAAAAAAATTCTTTTAAAATTATGGATTTAGTTATGTAATATAATATACACTTGTCTTTCAATAAATTTTAATTTCAGTGATATTGTATAACAAAGAACAAACAACTTATGTCGTGTGAAGATAATGACGCAGTGCTAAATATATATTTTTTATTCACCTCGACGCACAGAAGGGCAAATCGGCAAAACCACTAAAACCTGGCCATAACATTGAAATAAAAAAGTGATAAATTTAACTTAATATCACAGTACCACTTGAACCAATGCAATACTCCTTCTACAAATAGAGATTTGGTGGAAGTAGAGTGAAGTGAACGTTCACAACAGTTATCGGCAATACCACATTAAAGATTGAGGAGCTAATATCAGAGAAAACCCAAGACAGAGAGAAGAATATCTCGTAGGTACTGATTTCATTCATAAATACGATTTGCTTTCTATGACCTCCAAAGCGGCCTGAGGCACTCGACTACCGACGTTTAAATAAAGCTGCCACGAGTGTGCGTTGCAGATTTTGGCTTATTATAAAAAAATTCTGCAAAATAAAAAACACATTTGAAAAACAACAATCAAAGGTTTAAAAGATTCTCCTAAAATGTAGCAACGTGTTAAAAATAGAATAGACTGTCCGTATAAACGGTATAAAACACAGTGAGAGTGAGTATTGAGACTCGTCGCGCCGCAAAAACTCTCTCTGCTTGCCGTGTTGCTACCGCACTGGCTATGTCGGGCTGTATTGTGAAAATCCCACGCGCCAATCTCGGGGTGTTGCCGTTTGAAGGCCTTGGCGTTGTCGAGCTGGCGGGAAAAAGAGATATTCTTCTCTCTGTCTTGGTTTTTCTCTGCCAATATAATGATTTGTTTATTTAGTTTATGTACTTCCGAAAATAATTTAACCGTTCTTATGTAAGTTGGGTCCTATTCCTGGAGGTACATAAGTGTTACTCTTAGCGATATTATTATATATTACATTGTCATAAATTTTAATGTGTTTAGTATTTATTACTTTATTATTTAAGATTTAATGCTATAGTACATATTTATATATATATATATATATATATATATATATATATATATATATATATATATATATATATATATATATATATATATACATATATATATATATATATATATATATATATATATATATATATATATATATATATATATATATATATCTATATATATATATATATATAGATATATATATAGATATATATATATATATATATATATATATATATATATATATATATATATATATATATATATATATATATATATATATATATATATATACATATATATATATATATATATATATATATCTATATATATATATATATAGATATATATATAGATATATATATATATATATATATATATATATATATATATATATATATATATGTATATATATATATATATTGTGTTTTTCTTTTTTTCTCCTTTTTTTTTTTCTTAACTTCCAAGTTTCCCACCTATTAACTTGGTTATGTGCTACTGACGAGTGCTAATAAGCACGAAACACGTGTCTAGCACTACCTTACAGACAGCTTCCCCTATATATATATATATATATATATATATATATATATATATATATATATATATATATATATATATATATATATATATATATATATATAGCGACAGTACCTCTATATAAATTATTTTTTCAAGAGAGTTTTGGTAACCTTCTGAGTTCTTCCGGGCTAGTATTTTGTTATTATATTGTGGCATGATACTTATGTTATTGTTTATTACAAAAACATTTACCATGTACGGCCGCCATTCACTGAAATTTTTTTTAATACCTATGTGCAATATTTTAAACTTTCAGAAAAATAATCAGTCATCTAGATAAACTGTCGATTTTTCTTCTTTCATCGAGAGGACAGTTTTAAAAAGATAGCCCGAACTGAAATAATGTTGATTAATTGAAAAATACCCTTGGTATAACATGCCAAGATATTAATACACTCAGCTGACAAAATGGAGTAATTTTTAATACCGATTGACCAATTAACTGAGGAAGCACAAAATGCTTTGAACAAAGACATAAAAAGATATAAAGAGGGCTTTGCTCGCGTGTTCTAGAAAGCAAACTTTGGAAGATATTTTTAACATACTTCTTCTATATTTTGAAGAAGTTTAAAACATTCGATAAAGAAATTTTGGATTTGCTGATACCTCCTGAAATACATTACCCCTTTTGAGTCAGAACCAGATTTTTCTAGTGACTCTGAAGATGCTTCGGATTCTGATTTCTGATATGTAAAATGAAACTATATAAATAAAATGAATTTGTTGTGACTTAATTTAAACAGTAAAAGTCTTCCTTTATTTAGCATCCCGAATAATAAAAGGGTTTGCTGTGTACCTGCTCCTATAGACTAATTTAATTGACCCATGAGTAACGGATATATCTAATATTTCGTCCGTTGAGCAGTTTATATAGTAAATATTTTCACTAAATATGTTTGTACTTTAATATAAAAATAGTTCTTGCGATATTCATGATCATTTCTATTTTGGCCAGGTTTTTTAAAATCTGCCCCACAGTGCGGCGCCGGCAATTTCTTTTTGCTTGTCGCTTATAGGTATGCTATTTTCGGGAAATCTCGTCTCAACGTCCTCCAGTAGTCAGCAATTAGTCAACTACCCTGATACTCTTCTTCCTTACAAAAATGTCTTAGTTAAATCGCTTAGCATGTTCGTCACTTACAGTACTGCAGTTTTCAGGAAAAGTCAAAGGGAGTCAAGTGTAATTCAAGAAAAATTATTTAGAGTAACACACTGCATTCTAACTGGTTCAAGAAGATTATTCACAAGTTCACCATAATCCCCAACTCTTTGGTAGACCAGAACACCAAACATAATATTTTTAATAATTTCCGAAGCTGCTTTTTCATGACCTTGTGTGAAGTTCTTTGTCCTTTAGCCTATGTATTTGCGAACAAAGATTCCTTACTGGATCCTAGACTAGAATAACACATTTACTTGTGTAAATTTTACTCCCAGTTGTTTGAAAACTTCTTCGTTCTGTTTTATCCCCTTAACACAGGTCTTCATGATGTGCTGTTTGATGTATAAAGGTGGCAAAAGAATTTTGCTTGCAGTTGCTTGTATCAACCAGAGGGTATCATAATTATATCGCACACTCGCTAAAACAGAGTCATATAACACACAATTCCAAATTTTTTTCCATTTTTACAACTAAATCTCAGTCAAAACTGTCTTTTGAAAAAATGAATCATTCACAGAAACTGATACATTGTCACTTCAGACTTTGAAGCAAATTCTTAGTTTTTGGGATATGACCATGGATTTATTATAAAAAAGGATACGGGATGACGTCACATTCTTTGAAGCCAAAACAAACCATTCTAAGCGACACTGGAAACACAATTTGTAAACATTGGCCACATCTTATTTTACCTTGTATTTGTGTACCAAAAATACGTTAGAAGCATTACAAGATTTGCTAAAAGTAATAAAAGCCCTAAATTACTTTATTTTCTGCTAAATAATAATAAGTTTAAGTTAAAAAGGTTTCATTATTTATAGGTTATGTTATTTCTAAAGGTATTTATTTAAAGTCGCTCCGAGTCATTTATACATCTATATAAATATATACGTCGCACTTTTTCTTTTCTAGTTCATTAGACAAAGACGTACGTGTAACCGAGTGTTCAGACCGAGGTTCAGCCGTTTTCCTAAACAACCATCACAGACAACAACACTTCCGAGCTCCAACACTCCAATGCTATTTTATCTCTTTCTACTACCATTCTTGATTCAATTACGTAGTAATTCGTAGTCTTGTCTATGTTCGTAGTTCGTACACTGCTCCCCCAAGAGAATAACAAACAACAAAATATACGGCTTCACCTTCGATACGCTCACAGTATACGGATATCGAATCCTTTTATATAATAAATCCATGGATGTGACCCATTTTTTTCTGCGGCAATACGGTATAAAACAGTAAGTCAGACTCTTTGTTTGCTTTTGTCATGGTTTAATTAAGAGAAATGAACTATTTATGAAACGGAAACATTTTTGGTGTTGACCAGTGATATATAATAGATATGTAGATATCATTCGAATATCTCTATATTGTCTACATCTGTAAATGTCCTAGAAGCTTACACTTTAATTTAAAAATTTAAAAAAGCTAGTATTTTAAGTTCAATTCCGTTATCTCCATAGGGCATTTTAAAATATAATATACTATATCATATATTATATCGAGGGCTTCATAACATAGCGGCGTATCACCGAAATCAATAATGTTGAGGAAACGAAAAAAACGATTTAAAAATTCTGTAGTTTAAAGGCATTTTTTAAATTTTATGCGCAAACGTAGTATAAATTTGATATTCTAAAGCAATACAAACCTTCCCATTTGGTATTAAAACCCAAGGTTTAGAGTTGATACGCCTTTCTGTTACACTTTAACAAAGGGCGTAATATAAAATTTGGTCGATACGCCTGTAATATTTGTCGATACGCCTTTATTAAAAAAAATAAAGTAAATAAGAAGAGTATTTATTTTTACAAAATGGCAACTCATTCTCACAAAAGTAAAACATAAAAAAATACTTAAACCTAAAAACGTAAAAGAACTAATTTTTGCTGCTACTGCGCTTTTTTGATCTTATCCTGTTTCTAAGAGTTAAAAGGCACAATTCCTGTAAGTCGGCATATTTCTTTTCATTAATTGTAAGAAGATTAGTATACAAATTCGGAACATGTTCGTCATGAAAATGCATCTTGGAAGGTCGGCCAGACTTTCTCTTGACTATATCCATTACGTTTCCATTTCAAAATTTCTCCCTGTTCAGCAATTGTACAATTAGGCATAACTTTTTCGCGATAGTTTTTAAAATTCTTAAATCCGTATAATTTAGAGAATGTACTCTGTACGGCTGGCCTTTTCTCTGGCTGGCCATTTTGGTCTATTCTGCTTAGTTTTCGAGCTATAAGCAAAAAAATAAACACATTTTTGTATTTTTTTACGACCCGCTACCTGCAAGGAAAAATTTCTGTGATTTTCATTCACGGCATATAATTTTTTTAAATCTACAAATTTTGGCAAAATATCAAGTTAACGTTTATAACTACCTCACCAAAATTAAAAAAAAAGCCAAAAAATTTGTATTTTGTGAAAATAAATTTTTCACAAATCTTTCTATAGAGGTCGCGGACGTGAAAAATTTCAAAAATGTGTATTTTGCTGTTCAGCATTCACTTCTTCGTTGGTTTTCTATTTCAGGCAATTGTTTTCAAAATTAGCCACACCAAAACTTTCCTCTTCGCCACTGTCTACATAATCTGGATCTCTAACAGAATCGTCGGAATCAAATGCATTATTACTATCTAAATCAGTTTCGACGGGTCCTTAAATCAAAAAAAAAAAACAAACGTTATATAAAATATCTCATTACAAATAAAGTAACTTTAACTTGATATTGTAATACAGTAAAACCTATGTAAAGTGGAATCGCACGGTCCTAAACTTTCCGGCTCAAACAGGTCATGCCTGATACCCAGTGTAGATTTACAATACATTACCATAGGTAGTTTTTTTACGTTAATTATAACAATGTACTGTCCTAAAAATCTCCATTATGCACCGGTTTCCGTGTTATAGAGCGTCCGGCGTACACAGGTTTTACTGTAATATAAACTAACTACAGAATAATTAAAATATTTACCTAGTTCTTTAGCCGCAGCAACCATTTTTCTAGTTCTTAACAACATTTCTGCATAAGAAAACACTTCACAAGTTCCATGATTCTAAACAAACGAACATAAGAAGTGGAATGGGAATATGAATATTCCTGAGGTTATGTTTTGGTGCTGTTTTAAATAGTAATGTTGGTCATCAGAAAACCGGCGTATTTTAGGTTTTATGAGAATCCATAATTGTGAAAGGCAACTAACAATTTATTACTAATATTAAAATGCTTAAAATATTAATTTTAAGATTAAATTAGTTATTACGCCCCTTTTCTTAAAATTTTCTACCTGTTACCTAAGGTAATAATAGTTAGGCGTATGTTCATACGCCAAATAATTTCTCTTTATTTCCGTTATAACAAACGGGCGGATGACCATACGCTTCTTTGTTAAACTTCAAAGCTGTTAGTATGTTGGTACGCCTAAATGTGTTTCAATTTTTTTCGAATAGTATTATACATGCAGGTACGCCTGTTTGTGAAAATATGCATCACATCGAGATCTATCATAAGCCATAAAAAACCTATTTTACTAAAAATTGCAGATACGCCCCTATGTTATGAAGCCCTCGATATGGTATTTCTTAAGAAAACAAATGTTAGGGATTTATCTTGATCCGGAAAGGTTTTCAATCTCAAGTGGTTGCAGGCGCCTCCTCTTATGGGTTGCGGTTATAATAGGTAGCAACGAAAAAGAATATATAAAATGCTGAGAAGAATAAAGTGTTTTGAAAATCACGAAAATCGGACTCTATCGGTGCGAGATCCCTCGTATTGCATTGTTTGGTCTGGATATTTTTATATTCCCTTTGTTTTCTTTTTTGGACGGTGAAACGTGCTTGAAATTTGTGGATAGTTCCGGTCCGGATCGATACTTGAATTAAAATTAATATTCTTGTATAGTTGCGCAATAATATATTAAGCTTGAATTAAGAAAACGTTATTGTCGAAAGTACTTACTAAAATTGCCCTTTTTTTATAAATTTGCGAAAAAGCTCAGAAATAAATTCATAGTATAAAACTTGTTGCCTTATTCTTACACTTGTCAGTTAAAACTTTTGGTTGTCAAATTAGACCGGGCTAGCATTGGAGAATCTGGCCGTATATATTTATGGATTTCTTAGAATTATACAAATTTTAATTTCTTAATTTAATTTTTGTAAATTTGTCATTTTTATTTCTATTTATTAAATATGGCCTCATGGCTTATTTAAACGTAAATCTTTGTACATTATTTCGAGCTTTTAATCGATCGAATCGAGCTACAATTATTAAAATACCATAAAATTACAAGAAATGCAATACTTCGGTATATAGCTACCAGATATATATCGGGTATATACCTAGGGTATTTACCTAAATTTCAATATACCCGCTATTTGCCCATCACTGAATATTGGTTATAGCAAACTAGCGTTAGTCCCATTAGCAGAGATGAAAAATAGTAGATATTTTTAATGATTATATTCAAGAGCGGATTTGCGGGTGGGGGGGGGGGGGGGGAGTAAACAGGGGTAATTAGCAACCCTGTTGGAATTAGCTAGGTGTTGTCAGATGAGAAATAGAAAGTTATCAAATCTCCATTCGTAAGCATTCAAAAACTAGAAATTAGGATGAAGGAGAAAAAACTGAGATTTTAATGCTGGTTGGATATAGTGACAGCAGAAGAATACGACAGGAAGAATGTGAGTTATTCATGCAGAACTATCCTAATCGGCCTGCAATAACCCAGTCATGTGTAAGCACGCTGGTGAAGAAATTCAACGAAACGGGGGTGTGAAAGACAAACACAGGTCAGGCAGATCAAAAATAGCTGCTGGTGGTGATGAGACTTTGGATATTTTAATTGACCTACAAGATAATCTAAATCGATCACTTCGACAGTTTGTCTGGGACCACAATGTGTGTCACCAGTCAGTTGAAAATTTATTTGAAAGGAAAAAGATTCGCCCTTACAAGATCCACACATTTTGGTTTAGAAGTGGGCCAATTTTTAAACCAAATGTTTCCAAATCAGTGGATAGAAAGGCGAGGCGAAATTGCGTAGCCTGCCAGATCTCCAGATCTCACCCCTTGGGACTTTTATTTGTGGGGTAATTTTAAGAATAATTTCTACAAAAAAAAAACGGTTAATATTTAGGATTTAAAGGCTCGTATTAGAAATCAATTACGTGAAATTCGATGGGGTACTTGTGACAAAGTCTTACGGGATTTTAGAGGCGCGCTTGGCCTCTGCCTAGCTAACAGCGCCAGATATTTTAAACATCTCATAATGTCGTTTTTGTTCAATTTTTAGGTATTTCTTATTTTGATTGTGGTCTTGTTCATTTATTTAAAATTAGTGTTCATATTGTCATTTTGATCAATAAATCAAGTGAACCTTATACCATTGAACTTGTCTTTTAAGGGACTATTTGAATCTCCAAAAATATACAGGACGTTCCATTTAAAATAAAAAAATTAGTATTTTTTCTGACTACCCCTGTACAGTGACATAAACGGTTATATCCTGCCAAGGTGTGCCGTTTTCAACTTTTCAAAAAAGTGCAAACTTTCTAAAATGTATATTCAGTAGTATTTCAATATTTGCAATATTCCAGACTTTTTTGACACCCTGTATTTTACTTCACGATTTAATGAAAATACGCTTGATAAAAAAATAGACGTAGTTACTGTAAAAAAATTATTTACTGCTTTATAATTTTAATACTACATAGATATTATTAAAATATTATATTTGTAATGATACAGATAAAGACGGCCATAGACTATAGAACTATAGAGCATTGGTTAATTAAGATTCTTTGACAAAGTTAGTTAAAATATTTTCTTTAAAATAACAAAAGTTTAACTAAGATCTTTTTAACAGAGTAAGCCCTTCGTGTATAATATAGGAGTGAAAAATAGCAACACTACGTCATTTTTTTGTTTATCTTTACTTCAGCTTTATCAAAAAACCAATCTGGTGATTTGTTGTTTGACAAACAATCCGCCACGTTTTATTCGAAACGCCAAAATACTTGCGAAAGGAATAAAAATCTTCATCAATTTATATGATTTATGAGATTTCCCAGTTCGCCGGAGCCTTTTTAATAGCTGTCATTAAAAAGGGATAAACATGAAAAACCTCAAATCCTTCAATCCTGATCCAAAGCCGAATCGGGCCATAAAAAAAGAACTATGGCTACGCACGCAGTATAGATCGACAGGAAGATATAGTTTACACACACATTGACTAGGAGGAGATGACACCATTGGTTAATAACTAGCTTTTATTGTGTTTCATTCATGAGGGAACAAATGTAAAAAGTCACATATAGGACTAGAAGTGCAAAATATTTGACAAATGTGTCACCTATGTTCCAAATATGCATAAAACTGGCATTAAGAGAAATATTCATAAAAACCGAAAATAAGCAAAAAGGCACCAAAAAAAAATTAACCGAGCCCATCCATTTGCTATAATGCATGTATCATATTTATCAAAATAACTCTGCCATCAGAAATCCCTCTGGCATAATTTCTGAAATCGGCACTCAACTCATTAATGACACCAATTTGTTATTATACGAAAAAACTTGTTTCTCACCTACAAATATTTTCATAACTTTTGCTCAGAACAACTAGACTAAGTTGATAACCAAAAGTTATAAGGGCAATACGTTTATATAAGGGCATACGTTTTTAATGACGAATTATTAACAATGACAGGACAAAAACCTGTCAAGACCTAACTGATCAACTTGAAGATTTGAATTTACACCAGTACTAAATCTCAAAACTTCTGAGTGAATCTCAATCTTATATTTCTCCTGTGCATTGGCTATTTTCAGCAGAATAACAAGATAAACACCTCGTTTTTTCTGCTCCTTTTTTATGGCAGTGTCCAGGTTATAGAACTTCTTGTCTGAAAATTTTTCTCTTCGTTTGGGCTGGCCCAAATAAGAAAATAATAATCGTATTGAGTTAATAATCCAACTGACTCCAACTGGATCACATCTTGAGTGAAGTCAAACCTGAATTACATTTTTCCACGCCTATATCTAAATGGGGCCGTAGTTTACCGAATCCAGAGCAAGAAATATCTAACTTGACGTTAGATTTCCGATCATATTATGTTGGTTTTAGTTTATTTAGCAAACTGTTTTTCATTGTAGACATTATAGAAATTGACTTTCGCTCACTTTGGAAACCAAAGGATAATAAATTTAAGCTGATATGGTCGGTGAATTTACAACTCTATTTAAAATGGTTTTGGTATAATTAATAGTAGTGAAGCTACTAAGCAACTCTTAATACAGACCAGCAAGGAAAACAAGTTCAGCTAAATGAATGTTGTTTGGTCGATGACAAATTTTTGCTATAGAAAACCTGAAAGCTTCGGAGCTGTTAAGTATATAAAAATACTTACGAATGGTGTTTTCAAGAACTAACATTAGTTAATGTTAATAACAAAGGTATTTCTAAACGTTAATTAAAGTTATTATTATTGCCACTTACACCATAGTTTTTTATTCCAGCAACTCTTAAACTGTAACCTAATGCATTGTTGGATTGGGTTGGGTTGGGTTGAACTGTTACAGTCTCAGAGAGGTTCAAGGGGGATTGTATGAAGGTGATCGAGTCTATACATCTCCACCTTTAACCCCTTAAATTTATGGAGTAATTTTTGGTCTCTGTTATACATATATATATATATATATATATATATATATATATATATATATATATATATATATATATATATATATATATATTTTTGGATTCTTAAAGGAGTATTACTTATTTATGAGGGAAAGAAAGTTGAGACTTTTATAATATTTATTTGACAACTTGTCTCCTAATTATAACAATAATACCAGAACATAACAGGTCAAAATACATGTCAAAATATAGTTCTAACATCCTCCCAACGCGAACCGCAATTCAATATCGATGTGGTTTTCTCAACAAACGTCCGTATCTTGATCTTCGCGTCGGGTCTTCAACTGTTGCCTTTTCTAGTTCGATATCATTTTCCACTGAAACTTTATTGGAAACTTCCACTGTAGCTTTTTCTGGTTCGATACAATTTTCCACTGAAACTTCATCGGAAACTTCCAAGGGAAACAGTCTTTGGAGAGGTCTCACCTGTACTCCATGTTTTGTTTTTAATTTGGCCACTCTATTGATTCCATCTTTTCCCGCGCACACCTCTATTACTCTTCCTACGGGCCATAACATTCGTTTCATGTTTTCTGACCCAATCAGTACTACTTCTCCCACTGTAACATCTCTACTTTTTCTTGATTTTCCAACATGTATAAGGTTTGCAAGATACTCCTTTTCAAAGCGCTGTCTGAAAATATCTCTTAACTTCTGTATATAATTTAGTCTTTTTATATAATGGTTTGTCTCTATTTTATCTAAATCTTCTGACATTTGCTGTTCTGTTGTTGTATGCTTTAGAAAATGTATAGGGCATAAAGGAACCAAGTCATCTTCTTCTGACACATAAGTCAATGGTCTTCTATTAATTGTCTCTTCTATGTCACAAAGAATTGTATAGAGTTCCTCATAAAACAAATTTTCTTTTCCTAAATTTTTCTTCAATAAATCCTTAACAATTCTAACCAATCTTTCCCAAAACCCACCCCACCACGGCGCAGCAGGTGGATTAAAAATCCATTTTATTCTTCTTACATTTGAAAATGCTTGAATTTCGTCCCAATCCAATTTTGACAGTTGGTTTTCCATCCCAACGAAGTTTGTACCATTGTCTGTGTAAATCACCTTTGGTCTTGTTCTTCTACTTATAAATCGTCTAAAGGCAAACAAAAATGCTTCTGTTGATAGCGATAAAGTAAGCTCTAAATGTACTGCTCTATACACGGCACATGTAAATATCACAATCCAACATTTTTGTTTAGTTTTAAGATACAGCGGACCAGCTAAATCAATTCCAGTGACATCAAATACTTCCGTGTTTTCAATTCTATTTTTAGGTAAGGGTGCTAGTGGAGTCTCTAAATGTTTACTACTAACCCTATTACATTTTACACATTTAGAAATCACTTCCTTAATGGATTTTCTTGCCTTTAAAATCCAGTAATGTTCTCGAATAATACACATAAGAGTTTTAACACCTGCATGATGATTCTTGATATGTTCTTCCATAATCATTTTTTTTAACTATATGATGATTGCCAGGTAAAACCATAGGAAATATAAAATTATCTTCAAAGTCACCAAAAACTAATTTAGATTCCACTCTTATAATGTCAAATTCATCTGTACGTATATGCAATTTATTTAAAGTTTTTTCTTGTAACGTTTCCTTTTGAATAATTTTTATTAATATTTTTTCTGCTTTACGCACTTCATCAAAAGTTAAAATGTTACTTTTATTTCTTTTTACACTTTCCTTTTTAGAATTTTCAACTCTTTTACTTAAAATTCTCGTATTAGTACCAAATCTTAACATCCACGCAATCATGTTAACAATTCTCGAAAATGACTGAAAATAATTTAAAAAATTACTAAACATTACTTTATTTTCGACCAAATTAGCAGACACCATTTCCTCAATATTTGTGTCAAAACTGACTAGTTCCGTATTTGGCCAATATTTCTTATCCTTTTCTAACCATTCAGGCCCATTCCACCATCTACTCTCAAGTAACTGCTTTACATCACATCCACGAGATAAAAGATCCGCAATATTTATTTTTCCAGGAACGTGGTTCCACTCATTAGGGTTGCTACACGATCTTATCTCTTTCACTCTGTTTCCTACGAAAGTGTTCCAGATTGCTTTATTCTTAATCCAGGATAAAACTACCATAGAATCGCTCCAATAAAATGTTTCTACCTGAGAAAGTTCATTTACAGATTTTATTGTTTGTGTTAATCTAACACCAATTACAGCGGCCATCAGTTCTAACCTGGGTAAAGTCATAACTTTTATCGGTGAAATTCTAGTCTTAGCATGTAATAAGCTTACAGTCACATAGTTTTCAAAATCTAATCTGATAAAGATACAAGTTGCATAAGCTACTTTACTAGCATCTACAAACACGTGTAAACTGACACCTTTCGCATTTTCAAAGTCAAAATTACCAGCTATACATCTCGGAATCTTACACAAGGAAATCAAATGAATCTGTTCTAACCATTTATCAAATTTTGTACTAATTTCTTCCGGTAGTTTACTATCCCATCCAACTTTTAGTTTCCAGGATTCTTGTAATAAAATTTTAGGCATTAAAGAAACTGGACAAGTTATCCCAATAGGATCAAATACTTTTTGAGCTGTGGATAATAAACCTCTCTTAGTTCTCGGAATTTTTTGAATCTCATTTATCTCACTAGTATCACAAAACAAAATATCATTTTCATAATCCCAAGATAATCCCAATATAGATAGGTTAGCGTTCACACTCTCATTTGTGTCCTCATCTTTGTATCCAGAATACACCCATCCTCTCAGATCAAAATTAGCTTCACTTAGTAAAAGTTTAGATGTATTTTTAAATTTATTTAAATCTTCGTAACTTTTTACGCTAGTTATACAATTATCCACATAAAATGAATTTAAAAGCTTGTATGCAATTTCTTTATAATTTTTTGGAGAGTTTTCTAAATGTAATTTTAAACTAGCTGCTAGTAAAAAAGGACTAGGTTTTAAGCCAAACACAACTCGTTTATGTCTATAAACCTTAATAGATCTCTCTGAATAATCTTTCCACCATAAAAATCTTAAATAATCCCTATCTGGTTCGTACAAGCTAATCTGCAAAAAAGCTTTAGCTATATCAGCAGTTACACCTATTTTATGTAACCGAAATTGTATAATTAAAGGAGGTATTAATTCTATAAGATTTGGCCCCTTTTCTAAGAGGTCATTTAAACTGTTACCATTTTTGTCCTTTAATGAACCATTGAAAACAGGGCGAATCTTTGTTGTTGCACTGCTTTCCTTGATCACTGCATGGTGGGTTAGATAATGAACATTGTTGTGCTTTTCTACATCTTCTACTTCTTCTATTATTCCTTTGCTCTCCCAATCTTCAAACGTCTTGTTGTAATCTGAAAACTTATTCATATTTATTAATTTTTTAGTGTTAAACATTAAACGATTTACGGCCAGGTCATAATTACTGCTAATATTAGGACTTCCTTCTATCCATGGCAACTTCACTTCGTATCTATTTTGACTATTTTTTACTGTGTTTTGCTTAAATTTGTCCCACGTTTCTACCTCATTTATTTCTTTTGTTTTTGTCACGTGCGACTCTCTAATTCCCAAAGCGTCAAGTTCCCATAGTTGCGCAATAGAACAATCAATAAAAAATGTTGAAGTTGATAAGAAATAATTATTAGCATTTTTATTTACAGTTTTTCCCATAATAGTCCAACCTAATTTAGTTTCGATGGCAAAAAGACTTTCATCAATTTTTTCAATTTTGCCAGTTAAAAGTTGTCCTATGACATCGGCGCCTATTAAAACATCAATTTTATCGTAACTTCTTTTTTCGGCGTCATTAATTAAAATATTCCTATCTTTTAAGTATTTTAAGACTTTTAAATTATTTAGTTTAGGAATACGGTTACATAAAGTCTGTTGCTCCAAAAGTGACACATTACAATTAAATTTATCCTCAGTGTCGCAAATCTTTACATTATAAATCGCGCAAGCTTTAGGTTCGCTTTGAATTCCTCCAAAAAGACCTTGAATGATTATTTCGTCTCTCGATTTTTTCAATTTTAAATCTTGTGCACAATCATAAGTGATATATGATCTTTGAGAACCATCGTCTAATAGGGCTCGAACAACCTTGCTATTTTGATCATTTGAAACTTTTAAATAAATTGTTTTAAGCAACGTTTCGTTGGTTGTAACATTGCAAGTATTGTTTACTTTTTCTTCTAATCGAGTCTCTTGCGGTTTATTAGCTTTTTCACTCAAATTTGGACACATGATTGTAAAATGTTTTTTAAAACAGAGTAAGCATTTAACGTTACATTTACAATTTCGAGCTGAATGAAAGAGTCTGAGGCACGCAAAACAACCTTTCTTTTTTGCAATTAATGCCTTTTTTTGATCTAAATTAAGATTTTGTCCTTTAAGACAATCTTGGCTTGCATGTGATTGTTTATCGCAAAAAATACAAAAAATGGGTTTCTTACCGCATTGCCCTTGCTTCGTGTTAGTGTATAATGCCGCAGCTGTATATTCTGGTGTTTCAGTATCCAATACCTGGTTTTTAGACTCTTGCTCTGATGTGCTGGTTCTGCTTGCTCCTAACGTCTGCGCTAAAATTATTCTTTGCTCCGATTCCACCTCGGTTTTGAGAAAATCTAGCAAATAATTTAAGTAATTAAATTTAGCCTCAACTTGGATATTCAAAGAACTTCTCTTGCGCTCCCATAATTTAAGTAACTCTAAAGGCAATGCTGATTCTACCAAAGGAAATAACATTGCTGCATATTTTTCACTTGTAACTCCCAAAGATTCTAACGCCCTTATCTGTGTTTCTAAGCTATCATATAAAATAGATAGAGACATACCTTTGGACTCCTTGCTTAAAACTAAATTTAACAGTTCTCTTACATAAACCTCGATAAGGAGTTCTTCTCTTGCAAACCGTGATTTCAGTTGTTCAATAGCTTTTGAGTAGTTATTTTCTGTGGGAGGAAACGATTCAATCATTCTTCTTACTGCAGTTCCTGCTTCCATTGATTGTACCAAATACTGGAACTTGTCTTCACTGCATAACTTCTTGTCTTCATGAATCTTCTTAAACTGACCCCAGAATGCTATCCAGTTTTTTAAATTGCCGTCAAATTTCTTAATTTCTAGTTTTGGCAAGTTGACATTGTTTGGACTTTTGGTGACATTACTGCCATTTTCACATTTTACTGGTTGTGTCACTTTTTTCAACAAAATGTCTAGTTTTCTTCTATTTTTTCTTAACTCTGATTCAAAATTCAAGCTTTCTTCGATATCTTTTCTATAGTCTTCGCTATTTTCTTGTTTTTCGTTATATATTTCTTCTATATTTCTATCCAGATCCATTATTCTCTATATATATAAACATATAACAGTATTCCATAAATTTCATTATAAAATATTAACATTATTATATTAATAAATATAATATCCAATGTGAAAAATATTTATCTATATAAAACGGTTGTAATTTATCAAAGCTTTTGTTTATAAAATTAGTGTTGCACTTTCCTTTTATAACTGTAAGCATAAAAGCAGACTGGTAATTTAATTTTTAATAAGCTGTTCCGCGGTTTAACAAGCCCGAAGCTAATTTATTTTTAGTAATAAATTTTTAAATCTGTCTTGCGAATATGTTTCGATAAAACAAAGGCATACAGATTGGCTGCAATTTGTTTTCCACAGAAAAATAATAGTTATTTGAATAATGCTTTTTACATCTATATTAAACAATAAATACATTCTACCGTTAAATAAAGTCCCTAATTGGAGAAAAATTGATTTATTTGGGATTCTAACCCAGGTTTCATAGATTAGGCGGCTTGTTCTTTAATTATTTAGTTTTAGAAACGTTTAAATATCTGTTTTAGTTTCCTATTTCTATAAGGTAAACCGTACTAATCCTGCGATTTTACAGGAAACAAAATGAACTATAAAATCTCAAATTAAATATTCCTAACGAGAGTGGACAATACCCGAATGTTTCATCAATGGACTCTTTTGTTAAATTTTGATTTTGCTGCCATTATATAGACCAAGGAGAAATAGAATCATTTAGGTCTGGGGATTGTACCGGCCATTGCAGAATAATTCGCGAAGAGTGCTTGGGACCATTATCCTGCTGAAAAGTAAACCGCAACGGCATTTTCCACTCTGCATAAGGTAGCATGATTTTTTCATTATATCTCTGTACATGAATCTATAGATTTATTAATAAAGTGTAAAGGGCTAGCTCCATACCACGACTGTACCGGCCATTGCAGAATACTTAATTCGGGAAGAGTGCTTTGGGCTGCTGAAAAGTAAACCGCAACGGCACTTCCCACTCTGCATAAGGTAGCATGTTTTTTCATTATATCTCTGTACATGAATCTATAGATTTATTAATAAAGTGTAAAGGGCTAGTCCCATATCACGAGAAGCAACTCCATATAAGAAGGGTTCCTTGTGAGTGTAACAAATTTAGGATTGAACCTGGTATTAATTGGCCGCTTTACGAGCCGCATTTCATCGAAATTAAATATTTTATAACGCGAATCATTGCAAAATAGGCATTTTTTACTGTCCAGTTTAAGTACTGACGAGCGAACTCAAGCCTTGCGAGCCTATTTCTTCCCGAAATAAGTAGCTTTTTAGCTGGGCGTCTACTAAATTGCTTCGCTTCTACTAATCTCTCGATTGCTCTGGGCTTACCATAATTTCTAGAATTTCATCAATAATTCTAGGCGCTGACTTCCAAAGATCATTTTGGGAAATCCAAAGCACCACTCGCGAATTGTTTACTTCTTGATATTGTTAAGTAGTTTTTGAGTATTTAAAAAAATTGTTTTCTTATAAACAGTCGTAAATGTTTACCTCACATCACAATATTATGTTTACTTTTCATTCAACTCTAAAAATATCTTACGAGATGGAGCCACCCTTCAGTACAGCAACAAAAAGTAGTCAAAAATCCTGAACATTTCTTCATATTCAATATTTTTATGCTAGTGATTTTTCGAGTTTTGTAGTACTAACTTTTTGCTTACTCTGGACCCAATTTAGTACTGCAAGAAATTTCCCCTGTACCCTAAATTACTTGGAGATGTACAACTTAGAATAAGTCTGAACAAAACCATCAACAAGTGATGCTGACGATCGAGTTGAACGTGAATTTACGTTCGCAGGAATAACTGTGACTGTGATTTTTTATTTACTGTGAAGATAACCTGCGATTGTAAATTTACGACAGTTCGGAGAATTTGCGTAATGAATGCAAAACAGTGCAAACGCGTCGTCACTGAGCAACATTCACAACATGGGCCTGCAATTTTGTAAATGTACAGTATATCAAAAAAGTATTAAAATTCACAGGTCGTAACGGTGAATTTTAATTTGTAAGGAATAATTTACAGATAGTGAATTTTAGCTCAACTCTAGCTGACAGAATAGCACGTGGCTGTTCAGTGCTCATGCATACGAATGTACTAGTTAATCGTCTGCCCTCCCGCAAAAAAGCACACTCAAGCCGTCGCTTATTGACAACAATATTCGACGACGTCATTGACTAGATGTTTTGACTTCAATTGAATTTTAGAGAGTTTCTATTCATCCAATAAAAGAATATGGAACATTTCAGTAGACTTCCAGCCTACCTTTAAAAAATTCCACCCAAATAATTAAAGCATTCCTTATTGACATCCTAAAATTATTAGTTATCGGTAAACTACAAGGCAAACGCTTGACATTCTCAAGTTGTCAACAACAATCGACAAATATTGGTGAATGAAAAATGTGCCATTAAAAGATCAAGTCATCGGCTATTTAGAGCAGATAAAAGTACAGAGAGACCGGCAAACAGCGTTACGCTTTAATCTAGCCAAACACACAAACAATGACATAGAAAATGGTGTGAAAGTGACATTGTGTCTTTTTGCACACTGTGAAGCCCTGTTGACACGTACACAATAACTAAACCCCGATGCGGTACTTTAGAGCCACCGCACCAAAAGTGCCGAACGCCGATAAGCAATTGTCAATGGACTCGGCCAACTACAAGTAATTTGCTTTACTTACCGTTCCGACAAAAGACGAGCGACCCGGGACTACTTGACTTTTATGGCAGAAATTATGTTGGCCCATTTTTTTCAAGATGTTTATTGAATTCGGCCAGGTGTTAGAAAATTGCACCATAATTGCCTGAAGAGATTTCAAGTGGATGGAAATTCTTACGAAATATCAAACAACAGATTTTTAATATGTTGCAATGTTGTGGGGGTGGATAAATTATAATAAATTTTACTAAAACATAACACACTTTAGAGATCTTAACTTACATACATATATACAAGTGTGGTATTGCTAGCTTTTTGGGGTAGATTTTGATTTATTTGCTGCCCGAAAGCATTTTTATCTTTATGATATCGAATATTTTTATTCTGGTAATCGATTCCGCATGTCAGGTAACATTGAAATTGAAGTTGACATCGGTCACGTGACCACTGTAAGTGCGGCAGTTTTAAAAATTATGATGAATAATCATGAAAAGTGGGGTTAGATGCCAAAGTATTAAAAAAAGTTAGTTGAAAAGTTTTCTTAGAATTCGATTTTAGGTTTCATATTTTCTTCCGTAATATTTCTATTTAACTAAGTTGATCCAGTTCTGCTCTTAAAATAGTTCAAGTATACTCTTATAAAGTAGATTTTTGCTTAAATAGCGTGAAGTGCGCTGGTGGTGATTTCGTTATAATTAGTCAAATAATTGTTCTTAGTATTGCATGTAAATGCCGATGCTATACTGATGCTGTGCCGATGCTGTGCCGATGGTATGCCAATGTTGCACCGATGCTATGCAAAGAAAATAAAAGGGTTAGAGAAAAGACGAAACAGTGTATTTCCGTCGAAACACGAATATCAGCTGTTTTCAAGTGGGCTGAATTGCAACACTGTTTATTAACCAAAATGACAGATCCTTGTGTCAAAAACTGCTGGTAAAACAGCTAACCTCTTTACCGACTGAGATAACTTTGCGCGGGAAACCCATTCAACATTTTTTAAAAATTTACTAAAGGTAACGCTTAAGCAACGCACAAAAAAATAGTGTTGATCTCA
Source organism: Philopedon plagiatum (assembly GCA_963971165.1). Taxonomy (NCBI): domain Eukaryota; kingdom Metazoa; phylum Arthropoda; class Insecta; order Coleoptera; family Curculionidae; genus Philopedon; species Philopedon plagiatum. The sequence goes on along the minus strand of OZ020190.1, from coordinate 19,583,480 downwards.
AAATTTCTATTGTGTTCTAAAGACCTACTTAAACATTTGACTTATTCATAGTAATCTATATCAGGGATAATTAGCAAGTAGTTTGACTTACCCGATAAAACAATTTCCCCAAGTTAAGAGAAAAATAGGTAATGTTCATTTTTGTCAATGTTTTTACTACTTATACCTGTTATTCTGTAACATACAATGAGTAATACATTTAAAAGGCCTTTAGAACACATTAAGAATTTCGAGAACCACACTAAATTTCAGTACGATGCTTGAAGCGTTACCTTACATTTAATTTAGAATCTTTTCAGCTTAACACTTTGAACGATGTTTCAACCCTAATTATTACATTTTAAGGTTGATTAAACATATGACTTAATTAAAAATCTTGAGCTGTAACTTGTTTCTCAAAATTTTTAATCCAGTACTAAATTTAATTGACATTTAGGCAGCGACATCAACATGAATGCTGTCACATTGGTCTAATTACTTTAATTCTTGATCAAATTGTCTGTGCAACTGAACCAAGACTCTTTAAATGAAGAAAGGGTAAATAAAATCCAAAAGTTATAAAAAAGTAAAATTTATTTAAAACAAGCTAAAATTGGAAATCGTAAACAAAAATCCAATTGAATAATAATAATAAATGATTTTCTTTTTGGTAACAATTAACTACATATAGATTTTGTTTTCGATAAGTACCAAATATTAATATTATATCTATACGAGTACATATTTTGCATAGCAGCATCTTCAAGTGGCCTTTTTTCATCTTTAGTAGTTCTTCAAATTTTTGGATACGTGGTACAAAATTTTAAAAAATTGGAACAATACAGTGCTAAATAATAAAATATTGCTTTCAAATTCAAAAACTAGTTTCCTTCATCCCAATAGCAATTTAAATACAACAAATAATGCTAACCTCAAACTCCACATAATATGAAATAATAAGTTTGGTAATTTTATGCCAAAAATTAGTTTTCTAAAAAAATTTCTTACCTTAAGGCACAAATTATGAATATGAGGTTTTTAGGTTATTTCTATTAGACAATTAAAACACTACAGCTTGCTAACACACAATAAACGCAAATTTTAAAATGTCAATAATTCACATGTGCAGAAAAACCACCTCGTGTGGGTAAAACAAAAGATTTTTCTTTTATTACATACCTATTACATATTACATAAACATTTTTTTCTTCTTCTAAAATAAAGTCGTACAGGGTCTCAACTAAAAATATTTGAATATTAAAATCTTACTTGTACCGTTAAAATATCAATTAGGTACATTTTATCACTTTTTAAATAATTCTGTTAAGAAATTTTTCAAATAATGTGGTGCATCAATTGTCTACCAGTTTATTTACCACTACTAACATTCCACTTGTATGTTTAAGGTACAAAACGTTAAACATGACAGCAACTCAGTGTGTAAAAAACAAATATTAGCCCCATTTTCACGATCCTCATTGATTGAAAAGTCTCTAACCCGAACAATTTTAAATAATAATATGTTCATAAAACAATGGAATTATACTGACAAAAATTCACATTCATAACCTGCATCTCAAAGTAAGGATTTCATTAAAAAAATCATTGTTTGATGTAGGTATTCCAAAAATTTTTACGAATCTTTTTGTTTAGGAAAGCTCGATATATACAAGACTTAATAATATCCAACTTTCAACGTAAAAACTTGAAATGATGGAACCCTATCTCTGAAAATTCTCAATAATCGTTGATCAAACCCAAGTAACACTTACATTACCTGCCTGCTGTCCTCCCTCACGAAATCCTTAACCAAAACGAAGGCCCGCGTGGAGGTGGACTAAATTTTCAACTTCTAGGATAAAATCAAATTCCAGTCAAACAAATGTGTTATGAATTATCATCTAACTTACCTGATGGATAGGAAGAATCCCTTTTAACTTAAAAAAGGCCAAAGAGATTTTAAAGATTCACGAAAAGCACTTCTTTACAGAGAGAAAGAGATGAAAAATGCCGGTTTGACACTTTGGTCTTTGACTGCGCTTGAGGGGTCAAGTGGGTGCACTGCTGCCAAGATTAAAACTTTTTTGAAAATATCGACGTAATTTTGATATTTCAAACAGTTTCTTAATTAATAAACTTAGTATCCTGACGTTAAAATTTGTACAAGTGTTTTTAAAAATTGAATAAGTCCAATTAAACTTTTAAACTTAGTCCGAAAAGAAAAACCCCAAAAATCTAGTTAAAATTTAAAGTGGGCGACGTTGACAGCTTGTGAGATTTTTCTGGGTTTTCGTGTTGCCATTTTCCCCATTTAACTGACATGGCCCTGATGCTATGCCAGTACCGTGATTTACTTCCATTAATGCTCCTACTAGCCGCATAATTATTTATCTGAAGTACATAATTCTAAAGCACTGGACAGTCCAAAGAGCTTGCAAGTCAAAATGACTTACTTGCAGGTACTTGAAAAGGACTTGAAGAACTTTAAAAGTTGGTACTTTAAATATTTTAAAACAGTTTACAAGCCTTTTTTTCAATTATCAAGTAGTAACATATGCACAATTAAACAGTCTCAATTGCACTGTTTAAAAAAGGACTTGCAGCACAGTACTTTTAAGCACTGAAAGTACCTAATTAAAGCACCGAAAGGGCCTGCAAGCCCCCAAGCTCTGCCCAGATCTGATATTCGTATAGATAAATAAAGAAAAAAAGAGAGTGACCTTCTGAGACCTTAAAAACGGTTAGATTTAATCCTTTTCTTTCAACAGCCTTGATCGAAAAGTCGTTGGTTCTTTATAGCAAACAACTGAGCAACAAGAAATCCTGTCCTGTACATTCTGTGAGCTTTAATTAAAATGATCTTACCATTTTAACAATAAAACTAAAGAACACTGTGAAAATGTAATTATGCATTCGTAAACAACTCCACTTTTTCATTTGCAACAGCCTTCGTTTTTCGTTATAAATTTTTGAAGTTTTCTAGCAAATAATAGTTGTCTAGCCAACACAGATGAAATTTGTTTCAGGTGGTTTAGTCTCATTAAATTATTATTTATAAAGGGACGTTCATGGCTACCCGATAAAATTTATATTTTTTTTTGGATGTTTTTACATTTTCACTTTAAATGGTAATTTTTACTTTGAAAATTGATAAATAGTTATGTCATACGAACAACTATCAGCAGATTCCGTTTTACTAAGATCGGTCTAATTTGACAATTAACGGTTTACATTGACAAGTGTAAGAATAAGACAACAGTTTTGTACTACAAATTACAAATTACATACATGACGGCTTATTAACAGTGTCGGAACAAGAACTTGTCAAAACTTAATTGATCAACTAGATGATAAGTTGTATAAGTTAGAATTAATTTTAAAATAAAATACTGTACTCCTCTCAGATTAAACCGAAGGTTACCTTAGTCCTCTTCATCATCTGAGATAAGACAATCTCGAAAGCATCCATATTTTAAACTACTTTATGCATCAATAAACGACCAACAATTAACTATATGGTTGTAGGTTAACTCCAACCCGATTCACGAGATGAAGGATAATCCTAGAATTAAAGATAACCTCTTTCCTACTTTAATCCCAACCTATTCGATTTGGCCTTAGACTTAAACCTTTTTAGTAATTCGCCGGGATATGGTTTCTATAACCAACAACTTATAATATAATTTCCTTACTAGACTACGCCAATGTAACTTGCGCAACAAAATAGAAAATAAATTAAAAACGTACAGTCAGTGTGCAGAACCGTCAAACATCATGATGATCGAGTGGCTGAATCTCATAATTTTTTGTGATTCTTGGGTTTCGGAACAATAGCCACTCATTTCCGCAAATCTGGAAACGAAGCCTTTATAAACTCGTGTGCATTTGATTGATTGGACTGGACACAATACGTAACAATGTCGCCCATTAAAAACTATTCAAAACTGTATTTACATACGCCTCTGCAACGGTTTTAGTAATAATTTTTTCTGAGGTCAAGAGTATCTACTTTTTTGTGTTGTTTGTGAAAACGGAGGTTTATATGAATTAAGGGCAGCAGTTAGCGCTCATTACTATTATATTGTTTGTTGCTCAGTTATTTGATAAAAGAGAACAATGGCTTTCCGGTGTAAACGCATAAAAGAGGCATACGACAATACTCCAACGCTAGACCGACCTAATTTCAATTTTGCCAACCAAAAGTTTAAAACTCACAAGTGTAAGACTAAGACAACCAAGTTTTATAAGTTTAATTAAGCAATTTGCCAGTGCAGGAGGGTATTAGGCTGACTATTTCCTAAAAAAAATATTACAATATAATTTTATATATATTTCCTGGTCTTGCGGTCATTATTATTATTATTATTATTATTATTATTATTATTATTATTATTATTATTATTATTATTATTATTAATTATTATTATTATTATTATTTATATATATTTATATGCAGCTAACGGTCAGAAGAATAATACTAATTACAATATAAAATTTCATTATGCAAAAATTTGACGTTTTCTTGATTTTTAGTGTCAAAATTATATATTGTTTTGCAAAATAAATGTACCTACTAGATTACTATGACATTGTTTTATTATCAATACGTCAGTTTCATTTGTGTCAAGGTTTTGTAATGAATAGCAAAATTGCGAAACTTCGGTTTTCAAATTCTACTGATATAGATGAACATATTAAAAAACCCAAAAATACGAAGAAGCAGCTTTAAATAATCTGTAAAGGAACGGGTTACCCTTGAACTTAAAAAACCCACGATAAGCAGCAAATACCGATAATAATTTGCATTATAGTAGTGCAAATATCACTGTAATTCGTTTCCTATTGGTTCAAAATTGCCAAATGCATTGGTTAATATTTTTTGAAGGAAATAGTCACTGGAATTCACTGAACCGTATCTAATTTAATTTGAGAATGATGACAGAAACCCATTTTACAACGGAGAGAGCAATTATGTTTCTCTCCCATGTTTTTTCCCATTCATTTTTTCTCTCTCGTCTTCTTTCTCTCTCATACTCGTAAAATGTTTACAGCTAGTAGAAAGTTAGGTTATGAGAAACATAAAACGACATATTATTTGGAGCCTGTCCCAAGTTGTTTTTGCAGTGTAAAAATATACTGAAAAAGTTTATATTAGTATTAGCAGCTTAAATTCCTGTGTTCTATGAATCTGGGACTGACTAACATTTATTGAAATATTACGCAAGGTACATATTTGTTCTTCTTTACATTACTTGGACCGGGCGTTATGGGAATGAGTAACAGAACCGCCGACTCGAGATAGTTGAGAATAGAGGGAATCACAGAGATTTCTTTAGTTATTGAGAAGTGAGTGAAAATTGCGCCCTAGAAACGTTTGGTTTCAGTTTAAAGCTGAAGTCACAGTGCCATTACAAAGTGTATCTATCCTTCTGGAACTAAGACTTTCACCATTTCTACAGTTAAAAATTGTGACACTACTTGGTATATTCAATTAAACAATTTTTATCACGTCTTTAACCCACACAAGCGTCACCCTTCGTAGGTAGGCGGTGTTATAGATATATTTTCATTTTATATCGGAAAATGGGGAATATTTTTTAACCTTATTATAAATTGTTTTTCTTAATTAAAATATTTACTCATTTTTGCTAATTTTCTTTATTTATTTAAAAACTGTTTCTTCTATCCTTTTACTGCAAATTATTGGTTAGAGGGAGTACTGTTACTTAGAGGGGTAGGAAGCAATAATTTTAAGTAGTAGAAAATAACAATACGTTAATGTGGCTATGCTGACACTGTTTTTGCTTAATGAAAACGAGATTTTTGCAAATGCTGTTTGTGTTCAGTAAAAACAAAGGTCTTTTGCTATAAAACCATAAAAATTACATAAATATTTTGCCAGATTAGAAATTAATTTTTTATGAAAATTCCGATTAAACTTTCACAGTAGACAACCAGAAATACTTTCACGAACAAATGCGACTGCGATAAAATGTTTGATTATTCTTTTTTATTGACAACAACATCGTTTTCACTTATCTTTTACAACTGCCCCTTTTGCTAACAAGGATAGAAAGAAATCGAATTCCGTTGGGAATTTTATCAGGAAAAATAAAATTTGCGATGACTAATCTTTCGAAGTATATAACCAGCAATACAGCAAAGAAGGTTAAGAATTTGATCATATTCTATATCTGATTCCTCCGTGATTATCAGGACAGAAAAGATGAATATTATGATCGCTAAAATATATCTGATGTAAACTGTCCATGGAACGGACAAATAGGGTGATTCTTTTTTATTGGCAACAACATCGTTTTCACTTATCTTTTACCACTGCCCCTTTTGTTAACAAGGATAGAAAGAAATCGGATTCCGTTGGGAATTTTATCACGAAAAAGAAAATTTGCGATGACTAATCTTTCGAAGTATATAACCAGCAATACAGCAAAGAAGGTACGATAAGAATTTGATCATATTCTATATCTGAGTCCTCCGTGATTATCAGGACATACAAGATGAATATTATGATCGCTAAAATATATCTGGTGTAAACTGTCCATGGAACGGACCAATAGGGTGAATTCTTGTTCATTTGTTTTTTTCTGTCATCATTCTCACATTAATTTGGATAAAATATAGTACTGGTTTAAATTAAGATCGTCTAGCTGATCATTTAAATTTCGAGAAGATTTTGCTCGGTCATTGTTCATAAGTCGTAACTAAAAACGTATGAATTTTTCTAACAGTTTAATTTCTTAAAGAATTATCACTGGAATTCGCTAAGAAGGTTTAAGGTTTAGTAGGTACTGGTTTAAATAATTTGGATTTTCTAGTTGGTCTATCAAGTTTCGATAAATTTTTGTCCTGTAATTGTTACTAAGGCGCCATTAAAAACTTATGAATTATTCTAATATTTTAGCAATTTGCTTGGTTTCCAAATGGCTTTCATGTGTCAATAACAGAGCAACAAAACGTTTAAAAAATAGTAATAATGGCCGCTGAATATTCCTATTAAAAGAGAACTATTGAAAGAAAAACCTCTCTGAAATTTGTTACTTAAGTAATACTAGAGGTCGTAAATTGACTGCGAAATTACCACTGCAGGCTAATTTGTAGCAATTTTGCTTTTATCCACAAGCAGTCATGACTTATGAAGAAAGTTGTTGTTCATTTTAGAACTGACTTGAATCACTCCCCTAGAAAAACTGTCATTTACTCTGTTTTCAATTTTTAGAAAAGAGTCCCCTTTTTTATATGTCTTATTTTCTTTATTTACTATTAGATTTCTTCTTATTTCGAAATTATATTTGGTCTGAAAATCATCGACTTTCTTAATATTACTGTTTAATTTTAATGTTTTTTTATGTGCATCAAGATTTTTCTCTTACATAATATTTGGCTATAGTTACACTTCTTGATCCTTTTTACTTTTTTATTTATTATTATATTTAATATAAATATGAACTACATTTATTTAATATATTGAATAATTCACTATACAATTTTTCATCCTCTCTCTTCCTCTTTAATATAATATTTCAGATTTTTCCTGGGGATATCTTGAGTTTCTCTTCTCCTTTTAAAAAACAGTTTTTTTTATATTTTCTAATTGCATTGGCTGTAGCAAAATCCATTTATAATAATTTTATTTTTGTTGTGAATTTTTGTGTTATTCACTTTGTTATTTAATGTTGATTATTTGCTTCCATGGCATGAAAGGGCTTCATCTTAATTATTACTCCTGATTACTTTTTTTATTAATATCTTATTAATAATTATTCTTGAATTATTATTTATAAAATTTGTGTCTTGTATTTAAAATGAAGCATATTTTTGGAGACGATAAGTGAGCTGTTTTTAAGCACATGAGAAGCACGTAAATTTCTGCACTAATAACAAGATCCTGTAAAAAATTTTAACAACCTCATTTAATTATCAAATTTTTTTAATAGTTCCTATTCCATTCTGCCATTGTGTTGCAATTCTAAAACCATGGGCGTACTAACACTGATGACCCAGTTTTATACTACACACACTATAATAGATTTTTGGATAAAAACTAGTTTTAATCATGTCTTGGTTGGTAAAACTGTCGTCGAGTGCAGATAATAATATCTGAATTTGTTTTGCAGCTACAGAACCATTAAATTAGATTATAATTAAATAAAAGCATATTTTTATTTATTCAAATAATTTACTAAATATCCTTGGCTAATGAGCACACAAAACAAACAGATAAAACTTTACTAGTATTTAAAATTTGTTCTAAAATAGTACTAAATTTTTTTATGATCTTACCGCTTTTACCGAAAAAATTAGGAAAAATATCAAAAAACGTAACAACCCAATACTCCACCCTACCAGCTCCTTTCTCAGTTTTCTTTTCAAGTTAATATCTATAGCTATGTAAATGGAAAAGTTCAAAAATATTAAATTAAAATCTACCCCAATATTTTTATGCTTCTCCGAAAGCGGCAACTTTCAATATTCGCGACCTTAGGAATATTTTTTATGTTTAAAACACAACGGCAGTAAAAATATTTTTCATAAAAGTGTATAACCATAAATTCTTTTACATCTAGCAATTTTGAACAAACCAAATATTCCTTATAAACTAAAGTAGATTTTTCACTTTATAGTCTTAAGAGTCTACTCGCCATTTGGGGAGTTTTCAAAACGAGGATTTCAGTTTGCTCGGTTTATTCGATAACGGTAAGATTTACCAACTTGTATTAAAAAACAGTATATTATGCATCTAGTAGGAAATGCTTATATTCTATCCAATTCAATTTGAGAATGATGACATAAAACAAAATTGAACAAGAATTCACAGTATTGGTTAGTTCCATGGACAGTTTACAACAGAACATATTTTCGTAATCACAATATTCATCTTTCTTTCCTGATAATCACAGAGAAATTCAATTTCTTTCTATCCGTGTTGGCGAAAGTGCATTAGAAAAAGACAAATAAAAAAATAATATGTTCAAATTTTTATCGTACCTTCTTCGCTTGTGGAAGTATTGCTAATTACTGATTATCTACTTTGAAAGATTATTATTCATCGCAAAATTATTTTTCTTTCCTGATAAAATTCCCAACGGAGTTCGATTTTATCCTATTCTTGTAAGCAAAAGGCGCATTAGTAAAAGACAAATAAAAAGATGTTGCCAATAAACAAGAATATGTTTAAACATTTTATCGCAGCCGCCTATGTTTGTTAACGTATTTCTGGTTGTGTACTTTGAAAGTTTGATTGAATTGTCATAAAAAATAAATTCCTAATCAGGCAAATACGTATGTAAGTTTTATGATTTTATAGCAAAAGACCTCATGCTTTTACTGAACACAAATAGCATTTGCAAAAATCTCGTTTTTATTAAGCAAAAACAGTGTCAGCTTAACCACATTAACCTTCTTCAAGTTCTCGCAAAACCGACCGCGCGCGCACTGTGCTATATTTCTAAGAACCATTTCGAGCACTTTTCGACCCCCCTCTATCTTCGACGATAGTTGCGTTACAGGGCCGAATTTTTTTCTGGGGTGTTAAAGCAGTATTTCAAATTTCACAAAATTATGCAGTTGACAATTCAAAGTAAATAAAATAAAATAAAATAAAAACAACAACCTACAAAAAAAGAGTAAATCTACAAGACACTAATAACACAGGCGAACAATCAATACAAAAAATATATAAAAATAAATAAATTAAATATCCAAAATATTAAAAGCAGTGTAAAAATAGAAACAAGAGAAGAAAACAACTAAAATAAAACTATCACTATTTGTAGATTACCAAGTACCTACACATTTCAATTCAATATGAACAACTTATAAGCAGTAAGTATGTATTTTGAAAAGTAAGTAGAAACATGTACAAACATCGGAGAAAATGTTCTTCTTCTACATAAATTTGATTAAAGTCCATAAATTTAATCGTTTCAAGTAACAACACCGTACAACAGTTAAAAGTTTACAGCGAATCGGTGAAAATGTTTTTTTTTATTTTAAGTAAGTTATTGTGCATTTAAATAAAAATAAGTTGTAACGGGCGAGTATAACTTTTTCTCGATACAACAATGCCTCCGAATATTCCCCTCGAAACCCACAAACGATACACTAAAATGGCTTCCCACCATAAACAATAAATTTTCATTACTTCCGCTGGTATGAAATCGAACGGTTTCCATACTAATTTTTGAATCCGTTTACAGTAAGTGCAATGTTAGGGTGACAACAGGGCAGCATTCAGATCTGCATTATTTTACTAACATAAGCGAGAGAAATAGATTAAATTAAACATTTTTTATTCAAACCGCTGTAATGTTCGCGTCAATTTTCTTAGGTTCAATCACATTAAATAAGGTTTATTCCCAAACTTCAGTTCTTGAGAAAACACACCAGGAAACCTTCACCCCTTTTCAGTTATTTGTGTTTTACGTGTTTCACAACAAAATTCACATGTAGTTTCTTAATATTTCTTGATATTATTTTTTATGTTCTATTAAAAATTCTACGTGCCAAAATATGAAAACGGTTTTTTCTGTTTTTATGATATATGTGTCAGCGCCAATGTGCTACAGTAAGATCTAAGTGCCACTTTTACCCTATTCGTTAAAGAATGCGTACATATGCCTGTACGTCCAGTAACATAATCTCTGGCTAAATGATCTAAGTAACAGATTGTCTATTGAAATGTGGTCTTGTATTAGTAGCACATTGTTGTTGGTGACTGGTAGCGACTAATGCTGTGTTTATTGCATATTAAAATTGAGAAAGTGGACTTAAGTGCATAATGGAATATTGTGCATCTGGCATGAAGAACAATGGGGCGAGGTGGTAACCAAGGGGCGTCGTGTCTACTACAAGCCCTAAGTACTGGTCGTCTATCAACTTACAAGCGGGACATTTAAAAAGCCGAATGTTTATCTTTTTATACATGTTCCTAATAGCTAATGGACACTTTGACACCATTGAGTACAAATTTTTAGTTTCCAGTCATAGTTTTTCCTCCTCAGAGGGAGATTTTGCTCTAATCAAAAAACAAGCAAAACGTTCCAAACTACAGACAGTAGAAGATGAAGAAGACAGTAATTACTGCTGCAATGTCTTCCAGGCCATTTCAGGTGTTAGATATGGGTGAATGTGTTTTTTTGACTTTGGCAAAGCATAATCAATGTATATAGATCAGCGTCTCCCGAACTATGAGTCGGTGTTTTTTTGATCGAAAATTCACGTGGGTCGCAAAAAATTATCATTTTCGACAAGCAAAAAAGTTTGGGAAACGCTGATATATATACATCAAAACTTGGGATTAGTCAGGCATCGTGGCTGCGTGTGACTAAGGAAGAGCCATCAGGCGTAGTGTTGTACAAGAAAACTTTTAATGATTTAGTGGGGTGGGAGAAATGCCGTGTTTTGAAAAAGGGTGTGACTATCCAAAATATAAAGTCAGCAGAGGTTTTGGCCTTGGCTGGTGTTCAGCAAATAAATGAGAATAGGAAAAAATATCTTCAAAAGTCATGCTAGAATTTTTTGATAAGAAAAACAGAGCCTTTTTTACATCTATTTTATATTCTTAATAATACACTACCTGTGTAATTGTAGGACTCTAATAATTATTTTTAAAAAAATTGCATATTCTAAATTTTACCTATTTAAAAATCTAGAAGTGTCAACAAAAATGTGAAAAAAACAGTTTCTTGGTAAAATGGGAACTTTACCGCCTACAGTAGATAACACAAATGGGTTAGTTTAGCCGTGGAAATTTTCATCTGTGGCGCATTTTTTTTTCAGGATTCATACCCTACCATGGGGTGATACCGTTGATACACGCCCTGGGTGCCACTCACCCTAGCTACGCCACTGTAGTGGTTTCAAGATATTTTATGATTTATTTTAGAAAAACAATATTTACAAAGAATACTGAGGTCCTAGTGACAGAAACAATGTCACCATAGGTCTTTTAACATGTTATCTTCTCAATGAAATCATTATGCACGATAAAACTTTAAATAATTCACAAAAAATTGCTTGCACGATATGAATCTGTGCTTAATATACTTATAATGTTATTGCTAAAAATTTTAAAGCCGAAAAACCATGAAATGAAATTGGGCTGGCCAACGTGTACGCCAACTAACTACACTCTTCTTTGTTTCCCACACCTTGCATGGTTACGTCACTCTTCTTTTTTCCTCGACTTTGTTCTGGTTCGGTTACCAACTTTATTGCCGCGCGAAAATTTGAAACCCCCAAAATTAACAACAGTAATTTCTACAACAGAAGTTTACGAATTATTTTCTAACAAGAACGGGAATTTTCTTAGTATGTTTGAACAATTTCAACACGTTCTTCTGTCGTAAAACGATCCATAATTAAATTGCCAGATCTCTAGATGACGCATGCAACACATAAAATTTCTAGGTTAAGTTGTTGAAAAATGGCGCTAAATTTAAATCCCGAAGCACCTATTTACTAACCCAAAATCTAAAAAAAAACGAAAAGGCGATGAAAAATTCAAATCCGTCCCTGGTGATTCTCCTCAAAGTAACCACAACTCCATGTCGGACAGTCGGCAATACTCAGATAGGGTGACACATCGATGCATCTAAGGCGGGGTGAATCCGCAACCCCCTTGCAAGTCTAGGGGTGCAGTATGGGCGTCAAAGGGAGGGAACTTAATTGGCTAAAGAGGGTTGAAAGCCATCAGCCCTCTTTTGCATAAACTGCCTTTTCGAGGAATGGGTTGATGGGTGAGAGAAGAAGGCTCTGCATGGGGTGTGCGGTTTTAACAAGATTGTTGGATTTATTGATGGCTACTGTAATAAAATCCCCTGCTTGTGCTTAACAGTTATATGACCGCAGAATGTTTATTCATATACAGTGAGAACGTAAAGGTTGGAATAAATTCGTTCAAAATTCAGGTATTTTTTTCTTAGAAAATCCCTCGGACACGTCAAGCTTTGATTTTAGATGCGCATTGTTTAAACTAAATTTGGTGTATACAGGGTGGCCCAAAAAGAAGATATCATGTCACATTTAATTTTTTTAAATAGACACCTCTTTTTTATTTCATTTTTGAATCCTGCGTAAAATTTCAATCATATTTCATGTATTATACCCTTTATCTAAATTGAGCAATTTTTCAAAAAAAGGCAGTTAACCTTTAAAAATAATAAGAATAATAAATGGAAACTGTGGAAAAATTATTTCAATAAATGTTGGAATTGACCTCCACCAACGTCCTGGCAATAAGTACCCGAGACGATCTTCGAATTCTGGCAGAACATTTTGAACTACCTGAGGTTCTATTAATCTAATTTCTTGCCGGTTCGGTTTTTCAGGTCGTTCGTCAGTATTATTTGGTCGTACACTTTGGATTTGAGGTAGCCCCACAGAAAATAATCTGGCGGGATTAAATCAGAGGATCTGGACCACGTCGACCAATCCGTCGCCCAATAAAAACCGTATTCAGATATTTACGCACCGGGCGAGTATAAAACAATGTATTTTTTTCCAAAACTGTTCAATTTAGATATAGGGTATGATACACGAAATATGATTGAAATTTTACGCAGAATTCAAAAATTAAATAAAAAGAGATTTCCATTTAAAAAATTTAAGTGTGACATGATATCTTCTTTTTGGCTCACCTTGTATACATCAAATTTAGTTTAAACAATGCGTACCTAAAATCAAAACTTGACGGGTCCGAGCGTTTTTCTAAGAAAAAAATGCCTGAATTTTAAACGAATTTATTCCAACCTTTACGTTCGCACTGTATAATACCACACGTGATATAATTTTACCGAAAAAATGTTAAAGCCAAGAAAACAAGCGAATACCTAACATATTTATATTTAAACCGGAAATACAACTAAACAGTCAACATATTTAATTTTTATTGTAATTATTATTGTTAACAATAATGAAAGCAGAGTTCTGATAAAATATGGGTTTTTTGTTGTTAATACTCTGACTGTCATGATGAGCAATAACATTAGCGAGATTTGAACATTGGGTTTCAGAAATAGTGGTTTCTGTTTCATTGTTATCACTCATAATATTCACTATTTTTGAATATTGCTCTGAATCCATTTGGAGGTAGTGTTTGATTGACTGAGCATTTGCATATCTCGTCAGCTTTATCAGCTGCTGTTCCCCAACCTTTTCTGTCGCAAGTGCAAGACACCTGACAGCCGACGATCGTGAGTGATTCGTAATTTATTTCTGTTTTATACACAGAAAGAAATCATTTGATATAAACTATCAAATCGTTTTACTGATTCAATAAAAGACAAAATACACAGCAATTAGTTATATTTTAATCCAAAAAGATCAAAATAATCAAAATTTTGACTAAATCTAACCTAATAAAGTAAATCTTTTATAACACACCTTTGATTAATAGAATACCAGCATATTACGATAGATATCAGGAAATAAATTTATTGCTTGTATGCTAAATATTATCCAGAATTTTATTAAACCTATCTAATTATTTTAAAATCACTAATAATTTGATTAGTTCTGTTTAAACTTAGTTTAATTCAATCCAATTTGCTAGACTCAGAGCGAGAATGTTCGCTACATTTAAGAAAAATATTATTATTTGTTAGAATATATTTAATGATTTATTTATTTACTAATATTTATCATTGGGTTTCTCAAATTTATCGAATTGCACTAACAGTTAAATTGTAATATGACAAGATCTATCAAATTTTAGATTGTTACAAGCCTATGTCGATCAAATTGTTATATATTTGTTTTATATTGGATTAAATCTATCACATCATAATAAAATAAAGATTGAATTTAGTGCAAACTTTGTAATTTTAAATGGTCAAACGGCCTCCTTCTTGGTGCTTATTCGACTTCTTCATTTGTTACTAGTAATTCGTGATGTATGCTTCGCAGTAAAATAAAGTTTCTGTGCTGCGTCTGTTAGTTTTTCCAGTGCTCTTCTACGAGAAAAGGTAAGTTATTTTTAGGTCCTTTTTTTGTTGTGGTCGTTATAGTACTATGTCAAAAAGAAACAATAAGGTAGGTTCGCCAAATAAGGCCCGGGTTCCTAATAAGGCCCATGCCGGTAAAAACCAATAGTGGATAAAAATTTGTTAACTCTGTCGCAGCACCCTAATAATAAAGGTCCATCTAGCGGCAGATAAGTATAATTCGCGGCGACTACGTGCGCCGTGCCGTTTTATATTTTCAGTTTCATAGAATTCGAACAAGTGGAAACATCTGTTATAATTTAAGGTAGGTGCATTATTTCACATTTTTACGTATCATATTACCGAATTGCAAATTATTGTGTGCTATTTTTTTAGCTTAACCTCTGTAGATTTAAAGTACGTACATAGTTTTTGCTTATAAAATGTCCAAACTAAAAAAAAATATGAAAATGGGGAATGATGTATGATAATCCTAATAAAGCCCGGGTGGGCTTATTTGAAACACGGATTAGAACAGGGCTTTTTTATTTGATTTAACATTTTTTGCTTCACACCACGTACCCCATCTATGTATATAGGTACCTTTTTTTAGATAAGAAAAGCTCAAGATGCCGAAAAAAGAAGTTTATGGACTTCGTCTCAAATGGCACAGGCATTGCAAGCATAGGGAATGGAATATCTACACTACAAGAACCGTAATATTTAATTGTTCTTCATTTTTTTATGTTCAAATCTTTGACAAATACTTCAAAATAAAGATTATTCGCAGATTTTAAGCCTTATTATTTTTAGGCACATTCTAACTAACGTACTTTAGCACGGGCCTTATTAGGAACAGGGTGTTCCTAAGAAGGCCCCCGTACAGTATTTTTTCTAAAGGCCTTAAAACCAGGGCAAACCTATTTTTTTATTTTAAATTGCAGTTGCTACTGTTAGCCAGGTGTATAAAGTATCTTAACCCATAATAACGAAAGCTTTTTTTCAGTGCAACCCCAAAAAAAAAGCAAACTTCTCTTAAGTGGGCCTTATTTGGCGCACTTACCTTAATATTACTAATGTTAGATATTTAGGTGTATTAAATATGTGTAGTGAATGTAATGTATGTTATGTTTTGCGAATATTTTCATATTTTTGCGATTCCTTTGATTTCCCAAAAGATTTCCTTCTAAAACGTGTTTAATTTAATTGTAATAATATGAAATGTATGCCTGTGGACAAAGAAATCATATATCCAATTCGCAGATTTAGGACCTACCCTACCAGTTTCCTAAGGGAGTATGTTAAAAACGTTTAGACTGCTTTCCAGATTAAACTTGGCCACTAATTTCTTAAAATATTTACAGATAGACACTTCGAAAAACAGTATGAAAATTAACAGATTACATGAAAAGTGGCAAGACTGCATCAAGAATACTCCCATACTTTCGTATCCATATAAAGGATAAACACAGCCTGCTTAAGACACTGAGGAGCGAAACTTAACAAATGGTAAGAATAACTAAACTATGGATTAACTTGGAAAGTAGTTTCTAAAAGTCATAATTCCATATTTTGTTTCTAGTATGTCCCATATTTTCCTTTTTTTCTTGTAGTGTTAATTTTTTTCTAATTTATATGTATATGATATTTTTTAATTAGATACGTGTTTATTTTGTTTCAGATATTAAAGATTTCCTCATTACCAAATAACGTTGTGCCCCCCAGTAGCAGTGGTAAAATCAAAACAGAATAAATCTGGAAAATGGATGGAACTGTGTTAGACTAATGACCTAATAACTAATTTATTAGCAGAATGACTAGTTATCAACATTACATAAAATATGTCAACATTTTAATAAAATAGATATTAAATTTAGATACTAGCTTATAGTTAATCTGTAAAAGGACGTCAGATATTTTAATTTTATTTAGATGTTTTTTGAATGAAATCAAAACATTTATTAACCATATACCTGGTTTCTGAGATTCGGTGTCGTCATATATAAGTAAAATAATATGTTATTTAGTATTAATTTAATTTTAAGTTAAAATGTTAAGTACATTTTTTTTCGAATTTGTACCAACCGTAAACCTAATATAAATCTTACTGAAAATAATAAATCTTGAGGTGAATATAAAAATATTTTTTTTTATATTTGCCATATTATTAATGCAAACTAGAGAATATAACGAATAAAAAGATATAGTTATTAGGTAGGACAGGTTATTTAGTAGAAACCAAAAATCTTTAATGAGAAAGGTATTAGTGTAAAAATTAAGGTAAATTTTTTAACCAGGTAGACTTTAATAATTTTATTACATTATGTTCATGATTAATTTACATAAAATATCCTAAAATTCATTTAATTATTAATTCGTATCGAACCTTTTCAAATAATTTACTGTTTAATAAAAAGTAGAAAATATTATTCCCCAATGGATACCTATTCATATATTTACCAAATTTTAATTTTTTGCTGTATTTAATAAAAAAAAAATTAATTAATAAAAATTTTAGTTAAACCAATCTAAGATTTGCTAGTAATCACCTAGTGTTTAAACAAGAAGCATCCTAAATGTTATTATTACAATAAAACCAAATGATAGGTTCAAGAAAATATGTAGTATACTATAGCATATATTTACTAAGCTATACTCAACAGGTAGTAATTCTTATCAAATTTTAAATTAAACCAATCAAATGTTTTCTTTTCACAATCATATACTAATAAATTTGATCAAACATCAATATAATATTAATCGCATTTGTGCTAAAGTCTATTAAACCTGTTTTCTTAAATTTATCTAATAATGATAAACTTTAAACTAGACACAAAATCAATCAAATAGTTAAATGATATTAATTTAATTTGTGATAGGCGCTATATCAATCCTGGATCTGATTGATTTGGTATGTTGTTGAGTTGATTTTAGCCAAGATTTCTTTCTGTGTATCAAAGCCAGTCTTTTCCGCCGAGATCTTCGTCCATTTTACAATACTGTTACACCTAGAGGCATGTTTTTATATCAACTTCTGTTTCTCCAACTAGTATTTACAGTTAAAAACAAACGATTAGTTGTACGATATTTTTTTTGCTTACTTAAAAGTTTTGTCTAAGAGCGAACTGGACAAAAACTGACACTGTTTGTGTTTCTCACTAACCACATACTATTTGCACAGCTTTCTGAGCCACTCTGTGTAGTGTTAGAAAACACAAGGTTACAAATTCTATTCTTCCTGTAAAGTTTTCCTGTTTAAAATAATCGATCT
Organism: Philopedon plagiatum; assembly: GCA_963971165.1. NCBI lineage: Eukaryota > Metazoa > Arthropoda > Insecta > Coleoptera > Curculionidae > Philopedon > Philopedon plagiatum. The sequence goes on along the minus strand of OZ020190.1, from coordinate 19,565,288 downwards.
TATAGTAAGCGGTTTCGTTACCTCTCCATGCCAGTTAACGTTGCATAGATGAAAGATCTTTCTCTGCAGCTCATCTGTACAATCTATATCCCAGAAAGTGGCTATTTTTATGATACTCTCCTTTCGTTTATTTGACTTTTTCTGTAGCATTTTTCTTTTAGCGTTCCGCACGTCTCGACCACTGTTAAAATATATGTCGGTAAATGGGTCAAAAGAAATATTAAACTCACTAAAATACTTTTCCTGCAACATTTTTGTGATAGAATTGCAAATAGATTTCACACAGTTCTCCTTATAATCTCCTCTACTCTTTCTTTTCATGTTAAAGGTCCAATCTTCAAGTATTTTTGCAAGTTCCCACACTGGTCTGATTAGTAGCAACCGATAATTTTTTTCGTCACAAAAGGCCCTAAATTGATGCCAAATAAAATTCTTCCTCTTTATGGTATTAATGGGAATCAGTTTTTTACAGCTTCTTTTATTTTTAGTTAAAACATATTTTTTGGCTTTTACGCAAAAACTACTAAATATATAACAATAGAAAATTGTTATATATTTAGTAATTTTTACGTAAAAGCCAAAAAATATGTTCTAACTGAGATTATTAGCAAAAAAATAAAATTTAAACTTAAAGATTCTTTTATTTTCTCCAAAGAATCTTGACCAAAACGCGACGTTTTAAACACCGACAGATTGAATTATGTGACATCCACTAGCTTCTGAATTAATTATTTTTTGGCAATAACTAAAACCATGGTAATCAAATTTATCTGATTTATTAATTTTATTTTTATAATTTTTGCGAGAATTCCCTCATTCGTACCTGTACTCATCTACAGTACCAGACATGCCAGCGCGCATGCATTAATATAAGACTGCTCGGATCTGCTCTATTGGTCTTACTTTTCCTCTTAATGATATTTTACTTTGTATTTTAATAGTTCAGTGAGTTTAAATTAATTAAAGAAAGGGGATAAATTAGGTCATCCCCAAAATCCTTATTTGGCATCAAGCGGAATCTCCTGAATAAGTAAGTTATTGTCCGAATTTTATTTTAGTCTCAAGCTAATTATGCTGTCTTTTAACTTTTATCTTCGAATTAACAACAATCTTTATTGAGCAACTTTATTCCCCTTGGAAATCGATTCTGCTCAGACGTTAACAACTTTTGCACCAATAATAAAATATACTCAGTATCTGACAATGTTCTTTTTTGTTATGTTTTGGTTACCTTTAAAATAACCTTTATTTGACTTTCAAGGGCACTGCTAAACATCTTAATAACCGATTTAATAGTTTTTATACATGTTAAAGAGAAATTCCCCCTCAGTACGAGCACAGTTTACTTTGGTACGAGAGTCAAAGATTTTATGCGAATTGTTCAGACCATATTCGTATTAAATAAATATACCGCGTGGGTTGTCTGGAATTCTTGATGCCAACATTGTGAAATGGAGATATACAATCTCGCATAAGGCTATCCTTTAGTCTGATATTTCTGTATATGCGCATGCGTTAATATGAATTGTTTCATTGGTCAGACATTGTACTGAATTAGATGGTGAATTGTACTAATCATCGGCGGTTGTGCGTATATTTCGGCTTCTGTCAGTTTTCTGGTTTTTCTAGTTTACAGCTGGATCGCCATTCGCCTTTTTTTTTGTGTCGTGTTGTATTTTGTATTCGGTGTTATTGTGGTTTATTTTGAAGTGTGCTAACTTATGCCCTGATGTACAAAAAGTAATAAACTAGTTCAATTATACCAAAAATCCAGCCCTGTCAAGAAACGTATGAAGCGTGGCGCCGTTAGAACGCCAATAGCAACACAAAATTTAGCGCAATCGCAGTTTACGAAATATCGGACTAAAGGATAGACTTATGCGAGATTATATATCTCCATTTCACATTGTTGGCATCAAAACCCGCACATTGGGTAAATGGGGAACCCGCGGTATATTTATTTAATACGTATATGGTTCAGACATAGACGCGCACCCTTATCGGCCGCGTGCAAAACAGTCCATAACCTGAGCTACCGCAGTTACAAAACCTGGTTCATAAGTTACTTACCTTTTATCTTCAAAACTAACGCTCGTCACATGAAACTATCCTCGTACTGAAAGGGAACTTATCTACAAGAGTTATAAAAATTACTAAAAGCAGTTAATACCATGTTGTTTAAAAAACACAAAATATTGGTGTATATTCTGAATTTTGTATTAGTAAATTTCAGGAAAAATGGAACCAAAATGCGAGCGACATATTATTTGCTCAGGTTTGTTTAACAGTATAACTTTTTGGAATATACTGCATATAGAAGTAAGTTTACCATGGGATTCGCTAAAAAGGTTTAAGACTGGGTAAGTACTGGTTTAAACTTAGATATTCTCGTTAATCAGATTATTTAGCGCTTGATAAGTTTTTGTTGTGTCATTGTTAATAAATTGTCATTAGGAATCTACGATTTATTTTATTATGTCTGATGTTTGCTCCGCTTATCAATGTTTTCCATCTTAAACTTTCTTTTAAATAATTTCCTGATATCTGAATTAATTATTACTTTTGGGTCTACAAGTGAGCTTTCATATGTTTTATTAATCCATAGACTGGAGCATGAAACAGCTTGATGTTCACAATTTAGCGTTACCCACCTAGGTGATTCCGGAAACAAAGGTAACTTAAAATTGGGTAATTAGGTGCGATAGTTTTAGGCATTTCATAGTCAAGAATCAATTGCTTGTCTCCATTAAAGGAGGCCAAACAAATTCTTTTTAGTAATCACTAGTTAACGTTCTCAAAATAATGACATAAAAATATCCTCTAATTCTATAAATATAAACTAAAAATTTAAATAAATTCAGGAAAACGTTAGTCGTTCAATAAAATACGCCATTTGGGACAATATTCTCATCGTCAGACACTAGTAATGAATGTTTACATAGAAATAGTCAATTTATAGCAGATTGGAAAAGCACTCCGCTAAATTCAATGTAGTTTGAATTTAAAATTATATATTTTATGGTGGTTTGAATGCTTTTATAAGATGTTTGCAGGAATTTGGATTTCACTCCCTATTTTAAATAGCAAAGCACTAAAATTACTCTTTTTACAAATACGCTAGTTAAAGTAATTTTTATACAAATAAAACTAGATCTTTAGTCGATAATATAAAAATAGTATGTTTTTTAGAATCTGAGTAAATCTATTCTGCCATCGAAAAGCTACATTTTGTAATTATTTTAAAAAACACTTAGTGCAGATACCTGAGCAAACGACAGCAATTAATATTGTTCTAATAAATTCGGATCTTCTGTTTCCAAACTTTTATTTTGGAATTTTTAATAATAAATTCCAATTTGCCAAATAAATAATGATTGCTTGAATTTGCGTATACGGGTTATTCTTTTTTAATGGGATAATATCAGAAGTAAATATATTAAAATTTATGAAAAGATGTAAATAAACTTTTATATCAAAATTTCCATCAATAAAAGCTTACTTCTTGGTACAATAAGCGGCTATGAGATAAAAAAAATTTATGTAACAGTATAAATTTAAGGCATCCACTAAGTGGAAGTGAATCCATCGAATTGACGAATAAAGATTAGGGGGACAAAAGCACCTTTGTTTAATATGCAAAACGCATATAATTGTTAAAATAATATTTATACTTTATACCTTTACCTACCGTCTAAAAACGAAGAATTACTGGAGCTTCTTTACAGTTTTGCATATAATGCCATCGGACTGGAGCAATGCACAGTTTATATTAAATCTAAAAAATGAGTTTCCACTACTTTTTTCTTCTCTGTATTTTCTTTCCTGGTCTTTCCATTTTTTTTTGTAGTTCCCTATTGTTTGTGTTTGTCACTAACCACTTACTATTTGCACAGCTTTCTGAGCCACCCTGTGTAGTGTTAGAAAACACAAGGTTAAAAATTATATTCGTCCTGTAAAGTTTCCCTGTATGTCCATTTCCTCTTTAAAATAATCGATCTTACAATAAGCGGTTTCGTTACCACTCCATACCAGCTTAACGGCGCATAGATTAAAGATCTTTCTCTGTAGCTCATCTGTACAGTCTGTATCCCAGAAAGAGGCTATTGCATAAATATCTTTTCTCCTTTCGTTTTCTGAAAAAAATTTATGTAACAGTATAAATTTAAGGCATCCACTAAGTGGAAGTGAATATATATATATATATATATATATATATATATATATATATATATATATATATATATATATATATATATATATATATATATATATATATATATATATATATATATATATATATATGGAAGTACGTAGGGTTTCACGGATGGAGAAATATGTGTCGTGGTTAATCCGGGAATTCATCCGTTCGTTTGATTTGTTTCTAGTTGAAACTTGCAGACGTTTCGCCAAAATCTCATTTGGCATCTTCTGTGCTTACTCGCTGGTCGTAGAAAGTAAACTGTTTACTTTCTACGACCAGCGAGTAAGCACAGAAGATGCCAAATGAGATTTTGGCGAAACGTCTGCAAGTTTCAACTAGAAACAAATCAAACGAACGGATGATAGATACATATGTAAAAAGTTTGTTGAAAAATTATATTTCAGAATGAAAGACATTTCGAAAATTTATTTTTCAAAAATATATCCGACATACTGTTTTGCGAGAATTCTCTTACCTTAGCAATATTTTTTACACATATTACCAAATTACTTAAAAATAAAAATTTAAAATAATCCAAAATTATTTTTCATATAAATCTAATATTCACCATAACTATCTATCGGCACTTTTCTGTGGAAAACAAAGTATCATCTAAACTATTCTAAACTAAAGTGCACACATAAACTGCATGCAAACTTCCGGGAGTTACAAGTTTATCCCATTACCTTAAGAAATTTATTTTGTCTCAAGAACCTTTCCTTTCTTTTTGTCTCTTTAACTTTTGTGTTTCTTTAACTTCAAAACCGCTTTAACAAATACCTATATATATATATATATATATATATATATATATATATATATATATATATATATATATATATATATATACTTTATTATTTTTCTTGAACCATTTACAATATTTTTTTTTATTGTTTGTTTCTTGGGATTAGGTTCGTAGTAAAGCCATTTTTTTTACTAAAAGTCTATTGCCAGTTCGACCCTTTTTCGGGACATTTTTAAAATATTTTTTATACGGTTTGGTAAAAGACATCGGATAAGGAAAATTCTTCGGTTGTTTTTTTTTTGTGAGACAAGTGACCTGGAATTAATCAACTTTTCTCATGAAATTTTGATTTATATTTCTGAAGATGAAATTATAAATAGATTTGTATCATTAAAGCAAAGAAAAATCTGTTAAGGTGCATGAGCATTTTTCCGAATGTTCACTTTTACTTAGTTCAAATCTATTGTCTTGTATCAGCACATATTAGTCACAAATATAGTCTTGTATTTCCTAATAAAAAACCTAAGTATTTGTTTTGTTTTTCTCAAGTATCTTCATATTAAAAAATTGAAGGGACGGCCCGGAAGGGGGCGAAATGGTTTTGATCGCCCAGGGACGAAAAATGTCTTAATCCGCCCCTGCATGAATGAAGGTCATCAGTCGAATAAAATAATATGAAATACCACTGACACTAGCCTTCATATACTTTGAGAAGGCGTTCGACTCGATATATCCCAAAGCTATAATACAAGCCCTAATTAGACAAGGTGTCGACAAACCGTATATAGAAACCCTGGTAAACATATACAAAGAAGTCAAAGCCAGAGTCACGAAATAAAAGGAGTACGTCAATGAGACGTAATATCTCCAAAGCTCTTCACGGCAACACTTGAAGAAATCTTCCGTAAGCTAGACTGGGACAACAAAGGTCTATGGCATAGACGGAGAACACCTCAACCACTTAAGATTTGCTGATGACATTGCACTAATCGCCACGAACCCTGAACTTCGACAGCAAATTGACGAACTAAATAGAGCTTGCAGTAAAGCAGGTCTGAAGATGAACCTAGCCAAAACCAAGATAGTGTACATCGAGCTGGTATTCAAACAAAGCATACAAGTATGCAACACCATATTGGAAGTAGTAGAAGAGTACATATACCTGGGCCCACTGAAACACATCTCGGGATCTCTACTACCGGAAATCAACAAAAGAATAAAACTAGCATGGGGAGCATTCAGTAGAACAGTAGAAACTCAACAATATTCAAATCTAGGTCTCAATTTTTGTTTTTTGTAATAAGTACGTGTGTCCTATTTATTTATTTTTTGTTAATTGTCATTATTTCCTTTATTATTTATAATTTTGTTAATTTTTTTTCTTGTTTTATGAGCATTTTTAAAATTTTATTTTATTTTAGTCTTTTGTTTATTGTTGTTTTTCATTTACAAAAGCTGTTAATCTTTTTTATGACTTTTTTACATTACAATCCTATACGCCAAGCATAAAATAGTATATTATGCAACGATTTTGTTATACACGAACATAAAATATGATACGAGTCTTGGCGAATGTCGTTACGAAAGCGAGTATTAATGACCATTACATGAGAGTTGCATACACTATTTCTTTATGACCATTTATTAATAAAATATGAAACTGAGGAACAATTATTTAATTTAGCAACATTTAAACTAATTAAATTCTTCAGTAAGTATCACTAATACCGTAATCTGACATAATTTCTAATTTACATATTCTTAAAAGATTTTATGAAAATCAAATTTTAGTAAAAGAACAGTCACAGTCAGATCATTAATTTGTATTAAAAAGTGGCCGCTTGATTAGAAAAGTATGGGTTTCAAATTGGCTAATAACGCGGTTTTATAATGAAAATTTATATCCTAATGAACATTATTAATGAAACATATCGAAAACATTTAATTTGAATATTAAAGTACGGGAGTAGAAAAGCATTTTTAAAAATTGAATACAACCAAATAAGTCCAATCTTAAATGCTGTTTATTATTCCATTGCTGTATAATAATTTTATTGTCCTTGTAAAAGCAATATTCGGTTCTCATTTCTACTATTTTGGTTTTTTAAAATGGTTGTGCTTAGTTATTTGTTGTAAAAAAAAACAATGACGTTACATTGTAGTGTAGACACATAAAAAAAGAAAATCATTCATTATATAATTTTTCTACTTTTTCTAATAAACAGCGTCCCGCAAAAATGTTCGGAATATTTTCATGCGTATTAGTATTGACAAGGAATTAAACAAAAATATTAATTAAAATATTGCAATGGAATTCTTAAATATTGTACAAATAAACAAAATCCCTAACTACGCCCTTGAATCAGTTTGCTAGGCAGAAATTTATACTTTGGCTATTTCAGCCACAATTTTATTACTCAAATTCATCATAAAATTAGACAGTTGGACAAGAGCTTGCACTCACGACTAAACGGCAAAAGCGTGGCAAGATATCCTTCGATTCTTAAGATTATTGTCCTCTAAGATGGGTCACAAAAACGCTCTTTATGAAAAGAAGCATAAAGGTTTTCGTGTTAAGGGTCCACTAGTTTTATTGTGATCCTAAACCACATTTATATTAATATAAAATAGCCCGTGGTAAATTTTGTGTATATTTAAATATTTTCGGTTGAAAGACATCTGCTGTTGAGAAAGACGGTTAGGTGCTGGATGGACTTACACGCGAAAGATTTCGTAACTACTATGACTATCTTGGGATTTTTGTAAAATTATTAGGTGCAATCGGAGCCAAAATACTTTTTCCGCAAAATATACATATACATAGCAGTCTACAGATACTTATATCTATTATTTATTTTCACCGTTCCTTGAACAGGAACTACTGAGTAATGATGATTATCTGATAGTAATGGAATGGGTATTTTACAGAACCTACGCTAAAAAGTTCATAAGATGAGGGGTAAGGTTGCTTTATAGCAAATCTTATTTTGCTAATCAAAAAATGTTGCTCATAATATGAGTCATTCTTTTACAAATCGTACGGATTTGGGCGAAAAAAATTTGGCAATTTTGAAAATGTCTCAAATTTTTTTTTAACTTCTTTTCATTATTTGAGTCGACAAGTGTATGGGGAATTTTTTTTTAATTTATCTTTTAGTTATGTTATTTATAAATTTTAATAGTTTGAAGTTGCCTCGCCGTTTTATTTATTGTTGTGTAACCTTTTCGATTGCGTGCTGAAAATAATTTAAAAACATTATTTAATGAACAGTAATAACAAATTAATTGTTTAAATATTTTTGTCATGCTCGCCCCACAGCGTAAAAAATCGCAAAAATATCATTCTCTGCGATGTGTTTTACCCTAATAACACCGGCACACAAAAAAAGTGGTCTGTACATTTGACCAGACCCATCTATCTATATGTATTTTGATGCGCTGAATCCAAATCCGAAGTCCGTTTGGCCCGTACACCCTCAAAATTTTGAGTAAATTGCGGAAAAACGCTGAAAATGGCTAAAAAATGCGAAAAATTGCAGTTATGAAAATGAAGAAAATTTTATTCAACTAGATCAAGTACGTTTCTTATGTATTTTGATGTGCTGAATCCAAATTCAGAATCTTTTAATCTCGATCATTCATATATTTATCAAAAATCTTAAAAAAATAGCAATGAGTAGCAGAAAATAGCAAAAAATAGTATTGTTCTTACGTACCAATGAGGATTTTTATTACATATGTGGCAGTGATTTTTTGTAACGTTATACTCTACAGAAGCCAAGTTACCCACTAATGTAGAGTTGAAGTCGCTTGATGACGACGCCTGCGGGCCTGCTTTCTCACCCTGATCAGACGCCGATACTGGGGTTCCGAATCCCTGCATCGTAAAGCACTTATCGCTTGTGCCTGCCATGATGGCATACCCAGGGATGGTTAACCCAGGGATTCTGCCAGACGGTTCTGTTGCCCACCGCCACCATGTGGAGGTGCCCTGGTTACAGGCACAGGCAATCAGTCCTCCGAAGTTGAATTGCAATTTCTAGCAATTTTTAGCAGTTTTTCGCAGTTTACTCAAAATTTACGGGCCAAACGGACTTCGGGTTTGGATTCAGCGTATCAAAATACATAGATAGATGTGTCTGCTCAAAGGTACAGACCACTTTTTTTGTGTGCCGGTGTAATCCATCAAAAAATAAATGTATTAGGCTGAAAGATGCTTATTCATTTCGAGCGAGTGTCGCGAACCGAACGCTATGACCGGCCGCGGCGGCGCGGCGCGCTATTCTATGTCGCGCACGATGTACAGTTCAGCAGTCTTGAATAATTATTATTGTTAACGCAGGTAGCGCTTTTTTCATGATATTCCATATCTAAGTTAAGTTAAAAGTGTATAATTTCATAATAAGAAAATGCCGAAATCGTCAAAACCACTAAAAGGATCAAATATTCGAACGGATAGATGTTTAGAACTCTTGGAATTGATTCCTCATCCGACGATCCGAAATACTGAATACTGGACTTTAAGAAAAGTAGCACAGCAGGCATTAAACATTTCTATAACAAAGAAGTCGCTTGAAAAAAAAATTTTCAATACGTGCCGCCCTCGACTGGTCAAATTATTAAAAGACAAAAACAACGATAATCTCCAATCAAACAAGCAGCAGGTATAAATAACCGCACGACTTCCTGCACATTTTTCATGATTACATTACTGTCAAAATAATAATTTTTTTAGAATTGCTCATCAGTAGGTACTCATTTTTTAAATCATTAGAAGTTTATTGTTCTGATTTTAGTTTCATTAATTTATGAAATTTGAAATAAGTAAATTTATATTTATAATTATACAGGGTGTTTCAAAAAACATGTGCCATCGCTTAAAGGGAGGTTCTTTGGAAGAAATTAAGGCAAAAAGTTCTTATGAACATGGGCCCGCAGATGCTTTGTTTCAAAGATACAGGACGTTAAATTTTGAAATTGTCTTTACATGTTAAAACCGATGGTTGGGAAAACTACCAGTAATACGGCTAATAATAGTATATTATTAACCTAGGGACTAAAGTGTCTCTTTTAATCCCGCGGCGAAAGGTTTGTAGCCCGACCGTAGGGAGGGCTACAATTCGCCAAGGGATTAAAAGACACTTTAGTCACGAGGTTAATATACTATTTTATGCACTTTAGGATAGGTAAAACGTTAAAGAAATAACAAAAAAAAATCATACCACTAAACGGTACTCTATTTCTAAAACGTCATCTTCAATGACTTGTACCATGATTGTCTCTGTCAACTGAAAATCTAGTGTGTTTTGACAAGTAACTAAGTAAAACAAAATCAACTCGATAAACATAGTCAAATATGCCAAACCTGAAAGACGTGTGTTGATTGTGATGGAAGAAATCGAAAAAGCAGCTCAAAAGGCTGTAGGCCAATTATTACCAAGGAAATCTGGAGAACAATACTCGTTTATTGATACTCAAAATGATTTAAATGTTAATATTTATAAAAATTAAGTTGTTTTTTATAGTTAATATTGTTCTAAACACGTTACATTTCTATTGCATTAGCATATAAATCCCTAGGGATTTAAAGTAAATTTTAAAACCCTAGGGATTTAAAGTACCACTTTTTTCCCGGAAAATAGGGATTTAAAGTACCCTTTAAATCCCTAAAGTGCATAAAATTACATTTATCTCCTAAACGAACTGAAAATTGAAAAAATATGAAGAGATAAGTTTTGTTAAGAATTTAACATACTATGTGACCGTTATACGAAAATGTGAAAAAATCAGTGGCGTACATGTTTTTATTGGAAAAATATTGTACCGTCTTCTCATATGTATCTCCTGGAGGACCTGTCAAAGTCTTTTCATGGTCAGAATTATGCTTAATTTAAGTACTTTAAACAACGTAAATTTGATGAAGCCATTTTGAAAATATTTTGGAAAAACTGAAAAAAATTAAGAAATTTAACACCCTCTACCTTTGAAACGAAGCATCTGCGGACCCATGTTTATGTAAACTTTTTGCCTTAGTTTCTTACAAGGAATCTCCTCTTAAGCGATGGCACATGTTTTTCGAAACACCTTGTATAAATGTTATTATAAATATAAAATTATATTCATGTTCATTTCTTTTTTTTTTTTTTTAATCTAAACTCCTTTAACATAGTAGGGGTTGCGATACTATTAAATTAAAACGTTAATAGAATAAAAATTATAAATAATAGTGATTCAATTTGTTAACAATTTAAAACCTGGTTTTTAATGAAAAATGAAATTTTACCATAAAATTTTAGATGATTCCGTTTCATATTTTTTGATTACAAAGAGAAAAATTAAAAACTAAAATTACCATTTACTTCGGTAAATGCTCGATAAAGGCATTTGAGTGGCACAATGTAGATACTTTAAAATGAGAAAAAATGCTGTACGTTTTTAATGTTCACCATTTTTATAGATTTTTTTTTTCAAACTTACAGCATTTTTTCTACTTTGTAGAGTAAATCATGCCCCATAGAGGCCTTTATCAAGCGTTTACTACTATTTTGGAAATTTTTGCTGTTTTTTCTGTGCAGTTTAAAAAATGACAATATACATGTACAACGAGAGAAAATAGCCTTGAATTCTGAATAAGCATAAGGTTGGTCACACAATAAAGCAAATACGACCATCACACTCAATAAAGCTCAAACGCTTTCTCACGAGTTGAAGGTGGTACTTTTTTTTTAAATCATTGTTACTTTTAACGGATATTTTTTATGATGTGTGTCTTACTCGCATTCGAAACAGTTGTTGTACAAGAATCCATGTAGGTACGTTTCGAAGCAAACAACGAGTACAAGACTGCTGAAACTGTACATCGTCCGCGACAGCTCATAGCGTTCGGCGCGTAACACGCTCTCGAAATTAATAAATATCCTTCGACCTAATAGAGACTCCACTTTTATTTTTTAATGGATTATTAGAGTAAGACACAACGCATATAATGATATTTTTGCGATTTTATACGATGTGGGGGCGAGCATGAAAAATATTTACACAATTAATTTGCTATTAATGTTCTTAAATAATTTTATAAAATTCTTTGTAGCATGCAATTAGAAAGCTAATACAACAATAAATACAACGGTGAGACAACGGTATCAATCCGATGATTAGAACCGGAGATAATGAATTTGCAATGTGACAGAAACAAGAAACATATCAAAATTAAAATATTAAATCTGCCCATAAATGTTCCAAAAAAGTAAAGGTAAGCTATTTTACACAAGCATTTTGGTATTTTCTTTTTAAAGAAGTATAATGTGCATTTTAAATTTTCTTTCTGTTAACAAATTGCACCAGCATTTTACTAGATCCTTGTCAGATAATATGATGGAAGCACAATAAACGTCTTCAATATTTTGAAATCAGTTTGATCGATGAATTTTCTTATAAAAAGGGTTTTAAGTTCCTTTAAATGCATTTATCACCAACTCTTTCCGTACAAGACCGATCCATCATAATACGTCCAATTTTTTAGTTCCCTTTCTCTCGGATATATTTACTTGAGTTAAACAACATATTTATATGTCTATTTATTAGGGTGTCCGTTATTTACCAAGTTGATTTTTTTTCTTGCGACGCCCCATAAATTTTTAGTTTATCCTCTAAAAAAAAATGTCAGACCAAAATAAGCCCTTAATATTCATAATAAACCTTGCCCTAAAGACGATACATTTGGCATTTAAATTACATGGCATTTTGCCACTTTTTACAATTAATGTTTTTTTTTCTCGGACAAGATGACTTGTAGCAATGAGACATACACATTCTTATAGGAAATTGAACGCTCTACAAAGAAGGTCTCTTATAATTTTTCGACTAATTCACTCCTTCAAAAGTTATTCAAGGTGAAATTTGAACTCTATATAAATTTTCAGTTTTTTTTACTTTTACGGCAAAGTGAGTATTATTTCGATAAAAGTTATTAGTTTATTTCTAAAAATAGATAATTCTGGTGGTTAGCGTAAAAAAAATTTAAACATGGAAAATAATATATCGCATAACAGGTAGCTGGTTCTAGTTTGAATCATTTTTGAGACTATTCATTTATAACACGCAGTCAACTAATTTTTATTGAATTTCATAAATTTTTGTATACTTTCATGAAATTTCCCTTCAATACAGTAAGTGACTCAAAATTACACTACAAGCATTCCCTCCAACACACGGATTTTCTATTCACGCAAGCGCGCTAAGTCGCATTTAGAACCTTGAATAACTTTTGAAGGAGTGAATTAATCGAAAAATTATAAGAGATCTTTTTTGCAGAGCGTTCAATTTCCTATAAGAATACGTGTATCTCATTGCTATTGTCCGAGAAAAAAAAATTAATTGTTAAAAGTGGCAAAATCCCATGTAATTTAAATTGGAAATGTATCGTCTTTAGGGCAAGGTTTATTCTGAATATTATGGACTTATTTTGGTCTGACATTTTTTCTTAGACGATAAACTAAAAATTTAGGGGGCGTCGCAAGAAAAAAATCAACTTGGTAAATAACGGACACCCTACTATTTATATTTGAAATACTGCTGTTGGGTCCGCAGTTTCGATTAAAAAAAAATTGCCAAGTTTGTCTTACACTCATTTTTTTATTCTACAAATAGAACTGCTACTGTTTGGAGGTTGGTTACTTGAGAAATAAATGAAAGCGTACACTTTCAAGTTCTGCTTTCAAATGTATCAGTTCCTTCAAGGGAAAGAAAGACAATCTGATTTTAGAAAATCACTGAAAGTGCTAAAAATAAGTATTCCTAGTACCTGTTCTTGCATATTATTACAGAATCTTTTTTAAATTATATTATTAGTGTTTTCTTTGAAGTATCGTCATTGGTCTTCCTTGGTTAAGCTTTTTAAAATGACTCGATAAAAAGCACCCTCTATAGTATTCCGTTATGATTTTTTTTTTATTTTTAAACCAGATTTTTAGTAACAGCAAGCACGTCCCAAGGATGAAACACAATACCTGACAATTTTAATATAAAGCCTTTTTTCTGCTTCTTTCTATCCATCATCTAAAAATATTTTTAAGTTGTTTATTTTTCAGTAATACATATAATACCGAAGCAATAGAAAATATCAGGTTTGCTTCAAGATAAATAAAAATGTAGAAACATAACTTTGTTGTACATTTCCTTACCAAGAAAAGTTATTGTATTTTTGCTAATGTCTAGTTTTGAGAGCAAACTATGTGAGAAAATTCAGTCATGAATAATATTCATTTTCATATACTGTGATATCCTACCAAATGCATTGAAAATTACACAGCCCACAAAAAAAAAATGTTCGGACCTGTGGGTCGGACATATGTATTCCCATGTATTTTTCGACGCTGAATCCGATCCCGAGCTCAGAAATGGCCCTCCACGTCTGGAATTGGCCCCAGGGGCCAAAAATGGCCTCTATAGGGTGTCACTATTGCTATCTCCGAAACGGTAAAAGATACGAGGTCAGTTAAATTAGCAAAAATGTGCCTTTTTTAGTCCGTATTCATATCCCGTTTACGGAGTTACCAAATTCTCTATAGTTTCTTGCCTACAGGGGATTTTTTAAAAATAGTCAAAAATTTTCTTCTTAAATATCTCGAAAACCCTTATAGTTGGATAAAAATTGTTTTAACAAAAATCACAAGAATTTTTACCTTCTATAAAGTAACGTTATCGTTTTGTTCATATCACTTGTTTTTATTGAGTTACTGATACTAACTTGTTTTTTTCAAATACGGACCTGGACTTTTTGCTGTATTTTTTAAAGAATACTTCATACCCTTTACATCTGTGTATCACTTGATTATTTTTTTCGACGTTTTGGTGAAGAATAGCATCATCAGGATATTCTACCAGTACAGACCTGTCCTTTTTCTGGGAAATGCGCCATTTCACAAACACAAAAACTACAAACTATAGTGATAGGTTGTGAATTGTGCCTTAACATGGAAGATCCCAGGTCCGCATTGTTAGAAAATCCTGATGATGTTGCTATTTTTGATCAAAACGTCGGAAAATATTTCAAGTTATGGACAGTTGTAAAGGGTATAAAGTATTCTTTAAAAAAATGGAGCAAAAAGTCCAGGTCCGTATTTGAAAAAAACAAGTTAGTATCAGTAACTCAATAAAAACAAATGGTATGGACAAAACAATAACGTTACTTTATAGAAGGTAAAAAATCTTGTGATTTTTGTTAAAACAATTTCTATCCAACTATAAGTGTTTTCGAGATATTTAAGAAGTAAATTTTTGACTATTTTTAAAAAATCCCCTGTAGACAAGAAACTATAGAGAATTTGGCAACTCCGTAAACGGGACTAAAAAAGGCACATTTTTGCTAATTTAACTGACCTCGTATCTTTTACCGTTTCGGAGATAGCAATAGTGACCCCCTATAGAGGCCATTTTTGGCCCCTGGGGCCAATTCCAGACGTGGAGGGCCATTTCTGAGCTCTGGATCGGATTCAGCGTCGAAAAATACATGGGAATACATATATCCGACCACAGGTCCGAAGATTTTTTTTTGTGGGGCTGTGTTATCTGTGGCTGAAAAATTGTCCGAGTAATTTTTTTGAAAGAAAAATTGCCACGATAATTGGTTCCAAGAGTGAATGTAGCAATGCTAACAAAGAATAAAATACCCATATTTTACTCTTAAAATCTAGATTTGACTCGTGAACGAAATTCTCATATACAGTATGTCCAGGATGGGATTTAGAAGAGGACAAATGAACGAAATTTTGCAAGATACGTAAAAATGTCACTCCTAATAAAAGTTTTTGCTTGTAAAATAAATAAGATTCACATCATCAAAAATTTAATTTTTTTTTTCAGGGAGCATAAAGACACAAAAGCGTTACTTTGTGTAAGAGTAAACATACCTTGTTTATCATTTCCACCAAAAAAATAAATGCGAAGTATGTTTTAAATTAAACTCTAAGCCGAAGTACAACATTTCATTAAAAGATTTAAATATTAAAAGTAACGATTTTTACCACATTATTTTTTTTAAAGTGCCAACTAGTCTCTCTCTGCCTTGTAGTACGTCAATATTATTTGGAATTGGAGTGGCAGAAATAAGTTGTTTTTAACGGCCCCATAGAAACATATTGGTCAACGTTAAGTCGGGGCTCCTTGGAGGTCACAAAATTGGGCCACCCAAGGAAACCTAAGAACGATTTCTAAGAGACATCACAGGAGTTTCTCTAACAGACTGAAGAACTAAAACTGTGACTGCATCGTTTTGGTCATATTTCTTCTTCTTCTTCTTCTTCTTCTTCTTCTTGAGATTCAACGAACCAGTTCTTTGGAACTTTTTTATTATGTTGTAAATTGTCATTTCAGTTGTTGGGATTCCTACAAATTGCTCGCTAAATTGCTCCATGATATAGCGGTATGTTACTTAGCCATCCCCATAATACTGGACTATAAAAACCCGTTGTTCACTAGATATTATTTTGATGAGAAGTATTTTCAATTAAATAATTGCTTCATTTAATAAAGACTGACAGACATGTCTAAAGGTGTCATTATTGTTTAATATGTAGAGTTAGTACTCTGGTTAAAGGTGTGAGAGGGAATAGTTGGGACAGTTTTGAAAAGAACATAGCTAAAATTTCTAGAACTTACTGCTTATAAAGCTTATAAAGAAATTATTAAGGACACCTGTTTCAGTGCCTTGCTAAATGTCCCTGTCGCTGCCATCGCCATCTTTGTTTTAAGCCGAAATAAAATATTGCTAAATAACATTTTTACGTGACCAGCTCGCTAATAGGTCTAAGAAAAATATAAAAATAATAATGACGGGAAAGTATACAAAAAACATAGAAACCATTTGGTCACTATTTTTAGACAAGCAAAAGAAACATACTATAATGAACAAATTGACAAATTTAAAAGAAGAGGTGGAAAACATTAAAGAAATTTGTAAAACCAAAAACAGAAAATGAAATTAAAGAAATAATATTTGATAGCCAAAAAGAAACAAAACAAAGTCTAATTGCTAAAAATATGAATATTTATTATGTCAGTAGTATTCAAGAAATAGTTAGAGACATATATGTTGGAATTGAATTTACATGTCCAGAAATTAACAAATTATATAATAATATAAACAAAATTGTTCACGAACTTTCCTTAAAAAAATTGAAAATAAAAATTAATAATAAAATTATAGTGAAACTTTAACAAAGAAATTGATGCTAAAAACTTTTAAAAGTATTGGGAAAATATTATTAACATTTATTAAAATTTGGAGAAATACCTCATATGTTAAAATGTTCCTTTATATCACCAGTGCCAAAAGTAAAAAATACAAAAAAAAATATGTGAGATGAGGTCAATTAACATTCTTTGGGATATGGAAAATTATGGAAATCCCTGTTTATGAACAAGTTTTGAGTTTATTGAAGAAAAAAACATTTTAGTAAATGTTTGTTTGTTTATTAAAAGTTGGTATTAAAGTACTGATAAGAATGAAGTAGCACTGGCACTATTTTTGGATTTAAAAAGTGCATTTGAAACTATTGAGAGATAAATTATTAAATACAATTAATAGATATAGTATTGTTACAGTATTGTATATAAATGGTTCCAAAATTATTTAAGCAACAGACAACAAATAATAAAAATTTACGAGATTTCTTCAGACAAGGAATATAATAATATAGGTGTACCTCAGGGAAGTATTTTAGGATCTCTATTATTTATTCTTTATATAAATGATATGCCAAATGTTTTGTCAAAATGCTGTATTCAAGCATTTGTAGATGATACTTTATATCAAGGATAAAAATATATTTGATTAAATGTAAATTCTAAATGATGAGTTAAAAGATATTTCATAATGGCTAAAAGTAAATAGACTAAAATCATAGTTATTCTACAAGTAACAAGAAACATTTTTGTTTAGGAAAATTAACAAACAAATCGGTATGTTATAAAGGGTTATGTGAATACAACAGTTTAAATTTATATTTAAACTGTTGTATTATATTGTTACAAATATATTAAGTTAGAAAATTCTGTAAATAAATTTAAAAAACATTAAATAAACAAAGCGAAACAATATAATTTTTAAATAATTTAAAGAATGTTAATGGTAAAGTTGTTAAAATTATGTTAGAAATGTAAATTTGTAGCGTTTTTTTGCTAAATAAATCTGGTTACTACTACTACTACCACAATACAAAACAAATAATTTACAATGCCATTGCTAAGAGATGGTGCAAAATTTTCAACAAGAATTTACTTTCTTGCATATTATAAATGATATTCGTCTTTATACAGTTATCAGTAACCAAAAAGAACTGTCAATTATGTGGCGTGGTGAAAAGGACACCAGTGTTGCAAACATGTGATTTCACTAAGTTTAAACGTAAACATTTGGGATTGTTCGTTTCATAATCCGTCCATTTTATTGCCACTCTCCATACATAGAGTAACTTTATTACATAATCATTATTATTAAGACTAAGATAATCAAGGTGACTCGGGAAAATATATTTTCGAAATACTTCATGTTTTTATATTTAAAGTTTTTAATTTTTTATAGAGTTTTGAATCAGTATTAAGTAGAGTTTTAATACAAAATGGCAACATTTTTGATAAAAAGAGCTATATATAAAGATATTCTTCGATAATCCTGGTGTTGTAGCTAGTACAGGAGGAAAAATCGATCTAATTTTTGGTATATAATTTAGCCAGACAAGACATATAAGTTCCTTAAATTTGAAATATGATTATCTACAAACAGTAGATAAAAACCCCTTACCCCACCTATTTTACATAAGTTATAACCGATATTACCGCAGTAGTCCGGTAATGGGTCTATTGCCGCAATAGTGCGATAATGTATATTGCAAAAATAAACTTATTGATACTAAACGCGTCAATAGCAACCTGGTTGTCACCATCTAGAATTATTATCCATGGATAGCTTGTGTTTTCAATAACTGGTTTTATATTATTTTAAAAAGAAATATGATATTTTTTGTAAAGTTATATTGATTCTAGATAAAGTTTTGTACGTAACTCGTGGGGTTCTACATTATTGTCGCACTGATGTGATTACCTGACTCGGCTTAACAGCCTCGTTGTGCAATTTTTACATGGGTGCGATAATAACGTCTATACCCCACTTGTTGCGTAAATGCTATTATTTGGGTATAAACTTCTGTAGAATATAGTCGTAGTTTAAGAGTTTAGATGTCTTTAAAAGCCAAGTCGCTCTAAATTTGCCTCCAGTGTATGTTATTGCAGCCTGATTAAAAGTTTATATTCCATTATATTATATGTTCCATTCTAAAACTGTTTTTAAGAAAGTTCTACTACTGGAGGAGCCACTCATCGTAACCTATATTCACCCAAATATATTTTCGCAATTCTGAGCACTATGATACTCACTTAATAAAGTTTTACTTTGGAATACTTGTGTTATATCAAAATATATTTCAGAAGTGTTTCTTTTCTTGCCTAGATGACAAAAACAATAAAAAAGATGTAAAAGCAAACAAGACAAATAGGAATACTCCAAAAAAAGTACTTGTAAAGAAACTTAAAATACAGTTCCAAATGAATCAAGATAATAGAAATATAAGTCGCCAAATAAGTTTTCCACTTGATTAATACATTTATAATTTAGACAGTTTTTCTTCTCCGTTTTGTTTTATACTATTGACCTACTATTCTACTTAAGCAGTTCTTATTTTACTAGAATTGACATTTTATAAAAGATAATAGCAAAATCATGTTATTTGTGTCCGAATGTGCGACCGGTTTTAAACAGTGTCCTAGTTTTAAAGTTTTCTTATTTTGTTAGATTACTTTCGTTATATCTAGAATTTCAGCACTTTAAAATCAATACATCTAAGGGAAATATCGGATGTCCCGCTTTGGATATCTTGCTGATGTAAAGATGGTAAAGACAGTATATATTTTTGTTCTGTTAAATGGAAATAACGCATGTCTTGAATTATTAGTCTTGAAAAGTAACATAGGTAAAAGGTATAGGTGAATGAAAAATAAAACTGTCAAGTTCTGAAGTATTTATTTTTAAAAAAAAAATACATTATTTTCATTGTCATTGCATAATACAGAATTAAAAAAAAACACATACAACAAGGAACGTAAAAATTATAAATTGAAACTAAATGAGAGACGTGTCCACCTTCTACTTCCAAACATGTTTTCACTCCTTTTTTACAGCATCTGAAGCACTTGGGGGAAGTTGTTAATCTCCTGAAATTTATTTATAATTTTAGCCCGTAGGTCTTCTAAATTTTCACAAGTGGTTTTGAAAACCGAGTTTTTAATGTGCGGCCATAAAAAAAGTCGCAGGCGTGAGATCACAGGACCGTGGTGGCCACCTAACTGGCTTATTACTGGCTTAATGATTCGGTCTTCGAAAAATTCTTCGAAAAAATTGAAATTATCAAGAGTTATGTGAATTGGTGCGCCATCCTGCTGGAAGTAGCCTTGTAGTACCTCTTCATCTTCAAATGCGTTTACAAAATTTTCCAAAATGTCATTCCGATATCGCGCCGAATTGAGACCCCCTTCAAGAAACATCGGTCCAATTAACCTTCTTTTCGATGTGGCCGCCAATACGCCAACTTTCTGTGAATGCGGAGGCTTCTCTATAAAGAAATGTGGAGTTTCAGAACTCTACATTCTCATTTGAGAATTTACACAACCAGAGAGGTACCTAAAACCATGCCTCGTCAGTAAAAAATGTTTTCTTTGACGTTTTCATTATTATGCAGATTACCTATAAACCACTCTGAAAATTGCATTCGCTAAGGCTTGTCGTTTGGTGACAATTCTGGGACTGCGCTTAGACGATAAGCGTGCATATGCACGTCATATTTCAGTATTGTACTGCAGGTTCCGTAGGATACATTTACTTGCTGACTTAAATGCCGAATATGGATTTGTGGGTGTTCATTAATAATTTGCCTCAATACTTTTTGTGCAGGGCGAACTTTGGGTCTCCCACTGTCTTCCTTCCTATTTACACTTCCTGTTTCTCTAAACAAAACCACAGACCTAGTCAAAACTCGGCGAAATTGGTCGAAATCCGTCACTATATGTAGAAATTCTGTTTGAAAATCCTGCATGGTGTCCCGTGTCAGAACTTGACAGATTTATTTTTCATTCACCTTTGCCATTTACCTATGTTTTTCAAGAGTAATAATTTAAAACATGCGTGATTGATTCCACGGCGTACTTTGAGGACGTTTTTGATGTTACGTTATGGATTGTGAAATTACATATGTAGTTAGTACAATGTGCTAAATAAAGAATATAATAATAATCGAAAAAAGGGTCTACACAATGGACAAACCGGTGATTATAATAGCACCTAAGGTGCCATCACCGGATGACACCTGACGTGTAACACTTGAAGGGTGAACCATCCTTAATCAACGCGAGAGCGCTTGCATTAAAGAATGGCTTTCAACTTGCGGCCTAAAAACACAGATGGCGTGACACACTAACAAATACCAGCACACTGTGGTATTTCACAGTCAAATAGCATTAAATCTTTGCAAACTGCATTCCATCACAACTTGGAATCCATAGTTCTAAGACGGTCTTAACTGTCTCAACTATGAGGGCTTTTCATTTCTTTCTGGTTATACAGCTCCGCTGATGATGGCTATGAGGTAGCCGAAACACGTGTCCGGAGAGAAAAACCAGCCGCGTTTGCAAAGATTGCTAAATTTATGTTAGAGGCCAAATGAACTCTCTAAGTGTTGTACCTTTATATATTTTTCTATATAATAATAATGTCGGTAATCTTATTTCGACGAAAATTTCTGCAATTTTTTTGGTAATAATTATTACAATAAATTATTTATTATAAATAATTTTCTTTCTACGTAATACTGACAATTTGTATATTTCAGAAACGGTATCTTTATTTGGTCGATATTCAATAAAAATTATTAAGTTAGAACATATGTTTTGACTTTTTCGCAAAAATTACTAAATATATAACAATTAGAAAAGACAAAGAATAAATTCTATATTCAAAAAGTCAAAAAATATGTTCTAACTGAGATTATTCGCAAAAAATAAAAACTAAGCTTAACAAAAATTATTAACCTTTGTTCGAAGAACTTCTCTTAATTGTCTGAAAGCTTCAAAAATTTACAATTGGAACTACTCAGAATGCTATTTGCTTACTTCATTAAGCACCATTATACTCAATCTAATTACATATCAGCTTACTGTCATTACATCAAACATTTTAATCCTCTTAGGTAGGTACCTGAAGTGTCATTATTCCCTAACCAGATTACAACTAAATTCGACCGCATTTAGAAAAAGACAACCGTAAAAAATCATAACACTTACATTATCAAACACAAATCCTCTAAGTCGGTAACAGCTACCCTAAAAAGTCACCCCATGCCGGCCCTATTGAATGAACCCCTGAAATATCCGTTTCATTCAATAATAGAAGGTTACAAAAGAGGGTTATGGTATTGTTAAGATTATACATTACCCCCACTGCACATAAGGACTGCCCACTAAATCTAAGGAATGGGTATATACCAAAAATAGTTTTAAAGTTTGTTTAGTTTAGATTGATCAAGGGTGTCAAGTGCAAAAAAAAATATTTCCTTTTAAAATGTATATAAACAATTTTGTGTGCGGTTATGAAATCAAGAAGGGCGAGAGTAAGTGTAGCAGAATATTTAGGCCTTGGGATAGTAAAAGTGTAGAAAAAAAATCGAATGACAACTCGCAGGACTGTACCGTCTCCACCACAACTCAAGAAGACGAAGAAATTGTGTTTATGCCAGAAGAAAAAAATATAGCGAAAAGTGAAGTTAATTGCAATTCAGACGATAATAAACCCAGCAAATTAAAAGAGGTTTTACCGCCTTTTTCAAAGATAATAACAAAATGTCCAGAGAAAAGTCCAAATACTTCTTTAGATTCTTGTTCCCCAATAAAAACTAGCGCATTTAGGTCAGACGTTCTGCCTAAATCGGATTTAAATAAATTCCCTACAAATCTTTCACTTCCACCTAGTCAGTACATCCATAATGCAATAGTATACCACCAAGATAGTCAAACGCATTTATCAACTCCAGATACATTGCTACAAGCAAGTCCTTTACCTGCAGATTTCATTCAAGATCCTTATAGTCCACTGTATCCAGAGATAATGCAAGCAAATCTAGCTCAGCATTTAGGTCTTCCATCGAACGACCCTCTACTTTTAGAGTCACTAGCTCAAGGATACGCTTTAGAGGAATATGCAAGAGTACTGAATCAAGAACAACAAGCAAAGTTATTAGCGGCGAAGAAGCATAGACCGAAGAAATATAAATGCCCGCACTGTGACGTAGGATTTTCAAATAACGGACAACTTAAAGGGCATATTCGGATACATACAGGTAAATAGCTTTTTTATCATTTTTGCACATACTTAAAGCAAAAATATTGAATTTAACAAAATTCATTCATAAATGTATTCGGTTTAAATGCGGATTTAATTTTCGTAGAATTTCAATTTACGGTAGCTTTATTTTTTAGTAATTCCTTTATGCACTCTGTCAGAGTGCTTAAGCAGAAATTTAAAAGTCTTTCCATATTTTAATACTTTACTGACAAACTCTTTAAAAGTTTTATTGCTCTCTTCATGTCAATAAATTCCATGACTCTATCTGCTGATTTCAAAAACTTTTCCTTGGCCTATTAACATGGATATACGATTTCTATTTGCATTTCTTTATTTAACTTGGAAATTTATTGCAATATTACTTTTCTGACTTTATAAAAGCATTAGTAAAATTATTTTGTTTTAAATTGATTTTTATTTTATACTTTAAGATATATCTTAAAGAAGAAATAAAGAGAATTTTCTAGGGCGGACCATAGGGTTAACCCACGTTAAATGTTTAACCCCAAGTTAGGTCCTGTTCTAATAGAAGTAAAACTCGACATTGGTCAATTTCAGAGTCTTAAGATCATTTATTTTTTAAAAAATATTAGTTTTGACACCACTTGTCTTATTATTTTTTACTTTTTCGTACCAAGTAAAGGTGACACACATTTTCTAAAAATGAAAACTTTATTATCACAATTTTAATAGTATGTATATTAATGTACAAGTTTTGTAAAGCATCATTTTTCAACACGCGTCTATGTTAGACAAAGTGCGCTTATAGCTTTATAAAACATGTACTTTATACTATTTTTTCTATTTTGCATTTTTTCAATAAAAAAGTCCATATTTAAAAAGAAAATATGCCATACAAATTTTGTACATTGGTATGTCTTAATTTTATGTTGGTAATACTATAAAAAATTTTACTATAGTAGCCTTGATAACTTAACAAATTATTTACTACACACCGAATTACCAAATTTTAAAAAGTAAAAAACCGGTTTCATAAAAAGCTAATTACGACACTGAAAACGAAATCAAAAGAGCTTTAATATGATGAAACCAAAATATAAAAATGCATTTTGGAGTTTTTTTGTCATATTTGGGAACTCAACATAATCTTAAGGCTCGGAAATTTACTTATGTCAAGTTTTATACTTTTATACCGGGTGTACGAAAAGTCTTAGTATGGGCAAATATCTCTGCTCGTAGTAAAGATAGAGACACCAAATTTTAGGTGTATCTTATTGGTTGGGTTTGATTGATTGATTGAAATCTACTTTTTTATGTAATTTAACTTTTTCAACCCCCTTGAGGGGTGATGCTTCATGTCAAAAATTTTACATACAAATTTTACATACAATACAAATACAATCTATGCCGTGTGGTATCTCAGTTTAAAGGTCTTTAAAAAAGAAATATTTTACCGCAAACCCGAGGTCCGTATGTTAATTCGTCCATATATGGCAAGCCTATACATATTAGAAATCGTGAAAAAAAATTAAGTACCTTTATTATCTTATTGCTTTAAAAGTTGTTCATGACCACCATGAACTTCCTGGCAGTAATAAAGTCGGTTTTTGAAACTCTGCCAACAAGTAACACCTGCCATTCTCAAAAATGGGAAAAGCGAGTTCCAAACTCGACTTTATTACTGCCAAGAAGTTGTCATTTTGAACAACTTTTGAAGTAATAAGTGAAATAAAGGTATAAAAAATGTTTAAATCTTTTTTCGCGATTTTTAATGTTTAAAGGCTTGCCATTGAGATACGGACCTCGGGTTTACGGTAAAATGTTTCTTTTTAAAGACCCTTAAAACATGGTACCACACGGCATAGGGTTTCATTTAAAATTGTTGACCGACTCCCTAGTGTCACCCTTCAATAAAAAGAGAGCGACTGACAATTTCTTCCAAAGGTCAGAAAAGCGAATGTTGGTTTGTTGGCAAATTTTTAAAAAGCAAGAAAATTGAATATGTTTTCTCCGTAATAAATTCATTTTAGCAACAATTCTAAAAACAAAAATCATTTGTTAACCAAATAAATTGCAGAAACATTTTATTAACTCATTAGCTTTTAATGACAACTGAGATTGCCAGGAATAAACTAGTCAAAACCTAACTAATCAACTTGAAGAACTACATTTAAAGAACAATTAAACATTACAACACAAATATTCAAAATTTTAAACCAAGTTAATACATCCCGGGATTAAGTTACGCATCAAATTTTTATCGTTTCGCGAGGAGTTTTCTATAATCTTTATCTCTTAGGGTGCATTTATGTTGGAGCTGCGAGAAACGATAAGAGCGGAGATACTAGCGAAGCGGAGAGATTGATTTCATTATTTTGTATGAAGGTGTCTATAGTAGAGCGTCATAAAAAAAAATCCGCTTCGCTAGTGTCGCCGCTCTTATAGTTAAACGAATTTGCGATGTTTTTTTGTATGAAGCAACGCGTCGCTCCAATAAAAACACCTTCATACAAAATAATGAAATCATAAATGCACCCACTTATGTTGGAGCTGCGATAAACGATAAGAGCGGAGATACTAGCGAAGCGGAGAGATTGATTTCATTATTTTGTATGAAGGTGTCTATAGTAGAGCGTCATAAAAAAAAATCCGCTTCGCTAGTGTCGCCGCTCTTATAGTTAATCGAATTTGCGATGTTTTTTTGCATGAAGCAACGCGTCGCTCCAATAAAAACACCTTCATACAAAATAATGAAATCATAAATGCACCCACTTATGTTGGAGCTGCGATAAACGATAAGAGCGGAGATACTAGCGAAGCGGAGAGAGTGATTTCATTATTTTGTATGAAGGTGTCTATAGTAGAGCGTCATAAAAAAAAATCCGCTTCGCTAGTGTCGCCGCTCTTATAGTTAAACGAATTTGCGATGTTTTTTTGTATGAAGCAACGCGTCGCTCCAATAAAAACACCTTCATACAAAATAATGAAATCATAAATGCACCCACTTATGTTGGAGCTGCGATAAACGATAAGAGCGGCGATACTAGCGATTTCATTTATTTTGTATGAATGTGTTTATGTTGGAGCGACGCGTTGCTGCATACAAAAAATCCTCTTCGCTAGTATCGCCGCACTTTAAAGCTTCTTTCAGAAATCTAAATCAAACATTCGTCCATTTGTCTCTGAAAATACTAAGATGATTGAGGTACCGAGATTTTATGCCTAAAGGGGGCAACGAAATATGCGTCTTGATTAACTAATTTTAAGCATCTACATACATACGTATCTATTCATGATATTTATATCTACTTCTGCTGCATGTAACTCCAGATCTCCAATAGTAATACATACCTATATAATATAAAATACTACCACATAATCTCCTGTATGGAAAGCCCTCGTTGTGACGAAGGTTGCTTTCTTGACTAGATATGCAGCGTTATCACATTGAAAATAAAACAAATATGCTTCCTACATTTTGTACTAATCCTGTTATTCCAATTCTTAATAAAAAGAGTTCATTCGTTTAACAGAATTTAAAAAAAAAATAGAAATTGAATTTTGGACTGTACAAAGAGATTTTTTGGAAATTCATTTTGTATCATAATGATATATTTTATTTTAAGCAGTAATTCCTACACTATTTTTTTTAATCGATCTCTGTACAGTGCTTGCTATTTAGGCTACCAATAAATTGGCACAGTTTTTTTTTTAATTTAATGAAGTGAAAGGGAAAAAAATTTAAATTTTTGTATAGTGCAGTATAAAGCTTTTTAAGGGTACAAATATCATAACCGTCATTAGTTCATTTTAAGAAAATAAATGTATTAACAGCATAACAAGCATTAATCTGATATAAAAATCGTAACCAAGGCTCTTAACAGGAAAACTGTAAAAACTCCGCAACTAAACCAATAATTTCCACGCCTATAATTGCGATACTAATAATTGACAATAAATTTTAAACATTTAAAAAAGTTAAGTGTAGTAAATTACAAAGAGATTTTTTGGAAATTCATTTTGTATCATAATGATATATTTTATTTTAAGCAGTAATTCCTACACTATTTTTTTTAATCGATCTCTGTACAGTGCTTGCTATTTAGGCTACCAATAAATTGGCACAGTTTTTTTTTTAATTTAATGAAGTGAAAGGGAAAAAAATTTAAATTTTTGTATAGTGCAGTATAAAGCTTTTTAAGGGTACAAATATCATAACCGTCATTAATTCATTTTAAGAAAATAAATGTATTAACAGCATAACAAGCATTAATCTGATATAAAAATCGTAACCAAGGCTCTTAACAGGAAAACTGTAAAAACTCCGCAACTAAACCAATAATTTCCACGCCTATAATTGCGATACTAATAATTGACAATAAATTTTAAACATTTAAAAAAGTTAAGTGTAGAGAAGACAACTTATGGGTCACGTACGACATACTCTTGGTTGTGTATTTGCTTTTTCCTAATCTTGGAATCTTAAATGTTTTCAAATAAACCCTCTTCTTGCAGGAGAACGCCCTTTCAAATGCGACGACAAGGAATGTGGCAAAACCTTTACCAGGAACGAAGAATTAACTAGGCATAAAAGAATTCATTCCGGTCTGAGGCCGTTTCCTTGCACGCACTGTGGAAAACGATTTGGCAGGAAAGATCACCTTAAAAAACATGCAAGAACTCATTTCCAGCCCAGAGGGCTTTATGCAGTCCCAGTAGTACTACCATTCGAAGCTTGGGCATCTGGGCAAACAAATGGCTATCAATTTGTCCCAATGATGTACTAAATTTTACAAGATTTAATACATTATTACTTTATTTCAATTAAAAAATTGGCTCTGGTTTTTGCGATAGAGGTAGTGCCATAATAATGAAAACTATAGATATATTTAAGCAAATGAGATGTATATATCGTGTACATTTGTATAGAGAGAAAGAGAAAAAAATTTTATATATTTATTTTTGTTTATCGGTTTTTCGTTGCTCACTGTCGATAGTTCGGAACTTTATTAATGATTCTAGTAAAATCTCGTATACGTTTTCTTATCTTGTCAAATTGAATGAAAATTGAATAATTCATTTATCAATTAAAACTAGAACACGTTAATCAAGTCCTAACCTATTTAGTTTCTACGAGAATATTTGCAATAAAAATATTTTTTTAAAGATATTGTTGTTTAATTGAAATGTAATACATTGCCCAAGTCACAAAGTTCACTTTTCTCCGTACTGTTAAAATTAAGCTTTAATTTACCGTAAACAATATTAAAAAGTTAGCTAAATTAAAGCTAATTAAACTAAGACTAACACTTTGAATAGAAAAAATATAATCAGTAGCCTAACGTTTCAAGACCCATTCGTTCTTTTCGTGTTTTTTTTATTTGGCAGGCCACAGTGTTTCGAGTGTTACCAATTGCTTTTGTGTTGTGTCTTATCTTACCTTATCTTCGGAAATTTTTATTTTTATTTCAATAGTATTGATTTTCTTGCACCATAGTTGTGTCAAGAATTATTAGAATAAAAGATTTGTCTGGTTTTGCAATTGCGCTGCAACTTCTAAGTTAAACAAACCAGAAGATAATGACATATGATTTATCCGACATGTTTCAGAATGAATTAAAAATCTAACCTTAAGTAGGTACTGTCAAAGAAAGGGGCATTTACATGGGTCCACCAGGGTCTTATGACTAGGTAGTTCCACGAAAAATCGTCAGTGTAAACTTTGTGTCGACCAAGTCGTACGACTTACTGTTCGATTTGACTAAAATAGAATGTCGGTTCCCTTTTTCCCGTACGACCTCTAACGTCTTGGTCGAAATACTAGAGTCGACCATGGAGACAATTCGATAAATATTTTTTATTATTTTCTGTTAATTAGGTTTTCAAAAAATGTAAGAAAATTTTAAAATAACTAATAAATGGGTAGATAATGATATATCCCTATTTCTTGACTTAAATTAAAATTATTAATGTCTGTGAAATAATAATTAGTATATTAGTTGTCGCCATTTTTATTTAAACTGTTAATTTAATTTCGGTGGAACAAGTGAAAAGAAATTTTTGGGTTGACATAAATCAAATTATCACTTATAATCTCCCTAGTGCTCGAATTATTTCCGGAAATTTTTCCGAAGGAACGCATTTTTTGAAAATTTTCTAGAAAAATGCGCGACAGGAAGAATTTCCGGAGATTAATTCAAGGACGCGGGGGATTCGGTAAGAAAATTTCACACCTAAAATTTATTTGAAAAAAAATTAAAAAATCTGACATGTTTCATTTTGAAACTTACTTTTGCAACAATGAAGTTGGCTGGTTCTTACATTTTGACGTTTATGCGGTGACGCATGTTTTTGTTAAACGTGACATAATTTTATGAATTGACGTGTTTTTCTTTTCAATCAAAAATATGGTTCGCTTTGGAAGTGAAAATTCTGAAAACATAAAGATAGAAGTGGCAAATTTAACTCCTCAAAATACATAGAGGTCAAAATTGAGCGTATGGAGGCAGTTTCTGGTTTTTTGCAATGAAAGATTTTACAATGTTGAAGATCCAGCCTCATCTATAACGACTTTGGCATAAGTTTCCTCACCGTTTAGTTAAACGAAATGCAAAAAATAGAAGTGAAAATTCTCCATTTTATTTATTTTTACTACATTTCGTTTACTAAAATAAAGGGAAAGCATAGTATAGTCTAGTTTAGGCTAGTTATGCCAGATAAAACAATTTTTAAAATCTAGGTAGATAGTAGATACCACAGTCAAGTAGGCTTAGGCTTGTGATGTCAAAATCGTCTCTGCTATACGTCACGTCGACAGTTATTTCTTAAACGTGCCTCTTTAGTTCACAATAATTAAATCATGGCAGTAAACAATCAAGAAACTAATTTTAAGCCCTACGGTGTTTGTAAATCTTGCTCTGAAATAGGGGACATTAATATGTCTCATAAAAATTTAAAGTATTTGCAATGTTTAATGGAAAAAACTGAATTAAATCCCCATCAAGAAAACCTTTTCTCAGCTATCCAGAAGATTTTGGAGGAAGATATCCCATCCTTTTTAAGAAAAACCAGAATTCAGCAGAACAAAATTGCATCCAAATATTACATCTATTATATTAAACATAGACATCTGATAGAATTATCCTTGTTATTCTCCATTACGAAGAGAAGAGTTCCAACCAGAATTCCAAAAATATTTAGCCTTAATTAAAGAAATATTTGGTAAATAAACATTTGTATTTATTTAGTATTATAAAATGAATAAAAACATTAAATACCAAAATTTGATCCTGAATACAGATTTTCGGATCATATGATAGCTGTCAAGAAAAAATTTCCACTTATTAATTTTGTTCGCCTAGCTTGGCAGGATTAGAAAAATTTCCGAAAAATTTGAAGGTTGTCATTGGTAACTGTCGAAATGAAAGTGTGAGATTGGCTTAGAATGACAGGTGTGAAATTTTCTAGTCAATAGACCTAGGACGATCCATATAAATGCGCCTTAACAAAAGTTATTTTTATAAAATATTTAATCCATTTCCATATACGCTGTTTTCCAAGAAATAATCCATTTTGTTTTTCGTAGTCCCGACCTATATATCGATCTAAAATTGAGTAATAAAAATTTTAAATCGGCATATTAAATATTAATAGAAATAGAAAGAATTAGGTATAGTTTGAGAAGAAAGTATTGATTGTAATTATGTCTTTCGAGAATTTTTCATATTATATTCATATCCAGTCCCCAGGTTACGAAACCCAATTTCCAAATTTCCCTTGTGTATTTGCGCGAAAATCTGAGAAATATTGTTTTATTTAGATGAATTTTTAACCTGATCCGGAATCAAATATATTTCTGATAAACTACCAGGATGAGCACCTTAAAATGAAGGTACTTCTCTCTGTTCTTTTACTCTAAATTAAAAAAAGTATTACAAAGGTAAAATTTTGCATTTATACAGGACGCCCGAAGCGTCAAAAAGGGGGGAACACAAATCTGAAAGGGGTGGTTAGAATTATTTTTGTAATCAAAATCAATCTTTAGTTAGATCTTCGTCTATGTATTTTTCTCTACAGCATTTTTTTATTACCGTTTTCGCTTGTACCTACATCAAAAATACTCATTCAATCAGATTATAATCAAGGATTTGAGATCTTCATGATGGCATTATGTCGTCTTACACTCATCACTGCAGCTTGTGTATTATAATTACTTTAATTGCAATATATTCGTATGCTTCCACTATTCTCATAGTGTTAAAAAAATAAACAATTTATCTATTTAATTAAAATTATAGATTTTGACTGGGAAAGTGATTCTGAGCAACATTTTTACAAATTGCTATTCTTAGAAACAGAAAATAGAGATATTTTCATTTTAGAAAAATTATTTTTGACATTTTTGAGATCCCTGTACAATGTGTTTTTCTAAACGTAAGTCGCGTTTTTTCAGCAAAACACCTTATTTTCGAAAAACTAAGAATTAGAGTCATTTGCGGCATCCTCTGAGAGTACCCTTTTAGGTAACACTTTGCACAATTCTTGATGAGGTTAAGGTCAAATTGTATGAGAAAAAACATAAATAATAAAGAAAAATAATGAAAACTGTCAGCTACAATTTAACCTTACTCCAATCTTTGAACTAAATTTTTGTTGACACAATGTTTACCTTCAAAAAGGCAAACGATGCTATTAATCTTACTCCAGAGCTTCCGTTTAAGACATCGTTCTTTTGACGCCAAAACTTTTCTTTTTATATTAAAACTTAAAGTTACGTAACGATACAAAACTTTTCAATGGACGCTTACAAATTTACTAAAGAGTATTTAGAAACCCATTCAGAAGTTATAAAAGTCCTCAGGCAGAATGGAAAAGGTAGGGACCACCCGTTGTGATGTTTTGACTCCGATTTTAAATCGGAAGTTAGAATCAATTATTGTCAACACCCTCATTGAAACTATTTCAAGCTGTGAAGTAATGATTATTGCACTACGTTTTCAAGTTTTGTCTCACTACTGTTTGACCGTTAGTGTGGACGTAACAGTATAATAAAGTGACTAACAATACGTTAGTTCCCTTTTCCGAAAAATTTTGATTGTTAGAGAAATTTATGTGCCTTATGCTGAAGTTGTTTGAACAAAGAATGCAAGTTAAGTAAGCCTCTTTGTAATTAAACGTGAGAAAATTAGAAGAGCGAGTATGAAATGTTTAATAGTGAGGTTCAATACAGTATATCCGCGGGTGGAGTTTAGAAGAGGATAAAATATACAAATTTTGCAAGACTCGTACAAGTTTCACTGATAATAAAAGTTTTTGCTTGTAAAATAAATAAGATTCAAGTTATGAAAAATTTAATTTTTATACAGGGAGCATAAAAAATACGAAAATGTTATTTTGCATACCTTATTTATCATTTTCTACCAAAAGAACAAATATGTTTTAAATTAATCCCTAAGCCGAAGTACAAGATTTCATTAAAAAATCTAAATATTAAAAGTAACGCTTCATCGCATTATTTTTTTTTAAAGCCCAACTATTCTCTATCACACCTTTTACAAGCGTACTAGTTTCTACATATTAAACAATAATGACACCTATTTACATGATTGTCAAAGTCTTTATTAAATGAAGCAATTATTTAATTTAAAATCCTTATCAAGCTGCTATCTGCTGAACAAAGGATTTTTATAGTCCAGTGTTATGGGGATGGCCGCCGCTACATCATGGAACAATTGAGCGAGGAATTTGTAGGAATCCCAATAACTGAAATGGCAATCTACAACACAATAAAAAAAAGTTTGAAAGAACTGGTTCAGTTTTAAATCTCGAGAAGAAAAAGAAGAAATATGACAAAAACGATACTGCCACAATTTTAGTTCTTCAGTCTATTAGAGAAACTCCTGTGATATCTCCTAGAAATCATGCTAAACATCTTCTAGAAGTTGTGAAAAAACTCATATTCAGACGATCTTAAAAGAAAATAAATTATTTCCGCTGAACAACCACTTTAACCAAACAAGGAAGAAGGAGATGAAGTGAAAAGACTAGATTTTTGTTTATGGGTGGGAGACCATTTTCATAAATTTATTATTTTTCTGATGAATGTACATTTTCTACTAATGGAACTGCAGCATCCCAACATGTCAGGTACTGGTCTCAAAGAAAACCCCAATTTACAGTAATGTGGCAAAAACAATACTCGTATTTTACAAAACTTAACGTGTGGTGCGCGATATCTGTCCATGGCATTATAGACCCATATATTTTTAATAACACCTGCAATAGAATATCTTACTTAGAAATGCTGGATATATTTTTTAGCGATGAACTCGAAACTTTCAAAACTACGTTCAAAATAATAGTCTCATCTGATTCAGATATAAATTCAACCTCTTCAAACTTACTGTCTGGTGTCAATTTTACTAACTGAAAGGAATGTGTTGTAAATATTTACTATAAGTAGATTATCACGTATCTTGAAAAGTATTTGAATAAATAATTTTTGAAGTATGTTGTCCTAGTATATCATTACCGGACTAGTGTGGTAAGAAACTCATTGCCGCACTAGTGCAGTAATATCGATAATTACTTTACTAAAACAGGTAGAATAAGTGACTCTTATCAATAATTTTAGATAAAGTAACATTGATTAGAATCTGAAAACTTTTCAACTTTCAATGGACTAATACCCCAACAAATTCTAACCTTCAGGAGACAGTTATTTCATAAAAGCCCTGTATTTCCTTTCACACAAAATTATCCTTACCATTAGCCCTTGTCGTAGTTTAAAAAAATTTACCACCAATAACAAATTGATTCTTGTCTAGACCCCACATATCGCCGAATATAATCATTCAATATTATCCATTACCCTTAAACTTAGTTCCTTCCTAAATTCATTATTGCACAATGCGTCTATCCCCTTCAAAAAGTCGAGAGCCAAACAAAATAAAATGGATATTGGTAATGCAATAATGTAGCATTTTCTGGGGTCTATTCTGTGGTTAACTCGACAAAGGGATGATCGAAACATCCCGCTGCGATTGCTAAATATCTTGTTAGAGGAAGCGCTAAAACTGTCTGGTGGAAATATATACATAGGCCCTTTTTCGGATACCCTGCTGATATATGCAAATTTTCGGAGATATATTGTGTTGAGGCAACTGTTTATTTATTCACACGCAAAATTAGTTTATTGAGTATATGGCATATGGAAATGTATAGTTCTTAAATATTATTGATAAATTTACTTCTGGACAAAGCTATGGAATATTGGAAAATGCGCGCCATATTTTATATAATATACAGGGTATTCATTTTACCGTTAAGATTGAATTTAAAATGGCCGCGAATTTCACTTTAAAATTAAAATCATTTCTTTATTATTTCATAATTTTTCCAAATGTGTATATTCTTATTGTTCCAGCCGCACAATGAGACACCTTTTCCTCGAAGCAACCCGAAGTACTTTTGAGCCACCCAAAATTTTGCACCCCCTAATATATGCATATATATATATATATATATATATATATATATATATATATATATATATATATATATATATATATATATATATATATATATATATATATATATATATATATATATATATATATATATATATATATATATATATATATATATATATATATATATATATATATATATATATATATATATATATATATATATATATATATATATACTTTGTTACTTTTCTTGAATCATTAATTTGGTTCTTGGGATTACGTTAATTATAAAAACATTTTTTTTTATTCGGTTTGTTAAAAGATCTATACCTATATATACTATACACACACACACACATATATATATATATATATATATATATATATATATATATATATATATATATATATATATATACAGTGACCGGCAAAAAGTTCGCAACATATGGGAAAAATTTTTATTAGGAGAGTATCGGAAAAACTTTCCCAGGGGATCGGTTCTGCATGTACGATAACCTAAAAATCGATTTTGACATACGTCACGTGACCACTGGTATAGCGTCAAATTAAAAAAAAATTTGTTAATTTACAAAAAGTGAGGTTAGTTGACGAGATATCAAAAAAAGTTATTTGAAAAAATTGCTTAGAATTAAATTCTAGGTCCTTGTGCAAAATTTTAAGATTTTATTTAAAAAAATTGGAAAACTCAATTTTTTTTAAATATTTTTTTATCGATTTACAAATTTCCGGTTTTTTTCGTTTAGATAGCTTGGCTAATGTAAAGCCCATGTATCTGGATGAAAATAAACGAATGTAGTAGTTTTTTCTACAATTGACAGGACAAAATTTAAAAAAACAGGGTTTCGCCGGACGCTAGCTGTTGCAATGATTTGTATCTAGCAGCAGTGTCAAAATTTTAGAGACATTTCAATGAGATTACATTGAGAAAACCTTAATCGTCTTAAATATATCTGAAGTTCGACTTTTTGTAAAGTTAAGGGGATTAAAATAGATAATAAACAAAAAATTACCTGTTTATTTAATCGAAATTTTATAAACGAAAACCAATGTAAGAAAAACTTAAAAGTAGTCAAATTCTGTACTAACAACACAAAAAATCATTGTTTTTCCTTGGGTGCACAAAATTTAAAACTCAGTATGACCACCATTTCTCTCCATACATACTGTTGTTCTCGAGCGCAACTCGATTTACATTTCGGAGAATTTTACGATTTATTTGCAATACACAATTTATAATGACATTCTCTAAATTTTGTATATTCCTAAAGGGTCGATGTTTGTACACAGGGTTCTTTAGGTATCCCCACATAAAAAAATCTAACGGAGTCAGATCTACAATTCTACAATTGACAGGACAAAATCGAAAAAATAGGTGTTCGCCGGACGCTCGCTGTTGCAATGGTTTGAATCTAATGAAATGACTGTATCAAGATTTTATTAAGATTTTTCCCACATAAATTTAACAACCAGGTCTATTTAGTTGTACTTAAAACTACCAAAGCAGGCTCTGAAATTAAAACAACCAAATAATCTAGTAGGTTAAAAACAACAGAAAAATGTCAAACAAATTATAATTTGTTTGATTTCAACCTATGTCATTGGTTTATGTCTCGCATCTTACTAAGTTTGATATTTTACATAAGTTTATTAATATTTTATTCCTTAAAATGGCACCCACACTACTTCTTCAGGAAAAGATAGAAATTATTTTAATTTCTGGAGATAATTACAAAAGCCATAGAGAAACAGCAGCAATTTTTAATGAGAGGCACCCCGATAAATCCCTCCATTATTCCACAGTATCTCGTCTAGTCAATAAATTTAAAGAAACGGGATCGGTAGAAAATCAGTATAAAGTTTCCCATGAAAAACCGGTAACAGGTGACGAAGGTTCTCTGGATGTGTGTTTGTCGATCACAGAAACACCCCAATTAGCAGTTAGTCAAATATCGGAGATCACTAACATTCACGAAAGATCTGTGCGGAGGATATTAAAAAGAAACAAATTTCATCCGTACAAACCTAAATTTGTACAAGTATTAAAAGATAGGGATTATGACGCCCGCTTCGATTTTTGTGCCTGGTTCCAGGGTATGATTGAGGAAGATTTTAATTTCCCAAAGAACGTTTTTTTCTCGGATGAAGCTACATTTACCTCTAACGGAACCGTCAGTTCACAAAACTGTAGATGGTGGGCCACCGAAAACCCAGACTTTGTAATTCAGAGTAAAGACCAATATAGTTTTAAGGTTAATGTGTGGTGCGGAATTTTCAACCTCAGAATAGTGGGACCTTTTTTCTTTAGAGACAATTTAAATTCAGAACGATATTTAGAATTTCTACAAACTGAGATATCTGACTTTTTAGACAATTTGTCATTAGCCGAAAGAAGAAATTTATACTTTCAACAAGACGGAGCTAGCATTCATTCCACAAATGAGGTGAAGAGATGGCTGGATCAAGAATTTGGAAACCAGTGGATAGGACGGTTTTCTGAAAATCCGTGGCCTGCGAGATCACCAGATCTGACTCCGTTAGATTTCTTTATGTGGGGATACCTAAAGAACTCTGTGTACAAACATCGACCCTTTAGGAATATACAAAATTTAGAGAATGTCATTAGAAATTGTGTATTGCAAATAAATCGTAAAATGCTCCGAAATGTTAATCGAGAGTTGCGCTCGAGAACAATAGTATGTATGGAGAGAAATGGTGGTCATACTGAGTTTTAAATTTTGTGCACCCAAGGAAAAACAATGATTTTTCATGTTGTTAGTACAGAATTTGACTACTTTTAAGTTTTTCTTACATTGGTTTTCGTTTATGAAATTTCGATTAAATAAACAGGTAATTTTTTGTTTATTATCTATTTTACTCCCCTTAACTTTACAAAAAGTCGAACTTCAGATATATTTAAGACGATTAAGGTTTTCTCAATGTAATCTCATTGAAATGTCTCTAAAATTTTGACACTGCTGCTAGATACAAATCATTGCAACAGCTAGCGTCCGGCGAAACCCTGTTTTTTTTAATTTTGTCCTGTCAATTGTAGAAAAAACTACTACATTCGTTTATTTTCATCCAGATACATGGGCTTTACATTAGCAAAGCTATCTAAACGAAAAAAACTGGAAATTTGCAAATCGATAAAAAAATATTTAAAAAAAATTGAGTTTTCCAATTTGTTTAAATAAAATCTTAAAATTTTGCACAAGGACCTAGAATTTAATTCTAAGCAATTTTTTCACATAACTTTTTTTGATATCTCGTCAACTAACCTCACTTTTTGTAAATTAACAATTTTTTTTTTAATTTGACGCTATACCAGTGGTCACGTGACGTATGTCAAAATCGATTTTTAGGTTATCGGACATGCAGAACCGATCCCCCGGAAAAGTTTTTCCAATACTCACCTAATACAAATTTTTCCCATATGTTGCGAACTTTTTGCCGGTCACTGTATATATATATATATATATATATATATATATATATATATATATATATATATATATATATATATATATATATATATATATATATATATATATGAGATTTTCCAAACTGCTAGAGTTCATAATTTAATTTTCTCAATAACGTTTTCAAAAAAATATATTTTCGAAAAATGTACCTGTTTTAAAAATTATTTGTTTGGAGACAATTTTGAAAGAATGTATTTCCGAAATACGGGTTTTAGAAAAAAATATTTTCAAAATATTTCATAAATCCGTTTCCTAAAATGCATATTTGAAAAAGCGGTCAGGACATTTAAAAAAAATGTGGGTTCGAAATATTTTTCGAGAAAATATTTTTGAAAAATTTCCATTTTCTTTTCTATTTTACTTTCCAAAGAGATGTTTTTTGAAAAAACATTATTTGGTTATTTGTTCCGTTTAGAAGCTTAAATTATCCGGCGCAAATTTTGATAAGATCGCAGTGAAATGTGTAAGGAATCTTTTCAGAAACCATCTAAAAGCATGTAAATCAAAAATGGTAAAAAAAGTCTTGCATTTTTTGTATTACATATTAGTATTGACCTATTATTCATATTCTTTTGGTGCAATTCATTTCGAAGGCCTTACATAGACGGCAAATTGTTTGTGTGTGTTTATAATATTTTTTAGGATATGTAGAAATGGTTAATGTTTATGTTACAATATTTATTGTTGTAAAATTCGCTGTTGAAATTCTTTTTGTACAAGGCTCTAGGGTTGCACGCCCCTGCACCCCCTCCCTAAATCCACCACTGTACTTAACAATAATTTTAAGATACCTTCAATGGAATCTGGTAAAAATCTTGGTGAAATTTTCGATCAGTATCTTAACTTTAATGAATACAAAAAAAATTAAAAAAGCATACTACGAACTAAGAATTTTATATAATTTTAAGGACTGCTTAAATACTGATACTAAACTTAGACTGGCTGATTCAATTATTTTAAGGGGATTAGATTACTGTGATATGTGATATCATTTATCACAAAAATATAAGTTACGAAGATAAACAGAAATTACAAATTCTTCAAAATAACTGCATTCATTTTTCAATAGAACTTAAAAATATGAGCACGTATCACCTATTTTTGAGAAACTTAAATGAATTCAATTAGAAAAAGACGCGAAATCCACATGTATCTACTGTTTTATAGGTACATAAAATAATTTGAACTTAGAAACCTAAATATTTATTTGAAAAAATGGAATTCAGGAATATTAATTATAATGTAAATACTAGAAATCGGAACACACAGGAAATATCTAAACATCATACTGAAAAATATACCTCTTCTATATTTAAATATACCTATTCTATGATTTATAATAATATTCCTTCTAATCTAAAAAGCTTAAGCTATAAAATTTTGAAAATGAAAATTAAGAATTATTTAGTAGAGGTAGGATTGGAAAAATGTTTTCTTGTAAATCAAAATCATTTCTATTTATACCTACGAGTATATACATGTCACTTTTCGTTTTCTTTTTACTTATATAACTTTTATATTTATAAGTTTAATTGTTTTATTGGCATAAATAAATATCTTTTATTATTATTATAATTCCGTCTCAGAGCTACCGTAATGGTTTTCCAGGCAAACATCTGAAAAGATAGTTCCAAATGAAAATAATGAATTTTACCACACAGTTTGTACTGCCGCATCTTTCCGCAAAGTTTATGGATAAAGTGCTATCACGAAAAAATAAAAATCACCTAAAATTTCACTACAGATTCCGACGATTCTGGAACGTAACACACAAAATTACGCCTTTTAGATGCATCAGATTGATTAATGAACTGGACGACGCAGCGTGAAGCGACGTTGCCACTCTCACTCTAAATTTCGTCACTATGCAATGGAAATAAATTACTAAAACTTTATTATCACGAAAACTATAATAATTTGTATATTATATTAATCCTTAAATATGCTTCTATAGTCTTTGGTATTGATGATAAGTATTAACCCACAGTAACTGCGTTGTTTTAATAGTCTGTCAATCTGCAATTATATTACATAACTGAAAGCCTGACAATAGCCATTCTCAAAAAGTAGGTTGGCGACCATATAGTTCGCGGGATATAAATAATTTGGGGATACCTAATTGCTTGAAAACGTAAATAATACTATCTATACATGATTCTAAATCAATGAGTAATACTCACATTCATGTCATGTCTGGTGTGTGATGCACAACAAAAACCTGTAAAATAAAACGTTTCAGACTCTGTAAAGTAACAATGACGTTAAGATTGGCTCTACACGAGATTTATTTTACAATAGTAAGTAATACTACTTATATCCAAATTTAATGTTAATACTCTTTGATGACATTTTGCTTTATAATTAAAATTAAGGGAAAGTTTCTCTCTCCTAAAGACCTGGAACTTTTTGCTTCCTAATATTTGCTTATTTAATAAATTAACATAATTTTATTTAAAGGTTATTTTAAGGAACAAGCCTTATTTATGTAAAGTTTGTTCAGGCTTAAATTCAAAACATTTCTCTTTATATTTTGTACTTTTACATGAAAGTACCATTTGCGAAAATGTCACTGGATTGGTAGTTAAAAGATTTTACGTTATGTTTAATATTCAAAGAGATATAAAATTTGTACAAGTAAAAATTGTTTTGATGTCTGAAAAATATAGGCAGAAAATCTGAGCAAAGAAAACTTTGTTAAAATTGTATGTAAGGTCAAATGTTCAACATCTTTTTTTGAGTCGCAAATTTGTTGTAAATTGTAGTATTGTAAATTGTAATGTTGTAAATTGTAGTAAAGTAAATTTTTAGTAATC
Organism: Philopedon plagiatum; assembly: GCA_963971165.1. Classification (NCBI taxonomy): domain Eukaryota; kingdom Metazoa; phylum Arthropoda; class Insecta; order Coleoptera; family Curculionidae; genus Philopedon; species Philopedon plagiatum. The sequence goes on along the minus strand of OZ020190.1, from coordinate 19,524,149 downwards.
AAACCAGAGATAAAGAAAAACTTATAATCTTACGCCATAAGTGTTGCTTTATTTTTTTAAAATACTTTTCTAGTGTACTGTGGCTATTTAAAATAAATTGCGCTTTGGGTCACATAGTGAAACACTGCTGTATGTGCAGTGAACCAGGGTTGAGCTAGTACCAACATTTTTTTAAAATAAAATAACGGCAAATTAATTAGAAAAATATAAAAATAACTAATTATTTTCGCTGGAACAAAGTTTGAAAAGGCAAAAATATAACAGTATTCAAATTCAATTCAATTCAATAATACGTAACCGAAAAAAACATATTTAAAGTTCGTATTCTTCTCATGTAATACTAGCCAAAACAAAGAACCCGTTTGTCACCCTCTTTAACAATATATTGTAAAGATTTTGAAATAAAGGCATGTACAACTGTTCAGTATCTTTGGATCTGATTCTCACAAAAACTGATACAATACTCTTCTGATTCACTCTTATGCTTAATAACTTTTCCTTCATAATAAACAATTTGATTTATATTCGCTGTTAATCATAAAAACCAAGAAATTTATTGTTGGCTCACACATATTATTTATTAAATAATGTCTTCATTTACCGTATATATCATAAGCTTTCTAATTTTTTCAAAAAAATTAATTTGGAAGCTACTGAAATTAAGCGACCTTCCGATTGTTTCTATTGTCTAAGTTTCAAAGTATTTTGATAATGGTTCAAAGTTATGAAACTGTTGCTTATTTCTTTATACTTTTTAATGGCGCATTGTTAGCTTCAAACTAACAAAACTTTGGACCTAAATAATAGAGCCTGCGGACTTTACTGGAGCCCGTCAATAAGTTAAAAGCATTGAAAAGGCATTGACTTGACATGCACGCCCCCATTTTAAAAGACTCATTGTTAACTTTAGTCAATTTTACAAAAAATACGCACCTGTGTATAACCTGCTACTAAAAAAAATCCATTCAATTCGTGAGAACTCTTACGCAATCCATCTTTGAGACTGTATATTTGAGGCAATTTGGACAGAAAGAATTTCTGTTGGTGTGTTTATATGATTTTTTACACGGGATCTTTTTTGGTGACATATGTATTTTTAGATTGATGGAACGGATTTAAAGCTTTGTCGATTTTTTTTATTGAAAATATGTATTTATATTTTAACGTTGCTGTATTGAAATAAAATAGGTTGAAATCAGGTTCTTTCCAGATACGTTTATTATGGGTTCTCAGGGTATTTAATCAAGAAATTGGTATCTAGGGTTACCTTTGCCAATGTCATTAATATAATTAATGGTGTCATTGTTGAAGTTTTAAAGACTTTCATTAAGGTTTTGGCTTCAAAGATATTTTTAAACTTTGAAAATATTTTTTTCAGAATATTTTTTTGGATTAGTTGATAGTGTATTTGAGAGCTGTTTTCCAAAATTTTACTAATACTAGTAAAATTTTTATTAGTAAGAGTTCTTATAGATATTAGATCAGCATCTTCTTTTTCAGATAATACAACAGCCAAAACATTACGAGGAGCTTAAGCGTCCTCTGTCGACATCAGGAATCTTAACTAAAAGTCCTGTCCAATAATAATTTAGGGTATTTAGAGCAACTTTGTTGTATAACATTTCTTTTGATTGCTTTTTTAAGCTGTTCCGATTGGCATCGGCTCATTTTTTACATGCGCGCTTCGCGATGTGTTCAAATTGAGTTAGCCAGATGCCGAATTGTATCATCTGCATCTGGCATTTCTGCTATGGACTTATGGCGATATGTCCAAATATATCGGCCTCGGGCCGAATTCGCCGTGTGTCTCGAACATATTATACATTCATTTACGTTTTAATACGGGGCTTTCTCGGAATAACTAAAACCTGAAGCACGCTCTAAAATAAGCGTTTCAAAGTCTCTTTGCTACCGGTAATAAAGGAATGTAATATTGTAATACTCTAGGGTTAGGTAAGAGGGGCTTAAGTCAGAAATTCCTGTTTTTCAGAAAATGAAGTTAAAGATTGCATTATTGTTTGTAAATCGGGTTATTATTTTCAAAAACCAATATTTGGACATAATTATTAACAATAAACTCCAAATACAAATTTTACAAATAAATAAGTACTGACCTGGATTTTGCTAACTCTAGATTTTAGGACCAATTAGTTAGAATTTACCTTTAATAAACCCTTTACCCTTAATAAAAAACCATGCAGTGAATACTAACACAATTAAATTGTGTTAAGTTTCTAAAAGTTTTTAGAAACAGTAATCCAATCTTTAATTTCATTTTTTGGAAAACAAGAAGTTCTGACTTAAGTCCCTCTTACCTAACACTAGAGAATACCTACATGCATGTTCGAAGGGTCCCGGAATCTCTCAATTGTTTACAACCATTCTAGATTTATCAGCAAAGGTAAATTACATGCGATGGTCAAATATTGCTGAGTAACCTAAAAAAATTCGCCCCCGGGTGGGCTCGAACCACCAACCTTTCGGTTAACAGCCGAACGCGCTAGCCATTGCGCCACGGAGGCTATGAATATGATTAGTTTTTTGTTTTTTAGAAATTTATTAATTATGTTGTTACTACAAAATGTTTGCGTAAGAACAACTCATCATCTCATAATCATATTTATTTAATGCGATAAGCTTATCTTGTTTAAATTAGTTTCAAACACAAAGCAATATTTATTTTATTAACCGTCATTCAAAGACATTATTATTAATTTTATTATTTTGATTTTACAAGTACGAGTTGGACAAAGTCCCAGAAATTCGTTAACAAAACTGTTAAAAAAGTTATCGATGAGGGGGGACTAAAAATTGCTCCCAAAAAGATATCGAATATGTCTGTTTCGGAGTTACTGAGGTCAGAAAATTTAATTTTGTCTAACAATGTTAACGAAATTAACGGCGGGGGGGGGGGGGGTGGTTAAAAAGGAACGGCTGGAAATTATTCCAAAAATGTTAAATGTGTGTCATGTTCGGGGTTATTGGGGTCAGAAAATCTAATTTTGTCTAGCAGATTAACATATGGTAAAAACACTAGCGGGAGGGCGGTGGAGGGATTGGAAATTTTTCCAAAAATGTTGTCATTTGCTTGGTGGTTAACGTCAAAAAATATAATTTTGTGTAAAAGATGTTAAGAAAACTAACAGGGAGACGGGCGATCGGTAATTTCTCCAACAGTGTTAACTAATGTGACATTTTCGGGGTTATTGAGATCAGAAAAGCTAATTTTGTTTATCCGACGTTATAAAAATTAACGGCGGGGGATTGAGATTTTTTCAAAAATGTCACTAATGTCGTTTTTGGGGTTAGTGAGGTCAGCAAATCTAATATAACGTGGCCATTACAAATTTAAAGAGGGAGAGACACGATGAAGGGAGGGGATAAGAATAGGCGAACTGAAAATATTTTTGTATATAAAAATGAACAAAATTAAGTCGACCATTAACCGCAGTAATAAATACGTAACAACACTTATTTTATACTTTTCAGAGCTTTACCTTTTGTGAAGTTGGGTTGTTGAGGCCAATAAACTTAATTTTGTGTACCAGCTGTTAAGCAAATTTGAGGGAGGGATAAAGTGGACGACTGCCAATTTCTCCAAAAATGTTAACTAATGGGTCATTTTCGGTGTCATTGTAGTCATTGTAGTAGTAGAAAAAATAAGACTAAGTTCATGTGACGTATGTAAAAAATACGGCGGAGAAGAGGGGCGAAAGGAGCGGGTGGAAAATTCTTTAAAAATGTTAACTATGTCATTTTCAGGGTTACTGAGGTCTGAAAGAGGGGGCGATAAGATGAAGGGGAAGGGAGAATGGGTGAACTAAAAAGAAAATATATTTTTTAAAGAAAAATGAACCTACTTTCCAAACGACTTTTTCATTTGGAAAGTCGATTCATTTTTCTTGAAAAAATATGTATGTTTTCTTTTTAGTTCACCCATTCTCCCTTCCCCTTCATCTCATCGCCCCCTCATTCAGACCTGAGTAACCCTGAAAATGACATAGTTAACATTTAACACTATATACTATACTTCAAAGTTCAGAACTTTTGTGTACAAATTACTAAAAGTCGAACGCAATTAGGCTGACCAATAGGCTTAGTAATAAATAATTAATAATATTACTCTTTATTAACAATAATTTATGAATGTATTATCGTTAAGGTTTCTTATTACAATTTAAAATTGCGCCGACTTCAAAGGTCAGAACTTAACAAGTTACCTAACTTTGAACAAAATTAAATTTACCATTAACCACAGTTATAATAATAATAATAATAATAATAATAATAATAATAATAATAATAATAATAATAATACTAATAATAATAATAATAATAATAATAATAATAAAGATGTTATTTATGCCAATAAAATGATTCAAAATATAAATGTAAAATTGATAAAAGTAAAAAAGAAAACCAAAAAATGACAGTAGTGCACTCCTACAATTACTAAATAATTTTTTACATTTTTTTTAAAGCTATATAGCTTAAGCCCATTAGACTAGAAGGAATATTATTATAAATTACAGAAGAGGTATATTTAAACGAAGACTTATATTTTTCAGTATGATGTTTAGGTTTCTATTGCGTTCTGATTTCTAGTATTAACATTAAGAATAATATTCCTGAATTAAATTTTTTCAAATAAATATCTTGGTTTCTGACTTAAAATTATTTTATATATAAAACAGGATATTATGTGGATTTCGCGTCTTTTTTCTAATTTAATTAAATTATGTTGGTCAAAACTAGGTGACACGTGATCATATTTTTTTAGCCCTATTGAAAAACGAACACAGTTATTTTGAAGAATTTGTAATTTCTGTTTATCTTCGTTACTGATATTTTTGTGATAAATGATATCACAGTAATCTAATCCACTTAGAATAATTGAATCAACCAGTCTAAGTTTAGTATCGGTATTTAAGTAGTCCTTAAAGTTATATAAAATTCTTAGTTTGTAGTATGCTTTTTTAATTATAATTTTTATATGTTCATTAAAATTAAGATGCTGATCAAAAATTACGCCAAGATTTTTACCAGATTCGATTGAAGGTATCTTAAAACTATTGTTAAGAACAATTTTGAAATCAGAATTATTTTTTATTTTAGTGATTAGTGATTTAGGACCAGTTAAAATTAAGTTAGTTTTATTTTCATTTATTTTTAATCCGTGATCAGTTATAGTTTTTGAAATATTTAAAATATCCTTATTGATTAAGGAAATACTATTTTTCAAATCTGTGTACTTGATTGAGTGGTATATCTGAGTATCATCTGCAAAATCTAAAAGATTGCCGTGTTTAATAGATAAATGAAAATCGAAAGTGTATATAATAAACAATAAAGGGCCTAATACTGATCCTTGTGGAACACCTCTAGAAATAGGCAGTGAATTTGAAATGTCACCAATTATTCGTTTGCAATTTTTGTCACTTGTTTTCTGTCAGATAAATAATGTTTGAACCACTGGCAAGTTTTTATAAATATGTAAAAATATTATTTAATACTTTTTAGTGCTTTTTCTGTTGTGAAGTCGGTTCATTTTTTTGAATTATTAGACACATTTTAATTTCGGCCTTTTTGAATTTCATGATAAACCTTTTTTTCTAATTAAAAAAAGGCAATAAAAAATCTTTAAAAGGAATTACAATTTAAAACTCTTCCTCCAATTTCCAGAGGGAGGAAGTGCCCTTTTTTGTTCTCTCATGGCAGTCCGCATGATCAGTGAGTTGAATAGTCTGCAGCTTTGCCATTACACTCGCACAGTTTTACAAAGTATATAAATTTTTACCCGTTGCAAATCTGTTAATCCGTTTTTATGATCCGATTGAAAACTCGACCCACTTTTTCTCTTTATCCTTTTTATTCGATTTATTTGTCGGGTTATTCGGAGAACGGTCCACATTTTCGGGGTTTTCCTTATTGCGGCAGATGTGAACCCATTAGAGGATGTTTTCTAAATCCGTTTGGGTACTTATTTTGTGCCATACTAACTCAAACTATTTAGTTTTTTTTTAAAGATGTGTCCAAAAATACTCAGCTTATAGAGGCCTTTTATAAAAATATGTCTACATATTACTGAGATCTTTATATACACAAAAATAAAAATTCCCATTAAAATTTACGTAAATAAGTTTTAAGACAACACCGTGAATTTTTTTTTAATACAGAACCTGGACCTTCGCCTATTTTTGCTAAATTTTAAATTTTTCATTTTAATTAAAATATTCTATCGCTAATGCCAAAACCAAGTGTAAGGCAAAGACAACTAAGCTATATTTATTACGGGCTTTTTTGAAAAAAATGGACAAAACTCAATTTGGATTCCGAAACGGATTAGGAACTATATGCTGATGATACCGTTATAATAGCAAACAATGCACAAGAGCTACAAAACATAATAGAATCTGTAGTTCATTACAGCGAAATGTTTGGTTTGTACCTCAATATCTCCAAATCAAATGTATTCGTTTTTTCGAAGACGCCAAGAAATGCACACATGCGTATCAAATGACAAATAGTTGAACAAGTAACCTCACTGAAATATCTAGGGGCTAATATAAATAGTCAATGTGATCCGAAAAAAATAAATACTTTCAAGGATTGAACAAACCAGGACAACATTCATGAGTATGATAACATTTTTCACAAGATCAAACCTTAGTATGGAGCTCAAAACTCGAATGGTCAGATGTTACATCTTTTTGGTCTTACTACTATGGATGTGAAAGCTCGACTGCTGGACACTGGACACAAACAAATAGAAGCCTTCGAAATGTACGTATACAGACGGATGCTGCGAATTTCATTGGTAAAAAGCAGTGGCGGCTATTCAGGTGAAGTGAGTGAGGTACCACTTCACCAGAAAATCCCATAAATAATATGGAAATTTAATTTTCAGATAGTTACTGGAGTTGACGCTCAGCGCTTTGGTAATTTAATATCAACCCAATCTTTTCTAAGATCCTCTTCCAACAGATCCGGCAGACGTATTTACCCCGAGCGCCGCGGTATTGTACAATGGTGTTGCCATGACAACGTTCAATGGCTAATGCATTTTCCGTACGTTTACGACTGAAGAATATCAGCTGGTGAGGTGTTTGCCGTTGCAAAGATCTTCAACTACCCCGCAGACGTAGTTTTCGCGGCGTTGTTTTTATTTTGCCAGTGAGGATATAATTATTTTTTGTGATTTTAAATTAACAATTTTGAATTAAATAGTAGGCAGTGATAGCCTAGTATTTATTCACTTCACATTATGAATCCTGTAAATGATATTATTTGTAATATCTTGTAAACTCCATTTAATGGATGGAAAGAAGAAAATATGAAAGATATTTTAAATATGGGGCGGCGCAACGTTTGATTTGTCACTTTCAGCAAAAAAATTAAAAAATGGCAGATCATGGAATATCCATTTTTAGTCTTCTTGGTTTGCGACCTACAAATGGCTGTAGCTCGCTGCTGGAGTTTGTAAAAAAAATACATTAAAGTAAAGATATTTTTAACGAAGCTTTCAAACTTTTCTTTCTAATTTTAACGATACCCTCAGTGTCGGACTGGCCTACCGGGCAACCGGGCAAACGCCCGGTGGGCCAACCCAATATGGACGTTTTCAAAAACTGTAAATAATTTTACTTATTGCAATAAAGTAACTGAAATACCTACTATAAACATACAAAAACACGTATAGAACTAAAGACATTATAAATAACATTATGCTAAGTAAAGTTAAGTATTCAGATGGACTCAACACAAGATGTTACTTCCTCAGAACAGTGCTCAGTAATATGTAGATATGTATACAATGGAGAAGTCCGTGAAAGGTGATTAGCTTTTACCGAAATAATATCAGATTCCTTGATTCCTATAAAAGAATGGCCATATGGAAAGAGAAAATAGGTGGAAACAATTTGAACCGCATGGAAAAGATTTGCAACACAAGATGGCGAAGCAAATCGAAAGCTCTAGAAGTATTATTTTACTCTTATGTATACTGATCAGAAAAATGAAATATATTCCACGTTATTAATTGTTCTATATACAATCTATACTAGTGAAGAATCTGACAGTAAGACAAGTTCAGAAGCAAAGAGTTTATTCGACTCCTTCGTTAAATTTGAGATAATTGTGGTATAACTCACTTATTTGCGTCTCTTTCAGTATTTAACACCGACTTCTAATTAGTTATAAACAAAAGGTTTAAACTTTCAACAAGTTTTTCATATTATTAACAACGCAAAAAAAGTATAAAAGCTATGTTTAATAAGTATAATGTTATTGTAAATAGCGTTACGCGAAGAAAATATAATAATCAATAATTGTGATATTTCGGTCTAAATTGAATTTTCGGAAATGAGATTGAGAAGAAAGGAAAAAATGCTCGGATGAAATATCTGTAATGCATCAAATGGGAGGAATGAAAAAAATTGAGATTGAATGTTCCAAAATTTTACTGAATCAAATAATACCAATTTTGCATTCTAGATTTTCCGATCACAAGGCAATTTATAAAGAATTTTCTTACTTTGATTCTGCAACTTTTAAAGATATCGCTAGTTTAGATTCGAAAAACTTTCCAGAAGATGCTTTATTATCAATTTCTAATTTAACAGGTACCTATAGAAGTAGCATTAAAGCAAGAATTACTAAGTTTTGCAGAAAACTACGACAATCTTAAGCTAGAAAATTCAGAAAAATCTAATTTAATGAACCGACCATCCTCCACGGAATCTCGGCTTCTGGAGAGCTTTGAGTCGGCCTCAAATGAATAAATTTCATCTCCAAATCATACCTCAGAAATATGCTGGGTGTATGTATTTATTGTTGTTTTTTTATTTTACATAAATATGAATTGCACTCCTTAGCTTACAGTAATTTGTATAAATATTTCTTATGAATATTTATTAACGTTGTCTTGTACATAAGTTTCTTGCGAAAGATCTTTTTCAAAATTAAAGGTTATAAAAACAAGACTAAGATCTGCCTTTCGTCAAAATTTATTAGAAGTATTCGTGAACCTTAACATAGAGACTGATCTTAAAAGACATTAATTACGATAAAATAATTTTATCATATTACATTTTATCCACAACTTCACCTTTGCTAAAGTCTAAACTCTGCTCAGCTCACCTTAATTAATTATAGGTTAAAAATAAAATTAAATAATTTTAATTTATACCATACTATACTTAATATTTTTGTTAGCTTAGTTTTTTTATGATTTTCACTTTCTTTATTTTTGTGATTTAACTCAGCAATGAAATTGTAAAGAATGTCATGCTGTTTTATTAGATTATAGTTTTTTTGGTTGTTTCCATTAATACATGTTTTTATTTTGCATCTTTGTTTTACAATAATTTATAAATAAATATTAATGTTTTTTTTTTGATTTTTATTATAAAAGATTAAATAGTGTAGGAGAACATTGTAATAAGAAAGTATAGGTTACACCCACGGTACGTTAGTACTTAGGCTTGTAGTCTACGTGGGATGTCTTAGATAAAAAAAAAAGGTTGAGGTGGGAAGTAGACCACTTTCAAGTTTTGCCTGGTGGGCCAAATAACGCCTGTCCGACACTGGATACCCTCATCTGTGGAAAGGAGCTTTTCATGCCTTAGGCATCTAAAATCATTTTTAAGGAACACTATGTCTCAAGTAAGACTTAATTCCTTAGCTAATATTTCAATTCAGAAGGATCTTGTGCCAGAAATCATGAGGAAATCACCGTTTCATAATAATAAGATATAGAAAAACTTGCTGCTCCAAAAGGCCGAAGAATATTATTTGGTCTACAAAATGTGGGTAAGTCTTAGTAGTCTTAGTCTAAGTTTTTTTAAATGAAATGGCGAATTCGCGATAAATTTCTCCTAAGCACTTCACCTGGTTTTTTAGCACGAGCCACCGCTGGTACAAAAAATTACTAACGAGGAAGTACTCCAAAGCAGCAACAAACAAAAATAACCACTAAACACCATCAAGGAAAGTACAGGAAAAGGGATCAGTAGGAAGACGACAGAACTCAAAGTGGAAAGATTTGAAGAGATGGCTTGACCGCTCGTCTACAGAAATATTTCGTGCTGCAGCTTACAATTGCCATTTGGATCGCCAACCTTCGAATGGAGAGGGCGTGATAAGAAGAAATTATAAAAAAAGTCGAGAGTTTTGTACAGAAAGAATTTGGCAAAAAGTAGACAGTTTGGGATTATTGCCTACCTTTGCATAAGTGAATATTTTCCTTTCACCCCTCTCCCTCCAAACATACTGCTTTTGATACGCCCCTGATTAAGGTACTACGTATTTTTCTTTTCTTTCTTCACCTGTTATTGGCCCTCGTCCAAGGGACAGGTTGGCCAGCTCTCCACCCGGTCCGGCGCTTAACCAGAGCCCTAGCTACCCTTAGGGATGGCTTACACGTTACCCAGTTTGGGTGGTAATTCCCTTAGAATCTCCGATTTGTCGGGTATGTAACCTCGGAGATTCCGAATACAAACAATAACAATGATAAAAAATGACAAAACGTCAATGTTTTCGGTTTGGCACAGTTGAGGTGATGGAGTTTCCCGCCTCTGGTAGAGTCTATTGCGCACGACCTTTTCTTTAAGCCACACTTCCGCCCTACGCTCCTCCCACAACAAGACATGGCCGTCACATGTCCACCTTGTGTGGATGAAAAAACGCAGCACGAACAGGGATTTTAGGCCTCATCGCTCACCCCCCTTGGATTTGGTAAAGACTCCCCTCAACAGGCCGTGGAGCTTCCCTTCGTATTCCGTCACAAAACACTCTACTCACCGCTTCTAGGCGATCTAACCCGAAATCTAACTATGTAGTCGACCGAGAGATGTTAACGCAACCACTGTATACGGTGACGCAACGGAAGCCAAAGGCAAACTCTCACTACGTATTTTCTACAATAATAGGAATAAATTCATATCAGCAGCACGTTCCAATATACGAATCATTTTCAAACCAAGAAAATCGTTGAAATGTTAGAATAGGTAAGTCATAACTTTTATTAACAGTGTCAGAATAAAAAATTTTCAAAAAGTAACTGATCAACTATATTTTATTTAAACCACTATTAAAATTTGAATCTTTTTAGTGAACCCGGAGTAAATTTTTTCAAGCGGAATTTTACTCCATCTCACCGGTGTTATATTCAGTTTTTCCAGGGCCTCCGTGGCGCAATTGGCTAGCGCGTTCGGCTGTTAACCGAAAGGTTGGTGGTTCGAGCCCACCCGGGGGCGCATTATATATTTTTATTGTTTTTTTGTTTCAGTGCGTCTGGAAAAACATTGAAAAGTCAGTGGTGGTTGGTGAAATTTCAAAGTTGTTTATCTCTGTTCATACTTACTTAAATTTAGGGGTTTTAATAGTGAGCCCACTGGGAATGATTTGGTAAAGAAAAAAAAAAACATTTTGTAATTGGCGAAGAAAAGTTAAATTTTTGGTGCGCCCCTCCCAATAAAAAAATGAACACGTCTAGGTATTTGCTTTCTTTTTTTTCTAAACAAATTTTACATCATTTTGTCGACAGATTTTAAATTTTGAGAGAAAAAAATGTGTTAGGAGAAAGTTATAGTCATTTGAATTTTTTGTAAAGTTATATTTTAGGCTTAAAAAAATTGAAATGACTATAACTTTCTACTAACACATTTTTTTCTCTCACAATTTAAAAACTGTCGACGAAATGATGTAAAATTTGTTTAGAAAAAAAAGAAATCAAATACATAGACGTGTTCAGTTTCTTCTTGGGAGGGGCGCACCAAAAATTTAACTTTTTTTTCGAAAATTACAAAATGTGTTTTTTCTTTACCAAAACATTCCCAGTGGGCTCACTATTAAAACCCCTAAATTTGGCACGGGTCCTGTAAGTTTGAACAGAGATAAACAACTTTGAAATTTCACCAACCGCCATGGAAAAGTACAAAGAAATGTTATTCTAATGACTCCTATTTGAAAACACATAGTTTTTTGAGATATTAGGAACACTCACACCCAAAAGCGGGTGAAGTTCTAACAGGAAGAGACCAAATTCACTCATTTCCAAAGGAATGTGGAATGTCATTAATTTCTTTAATATTACAATTTCAAATTTTACCGATGTGCATGCCGGACATAAAATCTGGAAATATGTGTATGTCTGCACAGATAAAAAAATTTAAGCCTATTTTAGCTAATAAAAGTGTTAAATTTGTGTACTTTTATTGAAACGTGTGTCACCTTTGGCTCGTTTGGCAAGTTTCACATTTGCAAGCTTGCCGCTCACTTATCAACTCCGCAACGCCTCTTGATCACTCGACACGCACGGTTTCGATTTCTGTTATGGATTTTCGAAGCAGTGCGCTTACAAGCAACGGATCGTCACCGGATCACCTCATCCGGTGATAAGTGAGCGATAGCCTTAAAAGGATCGCTCACTTATCAATGCGGTATCGCCTCTATATCTCCGGTAACGCCTGTACATTGGATGAGGCGATCTGTTGACGATCCGTTGCGTATATAGGTGAGCGCATTTGTTAGAACTTCTATAAGAGAAATCAAAACCGCGAATCGATTCAAAGTTAATATATAAGTAGACTTAGCATGGGTAAACGAAACCATTCATTCGTAATAAATAATTTAGCATTTTGTTTTATTTCATACATTTCGCATATGTATGAAACATGTTAGGTCACTAGTATAACTCTCCGTTAAGTAACTAAGAAGATTACCCACTAATTTATTATAAAACTGCGGATACTTAGTGGACCTGGGTCTGCTGTATTCCTATTTATGAATAAATAAATAAATAAATGTAGGACAAAGACAGAGGAAAGAAAGAACGCTAAAGGTGCGCGCCCACTTAGGTGAAGCGTCGCGAAGCGAAGAGAATTTTATCCATCCAAGAACCTTACATACAATCAAATGGAAGCCCGCACACTGAGGCGGCGAGAAGCGAAGAGAAGCGTTGATTGACGCTCGGAAAGTCTGGAGAGCAACTAGACGACGTTTTTCTCGCCGCTTCCCGTCGCGCCGCCTCAGTGTGCGCTGAAAAGGAGAAGAGAAGATCTAAAATATTTGATTATCGATACTTTTTAGACGTCGGTACCAGCTGAAACTTCTTGTAGATTGTGATTTCTTAAATCAGAAAATAGGTCATGGAATTTACCGAAAGTATCCCTCTTTTTATTTATTTTACTAACCCAAACTTTTCTTTTTGGTTTCTCATCTTCCTCCATACTGGCAATCCGGCTAAGTATAAAAACATCCTCGTCCGATGACGACCTGCTCATTTTGTATACCTTCATTAAACAACTAAAAATGTTTTAAACGTTAAATATTGAAAATAGGATGGGATATCTTTTGCCGTGGATTCTCTGCGCTTCGCTTCTCTTCGCCCCAGTGTGCGGACACCGCGTAAAGGACGCTTCGCTTCGCTGCGCTTCCCTTCGCGACGCTTCGCCTAAGTGGGCGAGCACCTTAAACATCCGGCTTCGCGCGCCGAACTATGGCTTTCCGTGCTGTACTCAGCCCGAGCAAACCTATGAAAAGACAGTTCCGGATGGAAAGAGTCCAATTTTCTACACACTTGACCCTAGCGTACCATTTTCCAAAGTTTATGGACAAAATTCTTTAAAAAGAAACACTGAAAATTTCACTACAACTGTATACAAAATCGTCTACACCTCTACAGCCCTTAATCCACAAATGAACAGCACTAGGAAAAGAAAGAGGCGTTGCCCTAAATTTCGAGACTATACAATCGATACATTCACTGATAAAAGGATCATTTGTTTTAATAGAATATGACATTCACTCAAACGAATGATTCTTTTGATATATGCCAAATGAATGAGGAATTTAAAATAAGAAATACATTTCTTTGGCTCAGATTCAATTTATTTCTTTGACCCAGAAGAATATGAATTTACACAGAATGCATCCTTTATCTAGGAAAGTAGTAAACTGTCAAGTAAGAGAATAGGGATTTATGCCAAAATATGATGCACTCCAGGCAAATGAATGCATATCATCGAGCTAATTGGTGCAAATTCCGTTCTTTGTTTTAAAATAATTGTAGATTTGAGCCACACACTTGATTTAATTGTTACAAATTCTGTTCCTTATTTTAACATCATCTTGAACTTAAGCTAAGAGACTGAGCCTGTTGTTGCAAATTCAATTTCTTATCTTAAGATTATCGTAAATTTGAGTCAAAAGATTAATTCTTTTAATATAAAATCCATTTTTTACTTTAAGATCACCATAACTTTAGCTCTAAAAATTAAGTCATTTGTTAGAAGTTTCGTAAGACTTGTCATGTAAGACTGCTACTTTGAGTAAAGAGATGTCTCAAAAGTGTAGTTATCGCCTAAATTAAAATCAGAAGTGTATACTAGAAGGATGTATGCCTTTTCCTTGAGTTTTCCTAATTTGAATAGCATTTTGATGATATTATGTTTAACTTGCAAAATATAGGAACATTAATTTAAACTCAGTAGTTTTTTTATTTTATTAGTTACCTAAAACGTATCTATTAAATAAAATGTCGTACAGGGAACAAGAAAACAATGAATTATTTTAATATTAAATATATTTAAAACAGAAACACCTGTGTTTTTTGCTGACGTTATTACAACAAATAATGATATTTACTAATGAGAACTAACGAATCGCATAACAAACAAAATATTTTAAAACTAATATATCCCAAAAACTAACCATTTATAATTATTATTTATTATTATTTAAGATAAAGTAGGTAACGTAGCAAAAGACAGCAACATTATAAAAACGTGTCGGAAGATAATGAGAATAAAATAAGTACCTATAGATACGTAAAATACTCGCAACTGTCTGGTATTTAACACTGATTTGCTTACATTTTCACCTGAGCTGCACTCATCCAAGCTTTTGATGCCTCGCTGAAGCCGGAAGCCTATGTTTTCTATTATTGAATTGATCTGCTCTTCAGTGGGACATTTCAATATCTCAACTTCATTAATTCTTTGTTCTAATCTTGTCAGAAAATAATAAAAAAAAATTAATAACTTTTGAAAAACTAGAGACCGTAATTTGGTCCATATTCGCATTTCATACGAGCGAAGCTGTAGGTAAAAATTGTATAACTTACAGTGCGTCCTAAATTGGTGATGAAAGTATCCCGAAAACTATTAGGGACAGAAACGGCTGAATGGAAAAATTTTAGTCTATTTTAATGCTAACTCAAAACCACTTGCGAAATAATGCCAGCTCTACATGCATCACCAATTGGGGACACGCTGTACCTATAGCCTTAACTGTAACCCAGACTTCCAGATAACTAATCAAATCTGGACACACCTGAACCCACGAGAGCGCCTGATTATCTTTAGTGTTATACGCGATTAAAGCTGCGGGTAACAATTATATAGTCTGTGACAATTAAGAGGGTCAAACATATTCACCGGTGAAATAATTTTTCAAGACCGTTCAGTAGTTTGTGAAATTTATTTTGTTGCGTGTTTAATGTGCGCGAAACCGTGAGTAACAGTTATATATGGTCTGTGATATTCAGGAAGTATGCACTATCCACCAGAAAAAAATGTCTAAATACAGTCGGAAGTCGGACTTAAATTTTAGCAAAACCATCAGATTTTGATAAATTTTATCTAGCTTATTAAATTAAGGCCTTCTAGAGTAACGATGTTCTTTGATTTTTAATTATTTGCATAATATAACTAGTAAAAGTTTTTTAAAAAATTCTCTTGAGTGGTGAAAAAGAGAATCTTGGCAGATTTGCAGTGTCTTAACTCAAAGGAAATACGCATCAATAGAAAATCTTAATCTTTTATCAACAAACCCGTGGGTTTTCAGTTTAAGACATAATATCTTGTAAGAAGGTTGTATTCTTTTGTAACAAGTGCTGCGGTTTTGAAGAAAGATATCGCCATTTTTATTTCATACCCTGAAGTATTTACAAAGAAGTTCAATAATTATGGTAATTTTTTTTTGAAATTATAGGAGTTGTTTTATCGCAAGTACCAAATGAGCTTTTTGGAAATAATTAGTCATAAATAATGTGCAAGGTTAAAATAAATATCCAGGTTTTGTAAATTCTGTATAGTCTAACATGTGCATCGCATAAACCTCTCAATTCTTAATTAACTAGTCTACTAAATTATCAAAGAATATTCTTGCATTTACTCACCGTCAAATTATGGACACAAATGGTCTAAACACCAACTATTTAACCCAATACTCAAATGCTTCCAGTTCCAACTAACTGACCAAAGAAAATATAACAGGTTTCAACCACTGATAGTCCGGGATTCTTACCATGAATGACGTTCGCGCGATTCGTTAAAAACGAGTTTGCACGATGGCTTAGAGCACTAGGCCTCGTGGGTTATGTTGGTTGCCAAATGCTTGGGTTCTTTAAGAAGAGAATTTTGAATTTGATAGAAGATCATAGAGTAACTATGTTGGGAAAGTTTTTAGTTTAAATGAATTTCTTTCAGCTTGATAGAATTAAATCCCAAGAGAACTTTGGACTGGTTTTAAATACCGATGTGTGTTTGGCCGAAGAGTGGTATCTCTCTGTCCGATAAATTTCCTTTGTCCTAAGAACAAAATTGGCAAAAGAAGCAATTCTTTTCCCACAAGTAGTCCTGTTTTATCAGTTTTGTTATATTTTACTAACCCTTACTTACAGGGTGTCCGAAAAGTCTTAATATGGCAGAAATCTTTGCTATTAGTTAAGATTAAGGCACCAAGTTTTAGGTTTATCATTGGATAATAAATCTATTTTTTTATGTAATTTAACTTTTTCCACCCCCTTGAGGGGTGACGCTAGGGAGTTGAGGTCAAAAATTTTAAATGCAGCCCTATGCCATGTGGTATCTCATTTTAAAGGTCTTTAAAAAATAATCGCGAACTCGAGGTCCGTATCTTAATTCGTTTTTGAATGGCAAGCCTCTTAAAATTAAAAACGTGAAAAAAGAAGTAAAAATTTACTGGCAAATTCTCCAACTGTAATCCGGTCTAACTTGACAAACAAAAGTTTTAAACTGACAAGTGTAAGAATAGGACAACTAAGTTTTATATTTGTTTCTGAGTTCTTGCGCAAATTTATAAAGAAAAAAGCAATTTTAGTACGAACTTTCGACAATATTAAAACTAAATTCATTCTAGCAACCCGTTCCAAGATGAAAAGCATTTGGAAATCAAGCAAGTCGCTAAAGTATCAGAATAATTCATAAGTTTTTAATGATGACTTACTAACAGTGACACGACAAAAACTTGTCAAAACATAACTGATCCACTAAAAGATCTTAATTTAAACCTGCACTAAACCTTAAACCTTCTTAGTGACGCTGAACGTATGATACCTTTATTTCTCTTATTACCAGTTGTTCAAAATGACCACCATGAACTTCTTGGCAATAATAAAGTCGATTTCGGAACTTAGATACGAGTATCATCTCACATTTTCGAGAATGGCAGGTGTACTTCTTGGCAGAGTTCCAAAACCGACTTTACTACTGCCAAGAAGTTCATGATGGCCATTTTGAACAACTTTTAAAGTAATAAGAAAAATAAAGGTACCTACTTGAATGTTTAATTGTTTTTCACAATTTTTAATTTTTAAAGGCTTGCCATTTAAACACGAATTAAGATACGGACCTCAGGCTTGCGGTAAAATGTTTCTCTTTTGAATACCTTTAAAATGAGATACCACACGGTATAGTGTTGCAGTAAAATTTTTTGACTTTATCTCTCTAGCGTCACCCCTCAAAGGGGTTGAAAAAGTTAAATTACATAAAAAAGTAGATTTATGACCCAATAAGGAACACCTAAAATTTGGTGTACCTATCTATCTTTACTAATATCAAAGATATTTGCCCATACTTAGCCTTTTCGGATACCCTGTATATTTTAGCCTGTGGTATTAACAATTGTCAATATTAACCTACAGTAACTTTGATATTTTAGTATATAATTATTAGTCTGCAAATATGCCACCGTAACTGAAAGCCCAGCAATAGCCATTCTTAAAAAGTAGGCAGGGGACCATGTAGCTGACCATATTAAAAGTAGCCCTGGAATCTCTGATTGTTTTCAAATGTAAACAATGGTGCCCCCTCCTTGTTTCTAAATCCGTGGTGACAACCCTAAAACGTATACCTACTGACATACACCTTTTTCGTAATATTAATCCTTCAAAAACTTTATCAAAAATATACCTAGATAAAATAACGACGGCAAATTCCATTTTCTCCTCAAGTTAACCGGTTTTTAACAAAAACAGCGATGACAAATGGGTCTAGAAACTTGTGAAAACTTATATCCGCTAAGTTCTAACTAAGAATTCGATGAAACGTTACCTTTGCTGACATCGAAATAGATGGTATCCCGTTTTTAGACGCTTGACAACGCAAAACTTTAGTGCTGAAGTTTTTGATTCTTTGTTTTTGTTTCGTAACGTTTTGTTATTAAAAAAAATTGTTAAAATGATATTAAAAAAACACAGCGATCTTGTCCTGGTTTGAAATTTCTTACTATATAGGAAAATTTAACTAATTTTTGTTACGTTTCGATATAATTTATTATTATAATTTAAAAAGTCGCCATTTTGCGCGCGATTGCAAGGGTCGTATTTTTAGTCGTCCCTCAGGACTTGACGTTTCCTTAAGTATGGGTGACACCGTGCTGAAATCATACTTAAGTCTAAAGAATACTCAAGGAACGACCATAAATATGACCCTTAGCGACGTTAGGTATTATCGAAAGCCTTCGTTGTTTCTAAATAATCTTTTTTATCTTTTTGCTAGGAAGTTTTGCCAATCATGTGACCAATTGTATTGTTTACAAAAATTAGTCATGTGCTTGGCAAAAAATCAGGAGTAAAAAGAATAAATTTTAAAACGGCCTCGAGTATATATTCGGTCGCCTATACTCATGACATCTAGCCCGAATCGTTCATATGGGATGTAAATATAAACTATTTGTTGTTTGCACAGAGTTCGCTTTTTAATTATAGTGTAATTTGTGTGCATTTATTTTTATGAAACAATGAAATTTGTTAAAAAATACCCTATAGGTATCGTATTTTGCATTGGCAAAATACGATATGCATATATTGATATGCAAAAATATTTCCTCAATTCGAATTCGTCTTGTGCTGAGAAAAGGCGAAGTCAGAAGAAAGCTGGTCAAATGATAATTAAAAATTTTACATAAATATTAAATGTTATTATCGTCAAATTCTAGTAAGCATGCTAGTCATTTATTTTTATGGTATAATAAATCCCAACTGAGCAATCCTCAACAAACCTGCACATGATATCCTTTGCTCAGGTTAGCTTAGGTTTGCTCTATGTTTATATGAATGTAGTCGGCATTATAGCCCCAACAGTATACCGTGTAGGTACTACAAAACTCTGGCTTGCCCTTATACATTTTTTCCTAAATGAGATAACAAAACAAAATTTTAGGTGGTCATAGTTTTGCATTTTTTGATTATAACAGTATAACATATTCAGTCAGATTCTCCAACGCTAGTCCGGTCTAATTTAACAACCAAAAGTTTTAAACCGACTAGTGTAAGACTGACACCTATGTTTTATACTATGAATTTATTTCCGAGCTTTTTCGCAAATTTATCAAGAAAAGGGCAATTTTAGCACGTACTTTCGACAATAATAGAACATTTATTACAGCAACTCATTCCAAGATGAAAATCATTTAGAAACCAAGCAAATCGCTGAAATATCGTAATAATTTTCGAGAATGGCAGGTGTTACTTTTTGGCAGACATTAAAAAATATTTGGCGTAACTCACCAAATTTCCGGGCTTTATTAGGTATACTCGTTCTTTTAAGTATCCCCAAAGGAAAAACTCAAGAGGAGCAAGGTCCGGAGAACGAGGTGGACATTCAATAAACCCACGTCGCCCAATCCATCCCTCCGGGAATTCATTATTGGAAAATTAAATTATTATTGGAAAATTCCCTGACTGGTTAATAAAAATAAGGAGAAGAAAAATGGATAATAATTTTCATTTTCCTCTTCAATAGCTGTTGCAATTGCAGGTAAAATAGCCTTTTCCAGAAGATTTAAATAAAGAGGCCCGTTAAGAGGACCGTCAATAAAAAAGGACCAATTATTTTAAGTACTAGGATTCCAGCCCATATATTTAATGTCTGAGGATGTTAAGTGTGGATTTCTTCAAACCAATGAGGAGTACTGTCAGACCAATATCTGCAGTTGTGTCTATTCACAGTACCATTCAGACAAAAACCTGATTCGTCACTACAGCCTATCCGGTAAAGCAATCTCAGTACTATTGCCATAAGATTTAGCATCTCCTCACAAAACTGTAACCTACGGTGTGTGTCACCCTCGTTTAGATCATGCACAAGATGTACGTTGTATAGATAAAAGTTGTGTTTTTTTGAAATTTCATGGACGGAAGAATTACTCACACCTACATCGATGGCAATTTTTCGAACTGACTGTTGTGGTTCAACCACAGTTGTTCCAAGAACTTGAACTTGAAGCTCCTCGGTTTTAACAGATGGACGACGGCTTTGTGGCGCATCTTTCACAGTAAAGTTGGTAACAAATTTAGACACAACACTTCTTACATAACTAGGAGAAAACGGCCTATCTGCAAAAGACTCTTTAAAAAGTCTAGTTGCTTCGATACAATTTCGATGCGACCGTCCATAGAAAAAGAAAATATTTCAACTCTGTCCTCGCTGTTACGAACCATTTTTTAATTTAAAATAACTGAAAAACAAATCGAACGCCTAAAACTAAACATAAACCTAAAGAAGAAGAATAAAAGTTATTTATACAATTGAAAAATAATACAATTTAAAATAAAAATACCTCATTTTTTCAGATATTTGTATACTTTTGTAACATCATAGTGGAAAAAAGAATTCCTTTGAAACTCGTTAAACTATTTTAATGCGTCAATAAAAAAAATCATTTTTATCTAAAAAATTTTGTGACATCATAGTGGAAAAAAGAATTCCTTTGAAACTCGTTAAACTATTTTAATGCGTCAATAAAAAAAATCATTTTTATCTAAAAAATTTGTAGGTCAAAAACGTATTGAGATACCGAACTCGGGTTTGCGGTAAAATCTTACTTTTTTGAAGACCTTTAAAATGGGATACACACGGCATAAGCTCGTATTTAAAGATTTTTACCTCAATATCATAGCGTCACCTCTCAAGGGGGTTGAAAAAGTTAAATTCTATAAAAAAGTGGATTTATTAACCAATAGGATATCGCTAGAATTTGGTGTCATTATCTTTACTAATAGCAAAGATATTTGCCCATACCAAGAATTTTCGGACACCCTGTATATAAGTATGTTTAATCTTTCGGGCGCCTAAGTTTATCAAAAGTATAAAAAGTAAATATTTAAAACTGTTAAGGTAACAGAGAGTGGAAAAAAGGGCGCAAAATGTTTCCTCAGGTTTTTAGGATATATCGTCATTTCCATACATTTCGGAAGCTGATACAGTTACAGTGGCTTAAAAATATCCTACCAAAGCTTCATTGTAGATCTCAGCAAAACCTTTATAAATTGCTTTTACACAAAATGTGAAAAATAGGCACGACAAATTTTTATACTTTACAGCATAAGGAGATAAAAGGCTTTATAAATAGAGATTGAAAGGGATTTTTAAAGCTGGTAAATCTTCGGTTGGCGTGGGCGTAACAAAAGATGTTGTAACTTTTTTTCATGAATGTTGTTAAATCTTAAATCCAATCCTTTTCGGCTTTTTATTCGGAATTTTTAACAACCATGTGATCAATCGCATTGTTTACAACAATTAGACACGTGCCTGTCAAAAAATAAGGAGCAAAAAAATAAATTTAAAAACGGTCCCGAGTGTATATTCAGTTGCCTATACTTACCACACCTAGGCCGAATCGTACATCTGTGATGTAAATAGAATATATTTGTTGTTTGTCTAGAGTTCGTTTTTGATTATAGTGTAATTTGTGTGTACTTCCTTTAATTAAGCAATGAAGTTTCTTAAAAACTACCCTATAAGTATTGTTTTATGCCATTGTGCACTGCATGTGACCTGAACATTTTTATTCTTCTTGTGCCAAGAACAGCTGAAGTCAGAAGAAAGCAGTGCTAACATTATAAATAATTTACATTAATATTATTAAGCGTTAGTATCTCCAAATTCAAATAAGCATATTTTGTTGTTCATTTATTGCCATGGTATTATTAATCCTAGCTTAAGTTTGAAGACAAATGTGGAGGTTACCAATGTCAAAGTATAGAATAAGAAAAATAAAAAGAGAAATCGTATTTGGCGCTTAATAGCGCATATCAATTAATATTTCTTTAACAAATACCGTTTAGGCTTTTACTCCTTTAACCTTCGGACCAGAATGAAGTAAATTCATTAAGACTCGAATTTACACCAGCCATAATGACAATTTTATTTCTATGACATATAAGGTCACAACCAATGAGATCACGTTTTACAATAATATTTGAATTTTACATGAAAATTTCACACCCACTTTTACTAACCAATCACAAGCTTTTATTGTTAATCGTTTCCATGGTAACGAGAAAAATTTCCGGAAATATTCATCCTGCTTGAGCTTCCGACAAAATGAGGTACACTGGAAAATTTTCTGTCACTTTTAACGGATTTTTAAATTTTAAAGGTTTGTCATTTAAAAAAGAATTAAGATACGAACTTCGAGTTTGCGGTAACATGTTTATTTTCTAAAGACCTTTAAAATGAGGTACATATCACACAGCATAGGGTTGCATTTAAAATTCTTGGCCTCAAAGGGGTTGAAAAAGTTAAAAACATAAAAAAGTAGATTTATTAACCAATAAGATACACTTAAAATTTGGTGTCTCTATCTTTACTAATAGCAAAGATATTGGTCGGGAGAAGAGCCGCCCTTATGGAGAAGATGTAAGAGAAGTAAGTGTACGTACATATTGTTATCTCATTTTGTTTCAACGGAGCCAAACGTTACTTTATTGTTATTGTTGTTTCTTAATTAATAAATCCCGTTTTTATAACTCGCTTTAACTTCATTCCCTCCATACGATCCCAGAGACTATTACCACAGATCCATATAGCTAGCTATATGGATCTGTGCTATTACGTAGTCTCAGTCGCAACAACCCCCGTTGTGACAATATCAAGACTTAGACAACCTTTATATTATTATAATACCTATATCGTGTTCGTTTCGATTTTTGCTTGCCTGCGGCTCGGGCTAATTTCCAAAATATTTGCGACCTCGGCAAAATTTCCGGTAATAATTTAAGCACTAGGGATATTATAAGTGAAAATTTGTAATAGAATATCTTTTTATCTACGACTAATGTATAATGTAAGTATTATAGTTGTAGTTTTCGCAATATAATGCCACCTATTAATCCCTTAGGGAATAATTCCTTATTCCCGCTCCAATCACAAAATTTCTCAAATCAAATAATACCATGGAAACAAAATACACCAAGTCAAAAGTGTCACTGTCAAACGCGTAGTGTTTATGTATTCGTATTGGGATGGATGAAAATGAAGAGGCTTTTACTTGTACACCTCCAGAAATTGTACAACTAGCTACAGCAACAACATCTACCTTAATACCGGAAACATCGAAATCTATTTATAATAAAACATACGCAAACTTCAACGAATGGCGTCTTCGAAATAACACAAATTCATTTTCCGAAAATGTTCTACTAGCCTATTTCGCTGAACTAAGTGCAAAATACAAACCATCTTCATTATGGTCATTTTATTCAATAATTAAATCTATGTTAAGAATAAACCATGACGTTGATCTGGAAAAATATGGAAAACTACGAGCGTTTTTAAAAAGAAAATCTGAAGGATTTCAAGCAAAGAAATCTTCCACTCTGACCTCGAAAGAAATTAAGACATTTATTGACAAAGCTCCTGATGAAGTTTTTCTTTTGTACTATTACTAATTTTAATGTTATTGACAAATAAAGTTGTTCATTAAAAATCTCAAATTAATAAATTAGTCGTAGATAAAGTAGAGTATACTACTCACAATAATGGCTATTATTACCTCAGAATATTTACTCCCTCGCCGCTTACGCGGCTCGGTTCGTAAATATTCCTCGGGAATAATAGCTATCATTATTGACTCGTGGTATAATCTACTATTATTCCTTAATAAAAACGAAAATAAGTGGATACAAATAATGGAACCAACAAAAATTTATATTAAACCGTATACCGTATTTTTTACTTTTTCCCGTAATAAAAAGAGTGTGTCTCTTTTTACTAGATTCCGTTCTTAAGACATACATATAAGGCAGAGTTTGTTATTTAAACGAATTCTTTACAATTTATTTTAATTTCCTCTGTGAGTGTGGTATGCTTATGTACTTTAATATTCCAATAATAAAATCATCAACGGTATAAATATGTAACAATTAATAACAAAAAATTAAAAGAATTATGGTTCGAGTAAATATGGGACAGAGAACACACATTCTCTTGCTTTTCTTCAAATATGTCATCAAAACTAACACCAAATATACCATTCCATCGAAAGATACTACCTATATCCAACATAAATCACAAGTTACTATAGTGTTATCGAGATCAGCACCATTGCTTCAATGTGTCCATTCCATTTATAGCATTAAATCTACTAAAATCGGTTACGCCTATTCGTACCCAAGATTCAGAAGCTATAAAACTTTTTCGATTTCTTTTAATAAAGCCTTTTATCTTTTTTACGTCTACCGTCAAGAATAGAAATTTGTCTCTTTGCTATCTTTTACTCTTTGAATAAAAGCGTCATATAAAACTTGCGACATGATTTATAAAGAATCTTGGATACGTTAATGTTTCAAGAATTTGTCCCTTTTATAAGGTTGAGATCCGTTTTATTTATTGAGGGAAATATTTTTAAGAGTTCCTTACTCATATGCTTTAAAGTTGTCCTTGAATGAAAGTTATTCCTAAATAATAATATACAGAGCTCTAAAAAAATTTAAAATGTGCGAACCAGAGAGTTTATACAATAGTATATTATTTAACGAGCGGTAATGTAGGTCATAACTCACGCAGATGAAGTTTGCAGCACGAGCCGCAGGCGAGTGCAGTAATTCATCAAGTGAGTTATGACCATTACCGCAAGTTGAATACTATACTTTATCTACGACTATAACAATAAATACTAAGATACAAGTACAGAGAAAGAACTTTATTAACTTTATTAACTTAATTTGAAAACGTCAAAATTATTCGAGTGACATTACTTCCCTCAGTAACAATAATGGACTGTTTCCTTTCAGCCAATCGGCTTGTACAGAGCCACCTTGATATTCGGTTCGTAAAGCTTTTCCGATTTATTATAGTGAGTTATAGCAGTGAGTTATTATAACTCACGCTGTTTGTTTATAGATACTATTAATTGTTCAAAAGTAGTTGAATAATTAATATATAATTTAATAGGAGTAGATAAAAGAAATTTTCTTTATGAGATGTTGTGGTGTATTAAAAATATGAAGTAATTTCAAAGTGAGTTTTTGGTGGAATTTATTCTATTTATCTACTCCTATTAAATTATATATTAATTATTCAACTAATTTTGAACAATCAATAGTATCTATAAACACACAACATGAGTTATAATAACTCACTGTTATAACTCACTATAATAAATCGGAAAAGATTTACGAACCGAATATCAAGGTGGCTCTGTACAAGCCGATTGGCCGAAAGGAAACAGTCCATTATTGTTATTGTACAGTCCCACATATTCAGTTTACTGGTTGTTCAAACTACCGTTAATTTTATTAATAAACAAAATGAGTAATTACAACAAAATTTTTATAGCTTTGTTATAGGTAACTATCAAGATTTGTGAATAAAGTTCTTTCTCTGTACTTGTATCTTAGTATTTATTGTTATAGTCGTAGATAAAGTATAGTATTCAACTTGCGGTAATGGTCATAACTCACTTGATGAATTACTGCACTCGCCTGCGGCTCGTGCTGCAAACTTCATCTGCGTGAGTTATGACCTACATTACCGCTCGTTAAATAATATACTATTATCTACTCCTATTAAATTATATATTATTAATTATTCAACTACTTTTGAACAATTAATAGTATCTATAAACAAACAACGTGAGTTATAATAACTCACTGCTATAACTCACTATAATAAATCGGAAAAGATTTACGAACTGAATATCAAGGTGGCTCTGTACAAGCCGATTGGCCGAAAGGAGACAGTCCATTATTGTTATTGAGGGAAGTAATGTCACTCGAATAATTTTGACGTTTAATAGCTTTGTTATAGGTAACTATCAAGATTTATGACTAAAGTTCTTTCTCTGTACTTGTATCTTAGTATTTATTGTTATAGTCGTAGATAAAGTATAGTATTCAACTTGCGGTAATGGTCATAACTCACTTGATGAATTACAGCACTCGCCTGCGGCTCGTGCTGCAAACTTCATCTGCGTGAGTTATGACCTACATTACCGCTCGTTAAATAATATACTATTAAATTAAAAAGTCATGTCAATACATAGTTTTAAATATTTACTTCAAGCATCAATACTTTATGTTCTGTTCTTTTTCGTGTTCCGTGAGAGGGAACGCTCATGAAATCACTCCGGTGTCCGTCCGTCTGTCCGTGTGTCTGCCACAGGCGATTTTCTCTGAAACTATTCGACGTTAAAATTTGAAATTTAGCCCAGAGATAGAGTGTGGCGGCCAGTGACGTAGATACAGAGGGTCCAGGGGGTCTAGACCCCCCCCCCCCCCCCGAGGGATCTAGATCCAAAAAATGTATTCATATTGAACAGTGATATTGAAACATCTCGACCTCAACAAGTCGGCTCGCGTCTGATGTCGGATATCGCATTATAAAATACATAACGTGCGTGGAGGACTGTAGTGTAAGTTAAAGTAACCATATTTAGTTTAGGCAAAAGCGGGACAAAAAGCTGAAAAAAAATTGCCGAAAAACGAAGGGTCTCCTGGCTCTATGGTGATATTTTTTTAAAAAGCAAAAATCGAAAAGAACACGATATATTATAATAATATACAGGGTGTCCGAAAAATCTTAGTATGGGCAAATATCTTTGCTATTAGTAAAGATAGAGGTACCACATTTTAGGTGTATCTTATTGGTTAGTACGTGCGATTTAACTTTTTCAACCCCTTTGAGGTCAAAAATTTTAAATGCAACCCTATATATTCTGTGTGATATATATCTCATGTTAGTCTTTAGAAAAGAAACATGTTACCGCAAACTCGAAGTCCGTACCTTAATTATTTTTTAAATGGCAATCCTTTAAAATTTAAAAATGGTCAAAAAATTAAACATTTAAATACCTTTAGTTCTCTTATTACTGTAAACTTGTTGGTCAATTTTTTTTCTTTTCAAAATAGAATCGGAGATTTCTATTATAATATGAATTGTGTTTTTATAATCGGATGATACTGATTCTTTAAAAGTTGGAATACCGATTACTATTAATTCAAATCCCGTCGCTACATACACTTCGATCCCGTGCCCATATACTATACACTGTAAAATTTCATATATCTAGAACATAGGCGTAGTTCAAGGGGGCTTGGGGGCGCTTTGCACGCCAAGACTCTAATTAGCACCCAATCAAACTTACAACTCTTCACTCTATAAACAAAATTTTTGGCTATATACTGAATAGGGTCTAGGGCTTAATCACTCCTGATCTTGACTGCCTAGCTACGCATATGATCTAGAATAATCTAGATGATGAGGCAACTTTACGAGATCGTAAAACACAGACATCTTGCCGAGTTTTTTATTATTTATGACATTAAATTTAGCTACAATCCTACTAATACATTTAACGTTCGGCAAATCCATACGTTAAAGTTATTTTCTATCCAATCCATTGTATTACATAGGTACTTATTTCCTATTTCTATTTTGAACCCTGCTGCTCTATTGTATTTCAGAGACAGAGACAATCATTGAAATACTAATCCCATTTATACAATTCAATTGCTATGGTAACTGGTGTGATGATTTTATTTTACCTGTATAAACTCAATGACAGTCCGATATTTATGTCTGTGGTAAAATTTAAACATCCAGACCACACAGAATATTTGTTCTCATATTATTTCGCAATAAATCAGTCACTTGCGTTTAAAAATGTTTCACTTTTCATTCAAGCCACAAAAGAGCCATTCTACGTGCTCGGTTGTGCCTATCGTTTTGAATACCAACTTTTGAAAGCAATAAAATATGAAACCGCAATTCTATTTATTGAATAGATGAGAATCTACAAGTTATTTTATATTTGATATTTACTTTTGCAAATAGATCAATAAGTCGAGAGCCAACAACCATAAGGTTCCAAGAGACATCTGTAAGAATTTTCAGGATATGAGTTTTGAAGTTTGATGTCGATTAAAATTATTCCATCAAAAAATGTTCTATGTTTTTGCGTAGGAATTCTAAAATACAGAAAGAAACACCTAAAACGATACTTAAATTAAATTACAAATATTAATTTTAGTATTGGTGGAAAAGGAATAAATCCCCAAGAGCGCGGCGGTGAGCGAGAGAAGGGAGTTTTCTTATGAGGACTGGATCATTGATGTGTCGAATGACTCTCTTTTTTGGATAGAATCAAGAATATTAAGTGTTGAAGGTGATGTCACTGCCCAGATGTGGGAACTGTACTTTTATCTGCTGATGTGGCTATTGAAGTAATGTGTTCGTGCGAGCTGAGATCATGTTCGAAAGCGACGCCAACAAGATTGAACGTTTCATTGTTCAGTCGGGCTTGGTCATTCATGAGGATGAGGTGAGTGTTGCCGGATGTGTTGCGTGGCAGGGAGAAAGATGGGGATTTGAAGGCGTTTTTGGCACCTCAGTCTAAGATTAGTTGAAGATCTTGGGAAAGGGATAGGTGTAAGGACCTGCGTCTATTATCTAGCTCTTGATTCGGGACTTGTCTGGAAAAATAAATGTTGGAGTGAAGAGTACTATCGTCAGCGTAACTATGGATGGGACTGGTAGTTATTAAGAGCAGGTACTTGGAACATTGTGGCACTGAATGAACTGCAGGGAAAACTGTCCTAAAATGACATAGTCAGGGTATTTCCCCCGGAAGCAAAATTTAGAATACATTGTGCCATCTGTAAAATAAAAAAGTCACTTTAACGTCTTTCTTGTAACCTCAGTCGTGCCACTTATTATTTGTAGCTTTGACAGTCGCTCGTATTTTTTGGCAGCTAGTGATTTTTAAATCGAATTTCATTGCAGCGACCAAAATAGTATTAAAAAGTGTTTAAATTGAACTAACTTTTTGAGATTTGTAGATCAGTATGTTTATGTTTGTTCTAAACACTTGTGGTTTTCTTTAAAAACGTAAGTAAACTTTGGTATTCCTATATTTTTCTTTAAATGTTCAATTCTGTTAAAATGACATAGCAGCAGTATGTCTAAAATAACACAGGTATGTCATTCTAAACAAGGATAGTTTGAGGTCATTTTTTGTTTGCAGAATGATTGGAATATACAAAAAAAGCAGACAAGCGTGAAGTGAGGAGTCAATTGGACTAGCTATTAAGG
Source organism: Philopedon plagiatum (assembly GCA_963971165.1). NCBI lineage: Eukaryota > Metazoa > Arthropoda > Insecta > Coleoptera > Curculionidae > Philopedon > Philopedon plagiatum. The sequence continues at coordinate 19,494,531 of OZ020190.1, read as the reverse complement.
CAGTAGACCAGGGCGGCGTTGGGCGGCTGGCTGATGCAATGTCAATGTGTAATGTGTCACAAAGCAATATTAAGAAGACGTGCACAATGAAGAAGGGAGAGTAAAGGGTGTGCAGAAAGCTCAGGGTCGATTTTCCACAACTTTTCGAATAAAAAGGAAAATTAACTTGTAGACCATATTAAATCATGCGAAAATATGACGTTATAAGTAGCAAGGGTAGTGCCAAAGAAACAGAAATCTGTATTGTATTATATTGTATTAAATGGGGTCGTTCGGCTCTGGTAGCCCTACATCACTTCGACCAAGTTGGATCTTTTGTGAATACCCTACATTATTTACCCATCAATTCCCAAACTTTTCGCGAAGTTTAGGATGTTTCTGGGGGCGAATGTTAATATATCTTCGGGCGTGAGAAACGCTCCCTCAAGATATTGCAGCCTTTGACGAGTTATTACTCTGCATTCACAGTGCAAGTGTTCGGCAGTTTCATCTGCTTCGTTACAGAATCTACAGTGTTCTTCATCAGTCTTTCCCATCTTTTTGAGGTGATACCTCCAAGGGCCGTGTCCAGTAAGAAGGCATGACACCAGTCTAAGTTCATTCTTTTGAAGCTCGAGGAGCTTTTTTGTGTAGTCAGGCCCATAACTAATCATTCTCTTTGCCTATTTGTCCTGGAGCGATCCTCCAGTGGGCTGTTTTCTGTTCTTTTTCCCATTCCCTGAGGCTTTCCGTACGGTGGCCTCTAGTGATGCCGCAGAAGGGTTCAGGTCCGTAAAAAAGTGCCTGTGCTCCTTGTTTAGCAAGTTGGTCAGAAATTTCATTGTCTTCCACAGCTTTGTGGCCCGGCACCCACATTAGAGCTGTACTAGTGTTTTTTGCCAGTTGGTTGAGGGATTGTCGGCAGTCCCACGCCAGTTTGGAGTAGAAGGTACATGAAGCTAGTGCCTTTATAGCTGCCTGGCTGTCCGATAGAATGTAGATTTTTGCGCCTTTAAGGCCTTTGTTGGCACATTCGGTGGCGCATAAATCTATCGCGTGTATTTCTGCTTGAAAGGTGGAAGGTGCTTTGCCTAGAGGCTTTGAAATTCGGCATTTTGGTCCAAAGACCCCCGCTCCCACCCCCTCTGCCATCTCTGATCCATCCATGAACCTTTCTCAAATTGCAGCGCTGTTTCGCTCATACTTCGACGGTCTTTTATAATCACTTGAAAAGAGCGCTGAAAGTCGCACACTTTTGACATTGAATCAATTGGTTTGGTCATATCCTCTAACTGGATGTCTTTTAGTATTTTGAGGTGGCCAGTCAGATCTCCTGACTTAAGTTTTGTTGTTTGGGTCACTCTTAAGGCACTTGTCAGTGCTTCCCTCTTTATACATAAGTGTAGTGGAAGAAAGTCTAGCATTGCCTCCAGAGCTATAGACGGGCAAGTTTTTATTGCGCCCGTAATACCCAGACAGGCAAGCCTTTGTAGTTTTGTCAGCTTCCTTTGCGTTGTAATTTCCTATGTTTTTGTCCACCACACCAGTGAGGCTTATGTGATAATAGGCATTACAACAGTCAGGTATGACCAATAGATCATTTTGGGTTTTAAGCCCCATGTTTTTCCGAAAAGCCTACGGCAGGACCAGATTGCCATTGAGGCTTTAGAGACAGTACTTTCTAGGTGCGAGTTCCAATTCAGCCTTTGGTCAAGGACTGTCCCCAAGTACTTGATTTCTTTAGAGAATCCAATCACAGTTCCATTCAGGACTGGAGGTGTCAAATTTAACTTCCTCCTTCTCGTGAAGGGAACTATGACTGTCTTACTCGGATTGATATTAAGCCCCTCCTGTGAACACCATGTTTTTACTAGGTTTAGGGCAGTTTGCATTCTGCGTGCCGTCATGTCTGCCCCTGATTGTTACCACTAGGTCGTCTGCGTATCCTTGAGCATCAAACCCGTTATTTGTCAGATCCATCAGGAGACCATCGACCACCAAGGACCAGAGCAGGGGTGATAAAACTCCACCTTGTGGACATCCCTTAACCGCCCTGACCATGGTAGTAGCATCTCCTATAGATGCGCTGATTTTACGACTTTTTAGCGTGGATTTAATCCATTCTATTGTAGAGGCTTCATAGCCTCTATGTACTGCAGCTCTTTATATGGATTCATATGAGGTGTTGTCAAACGCCCCCTCTATATCTATGAAAGCACATAGAGCTATTTCTTTGGCAGTAAACGTCTTTTCAACATCTCTTACGAGACATTGTAGAGCATTGATTGTGGATTTCGCAGGTTGATAGGCGAATTGTTTTAGTTGCAAAAGAGCTTTGGGGATAATTTCGCTCCTAATATGCTGATCTATTAGTTTCTCCATTGTTTTTAGGAGAAAGGAAGTTAGACTAATGGGGCGATAAGACTTCGGCTCGTCTGGAGGACGCCGTCGAGTCTTTGGAATAAACACCACTTTGACTTTCCTCCAATTTTGTGGGATGTAGCTTAGTACAAAACTGGCTAAATCTGTAACGCTAACACCAAAATTGGCGATTACTCAGCGGGCACATCACTTCCACTTTCAGTTGTTTCCCCACCTCCGCAAAAGGCATTCTGTGCTGAAAAGAAAAGGGCACAAGAGTCTAGTGTATTAAGTAGTGCACCACAGTTAGAAGACATAAAATATTAATATGATTAGACAATTGAAACGAAAGCAACACAAGAAAATCAAGCAATTCGTTGATTAACTTTGTCAAGATCAAAAATCACAATTTTGTTAATAAATAATTAGGGATCTTGTTGTTTAAAATCGAATTCGAACAGTAGGAAGTTTAATTTATATTTTTATTAGAAAACGTAAGCTTTTTTACATGTTATGTCATTTTATCAAACGTATTTGTAAATCACCGAAGACCATTTTTATTCTTCGAGCTAGTATATGTTTTTCTTACTTGTTTTCTCTTATATAATGCATACTGTATTTGACAAAAGGATGCTAAAATATAAATGTTAGCACTATTTCGTTTTTTTTATTTAAAGCATTTTCCTAATTTTTCATACAATATAGTTTGGGCATGCCATTATAGGACAGTCTCCCCAATACAGAGCTGGGCAAACTACTTGAAAAAAACTACTAGCTACTAAGTAGTTACTAGTTAAATATTTAACTACCTTTTTAAATACAAACCAAACATTTACCGTTGTGGCTCAAAAAACCAATGCCGTAGCCGTACTTACAAAAATTTAAAAAAGGACTTGAACCTATAATATCGAATAAAAAAATTTAAAATAAAATAAAATTTATATTATTTAAACTTTAGTAAATTGTAGGTACACTGACTTAAATTTGAACATAAATTATTATTATTAACACAATTTTTTTTTGGTACTAAACTAAAACATATTGGGTAATAGGAGTAGGTAGGAGGTATTTATAAAAAATAATAAATTTTGATTTTTAGAAAATTTTCAAAACCTGCAAATTCTATATTAGGTTTGCGACGAAAAACTTTCGAGAACCTGTTCTAACGAGATTTTTGGCACGCGTCGACGTACACGTAATGTAATGACGTAATATAGGGAAGTAGTTAAATATTTTAAAAGTAGTTAAATTACACAAAAGTAGTTAAAATACCTTAAGTAGTTAGCACTGAGTAGTTAACTACTTTTTCGAATATTTTATGCAGACTTAAAATAATCGAGTATAACTAAGTACTAGGCCAAAAAAGTAGTAAAAATACTACTTTTACAGAAAAAGTAGTTAACTACTGCCCAGCTTTGCCTCTATATATATATATATATATATATATATATATATATATATATATATATATATATATATATATATATATATATATATATATATACATACATATATATATATATATATATATATATATATATATATGTATATATATATATATATATATATATATATATATATATATATACATACATATATATATATATATATATATATATATATATATATATATATATATATATATATATATATATATATATATATTTGAACTTTTCAAGATGAGTTATTTGGTACCTATCCCAAGAAATATAACGCGATAACTTTTTCATCATTCCGAATTGCCTTTGCCTTTTTCGGACTCAGGATGGAACACCTAATTTCGTCAGCCCTAACTACTTAAACTGCACTGGTACAAAATATTAAATATATAAATCTTTTTTTCAATCAATCTCTCTGTATATTTCTTCTTTCCAGCAGTGACGGCGCCAGGGGTGGGCGCGGTTGGGCGAGCGCCCAACCCAAATCGTACTCGCCCAACCGTTCGCCCAACCTGCTAAATCGAGCATGTGAGCAAAAAATAATAAAGAAAAACCCAGTAGTTAAAATTAAAAAAGATGAACCACCGCTTTCAACATTATAAATGTATAGACCTTATATATCAATTATTTTACGTAAACTACTAAAAAAAAACTATACCTACTATTGTCCTATACCTACATAAACGAATAAATAAAATATAACTCATGTTATTGCATTTTCGGCACGCGATACGATGAGGTCCCTTTGTTTTAAGCCGCTTGTCGATCCGGTCAATTATAGGAAGGCCTTTGTATGTGGAAATCAAAATAAACACCGCCCTGTCTGCACTACATTACAAAATTTGAGAACCTTTGTTTTTATTAGTGGATCTTTCGTATATAATGCGTTTTTACAAATCCAAAAAGAGCTACATCCAGAAGATAAACCTGTGGAACTAAAGACTTAGTGATACGACGTGGACGTCACACGTCACACGTATCAAGCTGTTTGACTGTAAAAAAAAACACTGCCTGCAATAATAATTTTATTAAACCAATATATAACAGAAAACAACGTTCGTTCTCCCGAAGGAAACGAACTCTTAAACAATATTAATTTTACCTTTTTATTCAATTTAGAAGTTTTTGTGAATTCTTGTCAAAAATAAAAAATGTTTCTGATTATTTACAAAGCCAAAATAGTCATATTTTAAAAAGTTTAACATCAGTGGAATCACTACAACAGATATTTGTATCATATAGGCAAGATTCTGAATTTGAAAAGTTATGGACTGCGACTCTAGAACACGCCTTCGCTAATAATATTAACTTAGATGATGTAAATAATAAAGGATCAAAAAAATTACCTCACTTAAAGAGGACAGATGTGTTACTAAAAAAAGTGAAGTTCAAGCTAAATTATAATATGCCGTTATTGATCGAATTACTTCAGAACTTTGTCGGAGATTTGATGAAAATGCTAGTGTTCTAAAGACCTAAACCCCTTTAGAACACTAGAATTTTCATCAAACCCGTTGAATAATATATTTTTAAATTTTGAGCAATTAACTCCATTAGCTATTCATTATGGATATAGCATCCGTCAAAAATGAATTATAATTACTACCGAAAACCATTGAAAGGTATGAAATTAATCATGATGTTAAAGATCTTGCAATTCTTCTGCAGGAATTTAATTTAGTATATCACGAAATAAATAATTTGTGCAACATTACGATAACCGTACCCCCTTCAAGTACCAGTTGTGAAAGGTCGTTTAATGGCTTAAACAACAATGTCACAAGAGGGGGTCACAGATTTGGGAATTCAATACGTTGAAAAAAATATTGCAAAAACATTGGACATAGATGTAGTTGTAGACCCTTTGACACTAAACATAATAATAGAAAGAGCTCTTTTTTAATGTTTATTGTTCTGTAATAATGTTACTGTGAATACTGTATAAAATAAACTGAAATATTTTCAGTGTTTTTTACTGTTTTTTAATTTTAGTTTGATTTTCAAAAATCCTAAATAATTTTATTTTAAGCTTCAAAAATCCAAAATATCTAACTTGTACAAAAATCTGAGTTACCCGAAATAAAGCACATTTTTGCTGCCCACCCTCCAAATTTTTCTGCCGGGTGTCGCCCAACCGAAAAGAAAAAGCTGGCGCCGCCACTGCTTTTCAGCCCAACAGACAGATTGACGGAATAAGAAATCTAAAAATTTAATTTTTTTTACCTATATATATATTTCCTTTTAACCATTGAAAAAAAGTAGTTGAATAATATATAATTTAATAAAAGTATTTTCTAGTTTACTAGTTCAGATTATTTTTACCCTTACACCATTTCCGCTACATAAAATCCCTTTTCAGGTGGATAAAGTATTTTTGTTCATGTTTTCCTGCTCTTCAGTTCTTGAAACATTGATCTTTTTTAGAATCGCTGAAAATCTAATAAAACCTAGCTTACGTTCTAATACTCACAAAGCTTTATGTTTTCGGGAAAGTGGATTCTGATTTCGCCAATATTTTTTGAACCGATGTTTCGTCGTCAGAGTCAAGTAGGACATTTATGTAGATCCTTGGGGTGTGAATAATTTAAACCTTATGAAAGTTTTTTGTTTTCGTCATTTTCTCTTTGTCTACAGTTATTTATTTATGTTATAAATAAGAACTATAAAGATGGTAAGACATTCTGTTTAGGTATGATGAAAAAATTCTATTTTTTTGGGGATAAGCTTTTCGAATGGAGTACTTTTGTATTATGAAATAAAAAAAATGCTGGATACATCCATTGCAAAAATGAAATGTATTTTTTAATTAGCACGCTTTTATTAGCATGGCCTGTAACTTCCTAATATTGTGAGCAAATCTTACAACCGACTTTTCAGTCACTTCAAATTGTCGTATCGATTTTTGACTTTGCAAACTTATGCCTTTCTTGTGTCAATGCAATAATATGGTATCATCGAGCCGGTGTCGTACCTAGGGGGCTAGGGGGGCAGTCAGCCCTCGCCCCCAGTTCATGGCACCCCTAGCGCTTCTTTATCTTATTTGCAAAATATTACTAATTCACACCCATGGTGAACTCCCCCTCCAAACCTCCAATCCTCTAAATCTCGTGTCAATAGACATTTCCCTTCTCTTCAGACACCAGTACTTAGGCTTGAAGTCTACGTGGGCTGTCTCAGATAAAAAATTCTACCTTTTCTGTTCTTGAACTTAATAAATGCGAATAAAAGAAATCCTTGCTTCGGCCTTTTTTTTCGCCCACTAAATATTTCATCTTTTTTGTCCTCTGTTAAGAACGGTATTTTTCAAAAAATAAGTAATAAAAAAAATTCGGGCACCCTGTATACTATATCTTTTCACTTTGTATCCTAATCAATGAATGAACCAAAGAAATTGTAAAATATTCGGAAAATATCCCATACCACCAACGACCTATTCCTTAAAAATAAAAGGGGCCCATTGACGGCGTCCACCGTGCAAAATTTATTCATCTTTGATATACTACCTTTTCTTTTCACAAACTAAAGGCGAATCAAAGAAATACTTGTTTTGGCCTTTTTCTTTTCTCATCCACTGACTCTTTTTATCGTCCTGCGGGTGGCAATCTCATGTGAGTAATTTATGTCGTTTTGCTGACCGCGACAAAGCTGATCGCCATTATTCCTTTCGAGGACGTTCTCTCAAGCTTTCAATGTATCAGAGGGTGTATTCTATTGATTGGAAGGCATTTTTGTCAATTGTCTTGACCTAGAGAATCAAAAATTCTTATGCGATCGCCGTACTTGTCGTAATTTAAAAAGTTGTAAAATGAAATAAAACAGTGTAGCCAAGAAAATTCAATTTGCGTAAAATGTTTCAAAAATTTTTATCCAATAAGGAATAAGCAAGTATTTTTTATTGCATAAATCGTTTAAGGAAGTCATTACAAACCACAAAAAATATTTTATAAAAAATTACTAGGATAATTCAGCTAGAATTTTTTTTACATTTCGGTATAATTTATTACACTTGAAGAACGTCGACGTATTATATGGCAACATGACGGAGCGCCTTCCCATAATATAATTGAGGTTCGCAATTTTGTAAACCGTCAGTACAACAAATCGATCGGTAGATATCGAACGTTACATTGGCCTGCAAATAGCCCAGAGCTCACACCTTCAGATACATTTCTTAGGGGTCATTTGAAAAATGTCGTATACAGCAATCATAATGAAAATATTGAAGAAATTCAAAGGAAGGTGAGAAATAAAGTAGGAAATCTGAACGAAAATGATGCTGAAAGTATTATAAACACACTTCAGAGGCAGAGAAGAATGTATGAAAAGTGCGAAGAATTAAATGGCGGACATGTTAAAAATTTCCTTTGATACTTATTCGCCAAGGTTAACATTTATCTGTTTATGTTATAATTCATTTGTTTTTGTTTATAATCAGTGGTTATTGCTTTCAAATATTAATAACTAATAAAAATCAACATTGATTGTTTAATAGATTTGCATAAAAATAACATTATAAATTCACGGTGACTAAAGTATTATTGAATGAAACGAAACTTTGTATTAAGTGCACCATTTAAAGTATTATTGTCAACCTTGACATTTACTTTGACTTACGAAGAAAATTTAAAAAGGTAGAAGGTATTTCGTTCGGAACCTGGATAATTACGATTAATAGTTATTTATGATATAAGTGTTAAAAGTACAATTTTACGGCACGAATTTGAAAGTTTGCAGAATGAGCGAAGCGAATTCTGGAATTCAAATGAGTGCCTTAAAAGTACTTTTAACATAAATATCATACAACATTTTTTCTACAAACGTCAATAAAAAGCAATAACACAATTACAATTTTTAGAAAGTTTAACATATTGGAAACACAGTTTTAAGTAGCATCGTAGATATAATATAAAATTGTTAAGTTGACATTTGTCAAAAAACCTAACAACAATTGTTGGCGTCGTAGTTGTTTACGGAAAAGTTGAAACGTCCTGTGTGTTAATTAAAACGCACTGGTGTAGTTTTTGCTTTGCATAAAATGCAAGAAAATATGGATGAAATCGATCCACTTAAAGAAATAAATGAAGCGGCCATAAAATACTTTTAACACTAGTGCTATAAAGTACTTTTAACACTAGTGCCATAAAGTGACATTTTTAAGGCCTCTGCGGGGTGTTATAATAGTATATTCTGTAACAAGGTTAGAATGAAAAAACTCAATACGAGTGGAAAATTCCGAACGCGAGCGCTAGCGAGCGTGAGGAACCACGAGTATTGAGTTTTTTCATTCTAACTGAGTAACAGACTATATTTTCTCCACAACCAGAAAGTATAAATCAAATGAATGAATGTCAAATTCTATATCTGATTCATTCGATTTTTCACTCATTATTTCATTTAAATTGAAGCTTTTCTGACAAAACTTATGATGCCGCCACCATTTGCATCTGTCACTGACAATTTTGAAATCCACGGCAATCTATGTCGTTTGGTTCGATTACAGAATATTCATACCGTACCTTGTTATGGAATGAAAATACATGCGAAACACATAAGAAGTAAGTGTTTCAGAACAAATATTCTAACTCAAGAGTAAGAATGTATATGTTCTATTATTAAAAATGATTTCGGAATTTCTACATTCTTTAATGGTTGTGGAGAAAATGCATTTTTAACACGTTTGTAGAAAAAGTATATTTATGAGAAATAATTTTTAATTTAATTTATTGCAAACGATTGATGAATGGCATAGTGTATGTTAAACAAAATATGTCTAAAACTTCTCCTATAATTCAAAAATATGATAAAAATCATACCATCCAATTTAAAATAAGCAAGAAATCGATGTTTTATACTATATTTTTTTTATTCGATGCTCAATAGTTTTGCTGATAAGATATATGAATGATCCATAAAAACCTCCAAAACTTTTATATTTAACATTTTTCCCATCTTTAAAAATAAAAAAATTATAAGACCTGTTCACTTTTGTTTGGATATCCCTGTACATAGAGTCATTACTATTTGGGCTACCAATAATCTGCCAATTGTTTTTATTATTTCTGCTTTTAGTGTTAATTTTACTTTTTTAAATTTAGGTAAATTTTATTCTAAATATTTGGAGGTTCAGACTTGTCTCTAACCCGAATTACTCTAAGCATTTATGAGTCGCACTTGTCTTTAATTAGAATCAATAAATAGTCACTAAATTAAAAGGAAAAAAATTAGAACTACTTTTAAACTGTTCTTTACATGTTCCGACTTTTCCAGGGAACTTCAGTTTTTTGTATGGTGCAGTACTATAAAGCCTTTTAAGGATATAAATAACTATCTTAATCCCATTTTAGAAAATAAATGTATTAACATCAAAAGGCATTAATTTGATCACGTAAAACAATGGTAACCAGTATCCTTAAGGCCCACAGGCTACTCCAGATTCTTCTATCAGCTTCGTCTGCCAGCCGACACAATTTTTGTTTAGTGAATTCATAAGGGTCATTCCACTCATCTCATTTACCAAACCTAGCATTTCTTGATTAGATCTGTCGCTAGCTTTCTGAGCAATAGTAAGTAATTTATTCCAATCAATAACTCGAAAACAATTTTATTATAAGAGAATGTAACCTGAACCGTAACATCGCGTGCTATATTTATTTACGTGTTGCGGTTACTATGGATATTGATAAATAAATTCTCAGTGTTCATTTACTCTGCAGTCACTTAGTGACAACGCCATGATGACACATTTTTGTGGTTAGATTTCATAAAAAATATACTGTTTTTATATAAATTCACGGAGAAAATGTCTTCTTTCGAAATTATATCAGACTATTCCAAAGCAAATTTACATGAAATTCCCGAAAAAGTTTTAGATATGACCAACTTGAAGATGTTATTTTTAGAAAAGAATTTGTTAACTCAGCTACCTGAAGATTTCTTTTATAGACTGCCAAATTTGATGTGGTTGGATTTAAGGAATAACCATTTACAGATCTTGCCTAAGAGCATTGGTCATCACGATCATCTGGAGCATTTACTACTGACGAATAACAATATTCAGAAGCTGCCAAATGAACTTGGTAAGTAATAAAATTATTTTCTTATTATTTTTATTTTACCTAGCCCCAATAATTTTAAGACTCGGGCTGTTTGATAAAGCAATTTTGAAATGGCGTTCCAGAATTAGATCCTACTTTGATCTTTGATTCAGAATATCAGTGGTGGTGAAAAGATTGCATTTTAGTCAAGAATTTAATAGCTGGACTCGTGGATTAGGCTAATTAGGAGAAAAAACCAAGTTCATTAAATCACAGATTTCTGCAATTAACAGATCTGCAGAAGCTCTGCAAGTCAACCTCTATCTATACGACTAAGTGGTTTAGAACATTGTTTATTTTAATTATTTAGAATACCTGGAACATTCTAACCTTTTGGTATCTCCAAGTTGCCTTGCAGGGTTTTTGTAATCTCGCTCTTAGAAAATTCTTAGTCATCTGACACAGGAGCTAGTAAGCTAGTACGTAACATTGTAACATACACACACCATTAATATATCTCCCACATCTGTGATTCCCCGAAATCGCGCAATAAAAAGCACTATATTGTCGATGAAACAGTTCAGTAAATTATTTAGAAAGTTGATTTACATTGCAGATGCTAAGACTATAATGTTAATATCGATCCCGAATCCGTTTAGAATCATGCCACAAATCAGGATCACAAATCCTATTTTCAAAGAGATCGAATCGCGGCTTCGAATCCTCCGTAGGAATCGAGTTCTACTCAGCTTTGCGGTTTAGCAATAGTAATAACAGTTAACTTTCTTTGGCACTACACTTCATGACTGTGAAAAATAAACCGTAACACCAATGGCAATACCCAAGATATAAGTTGTCTTTTACCGATTTGAAAATCTGGTAGGAATTTTCATAAAACAGAAGATTACTATTTTTATCCTTGACTTAGAAGTTGAACGAAAATAACTAGTATTTAATAAAATTATGACAATGAAAGTAGTTTGAATCTCAAATTCAACAAACGAAATTTTTTTGGTTCTTCTGGATACTCAAACTTATTGCCTACATGTTCAGATTGGACAAAATATAAATGCATTATTAAATAATCTTCATTACTCAGAATTTTACAAGAACTCTTGCTTAAAAATTTTGCTGGCATCTAGCATTGCTCAGCCGACCTGCATTTATTATTATCTATGGAGCATAATACCTACTATATAATATAATACTTACGTCCTGTTCTTAAAGGTTTGGTACCAAATTTAAAAGCACTTCAAATCGCTGACAATCCTATAGTATATCCACCAAGAAAGATTATTCAAGAAGGAACCAAAGCAATTAAGAAATACCTAAGAGATCAATATGAAAAAACTTGCGCCAATAAAGCAGCAAAACTAAAAGCCCAAGAACAGGAAAAAATTAAACGAGAATTACAGGAAAAACAAAGACTAATGGAAATGCAAGAAGAGAAAGTTATTAGAGTTCATGAAAAAGAAGCTTCAGATGCCTCGTTTGACCAAAACAATAAACTTTCAAAGGAAACGTTTTATTCTGGTAAGCTTTTCTGTAATATTCCAATATTTTTGATATAATGATGTAGAGTTTTGCATGATTTGCTTTTAGGTTAATTTTAAAATGATTTGCTAATTTTATAACGAATAAAATAATAATAAGACCTTCCCAGAAGTTATCACGGAATTCACTGGGATCAAAGTCATTTCGAAGGATTACGCACAGATTTGGAAATTTTGGAAAAATATTATCAGGAATTATGATAAATCTAAATAAATACCTACATTGTATTTTGTATGATATCTTCTTTAAGCATCCGCCAGTTGTCGCGCACTATATTTGATTTTTAGTAATTTCTTAGTAATTAAGTATTTGGGATGCAATAAATGAACAATAGGTTAGTGTATATTTTGTGTATCTCCTCCAATAATGCACTTAATAAAATCAGTTAAAAAGTAAAAAACGTTCAGATTCACTAAGAAAGTTTAAAATTTAGTACTGGTTTAAATTAAGATCTTATAGTTGATCAGATATGTTTTGATAGGTTTTTGTCCTGTCATTGTTAATAAGTCGCCATTAAAAACGTATGAATTATTCTAATCTTTCAGCGATTTGCTTGATTTCCAAATGATTTTCATCTTGGAATGAGCTGCTGTAATGAATTTAGTTCTATTATTGTCGAGAGTACGTACTAAAATGGCCCTGTTCTTTCTAAATTTGCGAAAAAGGTAAGAAATAAATTTACAGTACAAAACTTAGTTGTCTTATTCTTATTCTTTGGTTGTCAAATTAGACCGGACTAGCGTTGGAGAATCTGGCTGAAAATGTTAAAAAAAGATGATACTAAAGTGTCATTTTAATTTCGAATTGATGACACTGTTAGAGCGCACTCCGCGAAGTGTTTTGAATTTCCAGCTCAAACTGTTAAATTTTTAAAGGCCCAGTATTTGGCTAAAACCAAATTTTATTAAGATTTTTCAGCATTTTTAGAAAAAAAAAAACTTTTCCTGACAATGCTAATGGGATTTGATCAAAATTTAATTTTAATCTAATACTAGGTGATAAAATAATAATATGTACTCTTTTCTGCCGAGAGTTTAAAACACACTGGGGAGTGCATTAACAATACCAACAATTTGAAATTAAATAAGAACTTTAGTATTAACTTTTTTTAACATTTAACTTTTTAAATTATATTATTAAGTGCATTATTTGAGGAGATACACAAAATGTTCAGAAGTGCATATGGAGTGAAGAGAAACTAACACTTCCTCAGAATTTCAGCGACCCATAAAGTAGTTGTATCTACTAAAATTTGGATTACGGGATATTTAAAAATTTACCAAGGGGTTCACTAAAAAGGTTTAAGATTTAGTACTGGTTTTAATTTAGAACTAGTCGATTAGTTAGGTTTTGACAAAATTTTGCTCGGGCTTGCTCAGGTGCTAGAAAGCATAAATTTGTTTCTCGAGTTTGAAAAAATCTCTTCATGTGCATTTGGGGGGTAGCATCTCATCATCACACATTTTACGGTTTCTGAGGCGGAAAATCTGCATCAGGTGCAAGAATCGGTCTGAGTCTGAGATCTGATCAGAGTCTGCTTAGACTTGGTCAGATGTCTAAAGGGACTCCTAATCCTGGAGTCCTGTATTGGATGGTGAGCCGCGATGCCGAATCTCCGACACACATGCAGGTTTGTTCGTGTCTGTCTTATTCAAAACGTGGCGTTTCAGTGTGTGTTCACCGCTTTATTGTTCAGCTCCAGAAGCTTGGAACCTTTTGACAGTAAAATTGGTCCTTCCTTTTAGGGCATTCCATCCTCCACGTTTTGTGATAGTAGAATTATTATTTAGATTTTAAGCCTAGCTGGACTGATAAAAAAATCAATACTGCTGGTATCACCGAACAATAATATGAAAGTGCCAGATTGGAGTAAAAACCCTCAACACTTTTCTGTAAAATCACTTCATGAATCATTCATTAATATAAGATTTACTTAGGCTACATCCCGTATCAAACCACAGACCGACCAAATATAATTTTTTAGCCAATAACAAATATTGCCTGTCAGGATCCCGAGATTCCACTTCATCAAACAAAAGGATGAATTTGGACGGACTGAGCAGTAAGTTTTCCGATCCGAAGGGCCTTAATCCGAGTTTACGTGTTAAAAAATTGGATTTCCCAAATAAAAAGCCAGATGAACCGTTGAAAATAATTCATAACCTTAATAAAAGCCAATCAAAGGTTGCGCTAAAATCTTATTTCAACAAAACGGCGATTAAAGATAATCTGGATAGAATTCCTGAAAATTCGCTTAAGGAAGGGTGGCTAAACAAGCTTAGGATATTATTAAATGATCAGGAACGAATTTTGCAACAGGAAAGGTACGTAATACGTAATAAGTTTTATGCGATTTATTAATAAAATGTATGGTCAAAGTTTTAGCATAATATATTATTTAAACACAATTAAATTTTATGTGATAAGGGCATTACGAGTAAACAATACGAGCATATACTTTTTCGAGTATCAATAATTCAAATATTGTAATGAAAACTACAAAGTAGGTAAAATTATAACATTTGAAAATAGACTTACAACAATGACATAATAGTTAAACAAAATACGATAGATCCAAGAGAGCTATTTAAATGGTTACATTTCATAAATACTATAGGTAAATAGCATATAACATTATTTATTTAGTTTTTGAAACGGTCTCTGGAGGGCATGCCATCAAGAAAACAAAATAATAAATATTATAAGGTTACGGGAAGCTGGATTTTTAATCTGAACCTGCACGTCAGAAACTGATATTACTGGTAATAAGTAAGTTTTTACTGAGTAGTCAGTTTTTACAACCCTTTTATTGCAGATTGTTTAACAATAAAATGACAAAATAGAAAAAGAATTATATAGCCAACCAACAGTAAATACTTTGGATTCCATGAGCTGTTAAAAGAAAAAAATTCGGTCAAGTGCAAACTATACTTGCACAATTAGTGTTCCGTGTTATCACCCCCCCCCCCCCCCCCACTTAACCTGAGCAAACCTCGGCCGCGCTACCCGCCGCCGACGGCACCAACGCCGTATCACATCACGTATGCGTGGAGCTAAGTGGGGAGCATTTCGACTGAGCCAAAAAAAGAATTTTGAAAAACGTGTAAGGACAAAAGTTGTTCCGCACATCATGTGATATAGTTTTTGTTGAAAAACTTGTTCTCTTAAATCAATGATTCAGCAGTTATAAGGAGATAAACAATAAAATTGTTTATAATAATTGAATGCGCTAGAATATTTTAATCCTGATAATTTTGGCTCAGTCCTAATTCTAAATGTTCATGATTTTTTCAGATTTTTCTGATCCTTTGGTGATAAGGGTGGGGGGCAGCAATTTTTAAGCGTTTTTCCCGCAAAATGTTTCAAAATATGCATTATGAATTCGTGCTTTAATAAGCTTTCATTTGACACCCGATGCCCTTGAAAATTTTTTTTCCATTTTCCAATTTACCCCCTCAAAGTAACCCCCAGAATCAAAATTGAACTTTTTATACTTCACGTCTATAATTGAGTCACCACACTATCTCTGTGCTAAATTTCAAATTTTTACGTCGAATAGTTTCAGAGAAAATCGCCTGTGGTAGAAGGACGGACAGACAGACACCGAAGTGTGATTACATAAGTGTGTTCCGTTTTGCTAATCTTAGCACGGAGTACTAAAAATATATATAATTAGTTTATTTTGTATAGCCATGGTTTCATGACAAAAAGCATTTTTTGGCCCATTCGCTTGTTTAAAAGTAGTTGACTAGGGTCCATTGAGATAGGCCCTTCGATGCTGGGGCCACAAATACAGTTATGGTTAGTCAGTAGGGTGACAGAGATTGGATCACGCGATAGGAAATGATGACTGAAAGAAAACTATGCCCTTTGCATATTTTTCTATTTTCGTGCTTTTTTCAACAACTGCTTTTAAATATATCTTTAACTGAAACCTTAAGACTTCACCTGTCAGAAAAAATGTTTACGTTGGCGCTAAATCTAAGCCTGTGAGCAATAATAAATAATTTTATTAGGTTTTTTAAAAAATCGACCGCAAACGTCAAAACATAAACTAAAAAGAAATTACTAAATTGTGAAAACATACTATAATCCAAGAGTTATTTAGCTAAATAACAAAAAATATAACGTCCAGGGAGTGTCATTGGTTTTACTTCAAAGTTACTTATTCCCAGTTGGTTTTTATGGGACTTCATTTAAATGGCCTCGCACTGTTTTAGAAAATTTATTATTTGGAAAATCTTGTTTTCTAGTTCAATGTTTGCCTTTCGCAGTCGTGTTTTTTAAATAAACTGATTACTGTAAACTTTTTAGTTTTTTATTTTATTTCGGCTTAGACAGTTATGGCGTCTGGCGTCGGTGGTTTTCCCATTTTTTTTTTAATCTGGTATATTTAATAGTTAAAGTCACTCGCCAAAGATCTTGAAATCCTCTTTAAATTTTTTTGATTTAGACAATAAGTGTAGCATCCGCCATTTAGTATATTACTAATTTGATATACCCTTTGCTACTCCAGGGACTAAGGCTAATTTTTTGACACCTTAAAATGAACCAGAAATATAAAATTTTGATGAATAAGTCAAATTATGACCGCAATAAGCAATGAACAATCTTGAAAAAAATAAGTCTCTACACTTTTTCCTATTTAGACAATATAGCTTCCTATTCATTTTGTATACTGAGACGAATCTTCTGACACCTCATTTAATAGTTTTTAAAATTTTTAATTTTTCGATTTCAATAATGCCATAGACTAAATAATAATACATAGACGAACACTGGCGTGTAACAAAAATGGACCAAAAAGCGGGTCTCCCTGGAGACATTTTGGGGGTTTACTGGTTTATGGCGTAGGAATTTGTTTGTCCGCCATTATATACATATGTATACAGGGTGATTCACGGTCGATGGTAGGTTAGACGTTTATGGAGAACGGAACGCGGGATTTTTTTGAAAATTTGGCAACGTGGGTAATTAGCTATGCTCTGTCCATCTAAAATATTTTCAGCATTGCGACGTTGCCGCTTCTATCAAAAAGTCCTAGCAACTTTATTTTTTTAAATGGAACACCCCATATATTAATAAATTTTTAGAATCGCTCTTTTATTACAATACTTTTTTGTTAATATTACCCTATACCTATCTCTATCGGTTTTCGAGATAAAAATTAGTTTGTGTTAAATATGGTCCAAAACATGGCCCTAATTACACGTAAGTAAATTAGTGCTCTCAATTCATGGAAAGTTGATATTTTGGCGGTAGTTTAGACAGACCCGATGTATTTATTTTTCACCATGAAATCGACTCCATATCATACAGGGCGTGCTAAGATTACTATTATTTCCGTTGTTCATAAAAGGGGTCAAATGTTCGTTTTTTTAAATGAAACCCCCTGTATATTAATCAATAAATTGAAAGACGAAGAAAAACGCTTTAAGATGGTACATCATATTCCTATACCTAAATCATCAAGTTTTCTTAATAAAAGCGCTTTTTTGTGAAAAAAAAAATAAAGACTTTAATTTTAAGTAACCATGGATATCAAACATCAAAATATCAAACTTACGACATTTTGACGACTGTGTTTAAAAAAATCTCCCAAAATGAACGCAGATAATCATTATTCAAACGAAGTTCTTATGAAATTATTTATTTTACACGGACAATGTGATCAAATCATTGCCAGAACTTGCAGAAAATTTAACCAAATGTATCCTGAATTGACACAAATGAACGAAAGGAAGTTTGTAAGATTACAAAATAATTTCATTAACATGTGAAAATAAATTAAATAACAAAATTAGGAAGGTTCAAAAAACAAAACTGTAAACAAAATAAGAAATTTTTACAATAAATGCTGGAAATGTTGTCCATTACATTCTAAACATTTTAGTATGTGCTTTTGTACGCGACTCGTAGTTGCTTTTTCAATTTCATGGGGATCCAGATCTTCAATACACCGAACTATTCGCCGTCGCAGTTCTTCTTTGGTAGGCACTGGAGTACTGTACACTCTTTCTTTTAAAACACCCCATAAATAAAAGTCAAGCGGCGTGAGATCGGGGGATCTCGGTGGCCAATCCCACGGCCCTAAGCGCCTAAACCAACGATCGTCAAATATTTCATAAAGTACCCTGGAAACTTCCTGGGTGCAATGAGCTGGCGCTCCGTCCAGTTGAAACCACGAATTCCTATAATCCTCTAAAGATAAATTTTCGACGAAATCGGTAACAGTCGTCCTTAGTATTTCGAGATATCTCTCAGCATTTAAAGTGGCATCATAAATAAAAAAGCTAATTTTGTGCTTTTTTAAAATACAAAAAACATTTAGGTCAAATTTTTCTTGAAATCCCATTTCTTTTGTCACGTGAGGATTATGATCAGCCCAAAAATGCTTATTTCTTCTATTAAAAATCCCATCCCTTGTAAATTTTGCTTCGTCGCTCCAAATGATTTTTGACAAAAACTCCGGATCCTCTTGTATACGTATTAAAAGGGTTTCGCAAAACTGCACTCTACGTTCAAAGTCTTCTGCTTTGAGGGCTTGCACTTTAGTAAATTTAAACGGATGCATTTCGTGATTTCCCAAAATTCGTTGTATTGAAGCATATGATACACCCAAATCTTTTTCTGCACTACGAATGGAAGCCTCTGGATATGCATAAAAATATGCCAAAACGTTGACAATATTATCTTCATTTGAAGTAACAGGTTTTGGTAATGTTAGAGGCGCTTTTAAATTTGAGCCATAGTTAATGAAATTATTTTGTAATCTTACAAACTTCCTTTCGTTCATTTGTGTCAATTCAGGATACATTTGGTTAAATTTTCTGCAAGTTCTGGCAATGATTTGATCACATTGTCCGTGTAAAATAAATAATTTCATAAGAACTTCGTTTGAATAATGATTATCTGCGTTCATTTTGGGAGATTTTTTTAAACACAGTCGTCAAAATGTCGTTTGATATTTTGATGTTTGATATCCATGGTTACTTAAAATTAAAGTCTTTATTTTTTTTTTCACAAAAAAGCGCTTTTATTAAGAAAACTTGATGATTTAGGTATAGGAATATGATGTACCATCTTAAAGCGTTTTTCTTCGTCTTTCAATTTATTGATTAATATACAGGGGGTTTCATTTAAAAAAACGAACATTTGACCCCTTTTATGAACAACGGAAATAATAGTAATCTTAGCACGCCCTGTATGATATGGAGTCGATTTCATGGTGAAAAATAAATACATCGGGTCTGTCTAAACTACCGCCAAAATATCAACTTTCCATGAATTGAGAGCACTAATTTACTTACGTGTAATTAGGGCCATGTTTTGGACCATATTTAACACAAACTAATTTTTATCTCGAAAACCGATAGAGATAGGTATAGGGTAATATTAACAAAAAAGTATTGTAATAAAAGAGCGATTCTAAAAATTTATTAATATATGGGGTGTTCCATTTAAAAAAATAAAGTTGCTAGGACTTTTTGATAGAAGCGGCAACGTCGCAATGCTGAAAATATTTTAGATGGACAGAGCATAGCTAATTACCCACGTTGCCAAATTTTCAAAAAAATCCCGCGTTCCGTTCTCCATAAACGTCTAACCTACCATCGACCGTGAATCACCCTGTATATAGGTACTATATAGATATATAATGGTGAACAGACAAATTCCTAAACCATAAACCAGTAAACCGATCCGAATGTTTCAAGGGAGACCCGCTTTCGGTCGCATTTCTGTGTATTCGAGAATTTGTCTATATTATTTATAGACTCTGAGAATACATATGGCTTCCTGCGTCCGCCATTTTGTTTATTTTAATATAAACTAAGCTACGTTTCGCTTCGTTGGTTGGGCTAAATTCCGCCCGATCACTGAAGTTAAACGACGATCGTATGTATTCCGCACACAATTCTGTGTTTCTCCTGTTTTTTTGTTGTTGTTTTTTTAGAAATCTGAGGACCCTCGCATCATGGCGACAGAAAAGACCATCAACACCAAAAACTTTTTGTGACAGCGACATTAGTACTAAACGATCGGAAGCACCATATGCAACTTATCCAGGTAACAAGTGATTTGCAAGGTTTGATTGATTCAAAGCTATATCACCCCAATACTTTAAAACAAACCTTAAAATGAATTAAAAATAGAAAAGTCTCATTAATGAGTCAAATTATAACCGCAATACGCACTGAATATTCTTAGAAAAAATTACAAATTGCAAACAGAAAAATTTATAAAACTGGCAAAAAGGCATTGAAAGTCGCACAAAAGAACAACAATATTCTTTCTGAGGCCTAAATCATACATAATATTTTTTATAGAGCATAAAATTTACTACACAACATCTGAGAGGTCAAAGTTAATACCTAAGGAGTAAAGATCTACCTCTCTTCTCTCTATTGTCAGCGAAGTTATAGGAAAGTCATCAAGTTGTAAATTCTAAAATATCCAGAAATACACAAAATTATCTATGACAGTTTGGATTTCGTCACCAAAAATCCACAGCTGATCTATTTACCCTTGTCACACATAACTGGAACAAGTCTTTCGAATTTCATGGCGAATTCCAGATTGTTGCTCTTGATATTTCCAAGGACCTTGACCAAGTATGGCATGCAAAAAACTACCTTCTTACTGCCTTTCTCCCAAACTATGCACCTTCATCGGTATCTTTCTCTCTAAAATTGGTGCAAAATACGTCGTGATGGATGGTGACTCATCTGACTGCAATCCTATCAACGCTAGCGTACTCGAAGGTTCAGTCCCGGCACCAATCCTATTTCTTCCCGACACTAATGACCTGCTCGCTTCAACTACCAATCCCATCCACAGTTATGCTGACTTAGTACTCTTCACTCCAGCATTCATTTTTCCAGACAAGTCTCGAAACAAGAACTGACGCAGATCTATTCACCTATTCCTTTCCCAAGATCTTCAATTAATCTTAGACTGGGGCGCCAAAAACCTTGTTTAGTTCAAGTTCTCCAAAGCCCAGTCTTGCTCCCCGCAAAAAATCCAGCAATACTTCCCAAAACAAACCAGGCCCCATCCACACATCCAACTTACACACTCTGTATGTTTCCCAAATATGACCTACTTACTGTTCCCACATCTGGGGAGCGGCATCACCTTTCAAGGGCGGATTTAGAAATTTTGAAGCTGTATATATCTCTGTTGCTACTTACCGGACCCATGAAAAGTTTATGGTTTTTAATAGTGCGCCTACTAGGTTGTAATTTGCGAAAAAAAGTTGAATTTTTGCTTTACGTTGAAAACTGAATACGTTTAGGTATTTATTTATTTAGATTTTACATCCATTTGTCGATACTTCTTAAATTCTAAGAGAAAAAAATGTGTTACTAGAAAGTTATAGTCATTTGAATTGTGGTAAACCTAAAATATAATTTTTAAAATAATTCAAATGACTATAACTTTCTACTAATATATTCTTTTCTCTTAAAATTTAAGAAATGTCGACAAAATGATGTAGAATTTGTTTAGAAAAAATAATAAATAAATACCCAAACGTGTTAATTTTTTTCGCAAATTACATTTTTTTTTCTTTACCAAAACATTACTAGTAAGCTCACTATTAAAAACCCTGAACTTGGCATGGCCCGTAAGTAGCAACAGAGATGTACAATTTCAAAATTTCTAAATCGGTCCTTGTCACCTTCAACATTTAGCATCCTTGATTCTCTCCAAAAGAGAGACATTAGTAGCAGCAGCTTTTGAAAAATTAGTACACTGTAACATAGGTCGTTATTCGGCCGAACGCCTTAATTTTGAATTTTTAATTTAATTTTTTTCTGGCGTTACTTTGGAAGGTAGGGCAAAACTAATAAAACTTGTTTGTAGCAACTTTTAATGAACTTAAAGATTATGTTATCAATTTTTTTATTAGACGTTTCGTCTTTGGGCACTGATCATCAACTTAATTTTTTTAAAAACAGTCTTGATTTTTTTATGTCAAATTTCAGAAGCAATTTTTATTCAGATTTCAACAGTGCACCACACATTATGGTTAAATTACGTTTTGCGTCTTTTTTGAAATTTTTGCGATACGAACCTGTCTCCTAGAACATTTCATAGATTGTTCCAGTTTTTGCAATATAATAAAGAATAGCCACTCAATATTTTCAATTTCATATTTTAATTATGGCTTGTAAATAAGATCATTAACCAATTAATAATGTAAAACAATTGTTTTCCAGATGATTAGTAAGGATTAAACATCTGGAATTGCCTTAACCCTCAAAAACCTTTTTAAAACAGAACCACAAGAATTTTACAAATGTGTTAGGTAATACTAGTGATAAGTAGGTACCTACCATCCATGAATGTCCTTTGTTCATTTATTTGTAGTGTATTGTTAATAGTAATTATTGGTTATTAAATAATTAATATTGTATAGTAATAAAATTATAAAATGCAATCCAAAACTTTAATGGAATTAAAAAATGCTCAACTCACTGCTGGCGGTATAAACCTAAACTTTATTAATAATGGTCAAAAAAGGCTCAAACCTAATAAACCATAATGTGTGGTACACTGATCTTGGAATATTTTTCGACAGTAATTAGGTAATTCATTATTTTTCTTATTTACAAGTCATAATTAAAATATGAAATTAAAAAGATTGAGTATGCTTCATTTTCTTCATTAAATTACAAAAGCTGGAACAACGTATGAATTGTTCTAGGAGACAGGTCCGTATCGTAAAAATTTCTTAATAATGGTTAAAAAAGACTCAAAACGAAATTTATCCATATTAATGTGTGGTACACTGTTGAATTCAGAATAAAAAGGGCTTAAGGGCTTCTACAATTTGATATCAAAAAAAGAACAGTATTTAAAAAAAATGAGGTTGACGATAGCTGCCCAAAAACGCAACGTCGAATAGAAAAATTGATAACGTATTAACGTAATCTTTAAGTTCAATAAAAGTTGCTACATCGAAGTTTTATTAGTTTTGTAAATTGGAATATTTACTTTTTCCGAAATAACTCGAAAATGAAAAATATCTGAAATATGTCCGAGCATCATTTTATTAGTTCTTTATTTACGCAACTTTTTTCCCATATAACCAACTTTGTAGTTCTAGCTATGAACGAGAGGCCCATAGGCCCTCCTTATCACGAAATCAATAAAATCAAAATATATTTTTCCATTTTATTTTCACATCAGTATAGCCAGCGTGACGTCAAACGGTGCGAAAATAATAACTGTAACCAAAGCCGTATGCGATTGACAAAAATTGGATCGATCGATGTTATTTGCTCTTTCTACTATATCCTTTTGGGTTCAACTATGTAGTTCGCTAAAAGTTCATAAACTGATCCGTATTGATCGAATCACTGTCGATCGAATACGCCTCCGAATAACTGTCAGTTAATCATTCCAGATGAAGGCGCATTAAGCGCAAAACAGATGACAATTTTAGCCGCGTTAAATATGTGTTAACTTATTTTCAGAGTATTCGAAAATGCTAAGCCGTACCGAACTAACAGCGCAACTTCAATCGTACTTAAACGAAGCCGAGGCTATCAATGCAAGACCGTCACAACCTAATATAAATTTGGACAAATTGATAGACGATTTGGTCGAGCAGTTACGAGAAATGGAGGTAACCTACAGTGATACTAGGACACCAAGGAGTGAAATAGAACAAGCTGGAAAACAGATAAAAACGGTAAAAAATCACGATTAGAATTTATTAGTACCCACCATGTAGGCTAGGTAGGCGAAACATAAGTAACATATTAAAAATAGGGAAACACATCTAATTTTCAACGCTCAAGACATGAACGACTAAAATTTAAAATGAATGGAGCTACCTCAAATATCTACACTTGGTGCTGGCAAGGTAATGGTGTTGCTTGGTTTTAGGTTTCACAGAGGCCCTGTTCCTTCAAAGAAGTTAAGCAGTTTTCAAACAAGCTCTTCATGCGATCAGTTGTAGGGCTAGGTCATATATATTTCTAACAAATCTGTGTACACTGTAATGTGTATATAAATTTCCGCTTTAGTACAAACTATAGAGAGCAGTGCTTTCCTCTCCGATTAATATGTAGGTTACAGGTCTGCTGAATGACCATAACGCTATACAGGTGTCTTCTTACTGATGATCTTAGAACCCGTCAACAGTCCCACTGAACACGTTTTAGTTGCATCACTTTACGTGGCAGCTTCGTGACGGGTTTCCAAATGTGTTTTTGATGTGTATCTGTCCAATGTTGCTGTTATCACCTATCTTTCAAATTCAAGAACAGGTTCTAGATCCATGGAAGGTTTGTAACCCTGGCACCTGCCATTTCGTTTGCCTTTTAATTTCCTGTTATTCTTGAATAACTAGGAACTCGCAGGAGCTCTAGATAATTTATTCAGGCATTAGATTTGGAAAAATAGGATAATGCTGGTCGTAAGAACACTAGATTGTTATATATACGCCTAATATTTGCGCCTCCGCCAAAATGTCATGTCAGGGGTTGTAGGCGTAGGTAAATTATAGTAACGCTTACCAAAACACTTATATTAAACAGATAGGTACCTACAATACAATTTGATAACAATATTTCGCAATTACTTACATCTTAAATTAATAACGGCGCAAGGGCGTAGATCGAAATTTTGAAGTTGTATATCTCTGTTGCTACTTACGGGACCCATGCCAAGTTTAGGGTTTTTAATAGTGAGCCTATTAGAAATGTTTTGGTAAAGAAAAAAAATATTTTGTAAATTGCGAAAAAAAGTTGAATTTTTGCGGTACCCATGGGAAAAAATGAACACGTTGAGGTATTTATTTATTATTTTTTCTAAACAAATTTTACATCATTTTGTCGACAATTCTTAAATTTCAATAGCTAAACGGCACGCCATCGATTTTTTGCAAAATTGATATCGTTCTCTTAAAGCCCAATTAATTCTGCGTGAAAAGTGTCTCTTGAACTTTTTTGTTCTGACGCACCGTTTTCGAGATAAAAATTAATTTATTTTTTACAATAAAAACAAAATGAAAATGATGTTATGATTTTTTTTTTGTTTAAAGCTAATTTTGAACTACAATTTTTGTATAGGTACTCTCTTTCCTCCAAAAACTTCGGGTCGGCCTAGTTGACCAAAATTTTACTCTTGGTTTGAACAGCTGTTCCCTGGATTTTTTGTGTTGTAGTATTTTAACTGAGTGTTTTAAAAGTTATGATTTCTTAATTTAAAGATATCAAAAATATTATTTTTTCAAACCTGTTACATAGGAATATTCTAGAGATTATGTTATATATAATGAATCTCTCTCTCTCTCTCTCTATCCCTAATAAAATAATCGCGATCGATATGCAATTGCAGGACGTAGAATGGTTTCCGAAATTAAAATAAATAATCTTAACATTATCTTGGACGCAGGTTTGTATTGTGCATTTGCGCTTGGATTATTAGGCGTTTATCCCGGATCTGGATTTTTTTCTATATATTTCTGTTTCTACTCCCTCGTTTGTCTTTAAATCTGTGCTATCTTTCCATGATTTCGGATCGCATCTGATTATATATTGTCAGAACCAGTGGCGCAGCCACGGGGGGGGGGGGGGGGACCCCCCCCCAAGACCTAAAGATTACCCTACCCATTTCCCAAATTAACGAAAATATTGCTTTATTTTCGTTAATTTGGGAAATGGGTAGGGTAATCTTTAGGCCTTTGGGGGTGGGGGGGGGGGGTTAACCCCCCCGTGGCTGCGCCACTGGTTCTGACAATGTATAATCAGATTTGTCAAATTTTTTTGTCAAACACCCCCCCCCCCGAGCGTTTTTGTCCCCCCCCCCCCCCCAGAGCGTATTCCTGGCTGCGCCACTGGTCAGAACATGGATGTTTAGAACATTAAACACAGAAAATGATTAATTTAATTTTACTTGGCGTTTAATTTTCTGTCATTTAGTACATTTCGCAATACGGTCCGATTAGTTTAGTAGTTTATTTTATCGACATCTAACACTTTTTGTCACTTGGATGTACACAAATTTCCATTTTTCCTAAAATAATTTACGATTTTTACTTTTTTTAGATTGTCGATATTCACAAGAAGCTTCTTAAACTGAAATCAGCCAACGACTATTTGTAAGGAAAATTCAGGAAAAAAAAACAATGTGTTCGTTTAAAATGAATGTATATTACTTGTTTAATGAACGTAAACAATATTAATTCATATATCATTTTTTTCTTATATACAAAAAATTTAAACAAAATGTTTATATCTTAAACCTAATTTAGGTTAATGTAAAATATAAAATAAAATCACAAAGAATAGCCTTTTTGCCTAATATAAACTTTTGCACTATTATAAAACTTTTTAGATTTCTTTTCATATTCTGATATAATTTAAATCTGAATTAGGTGAAACTTAGTACTTGCTTACATTTCCTAGTTTATGGCCCTTATTCACAAAAAAAGAACTAAAATAGCTGAGTTGAGTATATTTAGTTCAATCCTAAAACAGAACATGAACATATCATTCAATAGTTATATTTCTCTCGAACCTATGTTTATCAAGGTGCCCATACTACCGACTTACCCTTAAGTGTAACAAACTCAAACAAAGAGTGTAGATTAGGTGGTACATAACAAAGAATAATATAAAGAGATAAAAGATACAAAAGTACACATGGTTCTGTGTAAAAATAAAAATGATTTTCAATGGTGTCTAGAAGCCATTGATAAAATTAATAAGAAGGATATTTACATTAACGATAATTATATTTAATGTTTTCTGTCTCGCTTTAATCAGCGGTTAAGTAGTGACGTAAATCAAAATAGAAGTCAGTGAGCTCTGAAGTCTCTAAGTTATCCAGAATTAAGCAGTTCTTTGTTAACAATTTATTGCACAAAATTAGGTTTTTTTCCATGTATTTTTCGGGTTTTCCGTCATATCTCAGTTATTTATTAAACTAGCGGAACGCCGTTGGCACCATAGGACAGGTGTGAAAGTTATATATAATTTTTCTATTGAGCGCTTTTGTCTACAACCAATAACTTCGTCAGTATTTAATAAATAAAAAACCGCTCAAAAAGTACGCGCGCGAACACGCATCAGATGCAGCGGTATATACTTATAAGCCGTCGCGCGCTATAAACAAATCCTTATAACTTTTGATCAATTAAAGATATTTGAATAAAACAAAATTGCACGTATAAATAATCGCCAATCGACAATCAATTAATCCAATCTTGAAAGTATTTCGAACGTTTGAATTTACGGTATACTTGTTTAAGTGTGAAATTTCCACTTTGTTAATTCAAGCTCTATATTTATAAACAAATTTATTTAAAAATTAAAAGGAGTATTGTAATCTCTTCCTGAGACCACTGTCTACGAATTCTGTGAGGGGTGTATCCATAGGCTTCTTTTTTTTTTGTTACGGCAACTTTTAAGTTGTCTGTTTTACGAAAAATTCATGTTCGCGTTTGTTGCTTAGGAAAACCAATCATTATTTTTTGTAATTCTTCAATTTTAAAAATAGTACAGCAATTATCAGTGATTTACTTTCAGATGGTGATATTGGTTTTACAAAAACTTTAATTTTTCAGCGAGTTTTATTGGCATAAAGTTGAAGTTATCTGGAAAAAATATGAAAATATCGCTATAAAGAAATTGTTATAAAAAGATAATGAAAAAAGGGAATCACCTGAAACTTGATGAAGTTGTAGATAAATATGTCTTCTATTGACATTTAACCATAGATATGATCGTTTTTGCATATATTTTCATAAATTTCGTTTTTTTTTTCAAAAAAAAAAAACGTGTTTTTTCGTATGTCACACTTAAACAAGAATACTAGTCAGTCAACAAGTTCAAAATCGTGTTAATTCTTGATAAAGGTCCTAAAAATATGTACGATAGCTCATTGGATTCGGAATGACGTCTAGAAAAATGTATTCGAAGGATTTTACTGCATGATAAAAATTGCAAAAGTTATTAACAAATTAAGATGAAAAAAAAAAAGATGTTTCGTTTTTTTTTCAATTACTCAAAAACTATTAATATTTAAGAAATTTAAAAAAAAGATTCATAAAGAGGAGAAAAGTTCCAAAAAAAAGTCCCGACTCCCGGAACTCTACCTCCATTATTTATAATTTTAATTTAGTGCTGAAAATAGGGCCCCGCGCGGCCGATACAGCATGGCCACGCTACCGCTCAACAGAGTCTATTACATAAAATAATTTTTTATAGAGTTAAATATCAATAGAAAAATTTTAAAAAATTATGGTGTCATCAGAACACTTTAAAGAATAAAGTCCCGTTGGGAAAAAAATTTTTTGTTGATTTTTCAAAAAGTTATACTATTGTTAACTAAGTAATTTTTCGTGGGCTTTCATTTTTACAAAAGACAGTATAAAAGTTTAAATAATTGGCCTATAAATTTTTGGCTTCTTGGAGCTCTTCTTATATATATACTTAACAAGACCACGTTATAAAAGCATCTTAAATTTGTGTATTTTGTTTATTATAATTTTTGAGATAAAAATGTCAAAAAAATCTTCAATGTTTTTAAACAAAAGCATGTAATAGCTAATCAACAATAGTTACAAACTGCGTTTTAAGCTCATTGTAAAGAGTAGTTAATCCTTGATAAAAATGACCTGAATGTTGATTATCGTATCTCTAATAGTTTATGAGTTATGGTAATTTGTTACTTGACAAGTTATGTGACCAATCAAACTTTGGTATTCGAAATTAGTGTAAAAAATACACAAAAATTTTTACAAAATACACAAATTTAAGATGCTTTTATACCGTGGTCTTGTTAAGTATATATACAGGGTGATTCACGGTCGATGGTAGGTTAGACGTTTATGGAGAACGGAACGCGGGATTTTTTTGAAAATTTGGCAACGTGGGTAATTAGCTATGCTCTGTCCATCTAAAATATTTTCAGCATTGCGACGTTGCCGCTTCTATCAAAAAGTCCTAGCAACTTTATTTTTTTAAATGGAACACCCCATATATTAATAAATTTTTAGAATCGCTCTTTTATTACAATACTTTTTTGTTAATATTACCCTATACCTATCTCTATCGGTTTTCGAGATAAAAATTAGTTTGTGTTAAATATGGTCCAAAACATGGCCCTAATTACACGTAAGTAAATTAGTGCTCTCAATTCATGGAAAGTTGATATTTTGGCGGTAGTTTAGACAGACCCGATGTATTTATTTTTCACCATGAAATCGACTCCATATCATACAGGGCGTGCTAAGATTACTATTATTTCCGTTGTTCATAAAAGGGGTCAAATGTTCGTTTTTTTAAATGAAACCCCCTGTATATTAATCAATAAATTGAAAGACGAAGAAAAACGCTTTAAGATGGTACATCATATTCCTATACCTAAATCATCAAGTTTTCTTAATAAAAGCGCTTTTTTGTGAAAAAAAAAATAAAGACTTTAATTTTAAGTAACCATGGATATCAAACATCAAAATATCAAACTTACGACATTTTGACGACTGTGTTTAAAAAAATCTCCCAAAATGAACGCAGATAATCATTATTCAAACGAAGTTCTTATGAAATTATTTATTTTACACGGACAATGTGATCAAATCATTGCCAGAACTTGCAGAAAATTTAACCAAATGTATCCTGAATTGACACAAATGAACGAAAGGAAGTTTGTAAGATTACAAAATAATTTCATTAACATGTGAAAATAAATTAAATAACAAAATTAGGAAGGTTCAAAAAACAAAACTGTAAACAAAATAAGAAATTTTTACAATAAATGCTGGAAATGTTGTCCATTACATTCTAAACATTTTAGTATGTGCTTTTGTACGCGACTCGTAGTTGCTTTTTCAATTTCATGGGGATCCAGATCTTCAATACACCGAACTATTCGCCGTCGCAGTTCTTCTTTGGTAGGCACTGGAGTACTGTACACTCTTTCTTTTAAAACACCCCATAAATAAAAGTCAAGCGGCGTGAGATCGGGGGATCTCGGTGGCCAATCCCACGGCCCTAAGCGCCTAAACCAACGATCGTCAAATATTTCATAAAGTACCCTGGAAACTTCCTGGGTGCAATGAGCTGGCGCTCCGTCCAGTTGAAACCACGAATTCCTATAATCCTCTAAAGATAAATTTTCGACGAAATCGGTAACAGTCGTCCTTAGTATTTCGAGATATCTCTCAGCATTTAAAGTGGCATCATAAATAAAAAAGCTAATTTTGTGCTTTTTTAAAATACAAAAAACATTTAGGTCAAATTTTTCTTGAAATCCCATTTCTTTTGTCACGTGAGGATTATGATCAGCCCAAAAATGCTTATTTCTTCTATTAAAAATCCCATCCCTTGTAAATTTTGCTTCGTCGCTCCAAATGATTTTTGACAAAAACTCCGGATCCTCTTGTATACGTATTAAAAGGGTTTCGCAAAAATGCACTCTACGTTCAAAGTCTTCTGCTTTGAGGGCTTGCACTTTAGTAAATTTAAACGGATGCATTTCGTGATTTCCCAAAATTCGTTGTATTGAAGCATATGATACACCCAAATCTTTTTCTGCACTACGAATGGAAGCCTCTGGATATGCATAAAAATATGCCAAAACGTTGACAATATTATCTTCATTTGAAGTAACAGGTTTTGGTAATGTTAGAGGCGCTTTTAAATTTGAGCCATAGTTAATGAAATTATTTTGTAATCTTACAAACTTCCTTTCGTTCATTTGTGTCAATTCAGGATACATTTGGTTAAATTTTCTGCAAGTTCTGGCAATGATTTGATCACATTGTCCGTGTAAAATAAATAATTTCATAAGAACTTCGTTTGAATAATGATTATCTGCGTTCATTTTGGGAGATTTTTTTAAACACAGTCGTCAAAATGTCGTAAGTTTGATATTTTGATGTTTGATATCCATGGTTACTTAAAATTAAAGTCTTTATTTTTTTTTTCACAAAAAAGCGCTTTTATTAAGAAAACTTGATGATTTAGGTATAGGAATATGATGTACCATCTTAAAGCGTTTTTCTTCGTCTTTCAATTTATTGATTAATATACAGGGGGTTTCATTTAAAAAAACGAACATTTGACCCCTTTTATGAACAACGGAAATAATAGTAATCTTAGCACGCCCTGTATGATATGGAGTCGATTTCATGGTGAAAAATAAATACATCGGGTCTGTCTAAACTACCGCCAAAATATCAACTTTCCATGAATTGAGAGCACTAATTTACTTACGTGTAATTAGGGCCATGTTTTGGACCATATTTAACACAAACTAATTTTTATCTCGAAAACCGATAGAGATAGGTATAGGGTAATATTAACAAAAAAGTATTGTAATAAAAGAGCGATTCTAAAAATTTATTAATATATGGGGTGTTCCATTTAAAAAAATAAAGTTGCTAGGACTTTTTGATAGAAGCGGCAACGTCGCAATGCTGAAAATATTTTAGATGGACAGAGCATAGCTAATTACCCACGTTGCCAAATTTTCAAAAAAATCCCGCGTTCCGTTCTCCATAAACGTCTAACCTACCATCGACCGTGAATCACCCTGTATATAAGAAGAGCTCCAAGAAGCCAAAAATTTATAGGCCAATTATTTAAACTTTTATACTGCCTTTTGTAAAAATGAAAGCCCACGAAAAATTAGTTAGTTAACAATAGTATAACTTTTTGAAAAATCGACAAAATTTTTTTTTCCAACGGGACTTTATTCTTTAAAGTGTTCCGATGACACCATAATTTTTTAAAATTTTTCTATTGATATTTAACTCTATAAAAAAATTATTTTATGTAATAGACGCCGTTGAGCGGTAGCGCGGCCATGCTGTATCGGCCGCGCGGGGCCCTATTTTCAGCACTAAATTAAAATTATAAATAATGGAGGTAGAGTCAGGACTTTTTTTTTGGAACATTTCTCCTCTTTATGAATCTTGTTTTTAAATTTCTTATATATTAATAGTTTTTGAGTAATTGCCAAAAAACGAAACATCTTTTTTTTTCATCTTAATCTGTTAATAACTTTTGCAATTTTTATCATGCAGTAAAATCATTCGAATACATTTTTCTAGACGTCATTCCGAATCCAATGAGCTAGCGTACATATTTTTAGGACCTTTATCAGGAATTAACACGATGTTGAACTTGTTGACTAGACTATACTGGAAACCCAAACAATCGAAATACTTTTAAAGTATGATTAACTGATTGTCTTGGCGATTAGTTACACGTGCTATCTTGTTTTATCCAAATATCTTCAATTGATCAAAAGTTATGAGCATTTGTTTATAGCGCGCGACGCTTATGCCGCTATGCGTATTCCTATAATACCGCTGCACCCGCTGCCGCTGGGCGCGCGCGCGCGCCTACTTTTTGAGCAGTTTTTTATTTATTAAATACTGACGAATCTATTGGTCGCAGAAAAAAGTGCTCAGTAGCAAAATCGTGTAAAATTTTCTCACGTTTCCGGTGGTGTCAACGGCGTTTCGCCATTTTAATAAATAACTGAGAAATGACGGAAAACCCGAAAAAAGGCATGAGAAAAAAAAACGACTGCAATAAATTGTTAGTAAAAAAAATAGCAACAAAATATTTTAATAAAGAGTTTCATACGTTCATCTGGACACCTTTGGGATTCATTCCAATAGGTTTCATCCACTGCATAATTTTTTTGCTTATTTCGACATTCCAGATCTAACAAACCTCCTTCGACTTGCATTGCCTAAGGCGCGTGGCACACTAGAGAAATTAATTTTGTAAATCTCGTCGCATGAAACTTCTTTCATCATCAAATAACCCCTGTGTCTATATGATACGGTGTAGAATAATTTTGTGAAACAGGAGACGAGAAATTGTTTCATATACAAATATCATTAATCACCATGTGCTCTGTTTGTTGAGACTTGTTTCTTAAATTCTTTATTATTAGCTGTCGATGATAAGTAAATGGTAGAAATTTTCCTGGTTCATTCTGTATAACTCTATAAACCTATCAGGATGTTGTTTCAGTTGATTTCCAACGAGAGTTGAACTATGTTTTAAGTTTATTTGATTACTAGGATGCACACAAAATCGCCTTTTTTTCTTAACATAATTCTTTCGGTATTTGCGGCGGTTTGCCCACCACAACAAAATCACATCATCTTCATCGGAAGATATTTTGCTAAGCAATAATTGCAGGAAAATGGAATATCAAATTTAATGTATAAGTAACAAGTTTCACTAGTATGCTTTGAGCACGAAATTGTATTTCATATATATAGTTCACTTATAAGTTTCACTAAATTAATTTGTCTAGTGTCACCCGCCTCTGGCATAACAATTAATTTCTTGTCTTCAGAGCTAAATGCACACAAAAACAAAAAAATACTCCTTTAAAACAAACATAAACGTTCAGACTCGCTAAAAAGGTTAAATATTTAGTAGTGGTTTAAATTAAGATTTTCTAGTTGATCAGTTAGCTTTCGACAGATTTTTGTCCTGTCACTGTTAATAAGTCGTCGTTAAAAACTTACTTTTCAGCCATTTGCTCGGTTTCCAAATTATTTTCATCTTAGAACGTGTTTGCTAAAATCAATTTAGTTCTATTATTGTAGAAAGTACTTACTAAAACTGCCGTTTTCTTTGTAAATTTGCGAACAAGTTCAGAAACAAATTTGTTCAAACAAATTCATTTAAAAAAATTAAAAATAAATTCGATCATTGGCTTCTTACCAACCGGATAAATATTCATAATAAAATCCCACGTTTTAATGCTATCTGAAATTGAAATATTGCTTCTTGTTGTTCAAAAGGCTTATCATTTTTATCTAACCTCTTAAGACCTGGGTCTCTTCTCTGCACCTTTCAAATACAATTTGTTAATATATTAAAAACAGGTTTGACGTAGTATATACAGCAATGTTAGTATTGTATTATGTAATATTATAGTGTGGTTGTCTGAATTGTGGGCCGAATGGCCTGTTGTTTTTGACAAATAGTGCACACACAGATCTGTGATCTATTGTGCTCTGGAATTTTAAAAAAATTGTATTATATTTTATTATTCGATGGACAAATAAATATTATTATTATTGTTGTATTATTCTTACGCTTGTCAATTTAAAACTTTTGGTTATCAAATTAGACCGATCTAGCGTTGGAGAATCTTGTCAAAAAAGTTTCTCGCTCAAAGCGAATTAGAGTTAATACCACGAAATAAGAAAAACGATAGTTAACCTTGTAATAAACTGTTCAGAAGAAAATATCGTTTATATTTGAATATTCCTCGTCAAGTAACCAACATTTTTCAAGTGTACCTTGCAGTCGAGTCAGTTTAGTGCATATTTTCACTAAACCGCGTGTGGTGTAGGTCGAGTGAATAGGGACCAATAAACTAAAACTTAATCTAGAACTAATAATTTTCTATAATCTGCAATAACTTTTCTTTCATTACTAATATAGTTTAATAGCTATTACGTAAAAATTAAAAAGTAGAGTAGAAAATGGTTTACAATTTAGTCAGTCAGAAAGGTGAACTTATTGTGCTAATTTTTAAGCTAAAAAGTTCTGCCCATCACAATTTTTCCTTTTATTGCTTCATGAGTATTTTCGACAAAGCCCAATTTTCCATAAAATGCATGGGTATAACTATCCGTTGCGTTTATCAAGGCGTGAACTCCAAAATAGCCTTAAAAAATATCAAAATTATGGAGTTTTCATTGTTTAGGACAAAATTCTTAAGACTAGGTAGAAAAGTAAGATATTATAATCTGTACAATAAAAGCTATAGCTAGCCGTGGAAGGCCACACATTTTCGTATTAAAAAGCACTGTACCACTGCTATATTATAAATAATTGTTAGTCCGACATGTGTTAGCATATTAACTGCTTTCACAGTCTCAAATAGATCGGCGCGCCTGGTGAAGCCCACGTGTAGTTACTTGGCTAAACTTGTTTTAAAACGGTTTTAATAGATCACGGTATTTATTACTGTCACAAGTATGTCCTGCGATCCGTCTGCAAGCATCTAGCGGGGAGTTTGAGTTGACGCTCAGAGTATTGAGGGTACGCTCGATGCGGTTTTTTCTAGAAACTCTGAGCGCATCTTGTTGGGTTAGAAATGGGACGGAGTATGTTCTCCGAGCGTGTCCGCTTTTCTCGGAGTCAATCTATGAACCGTTGCAAATGTGCGCATATACGTATTAATTATTAATACGTATATGCAACATTTTTTCGTCGTTCGCTATATGGTATTATACCATATAGCGAACGACGAAAAAATGTTGAAACAAAGACGTAGCCTTTGGAAAAAATTGCTAACCAGTCACGTGATGTTCTGAACATCCCTCATAAATCACCCTGCGATTTGCCCAGCCAGTGAACTCAATACTACGTACCGTCCGCTAATCAAAACACCAAATACAACAACATGGCCGCTCGCGTCTGTCATATTCAAAAGTTCCAATTTGAATCTGACAAGCCTTCGATTTCGCCGTAGCGTTATTTTGTTAATATTTATTTTAAATTATAATAAAATATCAGAAAAACCAGTAAGTATAAATTATTATATATTTTAGAGTACAATATCGAAACAGAGTTAATAATATTAAAATAGATAGAAAATGGGATCTTGTATCGCATGTCGACGGTCAGTTGAGAAAGACAAAGTGATTTTGCAGAGGTAGGTAATTAATTATTTAAGAATATTTTGATTCCAATTATAATGTATTATACATAAATTAACGATTACAATAAATTATACTTACGTATTTTGAGTTTTAATTCGAACTTAAATAATGTGTTTTTTTTTAGATTTCCAAACGATGCCTCACTTTATTTACATAATGTTCTTACCCGTTTTGCCCCAAAATCTTAAATTAACAATTAAAAATGATGTATTCACTCTTCAGTTTACATTCTTGTGAAGAATATCCGCCGCTAAAACTACAAGTAATTTCTTCACGTCTTGCTGCTTAAAACTGGCATTATCGGTACATTAGCTATGTCAATATCGTAAATGGGATAATAATTAACTTTTAATCAACTTTTCACAAATAAAAACACATTAATCTTTACTTTTGAAAGGTAAAAAGACGAAAAGGAAACCGACAAGCTCACATTTTAAATTGCTGTCAGAACTGACTGTGACAGTTCCGTCAAAACTTCAAAAGTGCTGAGACATCACGTGGTACAAAACCAATGAAAAGCAGATTTTATCTTTGCTTCAAATTTTAACAACAGGTAGATTGGATGCTGACAATATAGTAGTAATACGTATATGAGCATGTTCTCAACTCGGTTTAGCGTCCAGATACATACACTACACACCTGACCAAACCGCGGCGCGGCATTTTACCGAATCCAATCTTATGCCAAATCTATAAACCCTTGCAATTTTTATGATAAATAATAATACCTTTAACACCGATGATATTGGCATATCATATAAACAAAACATCAGAAAACACCTCTGAAATTACTGCAGAATTGAACGTGTATAAGTGGTGGGTGGCCTATAAGAGGTGTATTCGACTGACAAAAATTGAATCGATCTGGATCAGTTTACAAACTTTTAGCGAAACACGGAACTTAATTATAAAGGGTAGTAGAAAGAGATAAAATAACATTGGAGTGTCGTAAAGTGATCCAGATCGATCCGATTTTTATCAATCGAATACAGCTAAGAAATCATGAACATCATAATATACCTACCATTTGCTCTTAATGCTGCTAATAAACACGTAACTCCCCTCTTACTAACCGATTGCTCTAAAACTGATGGTAAGATACTACAAATCATGCTGGAAGGATGTGTCGGACTACTAACGTAAACTTCGTCTTTAAAGTTATGAAAATGTGATATGCATTCCTGAAAAATATATAAATTAAGATAAAAGCAATAGTAGTACATACAAGTATAATAAGCAACCAAGATGGGGTGGACGATTGTGAGGAAACTGTGAGGAATTTCGAAAAAATATGTTTTGGATATTATCGATAGTCAAACACGCTATGTTTTAAAATTATATCCATAATACAGGGTGGTCCGAAAAACTCCTGGCGAATCAAACTTGAAGTTTTTAAATGGGACACCCGGTATATAATTGTTCCAATTGATTCTCCTGTTCGTTACGATCTTTTTGATATAGGGTTTATTGGGTCTAAAACTTATGGTAAGGGAATGGGACGCGGTTAAAGCTGAAAAAATGCTCACAGTTCGGCCATTTTTTTAAAAAAATTGAAACAGGTATAGAAAAACTAAATATTCCATAAAACGTTACATATCCTTGAA
Organism: Philopedon plagiatum; assembly: GCA_963971165.1. Classification (NCBI taxonomy): domain Eukaryota; kingdom Metazoa; phylum Arthropoda; class Insecta; order Coleoptera; family Curculionidae; genus Philopedon; species Philopedon plagiatum. Next base: position 19,456,889 of record OZ020190.1, on the reverse strand, counting down.
TACATTAATCGGCTGCAATTTGTTTAAAATTATTCACTGTTATACAGGGTTGTCAAGTTTTGCAAATACGCCCTGGACTCATTTTTTTAAAATGGAACACCCTATATATTTTATTTTCATGTTAAAGATAATATTACTAGCTTTCAAAAAATACTATACATGATGCCTTTCTGACCAACAGTTTTTTAGTAAACTAGCCGTGAAAGCACAGTTTCTTCATTCTAATACGATTAGGTATACTGAATTTACGTTGTTTACTATTGAATATATAATATTAGGAGGACATGACACCATCATAAATGAAACAAAAGATTGACAAACTTGTCAAAGCTACTGTCGCATAATCCATTATTTACAAGTTAAGTGTAGGTGGCCCAATAATTATGAGGTAAGAAAACTGAGACCCGAAACTTTTACATGTTTTCATGGCTAGTTTACTAAAAAACTGTTGGCCAGAAAGGCATCATGTATGGTATTTTTTGAAAGCTAGTAATGTTATCTTTAACATGAAAATAAAATATACAGAGTGTTCCATTTAAAAAAAAATGAGTCCAGGGCGTATTTGCAAAACTTGACCACCCTGTATAACAGTGAATAATTTTAAACAAATTGCAAGCCATTAATGTATTCAAGGATATGTAACGTTTTATGGAATATTTGGTTTTTCCATACCTGTTTCAAATTTTTATAAAAAATGGTCGAACTGTGAGCATTTTGTCAACTTTAACCGCGTCCCATTCCCTTACCATAAGTTTTAGACCCAATAAACCCTATATCAAAATCGTAACGAACAGGAGAATCAATTGGAACAATTATATACCGGGTGTCCCATTTAAAAAAATACAAGTTTGGTTCGCCACGAGTTTTTCGGACCACCCTGTATTATGGCTATAATTTTAAAACATAGCGTGTTTGACTATCGATAATATCCAAAAAAAAATTTTTCGAAATTCCTCACTATTTACTCACAATCGTCCACCCCATCTTGGTTGCACCCACCATCCTGTATACTAACAAAGATCTAAAGTTTATTATTTCAAGACTCTTAAACTAATTCATTACATTTTAAGGGTATATACATTCTGGGGGTCACATATTGATAATTATAACTTTAAAAAAGTAAAATCCCAAAATTTCATCAATTTACTTACCTGAACAGATTTACACGCATCCTTAGATAGATGTTCTGGATATTTCTGACACATCTCAGGAATCCACGCTAATTCTTGTTTAACTCTAAACTTCTTGTAATCTGGTGCTGCACAAACATATCCAATTAGACCAACATCATCCTAAAAGGAACAAATTGAGATTGGTAAAAGGTAAAAAAATTTATAACACAAAATTAATGATACGATATGGCTGTTAAGTTTCATTATACCCTACCAAAGCATTATTCAAGCTCAAAAACATATTATTATATTCCTACCTCTACCACAAAACAAAATTCGGGATGTAATGTCACATAAGGCCCCACTATCCTATCTGCATGGATATTTTTTAATTCAGGGGGTAGAGGATGTGGATCCTCAAGACCATCCTTACACGTCCTAGTGCACACATTGTAAACCAGCTCTTCATCGGCAGGTCGATAAGGCCTTATCGTGTACACCCGACACGTTGGAACATCTGGCACTTTGTAGACAAACAGGTCGTTACCAGAGTCAACAGGTATCAGACGCTGAAAAAAAGTGGTCGCGGTTACAATTTCGAAAACAACAATTTCGAATCTTTTTTTTTGAAAGCAATTTGTTCGAGAACATTTTATTCGAAAGACATTTTGTTCGAAAGCATATTGTTCGAAAGTTAATTTGTTCGAAAGCATATTGTTAGAACGGCATTTTGCTCGAAAAAAAAAGGTAATATTTTCTATGGTATTGTACATACATCAATGAAAACTGAGCAAACCTGAACACCTTTGTTGGTGTTCAGGTTTGCTCAGTTTTCATTGATGTATATATATAATATATAGAAATATGCTTTCGAACAAAATGTCTTTCGAATAAAATGTTCTCGAACAAAGTGTTTTCGAAAAAAAAGATTCGAAATTGTTGTTTTCGAAATTGTAACCGCGACCCAAAAAAAGTAATATGTAGACAATAAGAGGCTTGATCTTTGATAAATATTCCTGGCCTAATTTTGGGTAAAAAAGTTCATATAAATATTTGTCCTAAAATTCCGTGATAAAGTTTCTGGATTACGTTATAAAACTAACCTGTAAATCTGCTGTAAGGCCACCTCTAAAAACCCAGGGTTCTTGCTCGCCAGACATAAAAGCCTCTTTCCAGCCTTTTGAAAACCCTAAAAACAGCATTTATTTAGTTTCAAGCATCAATTTTACATTCGCGGTATCGCAATAGCGCCAAGAGACTAGACGCCAAAAACTTACGCCATATTTTCTTTACGCAAAGCATTTATGTTATATATAAAGCTTCAAAAAAATTCATTGGAAAACATTACGCTTAAAAATAACGTCTAATCGCATAATTAAACTTATATACCAATAATTGGTGTGTATTAGTTTTCTGATAAGTTATGAAATTTCGCAATATTTTTTACACTTTACAACCTTTTTTTGAAGCTTGATAGAGGAATTATCTACAAGAATATTTTTCACGTAAAATTTGATCTTCTTGGCGTACTATATCTCTTCTCGTTTTGCTTCTAGTTATTTTTTCTCACAATAATAAAAAAAATCATTGAAACAAAAATCATAAACATAACACAATCAATGTTTTGAGGATGCTTGTTAACTAGCCACTGGTAAAAATCAACAAACACTGCACTGTTATATTAAGAGTCCTACACTCTCCCCGTCTTACCTATATTACTATTTGCCTGAGTTATTAAAGTCTCAAAGTACGTCTCTTAGAAATGGGTGTGTTTTAATATCTAATTTATTTATGGCGTGTTCTAATGATATCTAATTTACTGAGAAACATATCAGTGTATATGTCCTCCACATTATTGAATATTGGCTTTTATATCGTATTAGTATCCTGAAAAACTGGCCTATAAGTTTTCTCTTTGAAAAAAATATAATTGGTTTAACGATTTTTACGATCAATATAATATATAGCTGTGACACACCCTGTATATAACTGATAAACAAAAATAGTGAAAATCATTATTATTTTCAGGCAGTCAACAAACATTGACAAAAAAATGTTTGCGTCTCTGTCGCATACGTTGGCCTTGGCACACCCTGTATATAAAATATTGTAAAGAAAAAGTGGCAAAATCTGAATTCCTCCTAAGGAGACTTTTTAATTCCGTTTATTAATTGTCCAGTTTCCGAGTAATACCAACCCCACTTTCTTGACACTCCCTGTATACTACTAATCAGAATAAAAAGTAGCCTATGTGCTTTTCCGTGATGTAAGCTTTCTTTGTGCAAAATTTTATCGCAATCCGTTGCTGCATTGAGTCGTGATGGGCTAACAAATAAAAAGATTTTCACATCTACAGAGTGTTTTTAAAGAGTTACAAGGCGATATCTCGAAAACGGTTTAAACTATTTTCATGAAATTTTGGTGCGTTAATAGGGAGATGGGGGACATATTTAAACATATTTTTGACATTTCCCCCCCCCCCTCTATTTTGAGGGATGGGTGGTAACTTTGCAATTTCAAATGGGATGATGTACTTTTGTTTTTTTAAAATTTGAATCTACGTAAAAAACTACGTATTTGTGTACAAAAATTTTTTTGATTTGCTCTTTCGGTTACGGAATTATGGTTAACTAAATTTTGATTAAACTTAAAAAACAAATAAATTTTACCAATAAAACAAGCTCACTTATTTCAGAATTATTATTCGTTTCTATGGAAATGCGTTATTTTTACTTAAGTCAGTTCAGAATTTTGACGTTTTAACAATTATTATTTCTCAGGTTATTGCTCAATTAAACATGGTCCCCGGATTTGACCCCCTTGACTTCTTCTTGTGGGGGTTTTATAAAGGACTGCACCTACAACTTTAGATGATATAAAAGACCGAATCCGCTTTGACTGCTTATTAGTGACACCTGAAATATTACAGCGGGTACGAAATTCATTGAGAAAAAAGACTGAGAAAGTGTTTGGAGTTTCGAACAACTATTCAAGCATGGCAGACGATAAATGAGTTGCAATTAAATGGTAAATAATTATTATTTTTATTTTATAACCTAATAATGATATATGTTTACTTAATTCCGTAACCGAAAGAGCAAATAAAAAAAAAATTGTATGCATACGTAGCTTTTTACGTAGATTAGAATTTTATAAAGAAAAGTACATCATTCCATTCGAAATTTCAAAGTTACCCCCACCCCTCAAAATAGAGAGAGGGGATAAATGTCAAAAATATGTGTAAATATGCCCCCCCCCCCCCCCCCCATCTCCCTATTAACTCACCAAAATTTTATGAAAATATTTTAAACCATTTTCAAGATATCGCCTTGTAATACTTTAAAAAACTCACCCTGTATAATATAGGTAAGGATGATTTAATTTTTTAGAGAAGAACCTAAAATCTTTCAAACCAACTGTACAAAATGTACACACAAGTCCTCGCACTTAATTTTACCTTGAGACTTTCAAACTGCGCAGGCAATAAATATTACAACCATGTATCTCCGGTCTACTCCTGGTTTCTATGATATCATCCAATACTTGCATCTTTCTAGAAACCAGTGCGTAAGAAGCAAGAAACAAATATACGTTATTGTACAATGTCGTCTGTCATCTATCGATTTTTTAAAATTTTTTTGCACTATAGCTTAGATCTTTTTCCGTATTAGAATGGAAATATATGAAATCCAACGCGACGAAGACGAAGTGTCTGTAGGACCCTTTTCTGAAAGAGCACGCCAAGCTGATAAACTATTACATGAAAAATATATACGCACTACGCATCTTATCTACGCCAAACGCGCGAGACAACAATTTACGCAAATACAGCGCCATCTTGCTCCTTCTGGCAGGCAACATATACCACTTTTTTGGACGATGCGTACATGTATAGGTTCCCTGGGTGTACGACGGCATCGACGAGGGAAATTGGCCATTCGCTTGAGAAAATAAAGAAGCTTGTTAATGAGGTGAAATAATTGAATTAAAATAGTGTATTGAACACACTTTTATAAGAAAAAGTATATAAGAACTCAAGTATAAATCTAAAAAAAAGTTGGATAATGATAATACAAATACTCCACAACCACAATAAATCTAAATGTCATACAAAAACGGATAAGTATTGGCGATTGCTACGCTGAACTGGTGTTATTATATATATGGGTGCTACATTTCTTTTAGTAAAAAAATGAAAGTGTTTTAGCCGCTTTATTGCGATTGTGATCACCTGAACAAAACGCCTTAGATTTATAGTTGGCAGTTTAGTATCAAAGTGAACATAAATATTATATGAATAATCCTAACCTAAAAAGCACAATCGAAGACTATTCACTATTCTTTTGTAATGTCAATAGAAAACATGTTTCAATGAATCACAGCGATCGTGATTCTATAATCACGATTCATTTTGTTCGCGAAAGATAGCGGACTTTATTTTATTTCAAAAACAAAGCACTTATTCAGATATTCAATACACATATTCAGAATATTCTGTCTGTATTCTTTAAGGGGTCGATACAACTGAATATGAATTAAAATACTCTCTTCTTATAGACAAAAAGGAGTAACTTTTCCTAAAAAGTCTTTTAAAACTATTTTGTCAATGATCTATATGTAAACAGATGACCAATCGAAGCACAACATTAGCGAATTTTATCATTAAAAGTTTACAAATAATAATTATTGTTTGTATATTTAAATACATTTGTTAGATGATCTGAAATACAAAGAGTGTCGGAAAAGTCTTAGTATGGGCAAATATGGTAAGTAAAGATAGAGACACCAAATTTTAGGTGTTTCGTATTGGTTAATAAAACTACTTTTTTGTGTAATTTAACGTTTCCAACCCCCTTGATGGGTGACGCTAGGGAGTTGAGGTCAAAAATTTTAAATGCAACCCTATGCCGTGTGGTTACCTTATTTTAAAGGTCTTCAAAGAAACATTTTAACGCAAACCCGAGGTCCGTATCTTAATTCGGCAAGACTTTAAAAATTAAAAATTGTGAAAAAAAGAAAAAATTTAAATAAGCACCATTACTTCTCTTATAAATTTAAAAGTTGTTCAAAATGACCACTATGGACTTCTTGGCAGTAATAAAGTCGATATTGGAACTTACTTCTCATTAGAGTTGTGCCATAGTCAATTGACCGGTCAATTTGACCGCGGTCAAATATTACGTGGTCAAATACTTATTAAAATTGCTCCATGTCGAAATAAAGTGCGAATATGTGGCCGACTTGTACAAAGGCATTTCGGGGGATCAATGATCTATGTGTGTTTCGGGGAAATCTCAGTTTAATTAGTGACGTTGTGACGATATTTGCCTTGAAAATTTAGTAAATTTCGTTTACTTCTCACTTTCACACACTTTATTTTCCTTTCTAATTGGTACTACCGGTATTATAGTGTGATCACTAATAGGTCTTACATAAATGCAATAGTGCAAAAATTACTGACTGACCGGTCAATTGACCAAAAAGTTGTTGACTGGTCAAGGCATAACTCTACTTCTCACATTTTCGAGCATGGCAGGTGTTACTTCTCGACAGACGTTGACAATTCTTTGACGTAACTCATCCTAATTTTCGGGCATTGTTAGGTATACTCGTTCTTTTAAGTACCCCAAAGGAAAAATCAAGAGGAGCAAGGTCCGGAGAACAAGGTGGCCATTCAATAAATCTACGTCGCCCAATCCAGTGCTCCGGGAATTCGTTATTTAGAAATTCCCTGACTGGTAAACAAAAATGAGGTGTTCCGTCTTGTTGGAAAAATGAATCATAGTCTTCATTTTCCTCTTTAATGGCCATTACAATTTCAGGTAAAATGGCCTCTTCCAGAAGATTTAAATAAAGAGGGCCGGCAATACAAAAAAATACCAATTATTTTACATCCTAGGATTCCAGCCCATACATTTATTTTTTGAGGATGTTGAGTGTGGGTTTCTTCGTACCAATTCTATTAGACCAATATCTGCAGTTGTGTCTATTAACAGTACTATTCAGAAAAAAAAACTTAATTCGTCACTAAAACATATCCGGTAAAGCAAGTTCGGTTCTAGTGCCATAAGATTTAGTATCTGTTCACAAAACTGTAACCTACGGTCTGGATCATCCTCGTTTAGTTCTTGAACAAGATGTGCCTTGTATGAATGAAACGAGTTTTTGTTTTAAATTTCATGGGCGATAGATTTACTCACATCAATATCGATGGAAATTTTCCGAAATGACTGTTGTTCCAAGGTCTTGAACTCGGAGCTCCTCGGATTTAACAGATGGACGGCCGCTTCGTCGCGCATCTTTCACGGTAAAGTCGGTAAAGAATTTAGACACAACACTTCTTACATAACTAAGAGAAACCGGCCTATCTGGAAAACTCATTAAAACATTTTAAACATTGCAGTAGAAACAAATATCCTTTGGAACCCCTGCGTTAAACTATTTTATTGCGTCAAAAAAAAATAAATAAAAAAAATTATCTTTAAAAATGTGTAGGTCAAAAACGAACTGAGATACAAAAATCGGGTTTGCGGTAAAACTTTTTTTTTCTTTGAAGACTTTTAAAATACATGGCATAGGCTTGTATTTAAAATTTTTGACCTCAACTCCCTAGCCTCACCCATCAAGGGGATTGAAAAAGTTAAATTACATGAAAAAGTAGATTTATTAACCAGTAGGATACTCCTAAAATTTGGTGGCTCTATCTTTACTAACAGCGAAGATATTTGCCCATATTAAGACTTTTCGGACACCCTGGATGACTAAACACGTAAACGATATAAGAAAGTTTAATTTTGGTAAATATAGCACTATATTTACAAAATAAAACTAATATGTAAAAATATAAACCGATGGCACCTGCTGAAATTAAAATAATATTGTGGGAGTGGACGTTTGCTACATCTTTATTAAGAAAGGGTAAGAAAAATCAATTACCAAACAGCAACAGTGAAGTAATTTGTAATTTTAAAACTTTTCATTGGATTAATATAACATTAACGGCAAGCCAAATGGTAAATTTTGGGATTATTTCGAATGAATTGAAATCGGCAAATTTGTCTTAAAAAGTGAATAAAGATATTTCATAGGGTATTTATTCCACATAAAAATTCAGTATCTCTTGCTGTAAATAAGTCGATTTAGAAAACAATTTTGAAATTTGTGACAACTTTGAGTAAAGCATTACTTTAAAGACCAAAAAGATTATAGGTTCCTATTATGAAAGCATTAAAAAATTTTTAAACATGTCCCAATTTTGAATTTTCAAATATAAGTTCGGGTTTTGTCTCACAAACCTAATGCGTAATGAATAATGACTAAACCTAAATTTCCATTAGTTGCATACAACTAAAAATATGACTTAGAACTAGTTAAAAAACAATTACTCAAGGTCACAAGTAGTGCTTTAAAATGTCTTAAGTTTCTAACTCAATATAAAATACATACAATTAAGCTAAGATAAAGAATAAAGAATGGAATGAAAAAGGTACGGTTTTAAAAAAAATGTGCCTAGTAGTTTCCCAAAATTTCTCAATAAATATATCCTATAAAGGTACGCATACTTTTTGGAAAAATCAGTTATTATTAGAGCGCACAATTAAGATGAGCTTTCATCGCCAGCATTTAAACAACCTTGCAACTTCTATATACGCCAATCTACGCAGAATACAGCAAAAATATTAACAAGTAGAATTTAAAACATCTTTAGTTAAAAAGTCTAAAGTCGCATAATCCTAGTCATTAAATTTGGAAAGGTAAAGAACAACCAATATCTTATTTTCATCTAGTTACCAAACGAGGTCTCAGGAGGGTGCAGCTTGTCTACAATCGGTAGAAAAATATAATATTTTAAATAGGCGGTCAACAAGCTGCGTGATTAAAAGGCTAGCACAGTAACAAATTTCGAACAGTCTTGTTAAATGTCTTCAGCAATAACTGCCTAGGACCAAACAGCTGCCGACGACCCGACGCGACGGGAAATTCCTCCATCTGGCTTTGATAGTTGATCAATTGATAATTTATATTTATTATTTAATTAAATAATGTAATGTTTGTTAAATATAAGATTTGCCCCCAACAAGTACGTCTTCGGGAGTTTTATCAAGTTTATTTATAATATACATATATATATATATATATATATATATATATATATATATATATATATATATATATATATATATATATATATATATATATATATATATATATAACATATTTAAATTGTAATTAATTAAAATAAACTTTTATTTTTATTATTATTAATTATTGCAAGCGCTGTTTGTACGTATCTTACGATAAGGATCCAAGGATCGTGTAAATATAAAATTAAGTAAAAGCTGTGGCAACACTGCCAGGATACATGAGCAAATGTAGCGACCTGAGAGATGGGAGGTTTTCATAAGAATATTATAGATTTACGTTCGTCTCCTAACCTAATGGCGGCCCATCGAGGTAGATTCTTGATTCTACCTCGATGTGGCGGCCAAACCAACTTCAAGCGGGGTTGTCAATTTCGCTTCCTTTTATTGGATTCTTTACCTATCCAATATCAATGTCCTAGTTCAGAAGGGCGGAGGAAACATCATTGAAACCATTTAAAAGTAAAAAATACGCTTAGCGCACGAGTTGTAATCTATATAAAGTATATCGAAATAGTGCATATATTTTTTACGCTGACAAAAATTAATTTTTTCAGTGACTGCTAGTCAGCTGAAATAAAAATCATAAAAAAATAAGCATTTAGATGATTCGCTGTAGCTATTTCTAACCTGCTTGCGCACACTGGATCCCATTTAAAAATATTCTTACGCAAAACCAGAAAAAATTTACGCCAAAAACGTTAAAAATTTCGCAACAGCCAAATAGAAGTAGCAAGTTTGTTTTCCTTTTACCACTAAATGTACAAAATAAAATTGATGATCAAAAATAGTATGTTTTATAGCAACACAATATTTCATAGTGTATATATAACAAAAGACTTAAAGTATGTTATATACCAAGCGACCAAAACATACTAATATATCACATATTATTATAACATTAACATTTTACATTGACAATTTTAAAAAACATGCCCTAGTCGCGCGACTGGTACGCTATTTTTGCACTCCGTATTTTTAAAACCTCAAATTTTATTTTTTAATATAAGATAGGCACTTTTGCAGCAATGTAATATGGTAATAACGATGTAACTTAGTTAGTTGCTACGTAATGCTCAACACAAATAAAAATGTTCGGCCAGATTTTTATTTTGTTATAAAGTAATGTTAATAGTAATGTTATAAAGCTCAAAACTCAACAACGCCATCCATTATCCGCTGCTGGCTTTTCACACAGAAATGCCAATAGCGTCAACCCCATTCTAGTCGTTTAGTTGCCATCCACTAACAGCTGAAAGCAATGGAGAGTGCGCTTGCCTCTACGGGAGCTGAAAAATCTGACTGGCGCCAAATGTGCACAAATGTACTTTTTCGCCCACGACGAATTTAATTTTTTACCTTCAGTTTTAGAGTTTTTTCGCTACTTTACAAAGAAAGGGGCAAATTAAGAATGTATTTCCACAATGAAAAAACTAAATTCATTTTAGAAACAAGTTCCAAAATAGAAATCATTTCGAAATCAAACAAAACTCAGAAGTAATAGAATAACTTCTACTTTCTGCTTACAATGAGTCAGAATGAAACATACATCCCCATAAAATTCATTCATTTCCACCAAAATGAGTAACTATAAAAAGGAAACGTACAAAAATAAAGTTAAATGTTAACTCTATCCTAGCAACAACTGATGACCAAAAAATTAAAATTTACAAAATGTGACCTTATGAAGATTAACAAAAACAAAATTTCTACATCAAAATGGTGGCCATTTGGTTTCAACCAGAGCCATTAATCCAAAAACGCACACAGACACATACGTGTACATATCAAAATGAAACTCGTACACCTATACGAAAACATGCTAAAGTTAGTCCTTTCTGTTTGGCATAGACCAAACTAATTTTTCACAATAGTCCACTGATATTTTTTTTCATTCTGTTTGTAATACTGCTTTAAGTTGTTTATTAGAGTTCATGGTGCCTTACAGCTACCTTCAATTATCCCCAAAGATTTTCTATTACGTTAAGACCAGGACTTTGCGGTGGTGTTTCGATAACTTTTGGGACATTATAGAGCATCCTGTGCTTAACTTTATCAGATTTATGCTTCGGATCGTTATGTTAATAAAATTTAAACGTATTCTTAAGCCAAATCTTTCAGCGCTTTGTTTTAGATTTTGCTTGAGGATATCCAAATAAATTTTGATCCATAACTCCGTCTATAAAATGCAGGTTTCCAGGTCCTTTGACCGATATACACCCCCAGATCATTATAGAACCTCCGCCATGCTTCACCGTAGCGCGCAAGTTCTTTTTCTTAAAGGATTCGTTGGGTCTTCTCCACACGCGATGCTGTCCATCCGACTCGAAAATGTTGAATTTTCTTTCATCACTGAAAATTGCACCTTTTCGGCTTAGATGAACAGCATCATGTGAAAAGACCAGTAGTGGCCAGTGAAATTTTAAAGTTGTATATCTCTGTTGCATCTTACGGGACCCAAACCAAGATTAGGGATTTTGACAGTGGGCCGACTAGGAATGTTTTGGTAAAGAAAAAACATATTTTGTAATTTGCGAAAAAATCTTAATTTTTGCGTTGACCCCCCTGAGAAAATAAACACGCTTAGGTATTTTATTTTATTTATTATTTTACATCATTTTGTCGAAAATTTTTAAATTTTAAGAGAAAACAATGTGTTAGTAGAAAGTTATAGTCATGTGAATTTTTTTAAATTATATTTTAGGTTTAAAAAAATTCAAATGACTATAACTTTCTACTAAGACATTTTTTTCTCTTAAAATTTAAAAATTTTCGACAAAATGATGTAAAATTGGTTTAGAAAAAAATAATAAGTAAAATATATAAGCGTGTTCATTTTTTAACCAGGGGAGGGGGTCACAGCAAAAATTCAACTTCTTCTCGCATATAACAAAATATTTTTTTCTTTGCCAAAGCATTCTTAGTAGGCTCACTATCAAACACCCTGAACTTGGCATGAGTCCCGTAAGTAGCAACAGAGATATAGAACTTTAAAGTTTCACCAGCCGCCACTGGAGAAGACCCCACGAATCCTGAAAGGAAAAGAATTTGCGCGCGACTGTTGCGCATGGCGGAGGTTCTATAATGGTCTGGGGGTATATGTCGACTAAAGGACCTCGAAACCTGCATTTTGTAGACGGAATTATGGATCAGAACATGTATTTGGATATCCTCAAGCAAAATCTAAAACAAAGCGCTGAAAAATTTGGACTTAAGAATACGTTTAAATTTTACTAAGATATCGATCCGAAGTTAAGCACAGGATGCTCTATAATGCCCCAAAAGATATCGAAACACCACCGCAAAGTCCTGGTCTTAACGTAATAGAAAATCTATGGAGAGAATTGAAGGTAGATGTAAGGTAACACAAAATCACTAATAAATAATAACTTAAAGCAGTATAACAAACGGAATGGGAAAAAATATCAGTGGGCTATTGTGCAAAATTAATTCAGTTGATGCCAAACAGATTAAGGGAGGTTATAAAAAATAATGGACTGCCAATAAAAGTATTGACCATACTGTATAACTAAGGACATGTTCTGAAAGTCACCAAACAGAAACCAATACTTACCAGTATGGTTAACAAAAGAATCCTTTTTTCAGGAACCAATCTATCTATGGTCACACACGGGACACAAAATCACCACGATGGTTACTTTCGGAACATACCCTAACTTTAGCATGTTTTTATATAGGTGTACAAGTTTCATTTTGGCATAGAAATTTAGTTTTTATTAATTTGCATAAGGTAACACTTTGTAAATTGTAATTTCTCCTAAATTTTTTTAGGTCATTAGTTGTTGCTAGGACAGAGTTTACATTAAAGTTTATTTTTGTTCATTGCATTTTTATATTTACTCATTTAGGTTGAGATAAATGAATTATATGGGGGTGTATGAGTTTAATTTTGATCGACTGTATAGATTTTTAATGATGAATTATCAAGAACCCGACAAAAACTTGTTCAAACCTAAGTTATCAACTAGATCTAAATATAAAACTAAGTTAAACCTGTTTAATGAATTGCTGGGTTTAATTGCAAGTTATCAAATATGTTTGCTAGCAGTCTGACCAAAAAAAATGTGTGCACAGATTTTAATAAAATATTAGTTTCACAGGGTGTTCTCAAACTTGAGGCATTTATTTTAACAGGTTATAGAACTAGTAAACATAAACCATTTGACCAAAAATCGCCTATAAATGCATCCCATTACGGTCCTGATAATTTTTAACCACACTACAAATACAAAAATATTTGAACACACGCACTACTTAAGCAGTCATAACGGGCGGAAAAACGGAAATCCCACGGATATGCGAACGATATCGTACTTAACTTAACATCACCAGTAAACACAAAAAACATTTTAATGCTTTCTATATGCGAAAATAATGCAGTGGATCAGAACGTAGAGATGTGCACGGGCATTTCGGCTGTATTTTTAGTGTAAAAATGAATTTATTTTATTTTTAATAACTATTTAAAACAATAGGAGGTAGGACCATTGTCAAAAGATATTCTAAATAGTCTGGTCACTTCTCTGAAGTCCGCAATCGGTCGTAAAGCATTCAAGCGGTTGTCTCAGCCAGGAATCGAGCTCAACCAGTCGACGATGGAGCGACGGGCTTAGGCGAGAGGCGATAAACGGCAGAGGGGGAGATCTACAGCGCGATATGCAAGTGGGCGGACTTATTAGAATATTTTTCGGCAATGATAGGACCGTATTTAATTTTTAACTTTTTAAAATTTGTTAATTTCTCTATTATTTTGCAACTTTTATATAGGCGACTTTTGGTCAAATGGTTTATTTTTACGAGTTCTACAACCTGTTAAAATAAATACCTCTAATTTGAGAACACCCTGTATAACTTAGTTATTATGAGCATCAGTAACAATAAGTAATATGCCGTAATTGTAATGTTTCTTTAACCATTAAGTAAGTAATGTGATATATTACATTCTTTTTATTGCCCGAGATACTAAGAGGCATTTTAGTTATCAATTATTATACGAGGATTAAAACATACCATTATCTACGGAGTGCAAAAACTCCTTTAAATACCTGAAACTTACCTAACCACTTAATATACGAATTAAGCAGAGAAATCACAGCTCTAATATCCCAGACGTAGGAATAAAGTTCGTAAAGCATTTCCCGGTTATTACAGGAAGACAAATGTTGAAACAGTCTGTTTATGGCCTGAGTCATTTCATTCATTTTCTCAGCCCGTGCGAACCACTCTTGCACCTAGAAGAAAATAAAACAATAATTTACAAATTATATCTAGATACTCGGTACTCCTATTTTCGTTATTCTTATTATATTTTAACTCAACTGAGTTGAAATTGACCCCTTAGAGTAGTATTTCTAGTGCAACTAAAATAACTAAAAAATTCCAAAACCAAATAACTATTTCTACTACCACTATTTCTTTTCTTACCTCTGGACATGATTTATTCTTTTGCTGATTGACTGATATGACAACATGGGCATTAGATTTCAGCCAATGAAATTCTTGTAACAGTTGTAAGCCTTGAGCACCATGTTCGAAAGGTAAATAAAATAAATCACAGAATAAGGACAAATCTTCATAGGTTAACTCGCATTCTTTCCTAAAATAATTGTTGTCGGAATATTCTTTAACAAGTCGAAATATTTACTTACATTTTTTCTGAGATAAAATTTAATTAGAATTTTAAAACACGTCGTTGATTAGGAATTCAGTAGTAAAATTTACTGACCGCTTTTACGGTATTTTCACCGCACCAGGCAAGTGGTATAGGGTGTTTGCCCCAAAAGTGGGTCATCCGGTTTCCCGACTTAGAAAAACTAACAATCAAATTATACACAAAAATTGATATTACCAAAAAACAACTGTTCTTTCGTACTTCAAATTCACACTTTTTGTCAGTCACAAATCGACTAAAATTAGTCCGTAAGTGCCAAAGTTTTATTGGTTCAGGTAAATTTGGTTCTTTTTGAACTCAAAGCAATGCCCTACCTGATAGATCCCTGACAAAAAAACATTTTGACTTATGACCTATTGCCGGAACCACCGTGCAATAACTGCACCGATTTTAAAAATTGTGGGCTATATCAATACACTAGACTTCAAACTGTTAAAATCGAAAAAGTAAAAATTCATGAAGTATGATCTGCATGCATTCTTGTGCAATTACCTAACTGCAGAAAGCAAATGAACACGTTGTGTCTGAAAGTACATGCCTATATATTTTAAAATATCCATGAAAAAATTGCCAATGAAAACTTACTTATAACTTTCCGATTGATTTTCCACAATCATTTGACTAGCTTCGTTGGTTTCTACCTGCATTGACCCACTGGACGTCTAAAAATAATTCAAATTTATAAAATAAAATATTTCCTGGTTTATAAACAAAATTTACAGAATTATTTTCACTCATGGCGACGTCCTCAGTTGAACCATGAACAACTTTGAGCCCGTGAGCGGGTGATATGTTAGGGGTACTGTTACAGTCCATTGGTTCAGAAGGACTTAAACTCGATTCATTACTTATACTAGGATCTGTGTTCATTATGTTCTCATCTTTACTACCATCTTTTTGATCATCCGGTAAAGTATCACCATTCGCTGTTTGAGAGTTATTTTGTTTACCTGGAAAATTAGGAAGTCAATATTATAATTTTATCCATAAACAAAGTTTTAACCACCAACAAACTAAAATATAAAAAACTATGCAAGTATCTAGGGATAAATGTACGAAATAGCTCACCCTTTTCTGGTTTTATAACTACTCCTTCTAGGACAGTTATACTTTTAACCTTTTCGTCACCTAGCGGAATGGGTACTGGTACTGGTGTTATGGGATTCGGTATTGAGTCATTTGTAACAACTTTCGTTTCGGAAACTAACGAATTCATGACTGGTCCAGGACCAGGATTCACTAAACTACCGGAAACAGTAGATACCTACAAAATCGAAAACAATTAAAATTGAAAACACAATATCTAGGTATAAATTAAATACAACCCAAGTAACATAGACACAAATTGGACAAAAATTCTTTGCTGCAAAACGTTTCGAAGCATTTTCGATTCAAATTTTAAAATTTTATTTTATTTAAAAAACACTCAAGAACTGTTTATTTCGAAATATTTTACAAACCAGTGTCGATACCTTTTCGACACGCAGGAGTGAATATTTTTCGAAACATTTTTAGATAAAATTATGAAGTTGTGGACAAACACACACGCTTCCAAATTGTAGTGATACATTTTCGAATTCAGTTAATGAAAACAAATTAGTATTTCTCTGTTTCGAAATATTTACCAAACAATGGTATCTATTCATTTGCGGAACTTGTGAAGAAAATAATTTTCGAAACTTCAAGAAACATACACACTACGACCTCTTCGAAACAAAATAACCTATAATTTTTTCATTTTGTTTACTTTGGTTTTTTGAATCACCTATTTAACCATTTTACGTTTGTTTTTCTTAAATATGGGAAGAAAACAACAGTATAAACATTCCTCAGGTTTTACAAGACACTAAAAAAGTAAAGAAAGAATTTGAAATTGAAAAGGAAAAAGTAAAACCACAGCCTGAGTTTCTAATTTTCAACAACAGACTACATTTTTATTTTCGGTTCTTTTTGTTTAAAATAAAATATTAATGATCTCAACTATTTCTGTAGGTTTTGGTTTTAAGTTATGATTTGGTATAGTGTCTAACGTGACGGTACCGTAAAAATTAGTTGGTTTTATTTAGCTGCGTTTGTTCCGCGCATTTTCGATACATTATCGAAACAGTGTTTCGACATATTTTCTATTAATTATAGCTGCATAATGTATAAAACATTATAGAAACCAACTACTAGAAATTGTGTGTCGACTCCATTTTAGGCCAGAATTATTTCTCGCTTTCTGGCGGCCATTTAGACAAATTAATGTTTATCTTGTTAAAATTGGTTTTAATTAAATTCCTGCATCTTTCGAAAAGCCAAAAAGCTGTTACGTCAGTTCCATTTTACTTGCTAATTCAATTTTAAAAAGAAAAAAAGTAAAATTTTAAAAAATATTGTAAATTTAATTTTTTAACAAAGTATTATTTTTTCTGTAAAACCAAATAAATGGATCGTGTTAAATATATAAAGCTAAATTACTAAATTTCAAAATAAAATTTATTTCGACAATGATTTTTGGTTCTCTCTTGCAAACAATTTTGCAAAAATGTTTGCGCTGGTTTTGCCCATGCTTCAACAGTACAGCGCCCTCTATAAGATGTTGAACTGTCACTTGCCACTCTTGAATAATACATTTGATGTAACAGTTTAGAAACATTTTCGAAACACTTCGGAAACATTTTCGATAAGTTTCGATTGTGTGTCGAAACAGCGATAGTCACAGCTAGTACCAATCACTTGGAAACACGTCCAAATGCGCCATTTAAAATGTATACGTTTCGAAAATATTTCCATATTTGTTGCCAACAGTGGAGGAGTAACTCCAACAAAGAATAATTTTAAACGGATTAAAATTGTGTTCTAACTATATAAAGGCATTGCAACCACCGTGAGCTAGTTACAAAATTGTCATTTTCTTTTACCTTTAATTCATGTTCTATGTGTTTTTTCTTTTAAATTAAACATTTAATTTACTTTGTGCACTTTTTGAGTTCACCAACAGAAGCTATAAATAATTATTGGTAATGGGCTGTCCGACACATTTATAATACTGTAAGTGGCGCCGGATTGGATCTGGCGCCGAAGTAGATCTGTTTATTGGCCCACGCCAATGATGTTAAGGAGTGTGCATCTGTTTTTGATAAGTACATTGATTGGTCATTAGCATGTGGTATTAATGAACTAAAATTAGTAAACCCCCTCAAGAACACTGCCCCGCTATTTTAGAGCTAGTTGATGGCGTGTTGTCATACATCTTAGCCTGCACTATAAAAACTATTAATTGATGACAGCAATAATTATTATAGTGGTAAAAATACGAAGATATTACACCCTATATAGAATTGCCATTTCAAAATTGATATTTTGCGGTTTCAAGAACTTAAATATCACTATAAAAATGCAATGGAGACCTTAAAACCATCTCTACTTACGGTGCTGCAAACTTCGGCCAATGCTTGTAACTGATTGATTGAAACCGCTGGCTGTGCGACACCACTGGTTGTCAGGGTATTTGAACTAGCTGTCAGGCTCATGCACGTGTTGATTGAGGGTATGATGGGTACAGGAACCACTAAAAATAAATTTACAGCTACACAGTACTACATTACTTTTTATCTTTAACAGTACACAAAGGGCAAAGCTGAAGTATCATGTGTACTTAGAAAAATCCGAGTCACACATCCAGAGCTGGAAACATTCATAGGGATTTGGAATTAGTACTGTTTTCTTACCTGCAACTGCAGGTTGTGGTTTTGCAATAGGCCCCCAAGCAGTTTTATGCTTAGAGAATTCCGGTAACCACTCCTTTATGGCATTTTTTAAAGCTTGCTTCGGGTGATACATATTCGGCGAAAGGGTAGTAGGAACATCTTCACCAGTTAAACCATCTTCAGTCTCAGTCTCTAGCTTAATGTCAGCGGAAACAGTATCATCTAAAAGATATATACATAGTTGGAAATATCAGCATAATGCAAAAATTATAATATTATTAATGCATATCTCCCCCAAATGAAAGTGAATCCTCTCCACTTACTTATAGAAAGATCTCGTTGCCCATCCAAATTACATCTAGACCACTGCGCCAAAGTGTGTATCGCAACAAAGTTGGCACCATATTCACAGTTTGGATTTGTAAGAACTCCTCTTAGTTTTGGGATCAAATCCGGAGACCTCCCTGAATAGGGTCCTAAGAAAACCCTCTTCTGATCATAATCATTAGCATGCAGATTATCCCATATTACAGGTGGACGCCTGAGTACTTCTGTTATTTCTTGAATATTTTCCTTTGTAAGGGTTCTAGAAATTACCTTATTACCTGAAAAATATATGGATGAAATTTTACTTTTGTCTTGAAATAGAAAAGCAATAAATTGCTTAACAATATCTAAATCTCTATGAACAAGTAAGGAGGTTGATGACTTTTTACCGCTTTTAAACTCTAGAAAGGAGAAAACATTTGTAATACTTCTCTGGCGCAGGGCATTTTGATATTTTTTTTTAGTAAAATTGTACAAAATAATTCAAATATTTTTGTTATTAATACCGATTGGTTCATAAATCTTATTCGCTTACAAAAGCAATCATGTTCCTTACAAATAAAAGAGTTGTAATGAATGGAAGATTTTCATTTCATGACCACACAGAATAGAATATATAAATATGACAGCCGTTTGACAGCGATGCCAGAATTTCATAGACATTGTTTTCGGCTTCCCACCGAAGTGTTTTTAACGTCTAGGTGCATTAATGGTTATATTGTACAAAACAGATAGGTAAATATACACTAATTGGCGACTCAAATTAAGAACGTGGCGTCCTCTTCAACCGATTTGCTAACTACTATAACGGGGAATGTTTTCGTTTTCTTTGTCAATTTGGTCGTCTAGTGAGTCCTTCTTCTCCGTTGAGAATCACCTGACTGCAGCTGGCTTTCTTAATTTGAGTCGCCAATAGCTTTAATTATTGAAAATGATCCTTAGTTACCTTACCTGTCCACATAATATCAATCTCTTGGACCAACTTGGAACCTAAAGTATTCAAATACTCCGAATTAGTGACATTTGGCACAGCTCTAGTTGAACAATATTGGGTAGGGCATAATAAAAATTTTGGCTGGCCCAAATGCTGGAAAATATCATTAGTGATTGATACTTGGGCTTGGGCAAACGACTGGAAAATTTCCTTATCTGCCTCAGACATTTCTGGTTCAATATCATCAAAAAGTAAAGCAAAACCTGTACACCCAAACTGTGAGACTTGTTCCAATTTTCTTTTTAGAGCTGTAATTTCTTTTTGACTGGAGTAAGTAATGTCTAAACCAGGAGATAGAGCATAGTAAAATGCAACATTTTGATCCTTAGCTGCCTGTATAAGTCCGGTTAAGTGCTCAGCCTCTTCTACAGTGTATAGTTCTCGCCAATATGCCCTGTGTTTATAGTCATCTTTTGGTGCATATACATAAGAGTCCATGCCCCATTTTTTCATTCTAGAATGTACATATTTTGAAAAACTTATAAAATCTATAATCAATTATGTAATATATACTTTTCTATTCATTATAAACGTTTGTTCATACACATTTGTTGACACGGGATTTGAAGGATTGGAGGTTGGGACGGGAAGGGAAAACGTCTGCAGGCTATTTGTTCCATTTGTTAGTTATTTTTATATAGGGAATCTCATAACAAATGTTTATCATATCCCAATAATTATCACATTATATACATTGTGGCCCGAACAAGTGACAAGATCTAACGTATATTGTTGTTATTGGCTGCGTGCGATATTTTTCTATAAAACAACTTACTTTCCTACTTTCAAATTTTTATTTAAAATTAATTTAAAACAGTCACCATTATGTTGATAATGACTAGATGGCTTTTTAATGTCTCTCTTGTAGAAATTTGCATCACTGCTCTAAAAGAAAGATAACGGTTCTTACTGGGAATCCTCTTTGCAGTTGTTTTCTTTGCCGTGTGGATAGTTGTTTCACCCAGGGAACATTGGTGAAGTAACAATTACCTCTACTTATTTAAAATTAATTTAAGGGGTTATATACAGTCAGGAGGCCTAAAAAAAGCGATTTTTCAAGAATTTTTCCTGAGAAGACTTTCAAATTTATTAATGTAAAAATTTGTACACATATTATGGTAACTTTTAACTGTATTTTAAGATTTTTGTATTTGTAAAAATAATAATTTTGAAAGCTGCTATAGCTGATCTCCAGGAGTTCCTCTCAAAAAAGGCATCTTGCGGTGACAACAATATCTCTGGACTGGATCATCGAAAATGAAAAAACCAAACGGATTTCGTTAAAGTAATGTATAATCTTCCAATTAATCGAAGGAATAAGCAAAATAAAATTTTTTGACAAAATGGCGGCTTCTCAAAAAAAAATCGATTTTTGACCAAAATTTTGGTCTTAAATTGTTTATGAAAAAAAAAATATTTATCGGTGAGAAAAATCCTTCGATTTATTACTAAAAAATATACTTAAGAAGCTGGTGTTAAAATTTGAGACTGATCGGTTCAGCCGTTTCCGAAAAATCTTCGTCACCGACTTTAAAAACAGTTTTGAGAAAAACGCGTTTAGTTTCAAAAGCACTTTACATAGAGTACAATCGCTCTGACACGTCTTTACAAATATGCGTGTAACTTCGAAAATAATCGCCGGATTGCCTTGAAATTTTCTGTGTGTGTATTTGAATATATGTACATTACGAAAATGAAATTTAAAAAATCGATTTTTGAAAATTCTAACTGATATAACCCCTTAAGACAGTCACCATTATGTTAATGACGTCTAGATGGCTTTTTAATGTCTCTCTTGTAGATATTTGTATCACTGCTCTCAAAGAAAGCTAACAGTTCTTACTGGAAATCCACTTTATAGTGGTTTTCTTTGCCGTATGGATAATTCTCTCACCCAGGGAACATTGGTGAAGTAACAATTACCTCTGCTGCTCTGTTCAAGATAAAACTCAATGTCTAATATACGCGACTTCTATTTTTACAACCTCTACTTTGTTTCCGAATTGTGGTGCAAATGTCACTTTTATCTTTAAGGTAAGAAATTGTAGTGATTATCAGACCAACAAATAATAATATCCAGAGGTGAAAAATTCTGCCTGAGAAAACTTTAAAAAAAATTGCAAACACCCAATATTTATAATCAAGATATATGGTTACGAAATGTGGCAATTTATACCAGCAAAATATTACTTTTAATTTACTGAGCTGCAATATTATTAAAAAACAGATATATTTCTCATATGCAAATAACTGAAATAACCAAGATAATAGCTCTGTTCATAGAGGAATCACAAACCGATCAGCGCCAATCAAATTTTAGGTATTTGGTAACGTGACAGTTTGCCGACTGGTTTCCAGTAATTTCATTGGCTCTGAGTGGTTTGTGACTCTTGTGCGAACAGGGCTTATAAATGGTAAAAATTGATACATGTTAAAATAGTACATACCTAAAATGATAAAAAAGCACAATTATTGCACAATTTGGCATAAATAAATACAGAGAAACATAATCAATATAATTATAAAAAGAGATTAATTTTCACATCAACATGCAGGAGTAGCACAGCAGATTTACGTGAAAATATT
Source organism: Philopedon plagiatum (assembly GCA_963971165.1). Taxonomy (NCBI): domain Eukaryota; kingdom Metazoa; phylum Arthropoda; class Insecta; order Coleoptera; family Curculionidae; genus Philopedon; species Philopedon plagiatum. Next base: position 19,434,345 of record OZ020190.1, on the reverse strand, counting down.
TGTCATATACAATGTGTCCCCGGATGGAGTTGTAAAAGGAAAAAATCGATATTATTGCTTTAACCAGGAAAGGTCTAATCTTGTTAAACAAACAATAAAAATGAAATAAGAATTTGTACAATTCTGGAAAAAATTATTATTCTAATCCTCCTTCAACCACCACACATTTCTCAAAATTAAAAATAAATTTACCATAGACCTTACAAATGGTTGCAGGTAAATTTATTTCGTTTGCCGCGCCCTATGTTCATGCTCTTAGTATTTCCCGATCATGCGGCAGGTCATCTGCATATACTTTTTGCTTTAAAACACCCCACAAGAAAAAATTCATAGGCGTAAGGTCAGGTGATCTAGGAGGAACATTAGGACGAAATCTTCCCATCCATCTTTCTCCAAAGTGACGTCAACCACTGCCGTACCAAAAGTCAATTGCATATTGATAAGAGACGTTTTCAATTCTGTAACGTTTCATTAGATAAATCCATTCTTCTTTGGTGAGCACTTTGTAAAATGTAAGGTTGTATTCGTTGGGGATTATAAACAACTTTGTTTTATAAACATTTTGTTTAAAATAATAAATAGTGGCACTTCTCTCTTAAAGCATTTTCATATTTTCTTAATTTATTAAGACCCTGTACATCTGATCTAAAATTTTTATATGCTAAACTCACTTTTTCGATAAGCAGAATTTTTTATAAAGAATGACTTTGCCTCGTAAAACCAATAATAAAGATTTTCCTCTTGTCAAGTCCATCCGGGGACACACTGTATGTTGGCAGAAGAAAATTTTATATGTCATACCTAATAGTTCTGTATTATTCGCATTACTTACTTTGGTATTAATACATTTATAGTAGGGATGAAACGGAGCTGCCTCAGGCTGGATTACCGGACACCGAACGTCCGGACAAATTTGAAAGCCAGACACCGGACATCCAGCCAGACTTATTTCTTTTTAGTAATTCCTTATCAGTTACTTACAAAATAGTTATAAAAATAATTCCCTTGAGTTTTTTTTTTGTGTGATTTAAAGTAATTTCTCGCTTCTTTAATATTGTTATTTTGAATGAAATTGAAATTTAAAAAAAATGAATTTAAACTAGTAATTTAATCAGACATACAGGGTGTCCGAAAAGTCTTAGTATTGGCAAATATCTTTGCTATTAGTAAAGACTGAGATACCAAATTTTAGGTGTATCTTATTGGTTAATATGTCTACTTCTTTAAGTAATTTAACTATTCAACCTCCATGAGAGGTGACGCTACGGAGTTATGGTCGAAAAATGCAAATATAACATAAAAATAAAAAATCGTGAAAAAAAATGTAAGTAACTTTATTTCTGTTATTAATTTTAAAGTAGTTTAAAATGACCACCATGAACTTCTTGGCAGTTATAAAGCCGATTTTGGTACTCATTCCTCACATCTTCGAGAATGGCAGGTGTTACTTCTTGGCAAAGTTCCAAAATCGACTTTATTACTGATAAGAAGTTCATGGTGGTCATTTTGAATACCTTTTAAAGCAATAAGGTGCTTAAATTTTTTTAACGATTTTTTATTCTTATGGGCTTGCCTGCTAAAAACGATTTAAGATATGGGCCTCGGGTTTGCGGTAGTTTTTTTTTTTGAAGACCTTTATAATGAGGTACCACACGGCATAGGTTGCATGTTACATTTAAAATTTTTGACCTCAACTCCCTATAGTCACCCCTCAAGGAGGTTAAAAAAGTTAAATTGCATAAGAGAGTACCAAGATTAACCAAAAAGATAGACCTAAAATATGGTGTCTCTATTTTTACTAATAGCAAAGATAACATAAGATCCAGAAAAACGTCCTCAAAGTATATCGTGGAATCAATTACGCACGTCTTGAATTATTACCGTTTAATACATGCAACGGATGCGACTAAGAGAGGTAGACACAGTGGAAATCATGGCAACACTGTCCAACATTCCTGGCGGCTGCCTCTTCCAACACTAATGGCGTGCTTTGTTGCAATACATTTTTGTTACCCTAATATTACTGATGTGTAGATATATGTAAAACTACACCAATGGATTCGATACAAGTGAATACAATCTCATTTACTTGTGAAAAGGAACTTATCGGTTTAAATAGTCCAATTTTTTGCAAACTTGACACTGCCGCACCATATTTAAATGTTTTTTTCGCAAAATATCAGCTTCTTTAAAGAAAAACACACAAACGCTTCTCGCAAACACAAAATAACACAATTCCACTTTCGAACAATGTAGCAAACGTCAACGAATTTTATGAATGTTCACTTGTGTCACTTTTTACTTCAGTGAAACTGGTAGTAAACCGTCCAATAGCGTTATCACTTTTACTTAATAACTTAATAATTTATCACAGTGGGAAGGGAATAAAAGTTTATTCGGCTATGACGCATAAAATAGAATAAAATGTGGGTATTACTTTTTTATTACTTAATACTTATTTATGCTAATTTTATTAGATGAAAATATAGTCAAATAAATGTCATGTAATACTATGTTGCTTGGATGGCATCAATCAGGACATTTTGTACCTACACTTTGGCAACCGTCTGCAGTTGATCAGTCAATACAATCCACCAGTTTTTAGTGCAAATTCAATGACTGATTGCTTTGAATAGTAAATAACTTTGTCTTTAGTTTTTTTAAAGTCTATGAATATTACTCTTGAAAGGTGACATAGGTAAAAAGGTATAGGTGAATGAAAAATAGAACTGTCAAGTTCCGAAGTTTTTATTTTTAAGAAAATTAAATTGACCACAGCAGAACAAAAAGCTTTTATGATCGAAAGTTACTTTAGGAATGGTAGAAGGGTTGATGGTCAGTGGGTTTAATTAACACGGGACGCCATTCAGGATTTTTAAACAGAATTTCCCCCCATAGTCATGAATTTCGACCAGTTTCGCCAAGTTTTGACTAGATCTGTGGCTTTGTTTAGAGAAACAGGAAGTGTGAATGAAAGGAAGGCAGTGGGAGACCCAAAGTTCGCACTGCACAAAAAGTAGAATTGAGGAAAATTGTTAATGAACACCTGTAAAGCCCTATTCAGCCTTTAAGCCAGTAAGTAAATGTACCCTACGGAACCTGCAATACAATCCTGAAATGTGTCCTGCATATGCAAGCTTATCATCTAAGCTCAGTCCAAGAATTTTTACCAAACGACAAGCCGCAGCGAATGCAATTTTCAGTGGTTTATGGGTAATTTGCATAATAATGAAAACGTACTTAAAAAAAAACTTTTTTATTGACGAGGCATGGTTTACCTCTCTGGTTATGTAAATTCTGAACAAATGAGAATGTGAAGTTCGCGTATGGGCGGCCATATCGAAAAGAAGGTTAATTGGATCGATTTTTGATCGAAAATTTGTAAACGCATTAGACGTTGAAGAGATGCGACAAGGCTATTGCCGGCAGGACAGCGCACCAATTCCCGTAACTCTTGATAACTAAAATTTTTGGAAGAGTTTTTCGAGGACCGAATCATTAGTCGTAAAATGCCAGTTAGGTGGCCACCAAGGTCCTGCGATCTTACGCCGTGCGACTTTTTTTATGCCACACATTAAAAACTCGGTTTTTAAAACCCCTTGTAATTACAAATAAATTTCAGGAGATTAACAACTCCCCCAAAGTGCTCACCAATGTTTTTGATGCTGTAAAAAGAAGAATGATAACATGTTTGGAAGTAGAGGGTTGACACATCTCTAATTTACAGGGTTGGCAAAAATTATGATTTTTTTAAAAAATCAAAAAAATCAGATTTTTTTGATTTAAATCAGATTTTTTTTATTTAAGTCAAAATTTTTGAATTTTATTTAGGTTTGTATTATTTCATTATTGTTTGTTCAGATGTAACACAATAGTAAATAATTAAAATGCAGTAAATATTAAACTAATGGAGTAGAAAATATAAATTTAATAATATTAATATTAATTCAAACTTCAGCAAACGAAACAGAAAACGGTAATTTTAAATACACAAACAAAAAACAATAGGTACATATTATATAGCTACCTATACCCTATGCCAGTGGTTCCCAAATGGTGGTCCGCGGACCCCTAGGGGTCCGCAGGTTATTTTGCGGGGGTCCGACAACCTTTGCTTTGAAACACTTGATGCCCTTTTGCACGACGTATGTGTGAACAAACTTTCTCTGAATACATTCTGCTAAAATCCAAACAAAGAAATCGGCTGGATGTTGCTTCAGATCTAAGATTAAAAATTTCCGTTCAGATTTACTAAGAAGGTTTAAGATTTAGTACTGGTTTAAATTGAAATCTTCTAGTTGGTCAGTTATGTTTTGGCAGGTTTTTGTCCTGTCATTGTTAATAAGTCGTTATTAAAAACTTATGAATTATTCTGATATTTCACCGATTTGCTTGGTTTCCAAATCATTTTCATCTTGGAACGAGTTGCTGTAATGAAAGTTAGTTCTATTTTTGTCAAAAGTGCTTACTAAAATTGCTCTTTTCTTTACAAATTTGTGAGAAAGCTCAAAAATAAGTTCATAGCATAAAACTTAATTGTCTTACACTTGTCAGTTTAAAACTTTTGGCTGTCAAATTAGACCGCACGACGTTGGAGCATCTGGCTATTCAAATCTTAGACCAGATTTAGAAAGAACTATGACAGGAAAAACAGTATTTCATTCTTCTCATTAAAATCCAAAACTGATGATTGATATATTATATATTTTTTCTGCTAGAAAAGAGAATATATTTTGTTCAGTTAAGTTGAGTTTTTCAGTTACTTTTTTAGGATGCCGTCTTTATTTATAAATAGCATGATGTCTTTTGGTGCAAAATGCCAAGCCATATTAAAGGCATTGAATAAATCGGCACTTTTGAAATAAATATTTTTTTAACAAAGGTTGTTTCTTTTATTATTTTTGAAGCTAAATTGTTCATGGGGGTCCGCATGTTACTAATTTCTAATTTTGGGGGTCCAGAATTTCGAGACATTTGGGAACCACTGCCCTATAGGCAGGGCCGTCCCTACCCGGGAGTGCAAGGAGTGCGGTGCACGCCAGCGGCGTTTTGTTAGGGGCGGCAAAATTACTAGACTGTTTCGGCTGTCTTTTCTCTATCACGAACAGCGTCCGTTGCGATCGCAACCGCTGCTTGCCGCCCGACTAGTACGCAGCAACGCAGCGGAAGCAGAAGGTTTATTAGTTAGAACACGCAAAAAAGTAAAACTATTTCACTATGAATCCGAAGACCAAGTATCTACAGACCCTAAGAGCAAATTTAAACTATTTTCCATCCAACTCGCGGCACGCGTACCACATAGTGGCACGCCTGGCTCTCTAGAGTGGCACGCAAACATTTGACACAAATAATTTTTTTTTAAATCACAAAACGAATGAACCAAGTAGAAAACTCACCAAAGCAAAAAAAAATACCCCGCATTGCGAACCAACATATGCACACAAAAATTTTGCTTGTGGCGCCGTTAACCTTATACATAAACATAAAATATTGCCTTCCGAAAAATGAGTGGCACGCCCAAAATTTTTGTTTTCAAAAGTGGCACATCTTACAAAAAGGTTGGCCACCCCTGCTATAAAAGAACGTTTTGAGCTCTAAAAGCATATTAATACAGATTCGCATTTTTGCATAATTTGAAAGAACTAATACAAATTTCGAGTCCAAAGTTAAAAAACCATTGTACTGATCTAGAATTATCATTGTCATTTATCTAGAACCGACTGTCCAAAAGATATTTATGCTGTCGATTTATCAGAGGAAATCCGACATATTCAAAACTTTATAGGAACCAAAGAAACTCCAAAATAAATTTTGAATTTCATATATAAAATGTAACCTCAGAATTTCAAAATCTGTCTATTGTTTTAAGGATACTTTTAACATTGCCTGTTTCGGTTGCCAGCGGAGGATCGTTTTCACAACTGAAAATGATAAAAAATTATATTTAAGAGCGTCAACAACACAAGATAGATTTAATGCTTGCCTTAATATCCAGTGGCGACTGGTGAAATTTCAAAGTTGTATATTATCTCTGTTCCTACTTACAGGACCCGTATCAAATTTAGGGGTTTTCATAGTGAACCCACTGGGAATGTTTTGGTAAAGAAAAAAGACATTTTGTAATTTGCGAAAAAAAGTTAAATTTTTAGTGTGCCCCTCCTAAGAAAAAAATTAACAAGTCTAATATTTGTTTAGAAAAAATAATAAATAAAATATCTAGACGTGTTCATTTTTTTCTTAGGAGGGGCACACCAAAAATTTCACTTTTTTTCTCAAATTACAAAATATTTTTTTTCTTTACCAAAACATTTCCAGTGGGCTCACTAGTAAAACCCCTAAATTTGGTACGGGTCCTGTAAGTACGAACAGAGATATACAACTTTGAAATTTCACCAGCCGCCACTGTTAATATCAATAGAACATAAGATATGTGAAAATTTAGACATACAAAATCTTATTAAAATATTTGCCGACATGAAGGCAAGGAAGATAAATTTTATTTAAGATTTTATATTTTAATAATAATTAAAAAAAGTACTTTATTGATCGTATTTTTGTTAACTTTAACAATACTGATTTTTGTTGTTATGAATTTTATTTTTTAAAGTTCTATAGTTTTTTTGGAATTTTATGTTTTTTAAAATTCTATATTTTTTTATTTTTTAATATATTTACAAAAAAAAACAATAGTTTCCTTAGTAATTTTCCAATCCCATGTACTGAATTTTTTAGCTGTAGGCGGCAAAATTTGGTTTGCACGCCAGCGGCACATAGTATAGGGACGGCCCTGCCTATATGGTAGATAATAAAATCAAGTTGAGTTAAAATAGAATAATCATTCACATTCTCGTAATTATTATGTAATAATAAAATATCATTATGAAGAAAAATGATTTAAATCATTGATTTTTTTCAAAAAAATCACTTGATTTAAATCACGATTTACTTAAATCATGATTTAAATCATTTGATTTAAATCAAGCCAACCCTGCTAATTTAGATGAAATTTATAATTTTTAGGTTCTTTGTTGTATATGTTTTTTTTATTCTGTATTATGCAATGACAATGACAATAATGTAATTTTCTTAAAAATAAAAACTTCAGAACTAAACAGTTTTATTTTTCAATCAGCTATACCTTTTACCTATGTTACCTCTCAGGAGTACTAATTCAAGACATGCATGATTGATTCCACGGCATACTTTGAGGACTTTTTTTATCTTTCGTTATTTGCCCATACTAAGACTTTTCGGACACCCTGTATAAATATATTTGGTTATATAATGAAGCAAACGGGTATATTTGTAGTATTCCCCAGAATATGTGCTAGTTAAATAAAAATCATTATCTGGTTTTTTGTTGCTGTAGCCACACTAATCGCTAAGAGCGGGCCATTTTTTTAAAACAGCGGAACAATTTTGCCGTTTTCTGTTTCGCTTTCTATGATTCCAGCAACGCTTTTTTGCTGTCAGTCTGTTATGTGCATAACTCAAAAACAACAGTGCTAAAATTACTATTGATTATGGTTAAAACTTACTGATGTCGCGTCGGTGGTGTATCAACGTATTAAAGTAGACAAACATGTTAAACTTGTTAAAATCTATTGACGAAATATGATAAAAATTGTATACATTTGAAAATAATGATGTCCAAGCCTGTAACTTGAAAATTAATTGACGGAAGAAAAAAATAAAAAACAGAAAACACCACAAAAAGCTGTAATTTTTTAAAAACAGTTTCATGGACATTTTCATTCAAATAAGTACATAATGACAAAAACCACACAGTGTCTGAAATACATTCGCTAACTTTTGGCGAATCAAGTCCAAGGATGGGTCTGTGGAGGAGAGCAATACATAGATATACATATACCCTCCAGAAATTGGATTTATTCAATTTTGTAGATTGTATCTGAATTACAATAATTGGCAGTGCTTATTTTATAATTTTACCATAAATTTCTTTTAAAAAATCAATTCAAAAAAATAAATTAAAGTCCTGCCGAAGACAATAAGTAATCCAGCCAGAAATTGATGCGTTAGGTAGGCAGAATGTAGAATGGCAGGCTGCAAACCTAAGCAAACTCACCCAAGATCGAAAGAGATGGAACAAAGTTTTAAGGATACTAGCTCAATTTCCATCCTGCCTTACACCTTTACAGGCAGATAGGCCCCGGGATTAGGTAAGTAAGTTTGGCGCTCGGTTAGGCGGTATGTCCGTTCCATCCCTAATTTAAAAGGTGTTTGTTGGGCCTGCTCTTTTAACAGTAATAAGAAATGAAAATTGAATTGCAGAATATTTTGAATATAAAACCAATTAAGTAAGTTTCGATTGATATCATTTGGGCCACTACAGAATTAAAAAAATCCTATTAAAAAATTGGAATTAAAGCAAGTAAACACTTTTATTGTATTTAAATTTAAAAGAGAGAGGGATAAAAGCAAAGGGAAGGAGTATCATCCTATAAAGTATACACCAGCAAATAAGCACAAGGTAAATATTGATACACACAAACAACCATGATTAGTAAAAAGCTAATATACCAACTTTTGAAATAAATCTTTTCTTTGTTCAGTGGTCCAGGGTCGCCCATAAAATCCTAAAATATAAGAAATGGGTAAATACCTATTTTACTTTCACCATTTAATACAAAAATTTCTAAATGTAAAGCTTATCTTGTGGTTTGAACTTAAATATATTAAGCACTCTGGCAGTATTGTTTCTTTTATCTTCTATGCTAGTAAACTTTTTTTGAAAAACATATAATGTACTTAATACCTATATAATTTCATAAAACAATTTAAATATAACCAATTTTAATTATTTCAGTAACAGATATAAAATTACAATTATCTGATTTAAAGCATCGTTACAACAGGCCTATGCTAGAGTTGTCTCTTAACTGTTAGAGTTGTCACTTTTACTTCCACACTTGTTAAGTGTTTATCTTAGTGTTCCTTAGCTTCTAGACTAAACAAATTAGACATTCATCGCTGATTTAGTTAATAATACTTTTGTATATAGTACTAAACAAATTGTGTGCCCAACAATCAATAGAATTCTTTCTCTGGCCCTATCTAAACATGCTAAATATTTTTGTGTATATTCTGACTATCCTAAACTACTTAAGCATTAGTTTAAACTTTAAAAACTAACAAAACTTATCAATTTTTTAGGATAACGATACAACATTATAAAGCACTTAGTAAGAAAGTGGAAAGTAGCCAGAATAGTGTACGAACCTAAAAATTGCAATACTGTAAAAAACAGCATTTCGGGATTTACTTAAGGCTCTAAACTTAAATTTATACGTTAAATATGCAGGACAGGAAGTGTATAAGGAACCTTTGTGAGAAAAAAACCCTCAACAATTAATAACTCACAAAAAGATTAAAGTTAAAGTAATTAAGCAACTGCATTAGTCTTGATAATTTAACCAAGTGGTAACGGAAACAGTTTAACTCACTAGTATGGAGAAAAAAACGCTTATTGAAATAAAAGCCGCTTAAAAATACAAAATGCCTCTAGAAATGGGTTTACATTTATGGTAATTTTCCGTTAGCTAACTTACCCTCGACGACACCACAGATGAAATTCCCATTTTTTGTATTTAGGTTTTCCGAAACTGATGAATTTGTTACTTCTGCCATTTTGGTTTAATTTTCACTAAAAATTTTCATATAAAAAATAAACTTAGAGCCAGAGAAAACGACTGAAATTGTCAATGTCGGAAATTGAGCTGTCACTCACTGAAATGAACTGATTGAACTGCCTCGTTCCGAAAACTGTGCCGAAAATAGACAACCCATAAACCCTGAGACAAGGAAAGTCTAAGCATAAACCTATCTGGGGGCGCCATCTATTGTTTTCAGTTCTAGGATCATCGTTTCCATATCGTTTCTCAAACTGGGGGTCGCGACCACGATACACGATGTGGACCTTATGTGGACAATCAATCAATCAATGTATGTATTTATCTCTTTATTTATATGATTATTTTAAATCATATACTATAAAGTTTGTATTATAATCAGGAGGCAAAGTATGCTGCCAATAGAATTTATATAAAATCGCCTTTAACTAACGTAAACTCTATATTATTATTGCGCGTTATAAATTTCAAAAAGCAGTCACGGCGTGACGTCATGCGCGAACCCGGACGAATTTGACACGGTTTGGTAGGGTGTCATATCATACCTTCCTTTTATTGTATTATGGGCATACCGTTGTGAGTGTATCGGATCGTGTCTTAAATGTAAAACTGTGATAAATGTTAAAATATATAGTGAGGGAGTTGTAAGGCTTTTTGACTGTCTAGGGGTTCCCGACACTATAAAAGTTAAGAAGTGATGGCCTAGGAGAGGTCATTAATTTATTAAAATACAAGAACCATTTGAAAAAGTCTCGCTTTTCCTGAAAAGTATGAAAAAACTGAATCCTCTCTTACTTGGTTACTCATTCTCATGTCATTTTGGGTAATAAAAGGCCCATTATACCAATTTAACATTTTATTTTGTACCATAAGGACGAAATTTATATTTTGTTAAAACTGTTGTTCTTGCAAGCTTCTCTTGATTTTGACAAAACATTACTATACATAACAATAACAAATCCTTTTTTTTTGTGAACAATCTTTAAAAAATCCATTAGGAAATTTATTACAAAACTTATTCACTTACTTAATTATAAATTATAAAATAGATAATTATTTCAAAGTTTTTAACCAAATCTACATATTTTAATAAACCAGAAACTACCTCTATAATTAAAGCTTTAATTTTTCCTTAATATTATCAGGGATTCTTAATTTTTTTATCAAAATATCTGTGTCCATAGGACCATGTTCTTGCATTTTTATTACTAAATCATTTAATCCAGCCCTGCAACCTTCAAACCACCTGTCTATAGATACCTTCAGTTTTTCTGGACTGTGCTTCTTTTTATACACTTGTGCTTGTTTTAGTTTTTCTAACTTCTCTTCTTTTTGTCTTATTTCATTTTCCATAGTTAAAATAAGTTGTAATAAACTATCACGTTGCTTCTTATCATTTTCTGGCGAGGAAGTGAAATGTTCATCATCATCTTCACCATAATAATCAATTGTTAAACAAGGTTTTTTATTATTATGCTTAATAAGCTCAGGTGTAGATGGAAGACTTTCCAGTTGAATATCATCATTATTGTCATCATTTTTTAATTTATCTGTAAAATCACTTTTAGTAAGACGTGCTAAGCTTACAGTAACATTTTGTTTTAATTTTGTTTCACTGGCTGTTACTTTTTCCAACTGTTTTTGCAGATCCTTGTTAGACTTTTTGGTGGAGAGAGAGCGTTTCACTTTTGTGTCAACAGTTCGGTCTATAGATGGACACAAAATAGCAACATAATCTTTTTTGTCTACTCGACAACTTTTGGCAGCATTGATATCCCCACTTTTTCTTTTGTTAGTCTGTTTATTATTTGTGAAACTACTAAAAGCTTCTATGTCTTCAAAACCTCCTTTGTCCATGTTTTCTTCAAACTTTTTAGGATCATTAGAATATTCTTTTAAATAGTCTTCTGTAGTAAATCTGGCTAACATAACTTTACTGGTGCTTTCTTCTAAGGTTGTATGAATCTTTTTCATGACTTTACTTTTTGGGGATGCAGTTTTTTCAGAGTTTTTATGTTCTGGTGAGTTTCCACTGAAGTCACTAGTACTATCTAATCTTAATTTACGTTTTACAGCTGATTTACAGTTGTGTTTTTTGGGGCTTTTCTCTAAATGATTTGAGCAGAGAGTCTCCTTTTCTTGAACAGAAGTAACAACTGAATTATTTGAAAATTTTTCTTCATTTGTATTAGATAAATCTTCAATTGTGTTGATATTTTTACTTTCTTTAGCAGGACGAAGGTGTATCTCAGCTGTAACAATTATTTTTTGTGTGCCAATTCTCTGTTTTAGACTGTCTTCTAATGTACTCTCCTTTTCACTTTTTGGTGTGACTGGGATTGTGACTGTTTCTATCATAGGTATATTATTAGGTTTAACAGAAATTTTATTAGCTAATTCTACTTTCACTTCTGGAGTTTTTTCAACCTTCCCACTGTTACAGGAAGGATTGTCGACTGCAACTTTCTTAATTGTTTTCTTTGCTTTTTTTGGAGTAGGAAATTTATTAGGTGTTTCATTATAATCAACATTCACCTGGTCTTTCTTGGAACTCTCAATATTTTTGCTATCCACCTTACAACTCTCTTCTACAGTTTTATTAGAGGTAGGCACCAGGGAAGCTTTAACAGCTGAAATATTTGGAATTGTGGTAAGAGGACCTGCAATAATATTATTGGGAGTCTTTTTGGTTCGTGACAAACCCACTCTTCGACATGGGGTTAACAAATTTTTGCTTATTCCTGAAGTAATATAGTTTTTCGGTGTGGTCATTTTTTTGTTGGTATCGAAGATGAACTTTGTCGTTTGGTGGGTGGACGTGACGAAATTATATGTTTTTACATTTTACAGTTTATTGCACTCTATTAAAAAGTTTTTTTGCACCGAAAACAACGAACTTAAAAGCACTATTTTATTGTTTGTTGTTTATTTACAATTTCTGAATTTTCAGGTTAAGTTCTAGTTGTAGTTCATTCTTTCATTCTAGTTCTGGGGATTTGTATATCGATCTCTTCAAAGACATATCGATATGATACGAGTTCTAAATCCGAACGTACCTCAAAGGTTGACAAGGAAATGTCAAAATGTCAGCTGACGCAGTATTCGGGGACTTGGGTAAAGTATTGGGATATATTCATCATGATAAAAAGAAAATTTGAAAAACTTAAAAAAAGATAGCAGAAACGATTACTAAGACACTATGAATCATAGTGAGGAAGATCCATGGACTGTATACAAGGCCTCTCAGTATTTACCGGCTGTGTTAAGTGACCCCAACAAAGGTAAACAGTCTAACTTTTTTACAAGAACTTGGGGTGATTCTTTTGTAGAAAAGACGGAAATTGAGAAGAGTCCCTTTTTGCCCGAAATTACTTACCCTCACTTTGATCAGTATCTCCGTAAATATGGCAAACGGCATAAAAGGCACCAAAGGTTAAGTCAGACAAAACTGGAGGACAGTATTAAGCCAAAAATTAAGTCCGAAGTTCCTAGTTCTTATGATAAATTAAGTATCATTCCCAAGATTTATATGCAGAATGATTTTAATTTAAATGATCCAAAGGTAAGATTTACTTAAGGATTTAACAATTTATTCTAAAATTATTTCATTAGAATATTTAGCAGTTTAAGCACCTCCCAGTTTACCTTCAAAAATATTATTTAATCCACATAATATATTCTGTAATCTCAATATTAGTTTTAACATTTTTGTTTGTAAATGACAGAGTAATATAAACTTAGGTACCTACTTATTGTAATGGGCCAAATAGTAATCTCTATATAGGCATAGGTAATAAAAAAAGAAACTGACTGAGTGACTGACATATCAATGCACAGCCCACACCTCTGGGTCTAGAAACTTGAAATTTTGCACAGAGATTTCTTACATAATGTAGGCAGGGTTTTTCAAGATTCAACCCCTAATGGGGCGAAACAGGGGTTTCAACTTTGTCTGGAGAAAAAATATTAGATGGTCCTATTAACGCGAAACTTCATAGAAGTACTCTAAAAAATAAATGTTTAAATATGTGTCTCTCAGTTTTATAATAAATCAACCCCTAAGGGGGTGAAATGGGGTTCAAAATTTATAATGGAGTAAAATTGTTATAGGTACCGCGGGTGGAAGCTAGTAAAAATATATACGCTTTATCTTAACAATATTTTTGTATCAATTTCGCTTAAGTACTTGTGTCTGTTGACATATTCAAAAAAAGAAGGCAAAGTAAAAAGCTAATCGAAGCTATTAATTTAAGCTTAAGTATAACAATAAAAATATACTTAATCACAGAAAAAGGTTTTATTTTGCTAGGTGTACTATCAGAGTAGTACTGACTATTATTCTTACCACATAGAAGCGGGTCGCTGTTACAAAAAAACCATGCTTATTAAGTAAATTTTTATTAAAATTAAAATACAACTGAAGAGTAGAATAGATAAGTCAGCTATGTGCCAAAAATAATTTTGTCTTGTGTTTTACATACCTAATCCTAATAATGGTCCAACTGCCAAATGACCCATGTGATAAACAAAAATTTGAATGATCTGAATTTTACGGATTTTTTAATGGAAAAACATAAAAAAAAATTTACCAGATTTGGAAAATTTAATTCCTTTTTAAAAAATTGAATACCTACCTAAGTATACTTACTTAAGTATTAAAAATTGCCCAATATGCGAGTTGTGATTTTTACAAATACTTAATAGTATTTATTTAGTGTTTTACTGTTTATTGAGCTATTTATATTTGAAAGTAGCTTAATTCGCGATATAGCACTCAGTCTGGCAACACAGATGCGAATGTGGCATGAGCCTGTCTGAGTCTGCTAATTTTAGGTTTGTTCTTTTGTGTTGCACCAGACTGGACTTTTCCGCACTTTTTTTTTATTTGTGGAAGATAACTGTAATAAAGTGACCATATTTGATTTAGGTAAAAGCGGGACAAAAATCTGGAAAAAAATTTGCCGTCAACAAAACAGAAAAACGAAGGGTCTCCTGGCACCAAGGCGCGATTTTTTTTTTTAATAAACGCAAAAATTTAATGATCCGAAGTTATATTTCTATTAAAAAAAACTATTTAAGGCTATGTTTCTTTATTTGATTGAAAGCAGGACGCCTGTAAAATCGGGACTGACCATTTAAAAGCAGGACTGTCCCGCCAAAATCGGGACGGGTGGTCACTTTACCTTTAAGCAAAAATTCAGTGCAGATTAGTGCAGTTTTGTGCAACCGAAAAGAACAAACCTTTTATATTTATATGCATTTCAATTTATATTGGAGGTTGCTGCTTATTCTTTGTGTTTTGTGCAGCGACGCGACAAGGGGGGGCTGCAGCCCCCCCACCCCAGGCTGACATCCCAGACATACAAAAATAAAAGAAGGGCACTACTAATTGAAAAAGTCCACCGAATTGCACTATTCAGCCACCCCCCCCCCCCCCAAGACGAAATCCTGGGTGCGCTACTGGTTTTGTGTTGCTGTCTGCTGTGTAGAAGTATAAGTACTTATAGGTGTAAGGTCTATGTGTGCGGTTTGATAATAAATTAAGGAATAAGGATATTTAATTCATAATTTGACTTTTTCTTTTATTTCAGTAAAGTTTTAAAGTTGTTTAAAAAAAACCTGGAGGCTTTGTATTTTTTGCTTTAAAAACCCGTTAAAAAAAACTGAACGATTTTTTATTCGTTGCATCACTAACTATTAGATGTACAGATAGTACCTACAGTGTTGTTGATTTTTTGACACGAAACATGGAAAATGTCAAAAGACAGAACGAATAAGTACCTAATTAGGTACTTAATAGGTACTTATAGGTAGGTACTTATAGGTAAAGAAAAAAAGTTAAGATATACACAGCTTCTATAATGTGTCTTACAAAGGATTTTTTTCAATACATAGCTTAAAACTGACTTTTTGGCACTATGCCGACTTAGGTATCTATTTTACTCTTCTACAATTGTTCAGAATTTAACAATCTTTGCATGCAAGAATGAATTATAAGTACATAAGTCCTATTCTGTATGACCCCTTGTACCGACATACATATAGGTATATGACACTGATGTTGCAAAAAATGTCACTTGTAAGTATGTATATTCAATTTTTTACAAACTAAAGAATGCTTCAACTTATATACACCTAATCTTTATTGAAATTTAAATGATCTTGAAAAACGATTATGTTCAGGTTTTATTGGGTTTGCCTTGAAAATATGGAGGCTATTAAAAATCATACTGATTATTTGCAGTACAAGCACGTTTATGATTGTGTCACCAGTTTTAAACCTTATGTTAAAGGATTGGAGAACTAGATATCACTTGTGCTAGAAATAGGTACTAACATTTGTAAAAGACACAAGTTTCTGTGTGTATTTATTGCAAAGGAAAATAAAATCTAGGCAAATAGTTACCAAATTGCAAAATAAGTGGTCAGACTGCCACTAATTTATTTTTGGAAATAAAAAAATACAATCTATTGCCGCAAAATCCACATGAAATTGTATAGAAGTAATTATTTTAGAAAATATTAGGATTATTAATAAAATATTTTTTTACACTTTGTCGCAGTTGGAACCGAAGTTGGAACCCTACTGAACTTTTTTCTTATTGCTTCTTCTAGAAATATTGTTGAGGAAACCCAACCGTTTATTCAATTTCTATAACTCTATTTTTATTTCCAAATAAATATCAATAACCAAGCAGGTATAAAATCCCCCACAAAATATATAAGCTCAAACTTGTCTTTCTTGGAAATTTAACTCGCTTAAAATACGCAGTTATCGGCAAAATACAAAGACTAATTCAGCTAAAATAACAAAAGAAAACTTTCCTTTAATTTAGTTCTTCTAAGAACGGCACGTTGTCTGCGAACTTCAAAGACTTAGTTTCCTTTGAACTTCTCTTATCTTTTAGTTTTATTGCCTTTGCGTTTTAAAATTACATTTCTCGGAACCGGTTAAAATAGGCCAGCAACCATGACAGAAAATACCAACCCCTTTGCGTCTCTGAACCTTGTCGAGTGCAAGCCCTGCCTTTTCCTATTCCCTAATGGTGAGACGAGACTCGCGTCATCGCGAAAGTGACCTGCAATTGGCCGCATCCGTTCAAACCAATCCGTGAAAAGGTGTTACGTTTTAGTTAGGCTTACGTCCCGAGAGGAGAACTTCAGTAGTCGACTACACTAGCACAAAGAAAGACTGTCGCGTCCCTTGACGCGACAGAAGCGCAAAGGTCTCGTAGACCAAAGGTCTAGCAGACTAAAAGTCCAGTATTTCTCTTAGGCATAGTCCTGTAAATCTCGTTAAGTGACACAAATTAGGTGTACCAGTGTGGGAACAGTCCCAGTGTTTCTCTTAGGCATGGTCCTATAAATCAATAACATCTCGTACCACCAGATTATGACTAATTTATATCAGTTACCTGTCAAAACCAATAGTGTATAAAATACCCATTTTTAAGAGTAATAAATATACAAAATTGTTTAGTGAAATCAACGTCTTTTAATAAAACAAGTCGTGGCTGCAGCAGATCGCGCATTTGGATGACAGTGAACCAGTTACCTAATGGAAATATATTACAGTAAGTGGAGGTAGGGTTTAAACTAGAGGCCTTATCCTTACAAATATATTGTTCCATAGCATATTGTTTTCCTATACATATACGAGAATATAGAGCCGTATTGAAGGAGCCCCCCTCCCGTGGATGCTCGAGTGGGCTAATTAGAGTATGAGTTGGCTATTAGGACCAAAAAAACGTCGACAGTTTTGCTCGAAATGAGTTTTCAAAAATAAGTCGACAATTTTGAATTTTTATCTTCGCACAGATAGATGTTTTTCTCCACTCCCCCCCCCCCCACACACACACACAAAAGGAGATAGTGTGCCTTTGCGATTATATACCTAAGATCCATACGAGCGCAGCCGCTAGCTAGCTAGCATCATCATATTTTTACATGTATTTTTAATCATATATTTTATCAGTTGACAAATTCTGCGGATGTAACGGAACAAATAACTTTCTTTCTTTTCATGTCACATATTACATTTTCAGGTATTTAATGAGGTTTTTGAAAACAAATCAAAAACAGAACATGATGTACAGGAAGAGCTTAGCCTCTATCTTGACATAGTTGAGGAGCAAATAGCTAAACAGGTGTCGCAAAAATCCGGTGCTTTTTTTCACGCCATGACTTCACACGATACTATTATGGAACAGATGGGGGTTGCTACAAATGAGGTAAAATTTAAAACAGTTTTAATTACTGGAGAGATTAAAACAAGTCCTAAATATTTTTGGTGTATCTGGAAGAGCTTAAATATTTAATTTCTGTAGGTGAGGATCCTACGCTCAAAAGTTCAGAAAGTTGATAAATGTCTGACAACTGATGCTCTCAGGCTTTTAGCATCTGTTAGATCGGAAAGAAACCATACTGCCTTAGTGGATAAACTAAAACTAATGTCAACAGTATTACAAACCCAGCCAACATTGCAATTGTTACTTAGTTCTTCCGATTACGTGGGCGCTTTGGAATTAATCTCAGGTATCCAACATATTTGTTAGTATATGTAAATGTTACCCGTAAAGTCCGTTTCTTTTTCATACTTAAGTTTGCCTAGGTAAACCGCACATTTCCGGAACGTTTTAGGCAAAGTCAGAAATTGTTCTCTATTTCGGAGTTTGCCTAGAATGCAGGCGCGGCCCGTGAGTTTTTTTTTACAGGTGGGACCAATTTTGTGGGCAACTAGTGATATCAACATAACAAGCAAAATACACTTTTCTAATTAAGGAAGGTTTTTTAATAATGTGCCTAGTTCTGCCAAGATATTATTTACCTACACATAAACACCGCAAACAACATAAAATACTAAAATGGCATTTTTGCTGTTACTTTTTTTAACTTACATGCAAACAGTTTCTTGCACCGTTAAAGCCATTGTTAACACAAGAGGTCTTGTGGACTTAAGATATGAAGGAATTAACAAATTTTCGAATAGGCAAAGGAAAGATTACCTTCTTTGGAACATTTAAAAAATATCGATGGATAATCCATTTTTTCCAAGAAAATAGCCGAAAAAATAAAAATTTGGAACATAGCCCAGCACGGATTTTTACATGTAGACAGATGACACACAACACCAAAAAGATGTTATTCCTAATCGTCGCTAAGGATATGTATCACATATACGAGGATTGAGAATTCACCGAAACTTAAAATTTTTGCACGAAAATTGTTTTATAATGGCACGAAACTATTTGTTTACTTGTGATTAGGGAACGCGTCACTTCGCCGGCATAGTTCCTCTTGTGGTTCTTTTGTTCTCGTTTCTCCTAACACTGACAAGAGCTTGGCGGCAGCATGGATACAATTCTGAAATATTAATGCGTCGGGTGCTGCGTTGCCAAATTATTGTCAAAGTCGGAATTACTGTAGTTTTTAATGTTTTTTTAAGCACAGTTACAATTATTATTATTATTATTATTATTAGTAATTACCTGAATATCTTAAAATAAAATTTGGTAAGCTTATTATTAAATGTATCGCGAATCGCGAAAAAGACCCATTTCTTGATGACTACAAAAGACAAACTTAATTTAATTTATAATTCGTAAAATTGGTGTGGTCTCTGTACCTACTACTTTACTATGGGTAATTAAAAGGGAATATAAATTTGTAGGTACACAAGAGGTGTTAGCAAAAGAACTAGCTGGCGTTACTAGCTTACGTCATTTGCCATCTCAGCTCAAAGAAATGTCCAAATTAATTGACAAAATGTTAAGTACCGAGTTCGAAAGGTACGCCGCTGCCGATTTACATCGACCTTTGAATGCCAATGAAGGTTTGTTAATTATATTCCCTTTGTTTGAAAAAGGTTTACGTTTACATCCTGTAAAAAAACATAAATTGTAAGAAATTATAGCTTGACTAATTTATTCATTATTTTTAAAGCCCAAACTGACACTTTTTGATTTTTTAGGTGTTTTGGAACAGGAACGTTTAGTGAGTCTAGTCGCAGGACTTTTAAGGCAAAGCCACTTACAATTTCTAGAAATTTATAAACAAGAAGCAGTAACAGCGGCTCAGGCTTTATTAAAACAATTAATGATCGAACAGTTGGCGGACGCGGAAGATGAATTAAACGAATTGACTGGTTCGGGGGAGGTGGCGCCTACTATGGACTCGGCCCATTGGTTGAAAGTTTTAAAATTGGGAAGTGAAGCACTAGGTTTGTAGGGGTGATTAGGATCATAACTAGGGGTGGGCAAAATAATCGATTAATCGATTATTAATCGATTGAACGATTACAAAAAAATTTAAAATCGATTAATCGATTTTTCGATTAATCGATTTTTCGATTAATCGATTTTTCGATTAATCGATTTTTCGATTAATCGATTTTTCGATTAATCGATTAATTGATTTTGTCGATTAATCGATTTTCTCGATTAATCGATTTTTTTATAATCATAACTCGACTATGAAAGACTTATTCAACGAAATAATTTGAAGGCTTTTCGATCCGCGCTCCTTTAATTTTTACGGGTCTAAAATTTAAATCGTCCGCCGGAATTGTGTTCAAGATTGGCAAGTGGTAAGCGCTGGAGTCGCTTTCATTATGTCATTAGTAATGACATAATTTCGACGAGTTCAATAATCGATTTTCTCGATTAATCGATTAATTTCGATTAATCGATTAATATAAATTTTATCGATTAATCGATTTTGTCGGTTAATCGATTTTGTCGATTAATCGATTTTCAGATTAATTTCGATTAATCGATTTTTCGATTAATCAATTAATTTCGATTAATCGATTAATTTCGATAAATCGATTAATCGGAAATAATCGATTATTTCAAATAATCAAAAATCGATTATCTTTTTCGATATTCGCCCAGCCCTAGTCATAACATGGGAGCATAAAACTTAAAAGGAACTAAAATCTGACTACTCTAATTGTTAGTTACGTGTGTCTTCCGACGGTAGACAGACTATTTCTTTATTAATCTGTCTGGGATATAAACGGCTTGACAGGGCATTTGCAGTTTTTAAATTTGTGTTTATTTTTTTTTACAGGTAAGTTGATATTCAGGGTCAAAGCAGTACATGACATCATAAAAGAAACAGCAGACGTGAGCGCAGGACTTATACAAAATTCGGATATTTCTTCTGGCAGTGAACATTTTTTGTCACAGGAAGACCATGACCAGGTTACCAGTAAACTAAAAATTTTACTTACATCAGTTTGCGATTACTGCAATGAACGATTAGCCGCTCTTGTTAGTACACAGAGTGATAAGAATACTATTACAGCCCACCAGGTAAGTCACCAGAGTAAGAGGAAGTTACAAATTTCCGTAAGGATCATTTCTGTGACACTCTGTAAATTACTTATCTGTATACAGGGTGTTATGAAATTCACTGCATATATTTGAATGGGTGACCCCTGGGCACATTCCTAATACTTTTCAAATCGCACACTTTATTTATTTTCAAAAATAGCCTTAACCACCGCCGTATCCGATTCTTCTCAAAGGCGTGACGTCAGGCTCTAATATTATAAAGAAAAAACAAATTGTCCAACCGGGGCATTGCCAAACTTAAATATTATCGTGATATCTCTTTTTTTCAGTTTTAGTAAAACCGAAAATATTCCATAGTATTTTTAATTCCACTGACGCATTTTACCAAAAATGTGTAAGTATTTTAATTTAATAGGTAACAATAATTTCTTTACTTAAATGGACTACTCCTGAAATAAGTTGAAATTTGTACCATAATTGTCCCGTTAACACAAAGAATTGTCACTTACCTATTACGTTATTTATTAGTGAGATGAGCATAATTAGTACTAGCTTAAACTTTCTGCCTTTCAAAAAAGGTTAAAAATCAAACAAATTGTTGTTTATAACCCAGTTCAAAACAAACTTCGTGAAAGTTCTTTCAGCGGACCAACGCGACGCACGCTTCAAAATTTAACTGCACCAGATACAGAGTTAAATCACCCATTTATTATTTTATTTATTTTTTGGTAGGTTTCTGCCTTCGGATTATTATTCGCATAAACAAACGTTTTTTTCGTCAATATTATATTATAACAAAATGTGTAAAATTAGGGCGACTGCAAGAAAAAATTGCGGATACGCTAATTCATGAACGATAAGATTTAGAGTGGTATTTTTTTAGTCACAGTTTTCACCTCATTTGTCAAATGAATCTATAAGCCTACCAGAGATTTTTATTTTTTTTATTTTTAGATTTTTTTTATAAATCATGTAATAGAAATACCACATTCGAGTTTATCGTTTATGGGTAAGCTTTGCTAGTTGCAAGATCTCGCTATGAAATATTTCGGCTCGGCAACAATGGGTCTGTTGCACTCAATCGAATTTAAATATTATTTATTGATAAAACGACAGTGGGTAGAATGCAATTTAGCAAAATGAAATCATATTTTTCTTAAAAGAACTCTACAGCAATATATTGAACGTGAAAATTTGAGAGGAATAAAAAAACCCGCCATATTTCACTCCAATCAAATATCGATAGGCGCTGTTGTCATTATATCTGACAAAGGATTCGATATAAAACTGTTTCATAGCTCTCAATAATAATTATCATAAAGTTCTTAGGTAATCAAAGATTTATGTCTGACTCATCAATATTACTCATTAGAAAAGGATGGCTTAACGCTGTTATCGGCTTTGAATCGAGAAGTTCGAATGAATGTACCTAATCGCGGAACAAACCACTTCTGCCAGGTAAGTATGGGTAAGTGACAGTTGTGACATAATATAACCTAGCAAATCTTTTTAACTCAGGTTGGGTTGTGTTTGTTTTGTTTTCGTTGGTTTTGAAAGAAATTTTTTTCGTTTGTATAAGTGTTTTCACCATTTATAATAGCAGTGGGAAATGGATCAAGGCTTTGAAAAAGCTGATTCGAGCAATTTGCCCCAGGTTACTACATGAACATGATATGAAAATTTACTTTCAAATGCAAAATATTTTAGCGCTGAAATACAGAACGTGAAGTTAAAATGGTAGGTACAAAAAGGCTATGCTTCTGACATTGTTCTCTATAATTATGTATATTTCCTAGGAATACTTTTTCGTAATGAAGTAAATTTATGTTGAGACAGACTAGAATGCCATCTCGAGCGACGAACGATTCGGCACTATTGCAAAGGTCTAACAAATCAAAATGCAGGGAAATTATGACATCACTCGCCTATGTGACAAAACTCGCCAAAGTTTAACTTTATTTTTAGGGTATTTCCCGCTTCCCATAAAATTCAAAAAAAAACATTTTTGTACAGGGTCTTCCGACGAGGACTGAACAGGGGCTCATTTTTGAGCTTCCTTGTATTTAAAGAAAAATCTAAAATAGCCAATCGATGTACTTTTTCCTGCAGAATTCAAAAATGAAACCAAAAATTTATTTGAACCAGAAACAAAAGAGTTACGCTATGGATAAGGTGTTTTTTAAATGGAACATAGCTTTTTTTATACGATTTTCGGAACGAGTGATTTTTTTTATGTCCGTTCTGATTAAAATATTTAATATTGTGACAGCTATTTTTATTAAATTTTAATGTTTTATCCAGTATAATTTAACTTCAACCTGTTTGAAACATACGCTAGGTAATAAAGGTAAAATCACCTTGAAATCCTTCAAATTCAAAAAATTTGACAAATTTACTATAATATTGCCGAAATGAAATATTCATTAGATGAGAGATTGCTTCTCTTGCATTTTCTTGGCATTTGTAGAACAAGATAACAATCTGCAATCTCTCATCTAATGAATATTTCATTTCGGCAATATTATAGTAAATTTGTCAAATTTTTTGACTTTGAAGGATTTCAAGGTGATTTTACCTTTATTACCTAGTGTATGTTTCAAACAGGTTGAAGTTAAATTATACTGGATAAAACATTAAAATTTAATAAAAATAGCTGTCACAATATTAAATATTTTAATCAGAACGGACATAAAAAAAATCACTCGTTCCGAAAATCGTATAAAAAAAGCTATGTTCCATTTAAAAAACACCTTATCCATAGCGTAACTCTTTTGTTTCTGGTTCAAATAAATTTTTGGTTTCATTTTTGAATTCTGCAGGAAAAAGTACATTGATTGGCTATTTTAGATTTTTCTTTAAATACAAGGAAGCTCAAAAATGAGCCCCTGTTCAGTCCTCGTTGGAAGACCCTGTACATAATTTTGACCATAAATTCTAATAAGCCAGTATAGCAACGGACCCATTGGCGACTCAAATTAAGAACGTGCGATTTGCTAACTACTATAACGGAGAATGTTTTCGTTTCATCTTTGTTTTCATTATCGCATTATTTGGCATCTTTGTCAATTTTGTCGTCAAGAAGTGAGCCCTTTTTCCCCGTTAAAAATCAGCTAGTTTGCAAACTGGCTTCCTTAATTTGAGTCGCCAACACTTTTCTTTTTCCTTTTTAATTAGTTGTCAGGTTTTCATAACAAACCCTTTATTTTTCTGTGTTTTTTTTAATAGTGCTGATAGTAAAAAATACCGTGGGTTCTTTTAAGCATTGTGTGTAATTACTAATTAGTTAGTGAAGTGTTTTTTTCATTAATGGCTACACCTACGGTTTTGCTAGTAGGTAGGTATTGCATAAGTGTGACAAGTTTAATCTAAAAATCTTTTTATAATAAGGGAAGTGAATTTTACGGAGATTTTACTTTAAAAGTATCAAAAATATTAGTTTTCAGTTTTTAATAGCGAGGGTGGTGACAAAATACCGTGGAATATTTTAAATTTTGTGTTTGATGCGGTATTGGAACTTTTTTGGTATAGTCAGGCGTTGGTTCCTTGCATAAAATTAATGGCTGTACTGTGTTGTCAGTGTTGTTTGGTACTTTTATTGGTATTTTCAAAAGAATTTTAAAGGGATTTTACTACAAAGGTAATAATATTATTCCTTATGCTAACTTGTTCCATAAAAAAATTGTTTGATAGAATTGCCAACTTACTCCGTATCACGTGTCTTGTCAGTAGCGGATTTGAGAAAATTTAAGGGGCGATTACCAGCTCATTATTGCGAAGCGCCATTTATGACTATTTTTCTTCAATCTGAATTCATATCAGGATTTACCGGTTTCAATATATGCAGTGAATTTCATAACACCCTGTATATCTTCTGGATATAATTCTGAAGGTGGGTCATTTTTAAGGCTACTTTTTACCATGACTAGCTTTCAGCCGCGACTTCGTCCGCGGTATAACAAGTTTACTCCATTACAAACTTTGAACCCCAAATTTTACCCCCTTAGGGGTTGATTTATTAAATACTGTAAAATCGAAAATCTCTGTAAAATTCACTTCCCTTACAATAAAATATTTTTACATTAAACTTGACACATTTATGCCATACTAATGAAACCGTAGGTATAGCCATTAATGAAAAAACATTCCACTAACTAATTAAATACAATGCTTAAAAGAATCCACGATATTTTTTACTACCAGCACTATTAAGAAACCACAGAAAAATAAAGGGTTTGTTATGAAAAACTGACAACTAAAAATGTATTTATTATTTTATTAACAAGGAAGAATAAAAACATAGGCAAGCCAAAACACTCCATGGTGAGATTTTGCAACACTAACCCATAAAAGATAAAATTTAATGTGGTGTTTCTATTACATGATTTATAAAAAAACCTAAAAATAAAAAAAATTAAAATCTGGTAGGCTTATAGATTCATTTAGCACATGAGGTGAAAACTCTGATTTAAAAAAAAATACCACTTTAAATTTTATCGTTCATGGATCCGCAATTTGTTCTTGGAAAATCTCCCTAATAGCGCGCCGACGATAGTTCGGTCTATCCTCTGTTTTGAAGATGCTTTGAGACGGAGGCTACGGACAGCAAGCAAGAGCGAGATAAGATATAAGATGTATTTCGTAGTTGTCAAAAACCATGTGGTGTGGAAGTTCTTGATGTCGCTAATTTTTCTCATTTTAATTTTATAATAGTGACAAAACCCGCTTTTTTATGCGAATAATAATACCGAAGACAGAAACCTACCAAAAAAGTAAGTAATAAATGGGTGATTTAACTCTTTTTTGTGGTCCAGTCAAATTTTGAAGCGCCGCTGAAAGAACTTTCACGAAGTTTGTTTTGAACTCGGTTATAAACAATTTATTATTTGATTTTTAACCTTTTTTGAAATGCAGAAAGTTTAGGCTAGTAGGAATTATGCTCATCTCATTAATAAATGACGCAATAGTGACAATTCTTTGTGTTAACGGTACTTCATAGCCTGTTTCGTTCTGGTTACAATAAAATTTCAACCGGTTTCACGAGTGGTCGATATTTTCCCGTACTAAGTAAATAAATTGCTATTAAATTAAAATACACATTTTTGGTAAAATGCGTCTGTGGAATTAAAAATACTTTGGATTATTTTCGGTTTTCACTTAAACTGATAAAGAATGAGATGTCACGATAATATTTAAGTTTGGCAATGCCCCGGCTGGATCATTTATTTATAATATTAGAGGCTATGACGTCAGGCTCTGAAGCTTCGTATAAGGGCCGATATTTAGGTATTTTTTAAAATAAAAAAGTGCGATTTGAGGGGGGAAGTATTAGGTAAGTCCATGGACTACCCCAGGAGTCACCCATTCAAATATATGCAGTGAGTTTCATAACACCCTGAATAATTTTTTTTGCACGGAAACTAAATTTTAATTATTTTTTTAAAATATTTGACTAAACTTTATTCTCAGTTAACTAATTTTTGAAGCTGAATTTTTTTGGAACGTCGCACAGTGGGGCCAAAGACCCTCAAATCTGGCATCAATTCAGGGGGTGAGTTTACTGCAGATAATTGTTTTTAGTCAGGTTGAAACGTTTATATTTAGGTAATAAAACTACACCATACATATTCGTTTACTTTTTTTACAATTTAAGTATATGGATTCTATTTAGTCACCATATAAAAAAGTTATAGTAACATAAAACAGCAGTTTCATACTCATTTACTTATTATAATATTTCAACTAGGTCTTGCAATCCCGAGATCCCGGGATCCCGTTAAAAATGCAGTCCCGAAAAACCCGAGATTGGGCATTTAAATACCGCAATAAATAAATTATAAAATATGTTTAAAAAAAAAACTAAGTAAATTACCGCTTCAAGGATGATCGCAGTATTTTTCCTAAAAATTTAACGCGTGATTTGACAATCCTCGAAGATTCATTTAAGTACTTATGTAAATGAATTCAAATTATTGTTACTTCTTATACTTTTATGTGTCCTATGCATAAACTTTGTTGTTTTTATTTTCAAATTACAGTATTATAAATAAAAATAATTTACCTTCATTAATGTTACAATTTTTCGGGATCAATCTCGGAATCCCGGGATTTTGTTTGTTCGATCCCGAAAATCCCGGGATACAAATATATGTCCGGGATTGCAAGCCCTATAGTTTCAACATATTCTTTAATAATCCTGCATATGCATAAGTAAAGATTAAACTGTAGCTTACAATTAATTTGTATACCAAACTGCTTGCAGAATGAAGTGGAAATTCCAGGTGTTTTTGTTTTACATGTTAAAGGAATCTGAAATATATTTTTTAAATTCAAATATTTATTATTTGCTTTTTTACGTAAAAACAAATTTTAAAATATTTGGGAATGGGTTAAAAACAGCAATTTATTTTGCGCGCAGTGTATTTGGCATAGAAGTTATGACTAAGGAGCGGAATTTGTTTTTTTTTCGCTCATTCAATTGTGTGAACTACCAACAATAAAAATAACAAGCATCAGTAACAAATTCATTAGCATTTCGTATTTATTTTTAGTATTTTTATTCTAGGATAGCTATAACTGAGGAATGTCGTTTCTTGCACCAATAAAAATGTAAACTACTATTTTTTATATTCATATTCCATTAGTTTAATAAACCAAAAATTGACTTAAAGTTATTACACAATAATTATATTTAGTTTAATTATATTTTTCAGATAGAATCAATTTGAGAGAAATTTGTAAAAATAAAAAAATATGTTTTTAGGGTAGATGGATGTAATTGCATATTAGAACATAGTTTTTAAATCTGATAAACCTTCCTTTATAACAATTACCGATATTGTCAAAAATAAAGGTACTTTACTGTTGAGCAAAATTTATATTTTCTGACAAACCTCGTATATGACTGAAAATTTTTG
The DNA here is from genome assembly GCA_963971165.1 of Philopedon plagiatum. NCBI lineage: Eukaryota > Metazoa > Arthropoda > Insecta > Coleoptera > Curculionidae > Philopedon > Philopedon plagiatum. Next base: position 19,406,481 of record OZ020190.1, on the reverse strand, counting down.
ATATCTGACGGTTGCATTTTAGGTTTTAGACTATTCAGAACTTTTTATGAAGAATAGCTTTTTTTCGTAAAACTAATAATAAAAAAGGTTTCCATATGATTCCAACTTAAGTAGACACACTGTATATTTAGAAATATTTAATTTATGTAATTGTACTGTTACTGGAGTTCATATTTATTTGCCGTAATTAAGAATAATTACCTACAGAAATACAATGCTTTGATGCAACTAACTCTCTCTGCAAGTGCAGTGCGAAAACTCTCCAAGCTGGAATGTTGAGACAACTCGGGGTCAGTTGCCTTACACAGGGAAAACGTAAATTTTGCAAAAATAATTTTTTATTTGCATAATTAATTATTTGACAATGTTTTTCCAAAAACAAATAAATTGTACTAAACAAGTGGACCCATAAACGTCACGGGGCAGCAGGTACACCCAATGATTATTTATTATATCGGAGAAAATTTGTTACGGTTGTGGCGTTTGTAATGATAAAAAACTCTAGTTGTAAAGTAAATCGTTTTAACACTAAAAAAGAAACAACCAGCAAAACATCCTAACTAAACGCTCGCGACTGCACAAATAAATAGTTAACAGTGCCAAATAATTCACAGCGTTATGGATTCACCCGCACCTCGCATTCGCCGTCACTGGCCTTACAGCTTTTTAGCCAAGCTTATACATTAAATTTGGATTACTTAACATAAAAATGTTAGTAAATTTGCAATAATGCAGGTAATAGTAGATTAAACAATAAAATAGTACATAATAGTAAATACGTAATAAAAATTGCGGAATTTAACGTCTGTCGTCAAAGTACATCAATGCAAGCCGCATTATCGGCGGCGTTTACTAACGTAAATACTGAGAAAAGCTCGTAGCGGATTTAAAAGTATCGCACAATGGTTAAATTCGTTTGGTGTGTCCTGAGGTAAAGATCTGCAGAATGCCGTTTAGTTCGTTTATAGACTGACTGTAGTGTTTTTTTAAATTTGTAAAAAAGTAAATGAAGTATTAAAATGAGTGCGAAAAAGCTGAAGTTAGAGTGGTTAATACCTCATTCTGATGTTTTATTTTAAAGTAATACTGAGTAAAGAGCAATATAGCAAATAACTTTGAGTGAACATCTAGACCAAGAGTCGGCAACTAATTTCTAGTAGAGTCCGGATACTTTTGAAAAATTGTATCGATGTCCGGAAAAAAAAAGAAAATCTTTAAATGGACCGCAGGTAATTGTCTTTTCTCAAAAAGGAACGTAGCTCATAAAAAGTCATATTATTTGTTTTAAAATTCTATTTTTACTCTTAAAAATAATATAAGATATAGATATAAGATATTTGTTCTTACGAATTAAAGATTTTTTTGGCGGTCCAGTTTTCTACCTTCCGCGGTCCGGATCCGGACTGCGGTCCGCCAGTTGCTGACCCCTGATCTAGACCCATAGTCGTCCCACGTAGTGGGAAAATTAGTTGTTAGCGTTACAATGTAGAGAAAAGTATTTTGTGGATATTTGCATACATATGGCAGTTCTATTCCCTACATGCCCTCGGGGCATACCAGCCATGTTTTGTGTGGAGATCTTTGTACTGACATAAAAAAAATTCTCAACTTTTTTTAGTTTTACACAGTATCGGCACAACTTAATTTTTATGTTCTGAGCATATTGTTCTAATACACCCACCTTGAGAGGTGTACATAAGTTATCAACATTTGTATGTTGACAAAATATATGAAAATATGTCCTCAGTGCTCTCCGAAAATTTCTTTGTCGAGGTTATCCTCATTCGGCTAGAATGTTTGCACGTAGATTAAATAATTTTCCGAACATACCGATCATTAACTAGGTATAGGTAAAGATACGCCATTGTGGTATTTGAAATGAAGATATACTTAACACAGCACAACCACAGTTCTCTGCAAATTAGGTCACTATACCTGTTGGTAATCTCTTAATTATGTAATACCAACTTGTGGGGCCAAAAGGCTGATCCTATACAATAGCTAAGGAAAAAAGAGGTGTATTTTTCACAGGTACGAGGTTGCCTACAAATTTTGGCGAGAGTTTGAGATTTTGAGAGTCAATAAACAATAAATGCCTAATTGACATTCCCGTACAAATATTCTTTCTTACTCTAAAGGGGAGTTTATTGCGTGTAAATGTAATTAGTGTTTGAGATATCAAATAGAGATATCACTCATTTTCGTGTTCAGTTTCAGTGTAAACAAGTTAGTGATGTGCTAAAATTATTCTGTTCCATATTATCTATGACCATTTACAATAGCCGCAATGAGTACAAGTAAAAAACTTAAGCTGGAGAGGCTGCTTCCATATTCCACTATCTTATTTGAAAGAGAACATGGTGTTTGGTGTGCAGTGTGTAACTCTCAATTTATTTGTACACAACGAAATCACACCGAGCGACATGTCAAAGGTCCAGAGCATTTAGAGAAGATGCAATCTCATCCGGGGCCATCCGCATCTACAGAACCTGATGTAGTACACGCAGGGTTTTGCATGGATTTGTGTGAAGCCTTTGTTGCAGCTGACATTCCTCTCCATAAAATAAATAATCCATCTATGAAGAAATTTTTACAAAAATACTGCCACCACAGAGTACCAGACGAATCTACACTTCGTAAAAGTTATGTGGATAAGGAATACTCAGAAACTATTGACAAAATACGTCACAATATTGAAGGACAAAAGTTGTGGTTTAGCATCGATGAACCGACATCAAGGGCCGATACGTTGCTAATATTATAGTTGGGCCTTGAAATCATATAGAAGCGGAAAGCTTATATGTAGTCAACAGTAAATTTCTGGCCAAAACCAATAGTGAGGTAATAACTCGAGCTGCAGTAGAAAGTATCAAGTCGCTCTTTCCAGATACGAATATTACTGAAAACGTTGTTTTGCTGCTTTCGGATAGGGCGGCATATATGCTAAAAGACACTTTACGTGTCTAGCTCATGCCTTGCATAGAATATGTGAACTGATACGTGACTTCTATCCAGTTATTGATACTTTGGTTGGTGAGGTAAAAAAAGTTTTTTTTTTAATTAAACAAATTTAAAGAAATGTGTCCTAATGACCCATGACCCCCAGAACCTGTTATTACAAGGTGGGGAACATGATTATCAGCCGTTATATATTACCATATAAATTACGACTTACTTAAAAATGTTATTGGCAGTCTAAAAGATGATGCTTTGAGTGTAAAAAAAGTAAAGAAGTATAAGTGCACTAACGCTTAAAAATGATTTAAAGTTTATTTGTGAAAATTTTCGATATCTTCCAGGTGTAATTGAACAGTTGGAGACACAAAACCTTCCCCTTTTGACTTTTAATTTATTTCAGACAACCATAGACAAACTCAAAGCATGTCCTACCGAACTTGGTGAAAAATTAAAAGTGTATATTCCAAAAATCTTAGAAAGAAATCCGGGATTTTCAGAAATAACAAATATTTTTCAAACATTGAAAACTAAAAATACTGACTTGTATAATCATTTCCGTTTCGCTCCTGTTACAAGCTGTGATGTCGAAAGAAGCTTTTCATAAACTTAGAGATATCCTTAATTATAAACGAACGCGTTTTACTGTAGTGAACTTTGAAAAAATGTTAATTATATCATGTAATACCAATAAATTGTAATATAATCTAGATTTGTTTTCATTTTACGTTTATTACACAAAAATATTTTCACGCCACCCCTGAACATGCGACGAGCTCGTATGTTTTTCCTTTCCTTAGTTATGAAGAATCTGAAGAGGAATCATCTCTCCACTCTCCATGCTTGAATCTGCTACTGAAATATTAGGAGTAGTTATCATCTGAACGGTTCGATAGGATAATGTTTTAATAAAGAAACACACTGTACAATAGAGTCATTAAACTAAAAGGAGCAAACATGAGCAACGGTTTGTTTTGCTGTTTAAAAGTACAATATTCCTACTTTATTAATTTATAAAAAGGTCAGTGTAGAAGCGCGTGGAGGTAAACTATAATACTACCAAAATAGTATAATTGATGAATTCTGAGACCTGTTTGTAAGAATCTATTTACACAAAGTATGGAAAAACCATAGCACAACTAATATAAACCAAATAAGTGCAAACATTTAGTACATCCCTGAAGGTATTGAATCCATAAATTAAGCAAAGTTCGTAACGCGTATACTAATGCAGTATCGACTTCGCAAAATCGTGCCAATAACTATACTACATTTAACACAGATCACTATTTGATAGCACGCTAGTGGTCGCCTGAGATATTCTCGCTTGAGAAAAGTCGTGCATAGTATTAGGGTGGGGGAAATAACGCAGTGGTATGTGTAGTTAAAAAATATACGCAAAGGAAATTTCAATGTTCAAGTTTATATTTTGAATAAAGGCCAAGTTTCTGAGTTCCGGGCCCCACTGTGCATCGCAATCCTTTGATTATAATTTACTCAACAGGCACACTCCTTTGAAAGTTAGGTTTAATATATTTTTAGGTCGCTGAGTTGGCAAAAATTGTAGATGAATTTACGAACTTGTGCGAAGACATTTGTGGAAAGCAAAGTGCAGCTTTAAAGGCTGCATTTAAGATTCAAGCTGGAAACTATGTCCATAAATTCAATCATCAAAGAAAGAGTAAATTAGCCCTATTATTAGATGCTGAAAGGTTAGTGCATGAATATTGTTACGAGTACATTTTAATGTTATGAAATTTATTAATGATAGAACCATTTCTCTTTTAGCAAATAGAAATTTAAAATTTTTATCCTAAAATTAACCAAGGAGTCAGTGTGTAAAGTCCGACAACAATAATTAATTGTAATCATGAAATATGCCGCCAAATCTTTAAAATAAATTTTCAGATTCAAGTATTTTGTTTATGACTGCTAACATTTTATTAAGGCATATTTGGTTCAGCCTATATATTAAGAGACGACACACCAAATACGAATATATCTGTTATAGCGTCATTGTAATTAGGATGACGGGCTCCGTAATATTCTTAAGGTAATTTTTTCCTTTACAGGTGGAAAGCGGCTGACGTACCTACTGAGATTCAAGTACTGGTTGATAAGTTAGCTCTAGGAGATATTATCAAGTCTCTACCAGGTACTCCTACCGAGGAAGAAATGAACAGCAAATATGTGAACAAACCTCTTCCCTCGTTAAAAGTGGGCTCTCAGGAATACGTTACAGTTGGTGCAGTGTTAATACTCATTCGGTTAGTGAGTGAGTACTGCGTGTGCGCTTATGATTTACAACTTTTATCTCCGGTGATAGGTAGAAATTTGGCAGACCTTTTACGGACGTTTAACTCGCGCTCCTGCCAACTAGTGCTAGGTGCGGGAGCACTACGGACTGCTGGGCTTAAAACTATAACTAGCACTAATCTTTCGTTAGCTTCTAGATCTTTACAGCTTGTGCTCTGGATGATTCCACACATAAGAAATCATTTTCAGGCTTTATCGGGTGATAGCGTAAATGGTTTTGATAGTGTCGAAAAAGATATCGGGCATCACATTCAACAGTTAGAGTCTAAGATTTTGTCGATAATGAATTCGCTATTAGGGGATCAGTTGAACGAGTGGGAGGCGAAACCCCCAGTTCCAAGTAAACAGTTTAGGAATATTTCGCGACATTTGACTAAGTTGCATGAGGCTGTGAGTTCTGTGCTACCGGAGGAACAGGTATAGTATTGTTATTGAAATTTTTTTAGTAGAAAATTTTTATTTATTTAAAAGTTAAGAAATACAACACATATTTGGAAACAGTTTTTTGTACGAACCTGTCAAAATTTGCGCCTTTCAAAATCTCTTATTTAAAGCTTAGAAAACGAGGGCGTTGTCTACAGGGTGTCCAGTTTTTGACACTTTTGCAAAATATCTCTATTATCTTTAAAGGAGAGCAGCGGTTTTTGCAGTTTTTGCTACTTTTTCGTGAAGTGTATAATGCTACAAACGAATTTTCATAACCCCTTCGATTCGGAAATACAGGGCGTATCTTAGTTGCCTTTTAACTTACCGGTAAGGTAAAAACTGATTACTATATAGTTTTTTGCGTAGAATCCAGTGGCATAGTCAATTTATTTTCTAGAAGGAACGAATTTGAAGATAACCAAAGTTGAATTTTTTTAAATGGGTCACCCTGTATATTTTGTTTTCATTCGATTACTGTTTTTACAAGCTTTTCAAAAATATATAATTATTGGTATATATCTTTTTTAATAACTTCCGAATTTTACAATTAAGAAAGTGGTATAATATTTCAGAGGAGGCCGAGATATAATGATTTGAAACAAATGAATAGAGACATTTACGTAACTAACATTGAGGTTTACTTTTAAAATTTTAAATCTCAATAACATAACTGAATCAAACTTTGAATAAAAAAATTCTCTGTTTCAAACAAATCTAGATAAAACAGTTACAGTTTTCTTTAACATAAAACTTGCACATTTTACTTATTGGTCGTATGACATTTAAAAGTATGATCGATCGTCTCTGCAATTTTTAAAATTCGAGGGTAGTGGCTTCCGGTAGTTCTTCTATAGTGTGATGTCGAGACTTGTAAACTTTATTTTGTAAGTAACCCAACAAAAAAGGCAAGGACGGAAAGATCGGATGATCGTGGTGGCCATCTTACATATCCGTTGGTTCCTATTCATTTTTCAGGAAAATTATTTTCTAGAAAAGAGCGTATTATTCCGACATTATGGGCCGGATGTCGGAACTATATATTGTTTAAGTAAGCCAAGGGAACACCCTCTAGCAATTCAGGTACATCTTGCAATATACCCAGGTAATGATTTGTTGGAAGGCTTCCTTCATAAATTCTATAAGTTAGCTGCCTTCCCAAAATAAAACCAGCAACGCTGAAACCGAATCTTCCCTGCTACTTCCGCTCAAAGTAAACATGATGGTTTTCTTGATATCAATGTACGGTATTGTGTCTATTGAAAATACCAGCTTATGAAATACGTCTCATCGGACCATATCAATAATATCCCAAAATTCACATTAACTTGAGTTTGCTGCAAAAACCAATTGCAAAATGTACATGCTGAACGATTTTGACTTTACGTAGTACTGCGAAAACGGCAGCTATCTATCTTTCAAGATAGCCGAGATACCAGCCTGTAAAAGTGTCGAAAGCTGGACACCCTGTGCCCTATTTTCATTGACGACAATATTGACAATATTAACTTGCCAATAAAAATCATTGAAATCTGATATTGTATAAAAACCGTGCGGAAACATTCTTATTCATTTAAATTTTCCAGGTCAGTGATATTTACCAGGAAATTCACAAAAACTTCAAAACTCGAATACGGGACCAGATTCTCAAAATGAATATTCAAAACAATGGTGGTCCTCAGCATGGATTGGTTACCACTGAAATTATGTTTTACTTACAAACAATGAAAATGCTTAAGGTTCTGCCTGAAAAATTTGTGGGTGATAACGCCATGGATGATATATGGGATAGGTAATACACTTTTTAAGGTCAGGATTGTATACACGTAGTACTGCAATTTTAACACAAATATATAAATAAAAAGTGAAAAAATCTTAGAAGTTATGATAATTATTATGTATAAACAGAGAAAAATTACAACTGTTTAAGGGGTTTTATTGATCTAATATGTAATTGGTTTAGTGCCAGTTGTATTTGTGCTTTTACTCAAATGACACGACAGACCTCCTATTCATAGGAATCCAGGGCCAGACCTACATCGGCTACATATTCTAGTTACCCCAATGTTTATGTTGACCCGTATTATTAATTGTACAGGGTCTTCCAACGAGGACTGAACAGGGGCTCATTTTTGAGCTTCCTTGTATTTAAAGAAAAATCTAAAATAGCCAATCGATGTACTTTTTCCTGCAGAATTCAAAAATGAAACCAAAAATTTATTTGAACCAGAAACAAAAGAGTTACGCTATGGATAAGGTGTTTTTTAAATGGAACATAGCTTTTTTTATACGATTTTCGGAACGAGTGATTTTTTTTATGTCCGTTCTGATTAAAATATTTAATATTGTGACAGCTATTTTTATTAAATTTTAATGTTTTATCCAGTATAATTTAACTTCAACCTGTTTGAAACATACACTAGGTAATAAAGGTAAAATCACCTTGAAATCCTTCAAAGTCAAAAAATTTGACAAATTTACATTTTTTGACTTTGAAGGATTTCAAGGTGATTTTACCTTTATTACCTAGTGTATGTTTCAAACAGGTTGAAGTTAAATTATACTGGATAAAACATTAAAATTTAATAAAAATAGCTGTCACAATATTAAATATTTTAATCAGAACGGACATAAAAAAAATCACTCGTTCCGAAAATCGTATAAAAAAAGCTATGTTCCATTTAAAAAACACCTTATCCATAGCGTAACTCTTTTGTTTCTGGTTCAAATAAATTTTTGGTTTCATTTTTGAATTCTGCAGGAAAAAGTACATCGATTGGCTATTTTAGATTTTTCTTTAAACACGAGGAAGCTCAAAAATGAGCCCCTGTTCAGTCCTCGTTGGAAGACCCTGTACCTAGTCAAAATTATTTGTTCAAAAATAATATGTAAATTAGGTTTCGCATAATTTTTGATTTTGGTGAGTTGTGGATACACTTTAACTATTTAGAATTGAATCACTTTATTGTTAAGCTATTATACCACGACCGATCGGTATTACGCACCTTGACGTTTATAAACACTCGAAACGTGCTTCCAAATTATTTTGAATATTCCCAACAATAAAATACAATCGACAAATGAAATGCTGGTGGTCGGCACGAAGTTGCCGAAAAGATTTCTCAATAATTATTTACGCGGCCATAACGCGCCGAGCAGACGCTCGATGTGCTTTGGAATGCATGCGTCTGTTTAGTTAAAAATCCATAAGTGGAGTGCGTGGATTTTTGTCGACTTTAATTGGATTCGATTATTAATTCAGTATAAAACATTTTGAAATATCTATCACGCCGCCCATGCTTCACAAAGAAAACGCTGACTGTTGGTCGAGAATGACTTTTTATGGTGATTCAATTCAGAATAGATATACTATACCATTCTGTATTATTTTAAATAACCTAAGAAAGTAACTTCAATGAAGCTTTGAAGCCCAGTGCCACGTTGTTTAAACAATCAAGCTTTGAAGCCCATTTTTTTAATGTTGATTAAATAATCTGCAATAACCCTAGCGTTTTTATTCTCTGTTAATATAAATAATTAATATAAATTGACACGATGCGCTTACAACAGCGGTAGGTATGGACCAAATGACACCAAAAATGGGTTACCAGGGTTAATAGATAAGTATCATGTTTCAAAATCCGTTTTAATTGAAATCCTACTCGTAAACGTGATAAATCTATATATAATGTTTTCTTTTTAATTTCTATACAAATGTTTTTCATTCTAAAAAGTTATAATAATTTACTGTTATAACTCAAAGGGAGAAGCATTCGAATCTAACTGGAATTCCGTGAAGGAAGCGTGTTATGGTTGGCAACGCGTTAATCAGGGTAGTGTTTCACATTTGGTTTCAGTTGAATCCTAGATCTTCCAGTTTAACATAGAAAACAGTTGCACGTATCTACACCCCGTTAGCTCTTGTTCCAGCAGATAAAACTAGGCAAGTAAAATAAAACATAAAAAATGAAAACACGGCGGTTAATTGTTTACATTTTACTACGCAGTTTTCTTCTCCTGAGGATACCCGTCAAGTGGTCGTTCATTTTAACTGCGTCGCAATTTGTACACTACGTTTTTATTGGTATAAGTAATGTTATATACATACGCGCATAATTAGCAAGTTCATAACGTTTGCTGTTCGTGAGTACTCACGAAATCTAGAATGAAAGAAAACGCTGCTTTGGTCGATCGTGAATTGATGTTCGTCGATCGTGAATCGTATTCGTACGACGTTTATATTATGAACTTGCTAATTATGCGGATATATAACAATAAACTATGGAATTGCTTATCGAACTTTCATTAAATATTAATTTGTACCAATAAAAACGTTGTGTACAAATTGCGACACTATTAAAATAAACGACCACTTGTATCCTTAAGAGAAGAAAACTGCGTACTAAAATATAAACAATTAACCGCCGTGTTTTGGTTTTTTGCGTTTTGTTTTACTTGCCGCATATATAGTTTTACCTGCTGGGACAAGAGCTAATGGAGTGGGGATACGTGCAACTATTTTCTATGTTAAACTGGAAGATCTAGGATTCAATTGAAACCATTGTGAAACACTACCTTGATTAACGCTTCCTTCACGGAATTCAATTATGTTCGAATATTTTTTTTCTTTGAATTATAATAATAAATTATTATAACTTTTTAGAATGAAAAACATTTTCATACAAATTAAAATGAAAGCATATATATATTATAGTTTTCTCACGTTTTTCTATGTAAAAATTTGATTTTGTGATATTTCGCCTATAGGAACGAGTAGGATTTCAATTGAAACAGATTTTGAAACTAGTCATACTTATCTATGAAGCCTAGCAACCCGTTTTTGGTGTCATTTCGTCTATATCTATCGCTGCTTTAAGCACGCCGTGTTGACTCTAGAATAATAAATAAGCCACTACAGAAATTTTTAATGAAATTAAATTGTAAGATATAAACTAGAAGACTTGGATACTAAAAATTATTGTTAGTATTTATTAAAATTTAGCGCCATGGACTTTTTTTATTTACATTGGGAAATATAGTCGTGAAACATACAGTTGACATGACACGTATTTTTAATCATGAATAGATTTTGTTGGCAACCCTTGCAGGATCTGAAATATATTCTAGAGTTCAAAAATTACAAAGTTGCACCAGAAAAGGTACATTTTTATATAACTAATAAACTAAGGTATAACCATTTTATAAAAGTTGTAATTTAATATTTAATCTTAAAGAAATAAATAAATATGATTTAGAAAATGTCCACATGTTGCTTCGAATGCTTCGAATTTTTTTATTAAAATCATGCCCATTTTTTTAATGTTTATTTAGAAATCATCTTAACAAATGGACACTTTTTTATTTTTGACTTTCCGGAAAAAAGTTATTCTTCATAAAAAGTTGTGTTTTTTGAGAAAATATCACTCAAATTTAAAATTTTGACGCAGCATATACGGGTTGTCAAAAAAAGTAAAAAAGATAAATGTGGTAGAAGGAAAAATGTCTTTAATTTCAATTACAAAGTACAATAACGTAAGAAAGTATCGTCCAGAACTGAAAAGTGATCGAATATGAAATTTGACAAAATGACTTTATGGTCATTCATATTATGTGCCTTTCAATTTTTTAAAAAAGTGTTTTGAAATAGGTACATGATTTTTAAATAACATATTAACAAACAATACCATTTTATGAACTACTAAATCACTAAGCTTAACAAACAACAAAGTTATTTTGTCAAATTTCATATTAGATCACTTTTCATTTCTGGATGACATTTTCTTATGTTATCGTACTTTGCAATTAAAATTAAAGATAGTTTTCCTTCTACGGCACTTATCATTTTTACTTTTTTTGACACTCCGTATATGCTGGGTAAAAATTTGATTTGAGTATTATTTTCTCAACAAGCAGAACTTTTTATGAAGAATAACTTTTTTCCATAAAGTCAAACGTAAAAAAGTTTCCCAGTTGTTAAGATGGTTTCTGGACACGCTGTATGTACACAAAACTTATGTGTAATATGAAACAAGGGTTGTTAACATAAAGAATAGCTGTATACTATATGGAGAATTTCTCTTAACTGTTAAAAAGCACTGTATGTTTCCAGATTCATAAAAACGAATGAAATTATTAGGAAAATGTTTTTAGAAAAGTTAATTTTTATTGTTGTTTTGTTACATTTTTATTAATAAATAAAACGTGATTTGAATAAATAAGCTTTGTAATTCCAAAGATATCCTCCACATTTTCGGTTACTAAAAAATGCTGCTGTTTTAATTACCATTGCAATTAACTTGCAATCGCTGAACCGATTTGAAAATTCTAATTCTGCTTAGTTCCCCCCCGTCTTACCTGAAGCTTTGCGCACACTTCTAGGGTCTTTGGAAAATTCGATGACTGGGTGGTGTCAACACTGGCAACTTTCGTATCTACACCTTTTTTTTTGTTTGGTGTAGGCTGGTAGTAAAATTTGAGAGATGTCTGCAAACTTTGAAATTTGACATAATCTTTACGTCTCATTTATAAAATTACTAAACGACAATGATTTACAACGACAAGATGGATGACGATAAAGACAAAATGTTCGAAAATCGAATAATCTATTCTTTGCCGGTACGATTAGGACTCTGGAATGAAGATTTGGCACTACAGGAGGAAAAGAATAAAATAACCGCATATAAACGAGACCATTGTCAGATGTTAATACAGAAAACCAAAAAGATGATGCGTAATATTTTAAAACAAACGTCCTTAGCTATAGAAACCGCTTTTGTGCAATATGGGCACAATTACCAAATAAAAACTTCAGATCTGACAAAGAATTTAAAATTTACAAACTCCTCTAAAGGACTTTATCTTTCCGGATTAATAACAGAGAAAGAAATTGGTACTTGTCAGCATTTTAAGCATGGCTGTATGCTTACTGCATCTCCGATAAAGAACTCTTTTATAAGAAATACTTTTACTCTGGTGGGTTGCGAAAGTAACAGAAATGGTGAGCATGCTGTGTATGGTGAAGACCTTATGATACAAATAGCTGAAAGTGAAGGTCCTCCTCTGTATGTTCAGTGTGAAAATTTAACGATGGATACTTTTGGTAATTACTTATCGCTGCGTTTATCTCGGGTACCTGATTTCTACTGCCGTTTTAAAGTGTTGCATTGGGATCCTCAAAAACGTGTTGAAACAACTGGAACTTCTTTTACACCGGATACGAGGCTTATTATTCAACATTCCGCTTCTGGTCAAAATTTGGCTGTTGAAACTACCAGTTGGTTTCCTACATTTTTTGGACCCGAGTGCACCGTTAGTTGTCATACTTACAGGGACACACATAAAATGGAAACCGCTGAGAATTTTTGGATGCTTGTTAGTGAGCCCAAAGTACAAACCAATTTGTTTGTAAGAGCAGCTAAAGGTGAAAATATACCAACTGACATATTTGAATAAATACTTTATATACAATTTAATGACGTTATCATAATTGTGAGTCCGCCAAATTTATATTTAATCCGGCCCAACGCTGGATTCATGATAATCGGTCACTATTTTTATTCAGTGATTTGTATATGGGTATTATTTTTTCTGCGTGTCACTGACATTACAGGGTTACTGATTTGACAAAAGTTGGAATTCAAATAAGTAGCTGATGAAGTCCGCATGATTTAATAATAGCTATTTTTACTATACAGGGATAGAAAGTGTGATATTATTGCAATGAACTTTATTTTCATTTTCAATAATATTTACCAGGCGCGGCCGTGAGAATTTTGTGAGCAACTAGTGATATCAACGTAACAAGCAAAATACACTTTTTTAATTAATGAAGGATTTTTAAAAATGTGACTAGTTCTGCCAAGAAATTATTTACGTACAAATAACACCGGAAAAACCATAAAATTGTAAAATTGCATTTTTGCTGTGACTTTAAAATTACGTGCAAACCTTTTTAATAATTTTTTTTTATAATTTACTCGCCTTTTATATAGTTAAATGTGTATATTTATCAAATCGATCCTTCTGTCCTTCTGGTGGGAGAAATGTTCAATCAGTAATCAGTAGCTCATTAAAATTATAAATACTTCTAATAAAAGGTTTTACAATGCTTATCATAGCTAAAACGCTAAATCTTAACTCCCCCAGTGTATTTCTTAAGAAAGTCTTAATCCTTGTTAGTGTCGAAAAGCACCTCTCACTTTCCACTGTCGTCATTGGGATAGTACATAAAATCTCTAATAATTTTACGCTTTCCGAAAACGTTTCAGTGAGGTTTATTTCTAACAAGAGCTGTAAAATGGCAAGAGCACCTGCACTGTTATAAAAATCTTCACGACTAAATAAAACTTGCATCCTGATTTAAGCGTGGAAACCTTTATCATCTCATAATTATCATTTAAATGTTTTATGTCCGTAACGCTAGTTTTAGTCCATAACAAATCATCGGTACAAAACAAAACACACTGAAAACAAAAAGGCATTTTTTAATAATAATATTTTACGTACTTGGTTTAAAATTCCTGTTGATGTCTTTCCCTCTGTCTTAGATCCAAAAGAGGTTTGGGATGTCCTTTTTCTTTAATTTCTAAACGTTTTTCAAATGTTAATGCACTACTTATGCAGTATTTCTTGCGCTGTTAAAACCATTGTTAACATAAGTACTCAAGTACTAGTACTACATAAAGAACACAACACAAATATGTAATAATGTCCAAACAAAAACAACAAAATTAGGTCGAAAGACGAAACATTTCTTCAACTTAGCAAATGCTAGCGAGTCCGGCGACTAATAATGATGAACGATGAACAATAGCTTGACGGCAGCATAGATACAATTCTGAAATATTAATGCGTCGAGTGCTGCGTTGCCAAGTTATTGCCAAAATCGTAATAATTACTGTAGGTTTTAATGTTTTATAGGCACAGTTACAATTATTATTATTTTTAGTAGGTAATTACCTAAACATCTTAAAATAAAATTAAGAAGACTTATATTAAAAGTATGAATGTATCGCAAATATTGTTCTAATAATAAATTGATCAGATTTAAGTTACTGAGGCAGAATTTGCGATAACCCAAAAACTGATCCGGCCAGTGACGGCGCCAGGAAAATTTTAATGGGTGGGCACAAATGGGCCCGATATTTTTGGGGTGGGCATAGGCTCAAGTTTTTTTTTTATCTAAGACATCCCACGTAGACTTCAAGCTTAAGTACTAACGTACCGTAGGTGTCTGAAGAGAAGGGAAATGTAGTCTATTGACACGGGATTTGAAGGATTGGAGGTTGGGACGGGAAGGGAAAACATCTGCAGGCAGTGTGTTCCATAATCTGGAGACCCTAGGTATGAACGAGCGAGAGAAGTGGTCTGTTCTAGGCTTTTGTAGCTGGACAGTAAAGGGATGCATACGTAACGCGCCTCTTGTTGTTCTGTTAGGGACGTTCAAGGGGGGAATAATACCGGCTAGTTCTTCAGAGCAAAATCCGTGGAAGTAGCGGTAGAAAAGGGATAAATCCCCTACAGCGCGGCGATGAGCGAGAGAAGGGAGTTTTCTCGTGAGGGTTGGGTCATTGATAAGTCGAATGGCTCTCCTTTGGATAGAATCAAGGATCTTAAGTGTCGAAGGTGATGCCGCTCCCCAGATGTGGGAGCAGTACTCTAGATTAGGTCTTGTTTGGGAAACATAGAGAGTGTATAAGTTAGAAGAGGAGAAGTATTTTCTGGCTCGAAAGAGAAAACCAAGCTTTTTAGCTGCCGATGTGGCTACTGAAGTAATATGTTTGTGCCAGCTGAGATCATGTTCAAAAGCGACTCCAACAAGATCGAATGTTTCATTGTTTTGTAGGGCTTGGCTATTCATGTGGATGGGGTAAGCGTTGCCAGATTTTTTGCGCGAGGGGAGCAAGACTGGGTTTCGGAGGCGTTGAACTGAACAAGGTTCTTGGCACCCCAGTCTAAGATTAACTGAAGATCTTGGGAGAGGGATAGGTACATAGATCTGCGTCCATTATCCAACTCCTGATTCGAAACTAGTCTGGAAAAATGAATATTGGAGTGAAGAGTACTATCGTCAGCATAACTGTGGATGGGGTTAGTAGTTGAAGAGAGCAGGTCATTAATGTGAAGAAGAAACAGGGTTGGTGCCAGGACTGAACCTTGGGGGACACCAGCATTGATAGGATGGAAGTCAGATGAGTGACCGTCAACCACAACAGTTATGCGCCGATTAGAGAGGAAGCTGCCGATCCAGGTACTTAGTTTGGTAGGAAGATCGTAAGAAAGTAATTTGTTGAGGAGTGCGGCATGCCATACTTAGTCAAAGGCCTTGGAGATATCAAGAGCAACAATCTGAGATTCGCCATGAAATTCAAGAGACTTGTTCCAGTTATGTGTGACAAAGCTAAGGAGGTCAGCTGTGGATCTTTGGTGACGAAATCCGTACTGTCTGTCATGGATGATTTTGTGTTTTTCTAGATATTTTAGAATTTGCAAGTTGATTACTTTCTCCATGACTTTGCTGACAACGGAGAGAAGAGAGATAGGTCTATAATTGGATGGAAGGGACTTGAAACCTTTCTTCGGGACAGGCTGCACACGAGCAGTCTTCCAGCCATCTGGGAAGATACCCCTGTCATAAGAGATCTGGAAAAGACGAGTTAAGATGGGTGCAAGTTCGCATTTTTTTAGAACAATTGCTGGTATGCCATCCAGACCGGAGGACTTTTTGGTGTCAAGGGATAGAAGAATTTTTTTAACTTGTTTGTCCTTAAGTATTATATCGGGCATTTTGTGGGGTACAGACTTAGCGGTTGGGAAAGCGAAATTGGTGGGAGGGATCAGGGTGGAATTGGCATCGAATTGTTTGGCGAATAGTTCTGCTTTCCCTTTAGAGGTGGAGATAACTTCGTTGTCAGAGGTCAGGGGAGGAAAAGTGCTTCTGCAGAAGTTCTGACTAATGTTTTTGGCAAGTGACCAGAAAGGTTTGCCGTCGTTGGGACAGGAAAGCACTTTATCTTTTATGCGGTTGTTAAAAGCATTTTTGGACTCTAAGATAGTTTGGTTGTATTGATTTCTGGCCTCGGTGAAAATTTGACGATTTTCGGGTGTAGGATTTTGAAGATACCTTTTGTGAGCTTGGGCTTTTTTGAGCCTGGCTTTGTCACAGCCCTTGGAGAACCATGGCTTTTGATGGTGGAGTTTAGGTTTCTTGCGGGTATGTGGAATGAAACCTTCAATACCTGCTTGAATAATGTCTGTGATATGAGAGCAAATTTCGGAGGGATCGGGAGTGGAAAAACAGACAGGGTTCCAAGGGAAAGCAGAGAAGAAGTTTCGAAGACCATCCCAGTCGGCAGAATTGTAGTGCCAGATCGTGCGTTCTGGCATGATTTCAGCAAACTCGGGATGTATGGGACAAGAGACGGTAATGAGGCCATGATCTGAACGACCAAGGGGAGCGCATACAGATGTTAAGTAAGGCTCAGGATGGGTGGTAAGAAAAAGATCTAGAGGATTTGCATTATTTTCTTGCATTTTGTTCGTTTCTGTCCGAATCTGATTCGCTTATTTCACTAGCCTCACTCTCACTAGCAGCATACTCATAAGCGTCAACAAAATTGGAGAGGTCTTCAACGAGTTCAGGTTATTTTTTTTCAGATCAGATTCATTAAGCTCCGATGGCTTACTTGTTGCGATGTAACTGGATGATGCCTGGTCTTCCGGCTGCTCCTTCAGAGTCGAATTTATTTCACTATTTTATGGCACATCCACAGCACATCAAAAGATTTTATTTTTTTATTTTTATTCAAAAAATCTAATACATTTCCGTAACGTTTGCTCATTTTAGCTAACTATGTATTAATTAGTTACTTCGTTCATATAACAAAAATTGTACTTTTCACAACTCAAACTATTACTATCTAAAAACTACAACGAATAAACAAACTGCCTTGCCTGCGCCTCTTCGACACGACCGACACGAAAACTTTAGCTAAATTGAATAACTGAATTTAAATTAAATAAAAATCTGTATTTAAAAATAAATCCCTAACACAAAATATATATGGCAATGTTTAACGACGTCGCACTGTTTTCGGTAACTTTAACTAGACGTGCCGCTGCATTATCAAAGGGTCGCCGACGCATTCATTATATGAAGCGACAAGCCGACAATCAAAAACGGCGGCGGACACGCGACTTATTTTTTGTTTTATAAATAAATGGAAAAATATGAATAGGGCTGCCGGGCAGGACATAATTATTTTAATAAAATAAAGTAGGTATTTGTTACAAAATATTTGAATTATTTTAATATATAAGGATTTTAACCAATGCTGAAAAATAAAAATGATTGTGCATTATCTTATGTGTTATATATGAACTAATCACCTAAGCGAAATTGGGTGGGCACATGGGTGGGCACCTGCAGTTCCAGGGTGGGCCCGTGCCCACCCTGCCCCCCCCCCCTGGCGCCGTCACTGGATCCGGCGAATCCGGAGCAAGCTTGATTCTTTCTTGGGGAGTTTTCACATGGAACTTGCCCTTTTTTGAAAGAAACGATACTTATTTTGTGGTTTTAAAAAATAAATTATTAGGTAGATCATTGAAAATAAACTTAGGTGGGTCATTCACCAAATGACCTTATGGACGCGCCTGATATTTGCATCTTTTATATTTTTGTTAAGTTCTTCATCCGTTTAGTCTTTCATACCTACTATTATTGTTGTCGAAGTTTTTCTTTCTAATGGAATTACTGAATAATCATTTTAGTTTATTTGTAGTTTTTCCTCACAGTGTTAAAATCTTTATATTTATGTTAAATTTTCCGAATTTATGACGCCATACTTATCTCTATCTACAAAAGAAGAAACTGGCTGACTGACTGACACATCAACACGCAGCCCACACCGTTGAGTCTAGAAACTTGAAATTTTGCACAGATGTTTCTTGCATAACGTAGGCGTCTACTGAGAAAGGGTTTTTCAAAATTAAATCCTTAACGGGGTGAAACTGAACCCGTTTCTTTGTATGGAGAAAAAATATTAGATTCAAATTTATTTACATTATGGTTCACAAATATACAATTATTATACATAACAAAAAATGAGCACCTAAGCTAAATCATTAAATACATACATTTAAACAAATTATTGTTAATGTCAGCAAAGCGATTGTGTCTTTAAATCTGAAAATACAGAAATGTATTTCACAATTTGTGTTGCGGGTTGCGGCCCAGACGCAATGGAAGATGAGCGATGTAAAATGGACGATTGGAAGTGACCAAGGGAAAACTTGATTGAGCTTCAAAGGTTATTGTATTTTTAAAATAATTTTATGGAAAACAAGGTGACAAAAAGCATTCTATAGTATATAATAAAATATTCTTTTATGTGTTCAATATGTACCGTGCGTTCAATTTAGCTTGATAACATTTTGATTCGCTGTAACTTTTTTGTTTTTAAATATATCAAGGTAAACAAAAAAACAGCAGTTACCAAAATCTTGGACACACAAAAATTTAAAAAAGTGCACTACTAATTGAAGAAATCCACCGAATTGCACCACTCAGCCACCCCCCCCCCCCCCCCCCCCCCCAAGGCAAGCCAGCACCCCCCAAGGCAAAATCCTGGGTGCGCCCATGAGTTGATCAGTTAAGTTTTGGCAGGTGGTTTTTGTTAATAAATCGTCATTAAAGGCATAACATGAGTTATTCTAATATTTCAGCTTTTTATTAGTTTTTAAACGATTTTCATCTTGGAAAGTATTGCCTGAATGAATTTAGTTTTATTATTGTCGAAAGTACATACTAAAATAATTCTCCTTGTCTTGGCGAAAAAGCTCAGAAACAAATTCATAGTATAAAACGTACTTGTCTTATTCTTACACTTGTCAGTTTTAAACTTTTGGTTGTTTCTTTTGTAACTTGTTTCTTTATTCTTTAATGCGTTTATTATTAACAACCTTAACAGCATTTATTTTAGTTTCATTTACAATTTCTCTTGATCTATCTTGGTTTCATAAAATATCAAGGGTTTCTACTTTAAATAAGATTATTGAGGCCTTTAATTGTATAACACTGACTATAATAAGGTAGTCTCTTTTCCGCTTTTATTTGCTTTCTTTTAACCAACTTTTTTCGTTACAAATTTCACTGGACTTTAGTTGACAGAGCCTTCCATAAAAATTGTCAGGAGACTAACCGTAGCAGGAAATCTATCGATGACGCCATTAGAGAAAGTGCAGCAGCATTCTCTCTACCGGACATTGAACTTCTAATACAGTCGGATAGGTGGCGCCCAAATAAAGTATAGCAGGATCCGCGCCAGCACAGCAAGAAATTGAAACGCTTATCAAAATGTTCTCCTTGTCTAATAATTCACGTTTCTCGAACTGTGAAATACATAAAAGGAGGACGGCGCTATATCTAAAATTCTAGGTTGGATGGTTGAGAGTAGTCGATATTTTATTTTACCTTACGCGGAAAATCTGTCTCTCTCTCTGCTGCTAAAAATACAATATTCTTTTTCTTGTTTGGCATGTGTGGGGCTTATCCGTTGGTTGGGTACACCTCCGAGAATTTATCTTGTGTATCTAGTTCAGACATAATCGCGAACTTGGAAACCGTGGATTTTTATTGTTTTCAGGTAAAATCAGGTGTCAATCCCGTTATGACGTGATTTTTTACAGCTTTAAGGGAAAATCTAAGCGAGTAGTGCGGCGACTCAGTTATGTTGAATTAGGAACACTTTTGAACATTTTTTGTGCAATTTTAAGTGCACTCCTTTTCGAAACAAACAGGTAAGTAAATGATTAAGTGTAGGTGAATAATTTTAACAAAACATGACTTATTGATAAGAGAATTGCCCATAATAGCGTTTATTTTAGTCATAATATTTTCAGTATTGTTGAAATTTCGCAAAATTCTTACCATTTGCACAAAATTTATTGGCATAAAAAATTATTGGGAAACCTCTCGAAGCGTTAAATAAAAATTACTTTCACGGTCTGCAAGGCCGAGTTTAAAAGCAATGACACCTTTTACTGTTAACTAAATCCTCCGTCAACTGCAAGTAATTGTTTTATTGTATTGTTGGGTAACATTTCCATACTCCCATATTAAAATAAATTGAATAAATTTACATGTTGCTGCGGTTTTATGATGGTAATATACCGCTAAATGATTAAAATAGTAAAGTTTATTGCCTTTTATTCATAAAATAATTTAGCGGTTTATTCGAAAATAAACAACCTAAAATAAATCGAAGTCCAACTGGGATAAGGCGGGCATTGCGGGTTCCCTCAATTTCTCTGTTATTGATCTCTGTCCTGTCTCCCTCTAGCATGTGTCCGAGGCCTCTTTGGAGAAAGCTTTCTTTCTTCTCAGACCCCACGTGGTTAATTTATTACCTCACGTCATGTCGAATTTTTCTGCGGGTGGTTTAGCTCTGCAGATTTTAATATAGTGACATCTAAACTCATTTAATTATTCTTGTATTTCTTTTGAAGTGGGTTTGTGTCGCGCTATTTTGTCTTTCTGTTTACTTTTCATTTCATCTTATTGTTAGAGGCGTGTTCTTTAATTTTTATTATTTATGTATTTTCATAGTTTTAATAAAACTGAAGGAAGAGTAGATTCTTTTTATAGATCCTAACTAGGTTGTGAGAATTTCATCAATGAACAATACTTTTTTCATTTCACTTTATAAACATATATAAGAGACATTGTTTCATTGAATTATGTTGGGAATTTACATTTTAATGCCAAATACATGCGAAAAATATTTGGAAAACATGGTGAAGTAGATACTTAATGAAAAGATAAAAGTCATGTAGTCTAATATAAACCTACCTAAGCGAATGTAAAGGAGAATTAAGTGAGACAATAGACGAATTTTGATTCTAAAACTAAAAAAGGCATGCCCAAAATTAAATCATTAATTTCCTGCTGCTATATTTCAATCCATCCATGGATTTTAACGCATTGGAAGCAATGATTGGAAGGCGCATAGTTTTTGTTTTTTTTTTTTTTGGTATTCCGGTATATCAAAAAGAAAAACGTATTGGCCAATAATCTAACTACACTTTAAAGATAATAAAAAAAAAATATAAGCTATGGGCGATTCAAATTAAGGAAGCTAAGAAAGCACAAAATTGGCAAATATGCCAAATAACACGACAATGAAGACAAAGACGAAAAATTATATAAGTATATATATATACAAACATTCCCCGTTATATGTACTTGAAGAACAGAACGTTCAAATGAACGAAATTTTTCGAAAAGGAGAGAAAGTCAAAAATAAGTAAAGATCTTACTAATTACTATAGTTTTAAGAGTAAAAAAGCATGTCCGATCGTTTAAAATATAAACCAGCCCTCCAAGCCTACCAGAAAGCACTCTTAGCTCAACCCTTAACATTGGATTTATTTTTTTTTCACGTAAATATGCGACGACCCCGCTGATTTTTACTGCTTCAATTCGTTTAAGGTATACAAAATTTTAGGAACAAAAATCAACCCTTCAAACCCACCGGAACCTACCCCTACCGTAACTGTAATATTCTAATATGATATTAAACGCACAAAAATACGATTTTCGATCTGATTTTAATATTTAAATAATATTCTTGAAACCTATGACCTGAAAAAAATAAAATAAAAAGTATCACGCCAATTAAAAACTACCCCTGGCTTGCTTCTGTGAATCGACTTTTACCAGAAAACAAGTAGATGTGCGACGACCCCGCTGATTTTTACTGCTTAAATACTTGTAAAGTATACAAAATTTTAGAAACAAAAATCAACCCTTCAAACCCACCGGAACCTACCCCTACGGGGACTGAAATATTCGAATATTGTATTTAACGCAAAAATACTACTGCATGCGCAGAGGAAGGAACAATAGTGGATTTTTTCGCACCGATCCCTCTTCGCCTGCGAGGAAAGAGACTGGTCAGGGCCCCTAACCAGGTGCTATCCCTGTTCCGACCTTAGGGTGCCCTCCGGTCCACCGTTCGCTAGATTTTCTGGACAACAAACAAAACATAATTTTTAGGTTAAGGTAACCTCCATAAAATCCTCATCTTAACTGAAGCAAATCGATAGTTTGCATACTAACCAGCTAGTTTATAAACCATCTGCTATTTTATGGGAAATGGCTGATTCCTTCAAAATAACAGTGTCTTTAGTTAGTTTGCAAACTAGCTGGTTAGTTTGTAAACTAGCGAAGTATCCAAATTAACCGTAACATATATATTATATATATAAGAAGGCAAATGGTGGCTGATTGGAGAAAACCAGTAAGTTACGTTCTTCCATTAAAGTACGGGGAGTGTAAGATCTAATGGGCAACCCCGGGACGGTAGACAGTTAACTTTCACCCTTGTTAGGGATCATCAGACGGACTTAACCCTTTAGCAGCTTCCCACACACAGCAACCTCGAATACTATGTCGTTCGCTTTGGATAAAGACGGTACATAAGACACGTGAGCGCCATCCATAGGAAGTCACAGTACTTAATGCAAGAACAGATCTTACTAGAGTAAAGTTGCATCAAGCAGAGCAAAGTTATGAGTAAGTGGCACAGGTCACTTGGTGTGCATAACTTACTTTAAGGGAAGAATACCCCGAGACTGCGAGATGAACTCTTAGAAAGGAAAAATGAACGCAAATTATATATTTCACTAAATTTAATAATTTCACTGGTACTGATTTCCGAAATTAATAACTTAATTCATTTACAGTCAATTAAAAATTATCAAATGTAATTGCAGATTGCATAATAATCTCAATTTTTAAATATTCCCGCCCACCTTAATTACGCATTCTTATAGTTACTTGATCAATCAAACTGACACGCACAACAAAATAACACTGATATGAAATGAGAAAAATTTTACACTAGGGAACAGTCAGTTTATGAAATTAATATCATTTTGAATTAGATAATAACACGTATTCAAGCCAATTAAAAACTACCCCTAGCTTGCTTCTTTGAATCGACTATTTCCACAAAACAAGAACATGTGCGACAACCCCGCTGATTTTTACTGCTTGAATACGTTTAAGGTATACAAAATTTTAGGAATAAAAATCAACCCTTCAAACCCACCGGAACCTACCCCTACTGTGACTGTAATATTCTAATATGTTATTAAACGCACAAAAATACGATTTTCGATCTTATTTTATTATTTAAATAATAATCTTGAAACCTATGACCTGAAAAAAATTAAATAAAAATTTTCAAGCCAATTAAAAACTACCCCTAGCTTGCCTCTTTGAATCGACTTCTTCCACAAAGCAAGAAAATGTGCGACGACCCCGCTGATTTTTACTGCTTAAATACTTGTAAAGTATACAAAATTTTAGAAACAAAAATCAACCCTTCAAACCCACCGGAACCTGCCCCTACTGTGACTGTAATATTCTAATATGTTATTAAACGCAAAACAATACGATTCTCGAGCTTATTGTATTATTAAAATAATATTCTTAAAACCTTTGACACGAAAAAATTACATAAACATCTTCAAGCCAATTAAAAACTACCCCCAGCTTGCTTCTTTGAATCGACTTCTTCCACAAAACAAGAAAATGTGCGACGACGACACGAATAATTGTGAATATTATTATAATGTATTACATTAAATGCATTGGAGAAGAAAAGAAATAAAATAAAATAAAGAAATAAAATAAAACAGTTAATCCACAAGACTTCAGAGAAGTAGTGTGTCAGGAGCTTCTAGAACATTCAAACGACATCATTGACCGATGTATTCATTGTTTAAAGAATTTTAGAAAAAGTTCTAAGAAAAAAATATGTAAGTTTGCAAAAGATGGTTTCATGAGGGATGCATTGCATCCAACATTATAGATACTGAAGAAGAGGAGAAAGAATTGTGTACAGGGATAAAAAAAGACTAAAAATAAAGAAACCATAGATGATTGCAGTATTATTAATTATACATGTCACTTATGTAAAAACTATAAAAGAAATAAAAGATAATTAGAAAAACAAACTACTGTTATTTGTGTTATTTAAAAGAGTTTTTTGTAACATGTGGGATTGAACATAATTTCCTCTACAGGTTTTCAGATATATAAGATAGTAGAAACCATATACTTCCAATCAAATTTGTGTCACTACATCTCTATACAACCACGAATAATCATGTAATCCACTACTTTGCGGTTAATAAAATATTAGAATATTACAGTCACAGTAGGGGTAGGTTCCGGTGGGTTTGAAGGGTTGATTTTTGTTTCTAAAATTTTGTCTACTTGATAAGTATTTAAGCAGTAAAAATCAGCGGGGTCGTCGCACATCTACTTGTTTTGTGGAAGAAGTCGATTCAAAGAATCAAGCTAGGGGTAGTTTTAATTGGCTTGAAAATTTTTATTTTTTTTTTCGGGTCAAAGGTTTTAAGAATATTATTTAAATAATAAAATAAGCTCGAGAATCGTATTTTTTTGCGTTTAATAAAATATTTGAATATTACAGTCGCGGTAGGGGTAGGTTCCGGTGGGTTTGAAGGGTTGATTTTTGTTTCTAAAATTTTGTCTACTTGATAAGTATTTAAGCAGTAAAAATCAGCGGGTCGTCGCACATCTACTTGTTTTGTGGAAGAAGTCGATTCAAAGAATCAAGCTAGGGGTAGTTTTAATTGGCTTGAAGATTTTTATTTCTTTTCGGGTCAAAGGTTTTAAGAATATTATTTAAATAATAAAATAAGCTCGAGAATCGTATTTTTTTGCGTTTAATAAAATATTTGAATATTACAGTCGCGGTAGGGGTAGGTTCCGGTGGGTTTGAAGGGTTGATTTTTATTTCTAAAATTTTGTATACCTTAAAAGTATTCAACCAGTAAAAATCAGCGGGGTCGTCGCACATCTACTTGTTTTCTGGTAGAAGTCGATTCAAAGAAGTAAGCTAGAGGTAGTTTTTACTTGGCTTGAATATGTTTATTTTATTTTTTTCAGGTCAAAGGTTTTAAGAATATTATTTAATTAATAAAATAAGCTCGAGAATCGAATTTTTTTCTATTAATAAAATATTAGAATATTACAGTCACAGTAGGGGTAGGTTCCGGTGGGTTTGAGGGGTTGATTTTTGTTTCTAAAATTTTGTATACCTACTTTAAAAGTATTTAAGCAGTAAAAATCAGCGGGGTCGGCGCACATTTTCTTGTTTTGTGGAAGAAGTCGATTCAAAGAAGCAAGCTAGGGGTAGTTTTTAATTGGCTTGAAAATTTTTATTAAATTTTTTTCAGGTCGTAGGTTTCAAGACTATTATTTAAATAATAAAATAAGATCGAAAATCGTATTTTTGTGCGTTTAATAACATATTAGAATATTACAGTCACAGTAGGGGTAGGTTCCGGTGGGTTTGAAGGGTTGATTTTTGTTCCTAAAATTTTGTATACCTTAAACGTATTCAAGCAGTAAAAATCAGCGGGGTCGTCGCACATGTTCTTGTTTTGTGAAAATAGTCGATTCAAAGAAGCAAGCTAGGGGCAGTTTTTAATTGGCTTGAATATGTTTATTTTATTTTTTTCAAGTCAAAGGTTTTAAGAATATTATTTAAATAATATAATAAGCTCGAGAATAGTATTTTTTGCGTTAAATACAATATTCGAATATTACAGTCCCCGTAGGGGTAGGTTCCGATGGGTTTGAAGGGTTGATTTTTGTTTCTAAAATTTTGTATACTTTACGAGTATTTAAGCAGTAAAAATCAGCGGGGTCGTCGCACATCTACTTGTTTTCTGGTAACAGTCGATTCAAAGAAGCAAGCTAGGGGTAGTTTTTAATTGGCTTGACAATTTTTATTTTATTTTTTTCAGGTCATAGGTTTCAAGAATATTATTTAAATAATAAAATCAGATCGAAAATCGTATTTTTGTGCGTTTAATAACATTAGAATATTACAGTTACGGTAGGGGTAGATTCCGATGGGTTTGAAGGGTTGATTTTTGTTCCTAAAATTTTGTATACCTTAAACGTATTGAAGCAGTAAAAATCAGCAGGGTCGTCGCATATTTACGTGAAAAGAAATTAAATCCCATGTTAAGGGTTGAGCTAAGGGTGCTTTCTGGTAGGCTTGGAGGGCTGGTTTATATTTTAAACGATCGGATATGCTTTTTTACTCTTAAAACTATAGTAATTAGTAAGATCTTCACTTATTTTTGACTTTCTCTCCTTTTCGAGAAATTTCGTTCATTTGAACGTTCTGTTCTTCAAGTACATCCCGTTATGCCGTTATACTACTTAGCAAAGCGGCTGAAGAGGACGCCACATTCTTAATTTGAGTCGCTAATTACACTATAGGTATACATCTTAATATACAGTTCAATCGCCGTTATTAGCAACAATGACCTGACATCTGGGCATGCTGTCCACTAGATTTCCAGTATACTTCCTTGATAATATGCACTATACCTCTTATTTTTTGAGCTAGAGCTATACAGTTGGGGAATACTTTTCCGCGCAACTTACTCGTCATGAGTCGGTCCTTAACCATTTTGAATTGGATTTGCATCCGGTGATTGTGACGGCCACTCTATTAGAAATATTTTCTTCTTTTCAATCAGAATAGATCCAACTTCGTTATTTGGGATCATTGTCTTTTTGCGGTGTTCATTTCCTGCTATTTTGCCCAAACCACTTGCTAGCTGAAGATAGCAAACTAATAGCATACAACTGTACGATATACTGTATCTAAATTTTTTGTAAAAAGGTATATTCCCTCAGAACTCCGTCCACAGAGGCACCTAATATACCCGTACTCCTTTCCAGGATGTTTTACAATGCAAAGTACGAATTTACTGCCATTGTCTTTGTGAACTGACTACCACCTTTCTTTGATTATGCTTTTCTTGCTGGTGATGTTTCGTCAGAAAGAATTACGCGGGACCAATCTGCATTAAAAAATTTGCTCGAGCCCAGGCTAACCTAATTTTCATCATATCACCCAAAGTTCAGTCCTAGCACCAACCCTATTTCTTCTTCGCATTAATGACCTGCTCTCTTCAACTACCAATCCAATCTCCAGTCACGATAGTACTGGTTACTCCACCATTCATTTTTCAGGACAAGTCTCGAATCAAGAGCTGGATAATAGACGCATATCTGTGTACCTATCCATTTCCTAAGATTAGGGTGCGAAAATTCTCGTTTAGCTCAACGCTTCCAGAACCCAGACTTGCTTCCTACCACGTAAAAAATCCGGCAACACTTACCCCATCCACATGAGAAAACTTTTCTCTTTCGAGCCAGAAAATACTTTTCCGCTTCCAACTTGCACACTCCCTATGTTTCCTAAAAAAGACCTAACCTAGAGTACTGTTCCCACATCTGGGGAGCGGCACCATCTTCGATACTTAACATCCTGAGTATGTAAATTTAGAGTGTGGATTAGTGGATAGGCCTACTACGTAAATAAAACGCGCCCCTCAATTCTACCTCATGGGTGGTGTGGAAACAAGTTGTTACAAGCAGTGGTTTTTATTACTTAATTGCATAAAACTACTTTAGTTACGCTAATTGGCAGATAACTGGTAAAAGTGCCATTTTTTCAAGATGGCGGCGCGAGCGGCGGTCCTTCGAAGCCGCAAACTTGGGGTAGTACTTAGGGCCACCAAGTCTACAATCCTGTCAAATTTCAAAACTCCTCAACCTTTTGCACCAAAAATATGCCTAATACTGACTGGCCTATTAGTGATAGTGAAGAATGTAATTTGTTTAAATGTTGCTAAATTAAATAAATGTTGCTCAGTTTAATATCATGTCATGTAATGACATGATATTAAACTGCTCGTGTATTAATAGCCATCATTACATAATCGTTGTATAATATAATATTGTCGGACAAATGTTTTCTAAAAATTTTAGTAAAATATTTGTTCCATAGAAGCAAAATAAGATTGTCCCTTTAAACTTGCCTTAAAATTTATTATTAATAACTAATTTCATACCTATTCTTACTCTAAAACACATATTTCATATTTTATTATGTTGTTGGTGGCTTAAGATGTTAAACAAGTATGTTAAGGCCATGCATTTGTATTGTACTCATTATGTAATGAACAGAAATATCGGAGCATATGAAATTTTTTTATTATTAGATTTAGATTTTGATAAATATACAGTTATCGATATTGATGTGGGCCGTTGTTTCTACACATCATAAATTGCAAAGGGGATTAAACGCGTTTATTCAGTATTTCGGCGGTAAAGTTAAAATGAAACTATAATTACGTACTCCATGGAAATACAATATAAACGTCATCCCACGAGTGGTATGTTCGTAAGTAAGTAATATCATAATTTCATCTACTTTTTCCGAAAACATTAGTTGCTAATCAATTGTTTAACAAATCACGAGTATTGGAGACATTGGCCTTCACCAAGAGAAAATGGAGCCGTTCATTCATAACGAGTCTTGTTTGTTTGTTTCGTACATTGTGCAGGACATGACATGGAATGACAGCTATAACTCCGTCTCCGCGCGCTTCCATTATGCCTTTCCGGGCCGTCTGTATTCCACCGAGCAAACCTTTGAAAATACAGTTCCGGATGAAATGAATCCATTTCTCTACATACTTGGCACTAACCTCGACACTGACGCACCATTTGTCAAAGTCTATGGATAAAGTCCTTTTAGGAAAAACCTAAAATCATTTAAAATTTCACTTCACACGTGTATTCCGACCTACACTAAACGTTACGGCTTGACAAATCTTTAAACCACCAATGAACGAGGCGATGGCACGTGTTCTGGTAAGAAAGCCACGTTGCCACTCTCACTCTAAATTTCGCCACCATGCAATAGAGATAAATCACTAAACATTTATTATCACGAAAAATATTCTGTGGTATTTAGGATTGCAGATGTCAACTTACAGGAATTGCGTTAGTTTAGTATAGTTTATCAATCTGCAAATATGCCACTTAACTGAAAGCCTGGCAACAGCCATTCTCAAGAAGTAGGTGGGGGACCATACAGTTAGCCAGATTTTAAGTAACTTTGGAATCTCTGATCGCTCTAAAATGTAAATAATGGTATCTCGTCCTTGCTTCTAAATCTATGGTTGGTGGCTATAAAAAAAGGAATTTTGTCACGTGCATGAATATCAATTACTAAAGAAAATTGCTTAGCAACACATTTTTTGAAATTTTTTTACTTTCATCGTAGTGATTGCATTATTATCGGAAATTTTTTCGAGTGCACGAATATTTTGAGAATTATCTCGAATTGCAAAATATTCGTAAACGAGAAAAAATCCAGTTATGAATTCAATCACAAGGAGGATTCGTCATTAAAATTTCACACCAAAATGAAATTTTAAAATTATGGATTTAGTTTGATGTTTTCATCATCATTTACTGTTGGTGGAAGGTTGTTTTTCTTTAATTTTTCCAAGTGAATTTGTATTCTCTACGTACCTAAAATATGTCCAGAAAAATGCATTCTACCATTTTTAGTTTCATAAAGCCCATAGAAATTGTTTAAAAAATATCCCTTTTATTCTTTTTGATTGAATTTAACTTACTAAAATTGGTGGAGT
Organism: Philopedon plagiatum; assembly: GCA_963971165.1. NCBI lineage: Eukaryota > Metazoa > Arthropoda > Insecta > Coleoptera > Curculionidae > Philopedon > Philopedon plagiatum. Next base: position 19,376,220 of record OZ020190.1, on the reverse strand, counting down.
GACATTTTTCTGGATATTTCCGAATAAATTTGCAGTATTCGTGTATCTACAAAATGTCCAGAATTTTTTTTTAGATATCCAGCTTTACTTGTATACAGAAATAGACATTGTTTACGATATGTCTATTTTCTTTTCTTTTTTAAATTTGATATAGTTGAAACGCGATTTTTTCAAAATGTTTTTAAACGAATTCTCAGTTTTTATGTATAACAACCATACATTAAAAAAGTACGTTCTACCATTCTTTGTTGCCCGGACAGTATGAACAAAATGTTTGTTTTAATCTAGAATAAAAAAATATAGTATATTAAAAGTAATACGTCGGATTCAAAAAGCTTGTGTTGTTATCTTGGCTGAAAAATTTCCATTGTAAGCACAATCACATCTAAACTGATCTAAATTAATGAAGTTAAGGATATTGTGGTTTCTCTGAGATAAAAAAGTTCAGGAAAAAAGTTGACATGCGTCCATCTTCTCTTATCATTTCATTCATTTCTAGAAATATAACACATTTATTCAACTTAAAAATGTTTAGTATCAGAATTTAACAACATGTTTTTCTAATATAATACCTATAATACAACAGAAAAAAAAATGAAATTATAAAATTATTTAATTGCGAGTAATTCCGTCTCTATTGTCTATAACCACTTGAGCTCACCGAGGCATACTTAGAATTAAGTGATTTAACTCATCTTGGTTCAAGGATCCCATAAATCCGGAAGACCTTGCCTTAGTGTCCTTCTTACGTCAGGAAGCGGCGGTTGACGACCAATTACCTACTGCTCTTCCAAGTATATCCCAGACATGTTCAATACAGTTTATTTGGAGAGAGTGCGGAACAGCAAATGATCAATTTCATCTAATGATAGCTGTTCTAAAACTACCCTGGCACCATGTGGGCGAGCCTTATCATGCTAGAAAGTTATATTAATTTTAATTTTTTTTAAATTATATTTTTGGTTTAAAAAAATTCAAATGACTATAACTTTCTACCTAACATATTTTTGTCTTTTAAAATTTAAAAATTCTCGACAAAATGATGTAAAATTTGTTTAAAAAAATAATAAATAAAATACCTAAACGCCTTCATTTTTTTCCCAGGGGGGACTAAAAAAAATTCAACTTTTTTTCGCAAATTACAAAATATTTTTTTCTTTACCAAAACATTCGCAGGGGGCTCACTATTAAAACCCCTACATTTGGTATCGGTCCTGCAAGTAGGAACAGAGATATACAACTTTGAGCACTGGTTTTACTTTAAATTTTTAACCCCATGTTAGTTCTATTAGAAGCATGAAGATAAAACTTAACATAGTTATATCTCAGTCTCAAGATTATATTATTTTCCAATTATGCCAAAAAAGCTTAAAAAATACCTAAAAAATGCATTTATGCAATGAAAATCATAAATTTTGCACATCCCTCGTATTATTGTTTTTTTACCTTTTCGTACCAAATGAAGGTGCCAATTTCTGACATTTAAAACTTAATTGGCGCAATTTTAAATGCATTTTTAGGTATTTTCTGAAGCTGTAATGGCATATTTGGCAAAATGACGTAATCTTAAGACTGAAATTTACCTATGTCAAGGTGTATCTCTATACTTCTAATAGAACACGGCATAACATGGGATTAAAAATTTAACATATAATAGCCTAATAGTCCTCTTTAAAAAAGTGCACTGTTTAATAGTACTGAATCCAACAGTTAAAAAATTCAATTTTCGAAAAAATCTATCATCGATCCGAAGTACGCGGAACTCGCCTTCGTATCGTAAGAAACAACGGCAACATAAACTAAAAATGGATAGAGATACATTAAATCCCACATAAAGAGAAGGTAGCCTATTTAAAAAATAAAACAATACTTTTATTATTAGATATCGTTAAAGAACAGTATCATCGAAATCGAACGCATCTAAATGGAGTCTGAACAAGGGCACAAGCCACACAAGGCAAGGGTATTGGAACCGTTACATGCAGGGCGAGACCGTGGGATAATTCTGTAGCGACAAATAGGCGATTGCCCCCCTCTCGAGTACCTGTTCGAAATTCCCATGCATAATACATACGATTGCTGTGTGGCCGTTAAATAAATAGGGAAGGAATGTGTGAAAATAGGGAAAAATCGGATTACGAAGATGATGTTTGCTGCATACATAAAATCAATAATTATTTTAGTGATGTACATACATGATAAGATTGATAAGTAATATGTACAGGGTGGTCCACGTAAGATGACCCACTATCTTATCTCAGAATCTGTAAGAGCTACAAAAAAAAGTTAAAGACAAAAGTTTTTTGCCTTGACTTTAAGTTTTTAGGTATTAAGTTTTTACGTATACAGGGTGTTTAGTTTCTTCTGGCCAAGTATCAACTTTATTATTTTAAATGGAACACCCTATATATTTTTCTATTTTCGGATTTTACGGTTAATTCTAAGTAAATTTTAATATAACATGTTTATAGAAATTTTCAGTAGTTTTCGAGATATTTTAATTTTTAAAATTTTTACAGCGAAATCAGTCATTTGAAACATATCAAGTATTTATGTTTAATATTGCTCAATTTCCAAAATAATTTAATATTAGCTTCCCTATTAGATACTCAGTTCTTTTTTTCTAAACTAAACCAAAAGCACCATACAGGGTGTTAAATATATTAGTCCAAATTTGTCAATTTTTAAACATCAATATCTCAACTTTTTTAAATGGAACACCCTATATATACATGTTTTATATAAAGCAGCATTTAATTCCCTATAATTTGACTATAATATTTCCTATACCTAAAATTAACTGTTTTGGAGATATTGGTATATTTCTTAAAGCCTGTAGCTTATTTTATTAAAAGTATCAAGTGTTGACAAAAGTTTGACTAAAATTAATAATATTTATTTGTATTCGCCTATGATATATTTACCAAGTAATAATAAATATATATTACCCTTATAATAATACCATTGGTAGTAGTTTTTTTTTGGAAATTTTGTGAAATTTAAACCTTAATATTTTAGTTATTATCCGTCCAACCGACATAATTTTTTGTGTGCGTGATGCGATTGACTGAGTGTGCAATAATATAAACATATTTATTAAAAACTTATAATTTCCAACTGTAGTATTATTTTTGCCATTTTAGTGAGTGTTGTTAAAAAAACTATAACTTTAAGAAATTTACTTACCTCTACAAAATTATTGATTTTAGATATAGGAATCATTATAAGCGTTTAATAGAAATCCGTTTTAAAAATTTATGATTTGTTGATAAAAATTTAACAAATTTAGCCTAATATATCTTATTTTCGGTATATAGAAGTATTTTTGCAAACAACATTATATAAATGACATTGTTGTGACGATAATTTCATAATGGATAAATTTTGTTTTTTACCATTTTTAAGGAATCGAATAATGCGGAATTTTGAATTGTTTCAACGTGATGGACAAACTACTACCAATGGTATAAGGGTAATATATATTTATTATGACTTGGTAAGTATATCATAAGCGAATGCAAATAAATATTATTAATTTTAGTCGAACTTTTGCCAACACTTGATAATTTTAATAAAATAAGCTAAGAAATATACCAATATCTCCAAAACAGTTAATTTTAGGAATAGGATATATTATAGTCAAATGATAGGGAATTAAATGCTGCTTTATATAAAACATTTATATATAAGGTGTTCCATTTAAAAAAGTTGAGATATTGAAGTTTAAAAATTGACAAATTTGGACTAATATATTTAACACCCTGTATGGTGCTTTTGGTTTAGTTTAGAAAAAAATATCTGAGTATCTAATAGGGAAGCTAATCCTTAATTATTTTAGAAATTGAGCAATATTAAACATAAATACATGATATTTTTCAAATGAATGGTTTCGCTGTAAAAATTTTCAAAATTAAAATATCTCGAAAACTACTGAAAATTTCAGTAAATATGTTATATTGAAATTTGCTTAGAATCAACTGTAACATCCGAATATGTAAAAATATATAGGGCGTTCCATTTAAAATAAGAAAGTTGGTACTTGGCCAGAAAAAACTAAACACCCTGTATACGTAAAAACTAAATACCTAAAAAACTAAAGTCAAGACAAGAAACTTTTGTCTTTAACTTTTTTTTGTAGCACTTACAGATTCTGAGATCAGATAGTGGGTCATCTTATGTGGACCACCCTGTACATTCCATCCGTTTTTAAAAAATAGAAATAAATGATATAATTTAAGTATATAAGAAATTAGTAGCATTAAATACTTAAGAAATTACTTTATACATATTGAGGATATTTCGTTCATCAGCACTTGCAGTGCTCAGTGTCACAAATATAAACGCATCCATGGTTGAAAACTAGGAATATTAAAGATTTTTAAAATATACTCGTGTAAAAACAATGCCCTGATAAAATAAAATTAGAAATTTACATATCTGTTAAAAAAAAAACAATAAATCTTATAAACAAACCGTTTTATGCAAAAATTAATATGGAATGTGACCTCCTCCTCGTGCAGCCATGGTGGCCCTGCAACATTTTTCCATACTAGTTTAAATTTTCTTGAGGACTTGTACGACTGTTTGAGTGCTTGAAACAACTGATCTCGATCCTGAAAATAGTTTGATTTAGACGAACTCCTCTGTGAAGTATGTCCCCAGTCTCCAGCATGCTCAATAGGATATAGATCCTGAGATTGAGCGGGCCAGTATAAAATTTTTATATTTTGTTCTTCCAGAAAGATTGTGGTTACCGTAGCTGCGTGCTTGCATTTAAAGAAAATCTGGGCCAATAAACTTTGTATAGGGAATAACAACATTTCATGAAAATATCCTATATAACTGTTGGCCGATGAAAAGCGATAGCAAAATGAGCTGAGTCTTCCGGCCAAGCGAAATTCAAGCACATGCTCCTGAGCCAACGCTAGTCGAGTGGCCTGATTATCTCTGTTTAAAAGGCTGACACCTCCATTGCCGTCTGCTAAGTAAGCTGGTCTTCCTTAATCTCTTGTGAAATTGTGGATGGTACCTATATCTTGAAACAAGCGCGTTCTGAACACTGTTCAAACTATTACTCAATTCTGATGCAGTCTTGGTAATGTTTCTTCGTGCTTCTAACTGAACTAACCGGTCCATTCGAGTGATTGTCTTGCCATCCTTGGTCGACCAGAATGTCTGTCTCTTACACTACCAATCTCACGATACCGACTCCAGACACGAGAGATTACGTTGAGAGTGGTTCCCAGAGCAGTTGCACCATTGACTTGGGATATTCCAGTCTCTTAAGCATTTCCACCGCTTTTAACATATTATTTCGACCTGAAAATATCGTTTAGGCAATCTTAAAATAAGAATTTGTTAACACTTTCGCAGAACGACTAACAATAAATGGATTTTATCTTTTCTTTTCATCCAGGAAAAGATTACTAATGAGCGTTTTGCTTTTTTTTGGGATTAGGTACAGGTTTTTTTGCTAGCTGTTTATATGCAAGGAAAAAAATAGTCCATACTTTGCGCCAAATATTTTTTAAAAGTAATACTCAAAATATAAAAAAAGAAAATGTGACGTCGACAGCTCAGGAGAATACCTAGTCACGACAAATCGTCGATGGTTAAAAACAGTATCTTTCATGCAAATTTTAACTTGTTGAATTTTTACCGGACGCGGTTTTAAACGAAAAGTACCAAATATGTTGATTTATTTAAAGAATTATCACTGGAATTCACAAAAAAGGTTTAAAAGTTAGTACTGATTTAAACTAAGATCTGGTTCGTCAGTTTTTGACAAGTTTTTGCCCTGTCATTATTAATAAGTCATCAATAAAAGCTTCCGAGTTATTCTAGTATGTTAGCAATTTGCTTGGTTCTTAAATTAATTTTATCTTGGAACTTTTGCTAAAATAAATTTATTTCTATTATCATGGAAAATACAAACTTAGGGTTATAAATTTGCAAAAAGACTCAGTACTAAATGCATGGTAAGAAACTTATATGTCGTATTCTTACACTTCTAGTGTCTAGCGATTGTAAATGTGGCCGTAAAATTTTACAACTGACAAAGAAAAACAGGTTATCTACACCATTAAACCATATACATAGAGGTTTATTATAATTGACTAAAGTCGTGTTTTTGATATGTTCGACACGTAGGAGAAATTGAAGAATGGTAAAAAACCACATGGATATACCATTTATAAAAATCTCAAAATTTGTAAAAGCTCTATAGATGATAGACTGAAATTTGGGGGACATGTACAAGGTGTCCAATTTTCAAGCAAGTCATATTTCTCAAAATTTTGATATTTTTCGTTTACACCCATTTTAAAAAGTTATTTTGTCACATTTCATTAAATGTCAACAAAAATGCCGAAGTTAATTTGTTTTTAACTTCATTCATAGCCTGCTCTGGAAAATAGGCTTATAACGTAGAGAAATACTCCTGTAAGATGTCGGCCTCGTTTGACCAAGGCCTTCTATCAGTAATACGCGAAATACGAAAAAATAACAAATGTTGGCTTTATTTTTAAAAACAGGTATATACTATGATATATTTAAAAAAAAACTTAAAGTAAGTTCAATCGGAGAATTAATCACACAAATATGAGATATTGCTAAACCATCGATGTTATATAGTTTTATAATAAATTGATTCGGTCTCTTTTAGTCAGTACCCATCAAGTAACGCAGAAAACTCTACGCTAATAGTCCATTCATTTTTATTATACAGGGTGTCCGAAAAGTCTTAATATGGGCAAATATCTGTGCTCAACGTAAAGTAAGATACACCAAATTTTAGGTGTATCTTATTGGTTAATTTTTATTTAATTTAACTTTTCAACCCTCTTGACGGGTGACGCTAGGGAGTTGAGGTTAAAAATTTTAAATGCAACCCTATGCCGTGTTGTACCTTATTTTAAAGGTCATTAAAAAAGAACCATTTTACCGCAAACTCGAGATCCCTATCTTAATTTGTTTTTAAATGGGAAGCCTATAAAAATTAAAATCGTGAAAAAAAATTAAAAATTTAAATACCTTTATTCATCTATTAGTTTAAAAGTTGTTCAAAATAACCACCATGAACTTCTTGACAGCAATAAAGTCGATTTTGGAACTCACTTCTCATATTTTCGAGAATGGCAGGTGTTACTTCTTGACAGAGTTCCAAAATCGACTTCATTACTGCCATGAAGTTCATGGTGGTCATTTTAAACAACATTTAAAGTAATAAGAGAACTAAAGATATTAAAGTTTTTTTTCACAATTTTTAATTTTTATAGACTTTGCCATTTAAAAACGAATGAAGTTACGAACCTCGGGTTTGCGATAAAATGTTTCTTTTTTGAAGACTGAGGTACCACACGCCATTTACTTACCATTTATTTGCCACACAGCATTTAAAATTTTTACCTCAACTCCCTAGCGTCCCTAGTGGGTCGGAAAAGTTTAAATATATAAAAAAGTCAATTTATTAACTAATAAGATACACCTAAAATTTGTTGTCTGTATCTTTACTACACTGAAAAGACATTGTGGGACATTTCACTACAATTGTGTACCTTTTTCCAACAATTTGTCCTCAAAAACGCCCAAGACTAATTTGTAGCAAAATTTGCTACAAGTGAATGAAAATGTATAAAAACTGTTGTTACTAATAATAATCCAATTAGAGTAAATTGCTCTACAACGACTTTGCAACAATTTTGTGTGAAAAAAAGTCCAAACGATTTTTTCAGTGTAATAGCAAAGATATTTGCCCATACTAAGACTTTTCGAACACCCTGTATTTTTATTATTAGTTATGGTAAGAGCTACCTATATCACTTTCTTTTCCACCATTCCTAAAATTCAAACGGAGAAAACCTAATAACTTCTTTATTTTATTGCACATACAATAAAAGCCGAATATTCGGCAATGGAATCGGGTATTCGGTCAAATACCGAGTACCTAGTATATGGCCAAATAGGCCGATGCCCATGAGCTATTCGGATTCGGTCCCATCTCTAGTAGTTTTAAAAATTTTCCACTTTCCATTATGTTCAGCATTTAGTATATTGACAGAGACTATAAAGAATAAAGTCACACTCGAATACACCGAAAAGTCGGTCTCCCTTGAGACATTTGGTGGGTTTACTGGTTTATGGTTTAAAAGTTTGTTTGCCCATCGTTATATATACATGTAGATACATAGTATACATATTTATATAATGGTAGAAAAATAAATTTTTAAATCATAAACCAGTAAACCCGCCAAATGTCTCAAGGGAGACCAGCTTTTCGTTGCACGGCAGTGTTCGTCTAGGTATTATTTAGTTTATGATATTGATCATCTTTATTTCATCGTAATTCGTTAGTCAGGTACCTGTATGTAATCGCTAGGTATTCTGAGATTAATTCCATCAAACTTGTGAAGTAATATTGTATCACATCAAAAGTAAACCAAATTCTATGGAATGCAAGTTGTTTAGGGGTGTTGTGGTGTGCAAGGCGGCATTAAATTTTGTGTTAGCTAAGGCACATCGTCAATAATATATCTTTGATCTAATGCAAGTCTGCCTTCATTGCTACATAAAACTTTTTTCAAATAAGCGCTGGATATTTTGAGATTCAGTTCATCAAACTTCTAAAGTAATATTATATCGCAGAATCAAAAGTAGACCAAATTCTATCAAACAATGCTATCTAAAGGCATTTCCTTTTCCAGCCACTTTTTATCTCAACCACGACAAAACCTTCCAAGTGCGGTAGAAGAATTCGTGTACATTTAGCAGGAAGTGACGATGACTTCGAGAGTTCTAAAGATTCCACATTCCGTACATTTGGAAGATTGAAGTTTCAGTTTTATATTTCAGCTAGGGCGCATCAGTTAACAGAATTTTACATGAAAATATTCGCATGTTAAAAGTACCTACTATTTTTTTCGTATTTTGTTAATTGAACTTCTGTTCAAATTTTTTTATTTCTTTTAAATTTTTACATATTTCTAGTTATATTAAATCTGTTGATTATATGCCTTTGTGACTAAGGGCTATTTGACCGGGCTCTATTTTAGCTATCTTCAAGTATTAAGGAATATTTAATTAAGTTGCAGAACGTGATAAGTACCTAATCATACTAAATTTTGTTTTACTAGCCTTGGGAATCAGCAATCTAGGCTAATGTTCGACTGTAACCGATGACCTTTGTGATATAAGTTTTATCCCGAGTCGCTTGATAGGTTTTTCAGACAGTAGGTACTAATTCAAATTTAGGTCTTATAATTGATCAGTTATGTTTTGACAAGTTTTTGTCCTGTCATTGTTAATAAATCGCCAGTGAAACTGTACGTGTTATTTTATTAATTAATCCTGGGATTTGCTTGATTTCCAAATGATTTCTATCTTGAGACATATTCCTAAAAGGAATTTAGTTCTATTATTGTAGGAATATTTATTTAATAAATAGCCCTTTTCTTTAGAGCCTTTCAAAAAAACTCATAAATAAATTGATAATACAATATTTAGTCGTCTTATTCACATACTTGTCTATTTAAACCCTTAGCTGTCAAATTAGACCGGTCTTAGGTATATTGAATCCGTCGTGAGTTTTTTTTGTAATGCTTGAGTGAAATGAGATATCCGTACGTGTACGAAAACTGTCATGATACGTTCTTGAAACAAACTCTTATGGATGTAATGACAATATTAGGCAAAGATTCAGCGATTGCAGGTAAACAGAGTAGTAGCTTCTGACTTGTGGTACGGTGATAATTACAAGTCAGAACTTAAATGATTAGCAACCTCCCAAGAGATTCTCCTCAACAACCTGAGTCAAGAAAAGCAGGAATTGTATATTTAAAGCATTATTTTTTTATATTTCTGGCTAGCCCATGAAGATTTAAACCTAAGTACTCTATGTACCGTGAGTGTACTAGAAGTGTCCGACTCACACATCCAGAGCTGGAAACATCCGTATGGATTTCACCAGCCCGTTAAGCAGATGCGTGTCTCCTCGGATGGGGTTTGTGTGTGTTAGTTTCAATAGCTCGGGAAGACTTTCCAACAGGGCAGACCAGTAGAGGATGGGGTTTAGAAGAGGACAAATGGATCAAATTTTCCAAGATACGTAAAAATATCACTCCTAATAAAAATTTCTGCTTGTGAAATACATAAGATTCACGTTATGAAATGTTTAATTTTTTATATAGGGAGCATACAAAATCCGAAAACGTTATTTTGCGTAATATTAAACATACAAACCTTGTTTAAAATTTTCTACCAAAAGAACAAATATGAAATATGTTTTAAATTAAACCCCAAGCCGAAGTACAAGATTTCATTAAATAATTTAAATAATAAAAGTATCGAGTTTTACTATATTATTTTTTAGTCTCTCACACCTTTAACCAGAGTATATATTACATGTAGAAACAACATATGACATGTTTGTCAATGTCTTTATTAAATGAAGCAATATCTATTTAATTTAAAATACCTCTCATCAAAATGATATCTAGGTATTGCACAAATGATTTTTATAGTCCATATGGGGATGAGGTATCATACACCTACATCAAGAAGCAATCCCAATAACTGAAATGACAATCTACAACACAATAAGAACTGGGTCGGGTTTGAATCTCAAGAAAAAGAAGAAATATGACCAAAACGATGCTGCCATAGTTTTAGTTCTTCAATCTGTTAGAGAACTACTGTGATGTCCCTTAAAAATCATTGCAAATATCTAGAAGTTGTGAAAAACTCATATTTAGATGATCTTAAACGAAAATAGATAATTTTCGTTCAAACATCACTTTAACCAAACATTGGAAGAGGGAGATAAAGCGAAAAGACTAGATTTATGTTTATGGGTGGGGGACCAAATTTTAAGTCGAAATATCCATTTTTATAAACTTATTATGTTTTCTGATGATTATTCATTTTATACTATGGCATCCCAGCATGTGAGGTTTCGAGAAAACCCCGAATTTAGAGTAATGAGGCGAATACAATTTTTACAAAAGTGATCGTGTGGTGCGCGATATAGCATTATAGGCCCATATATTTTTAATAACACCTGCAATAGAATATGTCACTTACATAACATATTATGCTGGATGCATTTTTTAGCGATGAACTCGAAAATTTGTCATTAAATTTTCGCCAAAAAATGTATTTTCAACAAGATGGCTGTTCAGCACTTTGCGCTCGCAAGGTAATAGAATGGCTTCACCGCAGATTTGGCCCAAGGTGGATTGGTGGAACTGGCTCAGTTTTGTGGCCCCCAAGGAGCCCCGTCTATGGAGCCATTTAAAACAAATTGTTTAAGCCCGTCCAATACCAGATAATATTGACGTGCTAATAGGCAGAATTACCCAAGCTGTTCGTTCAATATCCCAGGAAGAAATCAGAAATTCCCTCAGATATCTAAGAAAGCAAATAGAAAAATGTGTTGAATATGGGAGTGGAGTTTTTGAATTTTGATACCTCTATTGTATTGCTTAGTTTGTATTAAATTTTGAGTTTGATTAAATATTTGTATTATTTAAAAACTGCACTTGAATAAGAAGTATTTTGAATTAAATAATTGGTTCATTTAATAAAGACATTGACAAACATGTCCATTGGTGTCATTATTGTTTAACATGTAGAAACTAGTAGGTACTCTGGTTAAAGATGTGAGAGAGATTTTAAAAAAATATATTGCGATAAAACTTGTTACTTTTAATATTTAAATGTTTTATTGAAATCTTGTACTTCGGGTTAGGGTTTAATTTAAAACATATTTCATATTCGTTCTTTTGGTAGAAAATGATAAACAAGGTATGTTTACTCTTGCGCAAAATAAGGTTCTTGTATTTTTTATGCTCCCTCGCGATGTATAAAAAATTAAATTGTTCATAATGTGAATCCTATTTATTTTACAAGCAAAAGCTTTTACTAGGAGTGACATTTTTATGTATCTTGCAAAATCTGGTCCATTTGTCCTCTTCTAAGCCCCATCCGCGGACATACTGTATACCAAAAAGTTGTTAAATTTGTATTTTTTATGAGTCCAGTGGGGAAAATGTTTACTAGGGTTTGGTCGAGCCACTGCCGTATTCTACATCATGCATGAGAAAAAAAACTACCCCTTAAAAACACGCTATTAGCGAGGTTATTAACACATTTTTGGCTATAAATAATGTACAAAATGGGGTATTAGCTCTAAGGTCAGTATTGATCTTAACACTATTTCAGGGACAAAAATAACGAATGCAAGTTCTTTAGTGGTGTTCGTGTGTGCAAGGCGGTAATAAGTTTTGTGTTAGCTTGGGCATATCGCTAATAATATCTCTTTGATTTAAATCCAAGCCTTCCTTGATTGCTAAATATAGGTGTTTTTGCATTTCTATAACTTGGAGCAGGTATGGAGAAAATAAAGAATATACTGTGCGTATTTAAAAGATCATCGAGAACATCGCCTAATATTATGAAGGTAAATTACAAATAACTATATTTTATTGCAATATATGTCAAGTAGTCCAAAAATAAAAAAAATGTCAGAATATATAAGGTGATATTTAATTAAATTTTAATTGACTATTTTAAAATAAAAGAAATTTATAAACATAAAACAATGGAGGGAACATAAAAGTGTCCTTTATTTCCCAGATTGACCGTAGTCTGCCCTACGATACGCTCATTTGGCCCACTGGTTCAGCTAAAATAGCGAAGAGAGATAGTGAGTTTGTGATATCCAGAGACACAATTTTGGTAAGACTGCCCGGGATCCATAAAATAAATAAAATGTGCGGTTATTCTTCTAATGGTTTATAGTATATTATATAACAAGCGTGGAAAGTGACACCAACACGCGAGTTGGATATTACACAAAAGTAAATGACTTTCCAGAGTGTTTTGTACGATATCTTTTCCACAAGTTAGGACAATACAAAAAGAAAAAGGCCACTTTTTATAAATTACTTGTAACGCGTTCTTTTAATGTCCGTTTCTAAATTTATTTATATTTTATATTTAAAAAAATGTTTTTATTTTTATTTACCTATGCATTATTACAGTATTTCATAAACAATAACAATTAAACAAATTAAAAATTTAAAAATTTCTAATAATTTTAAGTTAGCTGTTGACCTACATATTACTTTTAAACTCATTTATTAAAAAGTACCTTTAGTTTTGAAAAGAAATACACAAACGTAAATAAGTATGAGATGCTTTACCTACATCTAACCATTTTAATGTTTTTACCATACATTTGGGTATATTTATCTATATTCAAAATTATTTTATAATCATAACACTTTTGAGATTTTTGAGGGAACAAGTTCAGTATGCATTTTTTACTGCATGTACAATACTCGCTGGAACACTTTCCACAAAATCATTTACATTTAAACACTTTAAATCTACTTTTCGAAATATTTTTTAAATATTTTCATTTCTAACATGACATTTATCTTGAGAAATAATAACAAACAAAATTTCATAACCTACGTATTTCGATAGTGACCATCGTACTGCTAAGCCAAAAGAATCAAGGTGCATGATATTTTTACACACGCGTGTGTTAGAAACATAACGCACAGTTGATAAAACATCTGTGACCCACGCATTTTCTAGATACAAAACTTTTTTCCTAAAGAATATCTTAGGGGAGATAAAATTTCTTTCTCTCGGTCTATTCCGAAAAATAATAAAAAAATACATAGCTCTGAACGAGATTAGCAAAGCCTAATATGTACACATATGTCCAAAAGTTTGGAATATTATAATTTAAAGTACCTACGCCAATGAAGGAACGAAAATATGTTTTGGCATTTATTGTACGTGTTTTTTTATTATTAAGAATATCGAAAAAATCAATTGATTGTAAATAAATAGTACCTATTCGAATTTAACACATTCCTGTGGTTTCAGTGGTTAAGTATTGAAGTGTTATACATTCATTTTGCAATTAAATGGCTTTAAAATGCCTAGGAATGTTATATCGTACTTTAACAGAGCAAGAATAATTGCTGTATTGCAACAGGACATTATAGGTAGAGTGAAATAGCTGAAATTGTTGGTGTGACTCAGGAAGCTGTCAAAAATTCAAAAAAAGTTTCAGGAGTCAAACGATGTTAAGGATCGCCCAAGAACTGGTAGAAGAAAAGTTACAACTAAAGCACAAAATCGACAAGTCTATAATTGCCCGAAGGAATCCAAGGCTCGCAACCACTGCATTCGTAAGGAAACCTGCCAGACTTGAAGGCGTAAATGTGCCAAGGAAGACAATATAACGTCGACTTAGGGCTACCAGTTTACGTCGTAGAAGACCCTTGTGCGTTCTTTAATTAGCAGTTATGTCGAAAAACACAAGGTTGCAATGGGCACAAGAAATGATGGTTATAGGTTCAAACTGGGATAACGTCATGTTCTCTGATGAGACTAAAATTGGACTGGTATCCGATTCACGGCGTACGCTAGTTTGGAGAACTCCAGGACGACACGCGAGATTGGTTGCAGCTCAACCCCGTGTTCCGTTTCAAGAGGGGGGTGTCATGTTTTCGGGTGGCATAATGAAAGGTTTCACGAACTCCCCTAATCGTTTTGTAGAGGACAATAACAGGAGCCTTAGACGTTAGTGAAGTGCTAAATCCTATTGTGCGTCTTATTTGAGGTGCCATTGGCCAAGAATTTATATTTATGGATGATAATGCACCCCCTCGTCCAACAGCAGTCGTCCAAAATGTTTGCGAAGAAGGGAATAACGCGATTAAGATGTCCTGCAAATTCTACCGATATAAATGTAATAGAGCATGCTTGGGATATACTAAAATCGCCTATAAAAAGGAGGAACAACCCCTCAATAACTTTACAAGAATTAAAAATTGCTGCTAAGGAAGAATGGAGGAATTCCATAGGCTCAACTCGATTTCTTAAACAGCATACCAAGGCGTTTACAGGCTTGTATTGATACCCAAGCAGGAAATACGGACTATTAATTTTAAGAAAACAATTTGAGATATGTTATATATTTTTTTATTGGGTCAACAATTGTTACTTTTAAGAATATAAATTTTGTTGACAGCACTTTTCTTTTAGAAAGAGTTTTACTTCATGAAGCCAACATTTTGGCATAAATGTAAGAAATCGAAATATTCCAAACTTTTGAACATAGATATGTGTAGCTATATACATAATACATACATCAATTCGCAAACCAATTTCATTCAAAACACGTTGTTTCTAAATTTGAATTTCAAACCCAAATAGTTATGAATATTAATAAACTAAAGAGACAGAAAAAGATCCTGAGCAAACCTAAGCAAACCTGCACATATTCTTCTTTTTTGGGCTTGATCACACTGGCTTTTGCGCAGGCTTTTCTCCGTCTTTTTTGAAATCTGATTTCAATATAAAAAATAATCAGCATTATGATCCCAAAAATATATTCCGAACGCATTTAACTTGGCCGGTAGATCACAACTACTGTGTTTTATAATGCATTTTGAAAAAAAAAAGATTCTTAAAAAATCGAAATTTTTTGTTTTTAAAAAAATTACTTTCTTTCGCAAAAGATGTTCTTCGAAAAATATGTTTTCGAAGAAAAAAGTGTATATCGAAATTTTTTTTGTAAATCTTCGTAATCCAAGTGTAAAGAAAAACAATAGAGGTAGTAAGAAAACAAGTGAAGTATCAGCTATGTTGTAAGATACGTTCTTTTCTTGTAGTATATCAAAGCAGTTATTTAAAACCTGTAAAACTAGCACAACTTTATCTAATTATATACTTGTCCTAACTGTCTCAATTAAAACGTTAATATTCAAAGCACTTGGATGTAATTGTGAGTTATGTGGGAAAATTTAGATGAGATGATGCATAAACATTAAGGATCACGACCTTCCTACAATAATTTTATGGCATATAATAACAATAATTATAATTTAAACAATTTAAAACAGTTTTAAAAATTAATCGCACAACGGTTTAAGTATAATTTAGTGTTAAATAAACGTTATAAAGTATTGTTGATAAGAGCTTTTGCCAGAATTAAAGTACAATAAAGGAGATGCCAAATGTATAAAAGAATTGAATTTTGAGAAATAACATAAAGATTTTAAAAATATTCCAAAAGTGAAATGACGAAAAATATAATTACTATGTATTATACGTAAAAACTATGTATTACCACTCGCCCTTATAATTTCTAATTAATCAGTTTAAGGCGCATTGACATTCATTCGAACTCGAATTCGAGTAAAGCTGGAATACGAGTTCGAAGAAATATCAATATTGATATTTCTTCGAACTCGTATTCCAGCTTTACTCGAATTCGAGTTCGAATGAATGTCAACGCGCCTTTATACGTAGTATTGTTGTAGTTTAATGTATTCTGTTAAATATAGAACTACAAATTTGGAATTATAACGTTTTTATCTATGATGTTCTTTGGCCCACTGTTTTACCAAATCTACAATAAGTTGGGGCCTATTTACAACTGATGCAGCAGGAAGGATTTAATTTTAAGTATACTAAGGGTAGCATTTTCTATAATCATCAGAACAACAGTAAATGTAAATTAAAAAAAAACTGTTCCTCGTTGAGCGCCAAAAAATCTGAAAAAAAGGTTTGTTTTTAGCATTTGCTGTTTATTGTGTCTTTCAAAAAAAAAAAGTTAAACTCTAGGAGTTTTGCTCTTAGTTCTTTTAAATATTTCTATTTTTTGGACTTTGTAAATTAGACAATTTTAAGGCAATTCTATAAAAATTTTAATGCAAAATAAAAGTTTAATTTTAACTCTCAGATCACATCAGCAAAAGTTTGTCTTTATTTTTTAAGGTACGGTAATAGTCAAATTTTAATTACATACGAGTATATGTAATAAGTTTACTCACGTGGTATTTTACTTTTACATCTTATTGTGTCGTGGAATATTATCAAATACTCGTATTTTTACTAACTATTTTTATAGAAGATAAAAAATTAATACCGTTATTTCAATATAAGATAGTATGACCTTCATGCAGTAAAACTCGAAGAGCCGCTAGAATATGCTTATAGCCATTTCCCAGCCGAGAATTTTCATTTGCGGAACTACTAAATAGACCTTAATAACGTTAAAAATCACCAACATTCGATCGGTTGAATCTGACAACCTAAAGTTTTAAACTGACAAGCATGAAAGCCCATAGGGGGGGCAGTTGCCCCCCCTTGGGATCGGTTTCCATGGTGCATTTTAACAACTGCGCAACTTCGTGATTTTGTCACAAACGGTTTTTTGGCTGGTTGCAGCCCCCCCCCCCCCCCCCCGGAAATTTACTGTATGGGCGCCCATGCTTACAAGTTTAAGAATAAGGCAAGTTTTGTGCTTTGAATATATTTCGAAAGTTTTGGGCAAATTTTAAAGATAATGGCAATTTAAGTATGTACTTTTCTCAATTATAGTATTAAATTTATTTTAGTAGGTATAACACGTTGCTAGACGAGAATCGTTTAAAAGCCAAGCAAATCGCTGAAATATTAAAATGTCATAAATTTATTTTTAATGACACAACGACAGGAACCTCTTAACTGATCAACTAGAAGATCTTAATTTACACCAGTACTAAATATTAAACATTTTTAATGAATCTGGCCGCAAGGGTTTAAATTGACTAGGGAATATGCATCTAAACCAAATAAATCTGAAATATTTTTTTTATTTTCTCTACTTGAATTAAATGTTTATGGCGGTTACATTTATTTTAGTCTTTATTAACAAAAACAAAGATTTTCTACTGCAAATTTTCACGCGAATTTCGAAACTTGTAAAACGTGATCCCTTTGGCTGTGTCGTCAAAAGTGTTTTTTTGACTCATAATGAGTACATGGCGAATTCTAGTGTTGTCGGGTCATCGAAAAATCCGTGAAAATGACATTTTATACGTAACTCATCCCATGAAATATCCCTCACTTAAACTAGAAGGTTAGTAACATCTTATTCATGTATATTTCAAGTCGAAATCGGTCCAAGAACCTTTCAATTTTTCCTAATAATTTTGAGTAAATAAATTTCAAATTTCTTTGTTTTCTTGGCAATCTTCGAAAATTCGAAAAAAATTTCAAATTTGGATATCCCCGATGCACATAGATCTATTTATTTATAACTAACGAAAAAACAAGCGATTTAAATTAGTGGGAGTTATTCTTAGAGAATTAACGGATAGAATAATCCTAGAAAGAATCACTAAATAAGGAAAATAGTGTGGAATAATGTCGGTAAAAAACAGGATTTGTCGGAACGAATCAAGAAAATAAGGTTTTGACCCCTTAAATACGATCCTGGACGGCCCATTCGCTATTCATTTTAAAGTGTAATTATTCCTTTATAAGATTAAGTTGAAAAATTGGGAAAGAATTAGATAGGAAAAAATACAGAGTGATTCAAGTGTGCCGATGTCGAGGGCAACAAAAGTCAAAAGATCGAAATTTAATCGGCGATTGCTCCCTTCCTATAATGAACGAACAAACTTAAAAATATAGATATCATGTATTTCGACTAGCTCTTTCCAATGACGTTTATGGGATTTTAATTTGAACCATTTTCACCCCACAAAAAATTAAAAACCGTGAAATATTTGGGTCAAAAATCGGAATTTCTAGTTTTTCCCAAATATATCCATTTTCCAGTGATTTAAGGTTTCGGACTTGGGTAAATGTTTTGCAAAAAGAAAGTAACTGAGATTTTAAAGTTTCACTTATAAATCCGTTTTTAGATCCGACGTTTTGTTTTCGAGTTATTAAGTACCAAAGAGGGGTCTGCAAATGGCATTTTTTGACCTAAAAAAATTCAAAAGAATTACTTGCCATTTTCCGATCCTCACGAGTTTCAATAGAGTTCTAAAGCTCCGGGTCCTTTACAACCTCTCAAAATTTACATCGATATAATTCACTTTTGCGACATGTATTCGATTTCAACGGAAATCGCTGATATTTTTGACGCTTAATAGAAATGAATCATCCTGTATAACTGAATTTTTTACCGAAGCTAGTTGCACTATTCCTTTATCAACCCAGAAAATTCGATTGCTCCCCCTTTTGACTGTTTCCGAGAAAAACAAACCTGTTCGACTTTAGGTTAAGCTTTACGTTAACATGTAGATTGACACTTATTTTTGCTGATCTCCTGACGTCATTATTCACTAAGGACAAATGGCAGCTTTTTAAATTGTAATAAACTATACCGAAAAGTAAACATTATTTGTAGCTAAATTACCTAGTAATTTTCTACAAAATATTTTTTTTGTTGGGTTTGTAATGACTTCCTTAAACGGTTTATGCATAAAAAGTGCATATTCCATATTGTGAGAATAAATCAACTAAATTTTGTAATATATGAATTTATTTCTGACAAGACAAGAAGTTTTCAAAACCTGATCAAAAAATAATCAAGTATAATAGGAGCTCTAGTCCCTAAATGTTTTTAGGGAATAAGGAATTAAAAAAGTTTTTGTTTTGCCAAAAATCTAAAATATGTGTTTTTTTTTATTTTGCTGTTTATTTTAACCGTTTTCAACTAAAATTTTTAATATAAAATATTTTTAGTTGTACGTCTAGGTTATTAAAAAAATATGTTATTACTCCATGTACAGATTGCAGACAGACTACAGCTTTGTAATTTTAAAATTTATTAAGCCCAAGCCCTCATTAAATATTATTTTTCAATTGAAAGATAAATGGGGGTTGCTCTGACGGGAGAAGGATTGAAGGACTGAAAACTCCACAACGGGAATACCTAGGGCGAATAACCTCAGAAAATTTCTTTACGTATTTCCGCTTTTGTAATAAATTATTTTCGACTTAGTATATAGGATGAATAGCTGTCGCTTGGACATCCTGTATGTTAAAAAATTTTAAACCTACAATTTGCACTACACTATTAAAAAATAATATTTCAGAAATTTTGAATATGCCCACTATAAAAATTTATTGTAGGCGATTTCAATTAAATCGATCGAAAAAAGACATCAACAGCCGAATAGAAGAGAATCGTTTTAAAAAGCGGAACTAAGTTATCGATCCTAAGAAAAACCTCTAGCCACCTAATATCTGAATAGGTGTAATAATAATAATACCTATATGAAATTGTACTAAAAGGGTTTAAAAATTCTTATATAGGCGCTAACAAGTTGGTACTACTAGATAAAACACAATCCAATGAGTAAAACAGTGTTTACAGATTGTGCTTTTATGAATGATTGATTATTATAATTGATTCTAGATAATTCTCAAGTTATTTTATTTGTAATTATGACCAAAAAATCAGCAAATATCCTCACGGTTTATATAAGTTAAGTACTGTTTTGTAGGTACCTACTCATGCGTAAACCAAAGAAGACATATACACAAACAATATTATTATTGCACCTTATTTATACCCATCAAACTCAAATTACCAAAAAGCTACTGTCCAGGCTGTCCCCTAAATTACACAACAACCACGTTGTATTCTCTGGTATACCGAACATTTCCGAGCTACTTTATTCTAGCCGATTGTCATTCAGTCAAGCAAGAGCGTGATATAAATGCTTTTTATCTCTCATACGTATGATCGTGATGACAAAGGGATCGGCTGGGTTTTTGTTCACGTCGAGCTCTGTAAGTGTCACTAAAATCCGTTGCCAACCTAGGTATAGGTACGTTTACCTGTGCTGATATTTTCAGAACTGCTAGTATGCGTCTGTGTGGGAATAGCATTCAACTTTAACCGTCATCCATCAGACCATCCGGATGGTCGCCGTGAGCCGTGATCGCGTGAAGTTACGGTAGGATCGATTCGCGTTTCGATAATTTTTCCGCGCTAAAATATCCGGGTTTTGGCGGAAAATAACTTTTTCTTTTTTATTTTACGAAAACGATAGACACTTGTGACTATAGTGCCTTTTGGGGTATTTAAATTAACGGCAAAAACAGTGAAAGTGCCAATGGTGTCTAATTTGACCGTTATTCCATCAATTCGTCATTAATATTGTTTAAAAACACCCGGATTTTTTCAGCTGTGTTTAAAATTGCAAGAAAAATCATCTTAAACAGATAAAAAAGTACTACTTCACAATATTTTAGTCGTCATTTTCTGTTTGGTGACCTCAGGAATAATTCTCAAGGACGACCGGTACCCGAGTAAGAAAGAATATTTAATTGATAAGAGAAGAAAACTCGTACCTGCAGCAATTCCCAGTTTTGTTACAAAACGCGCCTATACATTTTGTTTCAAATCGAAAATTCCATTCCTGTGTTTAATATAGAATTTCGCTTGTAAAGTTGGCCAAAGGATTGTTTGGTCCTTCGAGCCGGATTGTGTAGTACGGATTTGCGTGTTCCGCCCTTCATTGAGCATCTGTGCTGTGAAGCACATCTGCTGTTCGGACCCATTTGGAACCAAAAGGTGTAATTTTTGTGTATGTGTCTTGTGCTGTGGGGGTATTTATGACGTTTTATTTGGTTTAAAAGTTTACTGTTTGGCACAAAAAATGGGTAATCATCCGTCAAATCATATACCGTTGGATAGGAGAGATCCATCAAAGTTTGGAGATGCTCAAACGGTAGGTTTATTTTTAGATTTTTGTTTAATAAAAAGGAACATAATGAATGTTAGAACGATGATAATACTGAATTTTGGCTAGTGTCAATGGTTTTGTTTTAAATTATTTAAACCTGAGTAAACCCCCAGTTTCCGTCCTTGTGATATATGTAAGTATGTAGAGATAATTAATTGATGAGTTAATTGTATATTATTTGGCACAGGTGATAAAAACATGTTAAGTAGGTATTAAAGATTTTTTATGCATGCTACTTAATATGCAGAAATTTACATTTTAAATTATAGTTGTTTTATACGTCTATTAAGTACTTAGGTACAATTATTTTGCTATTTTTCTGTTTTTTTTTAATTAAAAGTCATATTTCATACTATTCCCACATAAGTAATTCAATAATAAATAATAACTGCCTTCACAACATAATTTATGACAAGTAAACTTTCAGTCTTCAACTGTCAGTGAACATGGGCAATTTTTAAGCATTTAATCGGCTTTCATACAAAATAAAAAATTACCTCGTCAGATTATGATATTATATAAGATGCTAGAACCGATGCAAGGAAATGCCCATAATATGTATACTTCACCAATCTTATTCAATTTACCTAAATATTTCATAATAACTATACCATCATTATCATTAGGTAGGTATTATAATAAAATAGAATGTTTATTTTTGTTGATTCGCGGCATGTCACGTGTATGTTACTTAATCAATGCAGATTATCACATGATCCGTAGTTCACGTTGGATCAACGGGATCTCGCGAAAATACCCTATAAGTCACTTACAGTGGCGTGTCGTGCCTTTAGAGGCCGAGGGGACACAATAATTTGGTTGCGCCAAAATATTTTCTTTTATTGGAGAGTATGTGGTCATAGAAGGCAATGAATCTCCAGGGGGCGCCGTAAATTACTTTCCTCTTATTGGAGAGTATGTGGTCATAGTAGGCAGTGCATCTCCGTGGGGGCGCCGGTTACGACGAGGACGGGTGTGCCTCCTAGCCCCCTCGATGGCACGCTACTGGTCATAATTTCACAGTATTAAGTACTGATGCTTAGTTGTTTAACTGTCACCTGCACAGCCTCATATAATTATAATATTTCTTATTACTTTCAAACATATTTATTAATTACATAACATATACATAGTCAATTAGGTACTAATTCTATTTACAACAATAAGTGGCCCGGGTTACAACCCCCAACCAGGGAGGTCCAACACGGCAACACGACCAGAGCGCGGCCGGGGCTGGTGTTAACCCTTGGTACGTACCCATTTTTGACGTGACGATGCGGGGGGACGACTCTTTCCGATAGGCTTGCAGAGCCAAGGAAAATATTTTAGACGCATGGTTTGATGATTTTTAAATATTACAAATTTCTATTTACATAATTTAATCAGTGATCGCTGGAAAAATACGACTGAAAAAACAAGCTTACGTGATTATGCACATAACGAAATTTTTTCTTGAATATAACATGGTATAATGGACTATTTGGAAATTCAAACAACTCTCATCAGGTTCTGATAAAAGTGGCATCAGTAACAGAATGAGTCAAGCAATGAGTAATCAGAAATGACCACACCATTAATATTACTTTTAGTGTAATGACATACCTGTTCAGAAATTTCTTTTTTTAGGTAGGTATATAAAAGCGATGCCAGATGACAAGTGACTAAGAAAGTTTAATACTGGAGGCTTGAACTTAATGGAAATCTAATCAATAGCAATCAAGTTAATGCCAAATTTCCACTTTATTCAATATAATAATGAGGCGGATATTAATAATAGCTTCCGGACTTCTTCTTTATTTGGGTCCACCCTCGGGTTCACCGTAGACTAAAAAACACAAAAAGCATTGGCTTCAATGGAATCATTTCTCCTCTCATTCATCTGGACGCCGCACAGTCCAGCCTTTTTACAAGTTACGACCAACGTTTTTTACAATAACTGTTTTAAAGAAGGAAGTCGGCTCCTGACAGCACTTCGATCCTTGTTAGTTAAATTTCAACGCTAAGCTTCGCACTTACCCGATTACGCGTGAGTCTTCAGTTTGATTTGTCCATGTCTTTGCTATTGCTGATTTTTCGTTGATTATTCCAGATTTAGTTTAAGGCTGTTTTCGATGGAGTGTGGCTTTGGCTAAAATTGAAGCGCCCAACGTAGCTCTGAAGAAGTCACCTTGAATGGTCAACATCATGGTGAAACGATAACAGTGATAAAATCCGAGGTAAAACAAGACGCGGGAGAAATCGAAAGCCATCATTTCTATGATGTCAGGTAGTCTGTGGTTTGGTCCGTGGCAGCTTGCAATCAATGTTATTATTAAAGAGATAATTTCAAAAAAAATCTAACTTATGTGCCCTGCGTACCTGCTAAGGACATTAAAATAAGAAAGTTCTTAATACAAGCCATAAACGGCAAGCAGAATACACGCTTTTTTACATTTTACAATATTGCCTTCTGTATCTGTTTTATTCTACATCTAAAAAATGCTATTTAGTTATCTATTTATCGATGAATAAGCAACAACAATCACAAGGTGATGGTGCAATTACTCAGTAGTCAAATACAATAAAATTACAGTGGGATCGGCTATGAATAAACTGCAATAATGATATTAATAACCTTGGTTTGGTTGACGATAGGCATCAATGTCTTAGATTTTCCGTTTGCGTATTCTGTGACCGTGTTTTCCAATTTAATATAGGATAATTACTAATTAGCACAGTTATGAAAAAATGGAAGGAGAAAACTAATAATGTACGTACTTGAATCCTCAACTAAACAAACAAATCCTCCTTAAATCAAATGCCATCCAGCGTTAGGTCACAAACACGCTAAAAGCAGGTTCTCCACTGTCAGGCAGTCGGCTTCATCGGGGGCCTATAATTTGCCATGTAGACTACATATTTATAGTACCGGGAGTGGAGGGTAATGAACAAGCCGGTACTCGCCAATTCCAGAACCGACAACTGCCCTTTTTTTGACATCAGTATGAACGCTACTAAAGATATAATCTTAAACTGGAGAGAAAGACGAGAGCCGCAATATACCTACTGACTGCTAGGTGGAGAATTTAAAGGTCCAGTTGAGCTGGACTCTGAAATCTCTGAGGGACAGACATACAGATGAGTAGTGGACGAAAATGAATGAGGATCACAAGCTAAAATAAATATGGTTTTCTGAAAATAATGTTCATAGACTGGGTCGCCAATTCCAACTTAGCAAACAGTCCAAAACACACTTGAAGTAAAAAATATACCTAAGATTTAGGTATATTTAACAGCAATGAATACAAGCGGCTGTTCACGATAATGATTAGGTATGTATACTCAGTGGGTTAGGTAAATCAGTTTAGATTTAGAATTCTTTTTAAAAACAGAAGGAGAAAATCGAGGAGAAAATAACAAAACATCTTCTCGACGAATTTTTTTATCTTGTTTTATATGATATGGTCAAGCAAATAATATGTAATAATGTAATGATTTCTGTGAGTCTCAAGCAGTCCACCTGACAGCAATGGAAGCATGATCTGCAGCGAGACTTCATCATTTCTTAAAATATTAGTAAAGTTACTTTGCTTAGCGAGTAACAGCAAAACAAAGAAACAGGAACAAAGAAATAATATAAGATGATCGGATGAAAATATATTTATGTAAACTTAAAAATACCTACCTATGAAAACTAGTAGCTGAGTATAAAGTTTAACCAAGTGAATAACTTAATGTTTCGTGTTCATTGGCATGCAGCAGGTATCTCTACTGGGAGTTCAACCAACTTGCCTAGACACGAATCGATGACGCCATAGTGGATTCATACCTGATGGTATTTATTCTATGAACTGAACTGAAGAGGCAACCGTGATTAAGTAAATTAAAAATTATTTTAAAATAAGTATTTAAAAGATGTTGGGTTTGAGACATTGCTTGGCAGCTCGCTTGGCAGTGAAAATAACATAATAACTCTCTTTTTATACCCATGAATCTATCATCTTATATCAGGCGCGGATTTAGGGGGGCGCAAGAAGGGCGCAGAAGGCATAAATAAAAAATGCTAGAATATTTACACTTTCATATTAATCAACAATTAATTGGTCCTGTCGCGTGTACAGTTTGTTTTTTCAAAAAACATTTTTTTGATGTTAAATTAAGTAAATTTGTTCGAAAAACAGCTTTATCGAATGGTGCTTATTCGAAAATGGATCTACAAAACATAGTTTTTCAAAAATTATATTATGAACTCTAGTAGAAAATGTAAATTATAAAAAAAAACATCAACGAACCGTTTTTGTGTTCGGTCAGGTTTGTGTCTTTGTGCCAGCTACGTTACTCTTTAGTAAGTAAATCACTTCTTCAAAAAATCGTTTTTTTTTTAATATGAATATTCGAAGTTTCTTTCGAAACAATGAAAGACTATGTTTAAAAAAATTTACTTAAGTACTTAGTTTCGAAAAGTACTTTTTAAAAAAAAAATCGAAAAGTTGGTTTTCAAAATAAAGAAGAATGGAAAACACCCCCAGTTTTCGAATAACTGTATTATCGGGAAAGTTCTGATTTCGAGAAAATATATGTATTTTCGAAAAACATGCTTTTACAAAATTTGTTTTCGAAAAATTTTTGTATATCAGTCCAAATGGACAGAGTGTATAAATAAAAAATTGCTAGAATATTTGTAAGTGAAGATGACCAACCGTACTGTTTTCGCTAGAACAGGTTTAGATTTTTCGTCTATTATGAAATAGTATTCATTTCTTAGAACCGTAAACAATAAAAATGTCGCTCGCGAACTTTTCCGGCTTTTTTGTTCTATGCTTCTGTGTAGCTCGAGGTGACGTTGCCCCCCCTAGACGAAATGGTAATTCTGCCCCTGTTATGTGGTCTTTTCAAAATGGTAATCATATTTTAGTGATCTGTTTAAGAATAATATACTTACTAGAAAAATGTTAGTGGCGAAATTTTTTAGTATATTAAGCTAGCTCACCATGGTCACGTCGCGCATTTCTAACCTAATGGATATTTAGTTGCTAATTAGTTACGCTAATCCGGATTTAGTTGCTATTCATCCCTCCAAGATACACGCGGTGAGCTAACTTAAATATTAATCTAGCAGACCAATTACTATAACTCGGGTTCTGATCAACTTATCGACTTTGTTCAGCCGCCATATTTAGTTGCTAATTAGTTGCTGGAAGATAGCATAGTTTATTTTACCCCCCCGTCAACCCTGAACTCCAGGATCGGCACCCCTAAAGGCATGAATTTCAATATGGCTCTGTAGGTAATTATAAATGGTTCTATATTTAGTTGCTAATTAGTTGCTGACGTTTTATGCTTTTTATTTTTTTTTCCCTCCCCATTATACCCGATAACTACGGTGGTGCTAGAATA
The DNA here is from genome assembly GCA_963971165.1 of Philopedon plagiatum. NCBI lineage: Eukaryota > Metazoa > Arthropoda > Insecta > Coleoptera > Curculionidae > Philopedon > Philopedon plagiatum. The sequence goes on along the minus strand of OZ020190.1, from coordinate 19,349,287 downwards.
ATTGTTTGTCTATTCAACCCTTCCGCGCAACTTTTGATCAATGAGAGATATCGACTTCGTTCAACCGCCATATTTAGTTGCTAATTAGTTGCTGGAAGATAGCGTAGTTTATTTTAGCCCCCGTCAACCCCTAACTCCAGGATCGGCACCCCTAAAGGCATGAATTTCAATATGGCTCTGTAGGTAATTATAAATGGTTCTATATTTAGTTGCTAATTAGTTGCTGACGTTTTATGATTTTTATTTTTTTTCCCTCCCCATTATAACCGAAAACTACGATGGTGCTAAAATAACTGTTTGTCCTCGTGTTTGTCTATTCAACCCTTCCGCGCAACTTTTGATCAATGAGAGATAGCGACTTCGTTCAACCGCCATATTTAGTTGCTAATTAGTTGCTGGAAGATAGCGTAGTTTATTTTACCCCCGGTCAACCCTTAACTCCAGGATCGGCACCCCTAAAGGGATGAATTTCAAAATGGCTCTGTAGGTAATTATAAATGGTTCTATATTTAGTTGCTAATTAGTTGCTGACGTTTTATGATTTTTATGTTTTCTCCCTCCCCATTATAACCGAAAACTACGATTATGCTACGATGGTGCTAAAATAACTGTTTGTCTATTCAACCCTTCCGCGCAACTTTTGATCAATGAGAGATATCGACTTCGTTCAACCGCCATATTTAGTTGCTAATAAGTTGCTGGAAGATAGCGTAGTTTATTTTACCCCACGTTAACCCCTAACTCCAGGATCGGCACCCCTAAAGGGATGAATTTCAATATGGCTCTGTAGGTAATTATAAATGGTTCTATATTTAGTTGCTAATTAGTTGCTGACGTTTTATGATTTTTATTTTTTTTTCTCTCCCCATTATAACCGAAAACTACGATGGTGCTAAAATAACTGTTTGTCTATTCAACCCTTCCGCGCAACTTTTGATCAATGAGAGATATCGACTTCGTTCAACCGCCATATTTAGTTGCTAATTAGTTGCTGGAAGATAGCGTAGTTTATTTTACCCCCCGTCAACCCCTAACTCCAGGATCGGCACCCCTAAAGGGATGGATTTCAATATGGCTCTGTAGGTAATTATAAATGGTTCTATATTTAGTTGCTAATTAGTTGCTGACGTTTTATGATTTTTATTTTTTTTCCCTCCCCATTATAACCGAAAACTACGATGGTGCTAAAATAACTGTTTGTCTATTCAACCCTTCCGCGCAACTTTTGATCAATGAGAGATATCGACTTCGTTCAACCGCCATATTTAGTTGCTAATTAGTTGCTGGAAGATAGCGTAGTTTATTTTACCCCCGGTCAACCCTTAACTCCAGGATCGGCACCCCTAAAGGGATGAATTTCAAAATGGCTCTGTAGGTTATTATAAATGGTTCTATATTTAGTTGCTAATTAGTTGCTGACGTTTTATGATTTTTATTTTTTTTCCCTCCCCATTATAACCGAAAACTACGATGGTGCTAAAATAACTGTTTGTCTATTCAACCCTTCCGCGCAACTTTTGATCAATGAGAGATATCGACTTCGTTCAACCGCCATATTTAGTTCCTAATTAGTTGCTGGAAGATAGCGTAGTTTGTTTTACCCCCCGTCAACCCCTAACTCCAGGATCGGCACCCCTAAAGGGATGAATTTCAATATGGCTCTGTAGGTAATTATAAATGGTTCTATATTTAGTTGCTAATTAGTTGCTGACGATTTATGATTTTTATTTTTTTTCCCTCCCCATTATAACCGAAAACTACGATGGTGCTAAAATAACTGTTTGTCTATTCAACCCTTCCGCGCAACTTTTGATCAATGAGAGATATCGACTTCGTTCAACCGCCATATTTAGTTGCTAATTAGTTGCTGGAAGATAGCGTATTTTATTTTACCCCCGGTCAACCCTTAACTCCAGGATCGGCACCCCTAAAGGCATCAATTTAAATATGGCTCTGTAGGTAATTATAAATATCTGCATGGATGTGTGTAGAGTGTGTCTGCACGTGAGTGTATGTATAGGCTGAGATGTGAGAGCTTCTACGCAATGAATAATGTCACTTTGTAGATTCTTTTTGTTTTTTTTTCGATCGATTTTTCGTGGGGCTCTATGATAGATTAGTATAAATAAAATGAAAATAAATTAGTTGATTGTTAATTTAAATATATAATTCAGTTTTTAATTTTTAATGAAATTAAAATATTACGACTAAATATAGAACCATTTATAATTACCTACAGAGCCATTTTGAAATTCATCCCTTTAGGGGTGCCGGTCCTGGAGTTAAGGGTTGACCGGGGGTAAAATAAACTACGCTATCTTTCAGCAACTAATTAGCAACTAAATATGGCGGTTGAACGAAGTCGATATCTCTCATAGATCAAAAGTTGCGCGGAAGGGTTGAATAGACAAACAGTTATTTTAGCACCATCGTAGTTTTCGGTTATAATGGGGAGGAAAAAAAAATAAAAATCATAAATCGTCAGCAACTAATTAGCAACTAAATATAGAACCATTTATAATTACCTACAGAGCCATTTTGAAATTCATCCCTTTAGGGGTACCGATCCTGGAGTTAAGGGTTGACCGGGGGTAAAATAAACTACGCTATCTTCCAGTAACTAATTAGCAACTAGATATGGCGGTTGAACGAAGTCGATATCTCTCATTGATCAAAAGTTGCGCGGAAGGGTTGAATAGACAAACAATTATTCTAGCACCACCGTAGTTATCGGGTATAATGGGGAGGGGAAAAAAAAATAAAAAGCATAAAACGTCAGCAACTAATTAGCAACTAAATATAGAACCATTTATAATTACCTACAGAGCCATATTGAAATTCATGCCTTTAGGGGTGCCGATCCTGGAGTTAGGGGTTGACGGGGGGTAAAATAAACTACGCTATCTTCCAGCAACTAAATATGGCGGTTGAACGAAGTCGATATCTCTCATTGATCAAAAGTTGCGCGGAAGGGTTGAATAGACAAACAATTATTCTAGCACCACCGTAGTTATCGGGTATAATGGGGAGGGAAAAAAAATAAAAAGCATAAAATGTCAGCAACTAATTAGCAACTAAATATAGAACCATTTATAATTACCTACAGAGCCATATTGAAATTCATGCCTTTAGGGGTGCCGATCCTGGAGTTAGGGGTTGACGGGGGGTAAAATAAACTACGCTATCTTCCAGCAACTAAATATGGCGGTTGAACGAAGTCGATATCTCTCATTGATCAAAAGTTGCGCGGAAGGGTTGAATAGACAAACAATTATTCTAGCACCACCGTAGTTATCGGGTATAATGGGGAGGGAAAAAAAATAAAAAGCATAAAATGTCAGCAACTAATTAGCAACTAAATATAGAACCATTTATAATTACCTACAGAGCCATATTGAAATTCATGCCTTTAGGGGTGCCGATCCTGGAGTTAAGGGTTGACGGGGGGGTAAAATGCACTATGCTATCTTCCAGCAACTAATTAGCAACTAAATATGGCGGCTGAACAAAGTCGATAAGTTGATCAGAACCCGAGTTATAGTAATTGGTCTGCTAGATTAATATTTAAGTTAGCTCACCGCGTGTATCTTGGAGGGATGAATAGCAACTAAATCCGGATTAGCGTAACTAATTAGCAACTGTTTAGCAACTAAATATCCATTAGGTTAGAAATGCGCGACGTGACCATGGTGAGCTAGCTTAATATACATGAAATTTTTTACAGTTTAAATTGCATTGTAGTTTGAATCATACCACATAAACGGCTGTAAAGTCACGGACCTAATTACTTAGATAAACTACCGTTAGAACAGTAGATGGCAATGTCATTGAAACTGTGGAATGCGGAACAGTCAAATCAGTGTCTGTAAAATGTTTCACAACATATTTATTTCACTGGTCTTGTTCATACGGATGAGGATAATATTGCATTTTGTTCTGTGAAAATATAGGAAGAAATTAAAATATGTTTAAGCTGGGTGTTAGGTTTGGTCCACTTTCATCTTGGAAATTGTGATTTCATATAAGTTACAATTTCATAATTTAGGAGAAGTAATAAAACATCTGATTCTTTTCCGTTGACGTACATTTTGAATCTTTATTAGGTATACAATATCGATATTATTTCAATATCAGTATCTAATTATAAAATTATACTAAATAGACAAAGCTCGAGACAGCAACAAATTTCACTTAACTACTTCCGAAATTAATTTCTAAAATCTATTTATTTTTATTGACTAATTACTAGAAATACTATCGGTCTTTAATACACCCCCAAATTCTTTTAGGATGATATCATTAAACGAGGTTTCAAGTACTTTGAACAGTCAATTTATTGATGATTATAATGCATTTGTGAGTCATTCATTATTACGGTTCACAGAATTTTAGGTTGGCTGGTTTCACCTTTTGGTTTTTTTTATCCTTTGTCATTTTTTAGGTATAACTATCTCAGGGACAATAAAAAGTTTAAATATAATGCGTATTGAATTATGACAAAGTGTCTACTTTTTAAATAAAACCAACAGTGTGGCAGTTATATTTTTAAAATAATATTCTCCAAATGCCCCCCTCATCTGTTCCTATAGATTATCTCAATAATATGTAGGCACAATATTTACGGTTCAGTTTCACCAATAGCTAGACGAATATTTTACTTCAGGTCAATGATCGTCTGTGGATTGTTAGAAGAGACTTTTTTTATCTTCTGACAGTCCAGGAAGACCGAAGTCTAAGTACCATCAGGGTCGGCTCTAGGGGCGGATAAACCGGACCCCAGTCCGGAGAGGCAAAACCGGCTGGAATTTGTATAATAATTCTTTCAAAATAAAAAATTTTGAGGGAAAATGTGCGGCGGCGGTATTTAACATTTCTGTCCGGGGCGGTAAAACTGCTAGAGCCGGCGCTGGTGTACTGAGGAAGTCCGACTCACACATCGCGAGCTGGAAATATCCGTAGGGTGGCGGCATTCTGGCTGGAATTTGTATAATAATTTTTTCAAAATAAAAAATTTTGAGGGAAAATGTGCGGCGGCGGTATTTAACATTTCTGTCCGGGGCGGTAAAACTGCTAGAGCCGGCGCTGGTGTACTGAGGAAGTCCGACTCACACATCGCGAGCTGGAAACATCCGTAGGGATATCAGCCCTTTAAGAGAATGTGTGGAGTGTTACCACCTCGGCCGAGGAAAAATTCCTCTACCACCTTCCTTGTTTATAGCGGCGACACACGGCGTTCCCAAGCGGTCACCCAACCAAGTACTAACCGTACCGGGCATCGCACTATGGGAAATAAGATCATATTTTCTGGCCAATTCGAATTCAGCGTTGTTCTTGTGCTAAATTTGGTATTAGTTTTATTAAAATAACTGAAACTAAAGCAAACAGCATAAAGTTTTGTGGTCACACTTGAAATTTTTTACACGGAGAAGCATAAAAGTAGAACAATATGACTTCCTCAAACTAAAGCTTCAGGTTAATATAGCATGCAAAATAAAGTATGAGTTTTTTCTTAACCATGCCGTTGCACTGTGGTTCCCGGTTCATACAAATGTGTGACAAAAATCAAAAATATGTTACTGAAGCCTATTTACAAAACAGTGTGCGCGAAAAAGTCTGCACCATATGGGAATATTTTGTATTTGTAGAATTTTTGAAACACGGTTTTCGGTCTTAAGTTCTGAATGACAAAAAAACATTTTGTAATTAGCGAAAAAAAGTTGAATTTTTGGTGAGCCATCCCTGAAAAAAAAATGAACGCGTTTAGGTATTTTATTTATTATAATAACTTCTTAACTAACTTCCTTTAAAATAACTATTACTATATTTTAAAGGAAGTGACTTAAAACTTTTGTTATTATATGGTTTTATTGATGGCATTAAGGAGCATCATTACTAAAACAATGAAAACCCAAAAAGTAAAAAATAGCTTGCAAGTATTAACTTCGTAGCAGTCAAATTTCAATACTAATGTGCAAAGAGAAAAGGGACTTATACTTAAAATAATACATACCTTGCTTTTGAATATCCACTAGTAAACAACTTGGCACAAACATTTAACTGTGTAAAATTACTTAATAACAATAGGTTACACGGGGTAAGTCATAGAAAAAGGCAGTCACTTCGTTTGATGCGTTCATTTCTGATGGCATTAAATCAGTGAAATTTTTTTTTGCTCTGAGTGTTATTTATGGTTTTGGGTAGCTGAGTCCTAGTAGATGTTAGAGTAAGTTGTAAATTCGTGTTTTTTTACCATTACATTTTTGATTTTTGTCATATGGCGGGAACCACAGTGCAGTGGTCTCTTAGTACTCAGTTTGATTTCCAATCTAATAAATAACCAAGAACCGAGCCTGAAACGCTATTTTTTGCTTATTAAGTATTTTAACTCGTTGCAAGCTGGTTCTACTACTTATTTAAATTGATGGTTCTACGTCAAACTTATCAAACGTGTCAGTTAAAACTAGCAACAAAACATTATTTAAATTTAAGAACCCCGTACATCCGTAGACATTAATTTTGTTTTCAAATTCACCATATTACGTAAACATTCAATAATTCTTAATAAATTATTAATGTTGAACAGCGCTAAATAAAGCAACAATGTATATATAAAAAATCAGCCTTGAGAGTTTTGCATTAAGCAGATGGCCAAACATTCATTGCTATCATTTTTCATTTCAATAAAACTATAATAACATTGGGCTATGAGAGCTAATTGAATTGGCGAAATTTTTGTTAATAAAAACTCTATTATTGGTACAAGTATACCTAACTGAATGAATGAAGTCCAAGAATTAATAACTTTTCTTGTTGTTTCTCTCCGCTATTTTTTGGTACTATGTATGTATGTATGTATGTCTAAATAGACATAATCTTTTAAAATTAAATCAGACTAGTACTTAATATTACGACGAAGAAAAAATTGTAATATACCAAAAATTATACTTTGGAGGCGTCAATGGACTGACGTTAGATATATACAAAAGGAAATTTATGATAATGAATATTCCCAAGGGATGTAAGAAGAACTCGTAATTTTAACAACTTTCACCTCCCCATCGTTTTTGTAGAGTCACTTAACGCTTTTCTCTTTTATTTGATACACGCACAATTTTCTTGCTGTACTACATATGCTATGTTTTACGTATGCGTCATGCATAATACGTCAATTGGAAAAAGGACCAACACCCTTATATACACAATTTCTTTTCGATTTACTTATTATGATGAGTTCGCGTAATGTGCCGTTATTTATCTTAAATGATGAAACCGAGGATGAAACATTTTGTCAGTGTTGGAAGAAATATACTCGTACCTAATTCTAAAAATGAAAATTGCCCGGCCGAAGTACGTTTCAAATACATTTAGAGAGACATTTAGCGACTGTGTGCGAACGACTGCATTACCCTTTGATAAATTCTAGATAGTAGATGACGTACAAAAGGTGCTACAGACTTTGAATGATGAGACAGGTATCTGTGTTAGAGAAAATTTTTACAGTGTATGCCTTGACAGATCTCATCTTGCCAAGGCATATGCGTAATTACTACCATTTATGCCTTCATGTTTCGACACCCATGCAAGTGTGACTCGATTGTGGTTGGTCAAAGTCCAAAAATGTTAATAAAACGTCCAACACTGAAATATGAACAAGCGTTTAACAGAATTCGGGTGATAACAGGGCACTTTTCTCTTATCAACGCCTCAAGTTTAGAATAGTAGTGTTGGAACTCGTCTATAACGCTCTTACAAATCCATTTAATAACTGGTCTCCAGCTCGTCCTTCAGCCGTAATTACAACATAATAATTGCTAAAAGTAAAAAAATCTAAATAACAAACAAGGAAACGTGAATTCATTTTCTTTTTTTTTTTGCTGTACTGAAATATACGCATATAATCCACTTTCTCCATAATAGGGGTTATTCTCGCTGGGGAAAGTTATTTAACCCAATCAGTAACATCCTGACTTTATTAAATTTTCGATCCCTCGTCTAATCCCTTACGACCTTTGCTAATTGGTTCGCCACAAAGGTAGGCGTTAAGCAACGTTATTTCATAACAAACGTGGGCTGCTTGTTGCCGTAAGTCGATAATGTGTAGGGCATTTTTTTAAATCCTCCAACGTATTCCCCTATTTTTTTTATCTTCTGACAGCCCACGAAGACCGAAGGCTAAGTACAAAGTACCGTGGGTGTACTGGGACGTCCGACTCTCATGTTTCAGCTGGAAACATCCGTAGGAATTTCGCTAGCCCTTTAAGAGGATGTGTGGGGTGGTAAAGAATTTTCAGGATATTTGGCTATAACTTTTTAACTGCAATAAAACTATCTGGTTGGCTCCATTGTGTATACCATGGAATTTTCAGTATTCGTCGACGGGGCCGCATTGTAACAATTTATATTTTAAAAATAAAAATATCCCTTATAAACTTCCTTTGTGGCAGGTAGACAAATAAAATTTAACTTACTTGTTTACCGACATTTTGTACCTGATATCCGTAAATATCTATTTCATGTTTTCGAAAATTAAGGGAAATAAGTCAGTCGCAAGTGAAAACTTCAGTTGTATTATAACATAGAAAGTGACTCCGCAGCCGGCGCCGGCTCCCAAAATGTTGATGCATGGATACCGGCGCCGGCACCCGGGTACAATTTCTCGGATGCCGGCGCCGGTTCAGATACGGCTAAAACGAAATGCCGGCAGTTCTAACCTAAAATAATTATAGTTACGTATTTTAAATGATATGTAAACATTGTGTTGTTTTAATTTTGCGTAAAAACTATAAAATATGAGTGTGTGATAAATTTTCTTCATATGAAAATTTTAATTGTGTTTTGGTGGAATACAAGAAAGCCACAAACAATGAGTTTTGGTTGCGTGGTAGCAGAAATACTATTATCTGCGGTTAGCCTGTGTTAAAGGTGGAAGACCATTCAAGACAAAAAATAAAAAGTCAACAAGGAAGATTTCCACGTGTAAGAAAGGCTGCCAGGCTAGCATTTTCTTGAAAGTAAGTGAGTGCAAACAATTTCTATGCATCCTGGGGATTGAACGAAATCACAATCATACTTCATCCAAAGCTTATTTCAATTTTATAGCAAAACAGAGACACAGAGTTACAGGCTCTGCTAGTTATTTCTACCTCAACAAATGGCAATATATCCATAGAATGCAAGAATTCCAATCAAATTGATATCAGACAAATTGAACACTCTTATTGAAGGTATATTATATGGGTTTATTTTTCTTATTTCTACCCTTAAATTGGCAGAATAATAACAATTGTCATATTTTTGTAGGAAGATTTAAGTTTCGTTAAAGTTTACACTACTATAATAAATTAATATTTTTTCATTGAATTAAGGTATTTTGATTCTCATCTTATTTTGACACTAATTTTCTAATGCTGCCGGCATCCGGAATTGCTGCCGGCGCCGGCATCGGAGCCACTTCCCCGGCAAACAGCTCGGCTGCCGGCGCCGGCATCTATGATGGCTGCCGGCGCCGGCTGCGGAGTCACTTCCTATAACATAACATATTTACGTAATATTAGCATTATGTTGCGTCCGTGGGAAAACGTTGATAATGCATGATAATGCTTCTGTTAGTGTTACGCTGAAGAAAAAGCATTTAACCGTCGATGCTAGGGAAAGTGTGAACAACGTATGCAGTTCTTTGGTTAACAGGGGACTTAATGTTAGTGCCGCTGTGGCTGAAACGTGTAGTTTAACTAAGATATCTCTGACTATAGTGAGAGGAATCGTATCAAATCCAATCAGATCAAGAAAGAAGCGTAAATATCGTACAGATTCCGATGTTTTCGAAATGTTTCGACGAAGGCGACAAAGACTTGATAAGACGAAAAGTCTACATCATGTATGAAGAACAACTTGTGGCACAAGTTGTTCTTCATACCCAGTGGGTAAAATGGCCATTTTGTACTTTTCTTTAATTGTTATTTTTTTAATGACAATTATTTTTTCACATATTTGTGTATTTTTTATGAATAGTTTTGGCAATAAAGACATTCCAGTACGCAAATAATTTTGAATTATTTTATTCTTGGCAGTTTTTACCGTTTTTATTAAGGGGGGCCATTATATCCGAACATCTCCTACCTATATGATGCCCTATTTAATGCACTTTGTTATGTTTAATTCCGGGAATTTTCATTTGAGAAACTGCTTTTGTTTTAGTTTCTGCCAGTATATATCTGTTAAAAAAAAGTTTAGTCATTATTTAATTTAATAACTAGAGTTTTGTTATCTGTACGGATTTTTTTTAAATGTCCGGAATTTTCATTAGGTTTGTCAGGAAATTGTATTTTTCAATATGGTAACCCTATTCGTAACAGGCTTTTTATGAAACCGATTTTTTATACTACCGACCCAGATAAAACCAGACCAGATGCGTAAGACTGTCAGATATCGTGTTCAAGCTCAATGACCTTGGGGCGCGGCACTTAGGCTGCCTGCATCATCGCTTTGCGATAGTGCAGGCGTCTGTACTATACGGCAGTTACGTTACATTTGAAGAAGACACGGCAGTGGCTGTGATTTAAATTTCTAACCTCGGTCTCCGTACTAGATGCCAGACCGCCGGCGGATCGTCTCGTCAATCCTTGGCTCGCCGTCGCATGAAGTACAGGCGACATTGGAGCTTTCGCATCTGGTCTGGTTTTATCTGGGCTACCGAAGCAAACCCAAGAAAACTCGTTTTGAAACATGGACCGGTGCTCTAAAATGATGCTTTATAAATAAAACTTTTACTTTAATATACTATTACCACCTCGGTCGGGGAAGAATTCCTATACGTGCTTCCTTGTTTTAAAGTGGTGAGACACGGGGTTCCCAAGCGGTCACCGATCCAAGTACTAACCATGTTGGGCGTCGTTTTACCTCAGTGATCGAACCGAGACTACTTACAAAACATTGATTAATTCCTAGTCTGATTAGAGGAGCTACCGTACGGTAAACTCTACTCTGAATGCTTGAAACTGCTAATGGATGGCGCTGCCTGTGTCTCACTGCTTATGCAGTACGACAGTTGTAGCTTTAAGGTATTACTTTTCGGAAGGTTGGTATGTTCGTCTATCCTGTACTGATGAGAACCAATGAGTTCGAAACCGGTCTGCAGGTGACGGCATTCTAACTAAAGAAAAAGCTTCCTTCTTCCTAGTAGTTTCTTGCATTTGAAACAGTATTTTCTTATCTAACTGTGTTAGAAGAAAATACGGCAAATTTTGGTATGTAATTCAGCGCTCGGAGGGGCATATAGCCCGGAGAATAGCTGTTTTACCATTATTTGTTGAAATCCTTATTGTATAAGGAATTTTCAGGTGGTTAGAGAATTTATTCTCAATTTTTGCATATTTATATGTACCCCTGACAAGTAGACTTTCATTCATACGTTTGATTTATAATCTGTTCAAATGTACCTGGCATAAAGAAAATGGACCCAAACTCGTGCGAAACGCGTAATTTTCAGCAGCAGATCGAAATTTACGTGTGTAGTAATATTTTACGTCATTTCTGGCTTTTACTGGCAGAACTTTATCCATAAACTTTGCAGACAGTGTCAACTGTGTGGAAAAATGGATAATTTTCATGCGGAACTGTGCGTTATTTTCAGAGGTTTGCTTAGCTTGGTGGAATACAGAATATAGGAAAGCCATTACGGTGGCTCGCCGAAACGGAATTATAGCAGTTTTGGTATTTGTCCTACACACGTTCAATGTATGAAGCAAACGGAAGGCTAGTTATGAATAAAATAAAAGAAGCGACTCCGCTGCCGGCGACGACGGCAGCCATCATGGATGCCGGCGCCGGCAGCCGAGCTGGGAGCCGGCAGCATTAGAAAATTAGTGTGAAAATAAGATGAGAATCAAAATACCTTAATTCAATCAAAACATAATAATTTATTATAGTGCAAACTTTAACGAAACTTAAATCTTCCTACAAAAATATAGCAATTGTTATTATTCTGCGAATATAAGGGTAGAAATAAGAAAAATAAACGTCAAACTTTTCCTAAAATTAAGTCTTCGCTTTCTTAGTCCTTTTGCGATTCAACCTTACTACTGTATTTCCAAGTCTCTTCCGACGTCCACGTTTTTTGACCTTTCCTGGTATCTGTATGTCTCGTAATTCAAACTTAGGCTGTTCTTTATACCTTTTTTCTCATTTCTGAACTTAGACGTTCCACTGAAGAAAATGTTTAGGTTGCAGCCTATTTTAAATTGAAACTTTTGATCGTGGTTCGCACATATGTATTGTAATCAAACTTTTCGTACCTTCAATAAGAGTGTTCAATTTGTCTGATATCAATTTGATTGGAATTCTTGTCTTCTATGGACATATTGCCATTTTTTGAGGTAGAAATAACTAGCAGAGCATATGGATCTGTAACTGTGTCTCTGTTTAGCTAGAAAATTGAAATAAGCTTTGGATGAAGTATGATTGTGATTTTGTTCAATCCTCAGGATGCATAGAAATTGTTTACACTCACGTACTTTCAAGAAAATGCTAGCCTGGCAGCCTTTCTTGCACGTGGAACACTTCCTTGTTGACTTTTTATTTTTTGTCTTCCACCTTTAACACAGGCTAACCGCAGATAATAGTATTTCAGAGCCGGATTAATATCCACCACACTATTAGGATTTAGTTGTCTTTGATTGTCATTTGTTCTGCTATCACGCAAGCAAAACCCATTGTTTGTGACATTCCTGTATTCCACCAAAACACAATTAAAATTTTCATATGAAGAAAATGTATCACACACTCATATTTTATAGTTTTTACGAAAAATTAAAACAACACAATGTTTACATATCATTTAAAATACGTAACTATAATTATTTTAGGTTAGAACTGCCGGCATTCCGTTTTGGCAGTATCTGAACCGGCGGTGGCACCCGAGAAATTTTGTACCCAGGTGCCGGCGCGGCGCCGGTATCCATGCATCAACATTTTGGGAACCGGCGGCGCCGGCTGCGGAATTACTTCCTAAAATAAATGCCGTTGTCTCCTCTTGTTAAAGGGCAATGGGTATGACAATATAGGTTTCTCCAGTGGGTGAATTTTAATAGTTTATGTGTAAAATAAAGTACTGTTTTTAGCCATGATACTTTTTACCATTATCACATTATCGCAATTTAAACTCAATAAATCCTGATAAAACGTTTAAATTTTACAAATGTTTATTGCTTTAATTTGGGTTTTATTTGTTTATTTATGTAACTTTTATGCTAAACGTAATTAGTATGGTGCTTTTAGTTTTAAATTGTTTTTAATACTCTTGTAAAGTTTTATTTCATGGCTTTTAAATACACTTAAATCTTAACATTAATTTTATGGTATAGTAACTTTTCCATATTTAAATTAGCTTGTTTTAATTTCCATAACCTTATTGCTATTGTAAAAAGATGTGACGTCCAAGGTGACGTCTTTGAAAAACTTAAAGAGCAGGCTTTTTTGAACATCTATATAATTTTGCAACTACCATCTTGCTGCTGCCCATGTACCGACCTAATACTTACCTAAGTATTTTAAAATAGTCAAATTATGTTTTCTTCTCTGGTAAGTCTTTTCCTACATTTTTTGGTCGTAAAGATTATAAGTAGCTAATACATAAAAAATTAAAAAATATTGTTTTCTAATTTCGACATAACAGCGACACTTTTCAAAACCAATGACAGTTTCAGAAATCTTACTTTCGGTAACTATGTAGTTACGACAAGTAAAATATTTCCTAGCTGGTGATGAAATATTACTTTCATAACTAGTTATAAAAAATAATCACAAAAATATAAATATTTCGAACTTCTCTCTTGACTTCTCAGGTACAACAGTGGATAACGCGTTTTGAGCTGCCTCTTCAATATCACTTGGGGTGTCGGAATCACACATTTTCAATATTTTTAAAAGAAAAAAATTAATTTGTGACGCCACACTTCTTTACAAATAAAACTTCAATTAATGATTTTATTTACATATTTTTGTCAAAATTAGAAAAAATCTTGTATGAAATACATTAGGAATTGCAATTTTGTTTAACTCGTATAATTTTGAGGGATCTCAAACATTGCATTTGTTAATAAAGTGCAGCATTTCCCAACAGGTTACACAAATAGCTTTTTTGTAATTCAGTTATGAAATGTCACCTTTTTTGACATTGATTTTCATTGTCAAATGTGGCTCATTTTGAAACAAGTTGTAATATGATTTCATTTTAACACTCATGTTCAAATAAGTATTGTTATCAAAACTATTTCCACAGAAACAAAAAATACCTGTAACATTATTTTAGTCTAAATGGAATTTAAACAAATCAAATATTTTTTTAATAATTGTTCGTAACAATAAGTGAATTACAAAAAATATTGTATGAGACACGATGCAAAATTACTTCTTTTTTGCACACGATGTGTTGAACCACGAGCGCAGCGATCTCCACATCTAGTGCAAAAAAGTCGCTCATTTTGCAACTTGTTTCATAAATAACTATTACATAATTATGAATGGATGTGGACGTCATGAAGAATGAAGATTTTTCATATTCGATTGAATAGGTCTTAAATAGTTAAAGAAGTATTTATGTATACATTTTTAAAATTATATTCGTTTTCGAAAATATTGCAAAATTTTCTATTTCAAAAATTAGTAACAGCAAACACTTTATTCACATCGTCAAGTTCGCTTACTCAATTTTATTTAAATAAAAATCACGCGATTTTTGTTTTGCACCTTCGTTTCATCATGGGCAACTCCATCGGCAGAGTGCTGTTCTTTGTGTAAACTAAGCACGATGTTCATTCGCATAATCTTAAATAAAAGTTTACTTTATAATCTTAATCATCCTAAGCATCATGGGCGTAATAAATAATAACACATTGTTATTATTTCTTAAATATTGTTTGATATATTCTTTCGACACTAGCGTACTAATAATAAAAGTCCAACTAAAAAGGAAATTGTGTATCGATGTACCGATCGTGGCTGTTTTATCAAAATCAGCGCATCTAGAGTTTTTCAATTTAAATATATAATAGGTACTTCCAAGAAAAATCAATCGCTCCATCCAGCTTTCGTTTTTAGACTTTTTCAGTTGATCTTAATTTTGTGTAAAACAGGAATAAAAATTCTATTAGGTAGTTATATACGTTCATAATAATAATGTTATTGGCAATTTTCAAATTCTAGTCATATTTTCCCTTCTATATTGTTTTGCTGGGAGCAAATGCCACATTATCGAGTCAATTATACTTTTTACCTGAAAGTACAAACAAGATATCCTTGACCCAGAAAACAGATAATGGCCTTTGGATGGATAAATGAGTTAACGTTAGCTTTAACGTAAGTAATCTTCAGACAAAGATCACTTTTTCTGGGCGAGTTTCATTGAAGAAGCGAGAAGGAGTTCTGTTTTAAGCATGGTTGATAGAACATTGCTGTTATTCGGTTTAGCCGACCCTTTAGCTTGACTCTTAAAATTAGTTTGATGGATTTATAGTCGGTATGTCAGTATTAATTGCTGATTTTCCTATACGACACGTAGATTGTGAGAAAATAAAAAACCCACACTCGTCAAATAGTAAGTTGCTCACACTTAAAATGATTTGATTGGTTTGAGAAGTGTTTCCTGTGGCAGTAGATTTGAACGCAGTAGCATATTATGTATATTTTTTGTTCATACACAGTAAATTGCAAGTGTACATACGTCATACGTAGTAAGAACGCAGAAGTACATGATATGTAGTAAAAGTGATTGATATTTAAAATCACGCACGCCACGTCACTTTGCAGTGACGTTCTATGTGTGAAATGTAATTTGATTATCTGTTATTCTTATCTGTTTTTTTTTTATTAATATGTAAATACACAAGTACAATCCTAATAGATGATGATACAAAATTAATATTATAATTAAAAACGTGTCGGTTAATTACTATTATTATGCCATTAATTCTAATGACATCGCCGGCTTAGGTCTTATCTTATGACACAGAAACTATTACAGTGTAAAATACCAAAATTGCCTAATTGCGACCACTGTCGAAAGTACGGACATTTCTTAATTGTTTAATACAGGGTGTCCGAAAAGTCTTAGTATATATGGGCAAATAGTAAAGATAGAGGCACCTAATTTTAGGTGTATCTTATCAGTTAATAAATCTATTTTTTTAACCTTTTCAACCCCCTCGAGGGGCGACGCTAGTGGGTTGAGGTCAAATTGTTTTAATGCAACCCTATGCCGTGAGGTACCTACCTCATTTTAAAGGTCCTAAAAAAACGTTTTAACGCAAACCCGAGGTCCGTATTTTTTTTTAACTTAAATTAATGTTAATTTAAAAAGTAAAAACCGCAAAAAAGTAAAAATTTAAATAGGTACCTTCATTTCTCTTATTACTTTAAAAGTTGTTCAAAATTACCACCATGAACTTCTTGGCAGTAACAAAATCGGTTTTGGAACTAACTTCTTACATTTTCTCACAAATAGTAAAGTAAGTAAAATAAAGGTACCCAGAAAAAACTGCTATGCTATTTTCAATAATAGTATAATTTTTGACCACTGTCACATTAGTTAGGTATTAAAGTTAATGTTGTATCAACAAAACATTATTGAAATCATAAAAAAAAATATAGACTTATTAATGTAGTTCAAAAGTATTCCTACTTCTTTGAAAACTATATTACCATCTTTTCAATGACCGAAATATTTATTGGAAAGCAATAAATTTCTATTATTCCTCAGGCCCTAGAGGGTAGAATTGTTAGAGCCAAAAAATTAAACCATTTGATGAGAATGCTTAAATATAATTGGGCGAAAAATAGTTATTTGTAGGCGGTGTGATTCAAATTACAATATATTCTATTAAACGAAGAACTACAGTTTAAATAGAAAATCTAAAATTAAGTCAATAATCAAATTAATTAAAATACACTTGAATAAATCATTTAAGGTATCAGAGAAATAATAAAAAATATTAATTCAATGGGTTCTATGGTTGGCTGAAATATTACTTCTATTGCTCGCGAACACCCTTTGGAGAGATTAAAATTCTACTGTTGGTCTTTGTTTGTTGAATAGTCGTTTAAGTTTGCAGCATGTTTGTTTATTGCGTTAAATGTATGCCAAAATAATAATCGTTTGCAATTCTGGGGACTGGAGCAACTCATTCAGTGTTTTATGGTATGTAAATTAAACAAATATAAAAAGCTTTGCAATAATAATAAGTATTTCGATTAAATAAGATGTAAGTTCTTACAAATAAACGTTTACTGAAACCAGTGATATATTTTGTATTGAATTTAGAACAAGGTATTACTGCATCAAATAATTGTTATATTTCAAGCAATCCGATAACCTATTGGTTAACAATGATAAACTAGTCATTGAAAGAAACCGAATTTGTATTGTGCTATAGGGAATAGAGCATGTCATTGAGTGAATTGGTATCTAAGTCAATATACGATAGTGTTTTTGTGTGATATTTAAATTTTTACGTTTTTCACGGTTTTGAATTTTTAAAGGCTTACCTACCATTTAAAAACGAATTCAGCTATGGACCTCGGGTTTGCGTTAAAATGTTTCTTTTTTGAAGACCTTTAAAATGAGGTGCCACAAGGCATAGTATTGCATTTAAAATTTTTGACGGCCAAAGGGACGCGAGGTTGCCGTGTTCTTAATTTGATTCGCCACATTGCCCACTACGTTCAGATGTTTTGTGTAGGATGACGTCAGGCGGAAACCTGATTTTTTTGAATTTTGTCAAATTTTTAACCTTAATAATGCTTGTCATTGAGCCAAGTGAATAATAAGTAATAAATACTAGGAAGTATTTACTATTTAGAATTTATATTATTTTAAATGATTTCTTAATATTTTATTCACTTATTGCTAAGTGTTTACCTACGAAGATCGTAGTAAAAGCATTTACTACTTATTATTCACTTGGCTCATTATCTGTCCAACCGACGTAATTGTGTGTGTGCGTGTTTCAATTGACTGATTGTGCAGTAATATTGACGTATTTATTGGAGAAAGCGAAATGACCGAACAAGCCCATTATTAGGCATTTCTCTTGAATAGGGCCAATTTTTACAGGTTGCTGTCAACCACGATCTTAAGTCTAAACAGAACACTGGCCTGCCATTGGTTAGTTAAACTTAGATTTGCAATTTCGTTTGTAGTTGTAAAATCCATCCTCAGCCTTAAGTTTTTAGGTTTAAAAAGCGCAAGAAATGATATATTAAAAATATTGGTAATTTCGATACGTTTTCTTTTTCATTACAGCTTGTGTTATGAGTAGGGGTGTCAATCCTGACTGGTTCTCTTAATCCCGGGATTTTCGAGCTTTTGTTATCTAATCTCGGGATGACGGATTACTCCCGAAAAAAATTTAAAGGGATTCAAATATTAATATTTTTGTTTATTAAGTTTAAACCTCGGTTTAAACATACAAATGAACTAAAGAGCACCTAAACGACTCTGAATACAAAAAACATATATGTATAAATTTATACTTATTTAAAAAATACCACAAAGATATTAGGGCGTCTAAAGTTTCGTCTTTCAGGCCAGAACATATTTTGTCGCAGAAAACTACTGCATAAGAGAAACATCTCTCGGTTCTATGCTTGTGGGTTGAATAGTTAGTAGGAATTCAAAGGCTTTTTGAAGATTACATCCGCGACTGCCATCATTTCCAAATAAATCAATTTCTTGAGTAAGGATTGCGGACATCCGGGTCTTGGTTTGCTTTTGTAATGGCTCTGAACATTTTAGTAATGCTTTTTGCATTGAGATAACAGAAAATGTCAGAATAAATGGTTCTGCGTTGCTTAATCCTTGTTCCCAATGAGTCTTGTGGTTCCGTACTGAGTGGTGTTCCATATCCATATCGCGATGGCATATGGATTCAACTGTAATTTTTATTGGTTGGAGAACTTTTACAACGCCTTTGAGAACCTCGCTTTTACATAGCCTAAATTTAGGTACCAAATTATGTTCACTACTCTTAGGCCATGTCCCATGTAACTTAACAATAAAACAGTTTTTTGGATTAAATTGCTTTATAATAGTCTTTAAGTACTAACTATTAGAAATAACAGAAGCTTATATGAGAAGAAAGAGTATTTTTTAAATTTTGTTACATCATAAATCTCTCTCTCTCTTTTCACAAGACCTCGGGCTTAAATATTTTTTCAGTTACTGAGAAAGACATATAGGACTGTATGTTTATGTATGAATATATCAGAAATCAGCAACTGTGCCTACGTGGTGAATAAACGACAAAAGTTGACGAAAAAACAAAATTTAACAAAGGTTTTCCCATAACCCACATACTCTTCTCCAACCAAGACCGTGTTAAGAATCAGAAAACGCAATATTCGCGGGAATTCGCTTTAGATTAGAAGATGCAGTTGATTAAGTAAAAGCTGCTTGAAAGCAAGGTATAAAATTTAAGTTTTTTGCCTTAATTCTGTTTTTATGAATTTCTGGACAGAATATTCAATGAAACCTTAATAAAAAATTATGTATTGTTGGAATCTCCAGAAAATTTTCTATCAGATAAAGCAAAATTGGCGGGAATTCGCTTTAGATTAGAAAATGCAGTTGACCGAATAAAGGCTTTTTGAAAACGGGGTCATAAATTGTAGACATTATTTTGTACATGGTCGTGCGCCCCTATTATAAAAATGCTTAACACGGCCCTGTCGCCAACCTTTGCTTTGTATATAAATTCCCAAAATATCGTAAAAACATTCGCAATATAAGAGATCTGTTACCATTAAAAATATAAAACACTTAGACCCTTTAAGCTGGGATATATCACACATCACAAACTTCCATTACAGTATCGTTTCACGAAAACTTCTAACAAACTAAAGTCTAACTCGTAACACACTCTGAGTAAAAACCATTATGTAAAAATGTTAACTATTTACATTAAATTTCCTGAATCCTAATTGGTGTTATGTTTAGATCAATAAGACCTTTTTTGTGAAATTCTCTAACAGTGTAAAACGGTCGGGCATGTCAAGTAAGCTGCTCCATCTCGTTTAGCAATATAATATGACTTTTAGCTCTTTTCCATGATCATTTTTGATATCTATACTGTTGTAGTATATCACTTTTAGTTGGCGATTTTCTAAATGTTCGAACTATTTGTCTAACTGTAAACACCAATACACAGAGGTCATGATTATTGGTAATGATTACTTCCAAAAAGCTACTTTTTGCCAAAACTTCCAACTTATCCATACCATTCAGTTTCTTCTATATCGCTGTCGGTGTCGCTAAAGAATATTTTGAGATTAATCCCGAAAATGTTAATCGATCCCGGGATTTATACCCCGGGATTTCGGAATCCCGGGATTGACACCTCTAGTTTTGAGGTATTATGGAAAGTTTTAATATTTTTCTCCAAGTTTCAAGTATTACGATGTTTCGTCCATGATATAGCGGAGAATTGAGAAACAGAAGCCCTAAAATGATGTCATCTTTTTCATGATACTTATTCTCAAACACTTGATTGGCCCACTGGCAGTTAACGAATACCTAAAAGCGTTATTAAATTAATCTGCCAACTAACCGTGACCAATGAGAAATATCGGTAAGGTACCGAAAATGTGCTTATTAAGTTAGCTGGCACGAAATAGGTAATAGAAGTAATTCAATGATAAAAGTATGTAGATAGACTGATAAACTATATCACTTGCCTAAAATTAGCACCGATGATTAGCACTGTTCATAATATCCGTATATAAGTAAATCAAATAATGAGTACCTGCAGCAGTACTTAATATCGTAATATTGATTTCTATCGCCATTCAAGCTACTCGGCTGATTTTCAAGGATAGATAAAAATATTTATATAAGTATAGAAAGGTGTATAATATAAAGAATACTTAGTATTGTTTATTCAGCATTAAATTGTTTACAAATTGTTAGTTATGTAATTTTTATAAATTAAGGGTACAAGTGTAATATTAATAGTAGTTTAACGGATTGAAATTTTCTAGAAAGAAAGCACGTGTGCCACCATATTTAATTTTATATTTTGTTGGCTGGATAGTCGATTATAAGATTTCTTGTCACTGATCAACTATGCTGTGTATATTTTAAAATTTTGATCCATTGTACCAAACACGTGCTAATCCTTTTAGCTTCCTCAATGCTAGGTATACAGGGTGTCCGAAAAGTCTTAGTATGGGCAAATATCGTGGCTATTTTAGTAAACATAGATACATCAAATTTTAGGTGCATCTTATTGGAATCTACTTTTGTATGTAATTTGACTTTTTCAATCCCCTTAAGGGGTGGCGCTAGGGAGTCGAGGTTACCCCTTGTGACGTTGACCCTTTTCTAAAGGCCTTCAAAAAAGAAACATTTACCGCAAAACCCGAGGTCCGTATATTAATTCGTTTTTAAATGGGGAGCCTATAAAAATTTAAAATCGTGAAAAAAAAATTTAAGTACCTTTATTTCTCTTATCACTTTAAAAGTTGTTCAAAATGACTACCATGAACTTCTTGGCAGTAACAAAGCCGATTTTGAAACTCGGCCAAGAAGTAACAGCTGCCATTCTCGAAAATGTGATAAGTTAGTTCCAAAATGGTGGTCATTTTGAACAACTTTTAAAGTAATAAGAGGAATGGAGGTATTTAAAATTTAAATTTTTTTACGATTTTTAATTTTTAATGGCTTGTCATTTAAAAACGATCTAAGTATATAACAAGGTTTGTAATATAAATAATACTTAATACTGTTTATTCAGCTTTAAATTGTTTAGAAATTGATAGTCATGTAATTTTTATAAATTAAGCGTGTAATAATAATAGTAGGTAGTTTAACGGATTAAAATTTTCTAGATATAAAGCACGTGTGCCACTATATTTAATTTTATATTTGTTGGCTGAAAAAGTCGATAATAACATTTCTTGTCACTGGACCAATTGACTATGCTGTGTATCTTTTAAACTTAAACTATTGTACCAAATACATGCTAATCCTGTCAGCTTCCAGTGGCGGTTGGTGAAATTTCAAAGTTGTGTATCTCTGTTCATACTTACAGGACCCGTACCAAATTTAGGGGTTTTAATAGTGAGCCCACTGGGAATGTTTTGGTAAAGAAAAAAAACATTTTGTAATTTGCGAAAAAAAGTTAAATTTTTGGTGCGGCCCACCCAAGAAAAAAATGAACACGTCTAGGTATTTGGTTTCTTTTTTTTTCTAAACAAATTTTACATCATTTTGTCGACAGGTTTTAAATTTTGAGAGGAAAAAATGTGTTAGGAGAAAGTTATAGTCATTTGAATTTGTTGTAAAATTATATTTTAGGCTTCAAAAAATTCAAATGACTATAACTTTCTACTAACACATTTTTTTCTCTCAAAATTTAAATCCTGTCGACAAAATGATGTAAAATTTGTGTAGAAAAAAAAGAAATCACATACCTAGACGTGTTCATTTTTTTCTTGGGTGGGCCGCACCAAAAATTTAACTTTTTTTCGCAAATTACAAAATGTTTTTTTTCTTTACCAAAACATTCCCAGTGGGCTCACTATTAAAACCCCTAAGTTTGGTACGGGTCCTGTAAGTATGAACAGAGATAAACAACTTTGAAATTTCACCAACCGCCTCTACAGCTTCCCCAATCCTAGGTATATAATGGTAACCTCATCCCAATGATTTTCAAGCATACTGATTGAATTTTTTGCAAACGAATCACTAACATTCACATCACCCAAGAAACAAAGGAGGAGAGCATTTCGAGAATTATTTACATTTCAGAGCAATCACATATTCCAGGGATACTTTTAATCTGGCCAACCAGTGGCGGCTGGTGAAATTTTAAAGTTGTACATCTCTGTTACTACCTACGGGACCCATGCCAAGCTCAAGTTTTATATTAGTGAACCTGCTAGGAATGGTTTGGTAAAGAAAAAAAATATTTCGTAATTTTCTAAACAAATTTTACATTTTTTTGTCAAAAAATTTTAAATTGCAAGAGAAAAAAATGTGTTAGTAGAAAGTTATAGTCAATTGAATTTTTTTAAACCTGAAATATGGTTCAAAAAAATTCAAATGACTATAACTTTCTACTAACACATTTTTTTCTCTAGAAATTAAAAAATTTTCGACAAAATGATGTGAAATTTATTTTTGAAAAATAATAAATAAAAGACATAAACGTGTTAATTTTTCCCAGGGGGGGGGGGGGGGGGCTCCGCAAAAACTCAACTTTTTTTCGCATATTACAAAATATTTTTCTCTTTACCAAAATATTCTTACTAGGGCTCACTATTAAAAAACTTGGACTGGGTCCCATAGGTAGCAACATAGATATACAACTTTAAAATTTCATCAGCCGCCACTGGGCCAACTATATATGTTCCCAACTTTTTGAGAATGAGTGAATGTTGCCAGACTTTCAGTTATGTATCATATTTTCAGATTGATAAACTACCAAAAAAACGCAAATTACTGTAGGTTATTAATGAGATTTTGCAAGCAGAAATTCCAGACTCGCTAACCCATGAACGCTAAACTTTAGAGTAGTGTTTTAATCAGAGTTTTTGCTACATTTACTAATTCACTTTCTAACCGACCACAAATGAGGAAGGCTTTTAACACTTCTTCAATTTTTGAAGTTTTTATAAATCGCATGTTTCAAACATCACTTTATATTTTAGCGTTTAGGGGTTAGCGTGTCCGGAATTTCTGCTTGCAAAATCTCCCTATTATCTACAATCGTAAATACCACAGGCTAAAGCATAATGACATTAATGACTCAGGATTAATAAAATATACCATATTGTTTTTTGTGATAATAAATTTGTAATAATTGATTTCCATTGCATGCTGACCAAATTTAGAGTGAATCGCTTTTTTTCCGTAATGTGCCGTAGTTCGATTGATTCATCCCTTTAACAGTTGTGAAGGCGTAGTATTTTGTGTGTAACGTTTCTGGCAGATTCAGCACTTCTGATCGCGCACCTATTACGAATATGATACTGTCCCTTTTTTTATCTTCTGATAGCCCACGATGACCGAAGTCTAAGTACTATGTACCGTGGGTGTACTGTGGAAATCCGACTCACACACCCAGAGCTGTCAACATCCGTAGGGATTTCACCAGCCCTTTAAGAGGATGTGTACCACCTCCGTCGAGAAAGAATTCCTCTACCACCTTCCAGCTTTTACAGTACAAACAGTTTAACAAATCACAAAGCTTACAAGTCACATACAGTTTTCTATTACATATTAGGGACCTAAGGGTGTATCCCACTTCTCAGATAACTCCTAATTTAACAACTAAACAGCCCCTTATTTTAAAAAGCTTAGATGTGTATATTACACGAAAAGTACAAAATAAACAAATAATATTCAAAACAAAAATATGGCTTTTGGTGTTTGCTTTAATATCGACTTTTTGATTATTGCTAATGATAAAATTTTGGGCTTGGCGATTACCGGGGTTACACACGAGGATGATTTTTTGACTGGTTGACTACAGTTTTAACACTAAACTGACGGATTTACCAAAATCATGCATGTAAATAAGATAGGACAAAAGAATTGTTTTCAATTAATGGCGATAATATAGTCAAATTTGTGCTTTAAATTATTACAATCATAATATTGATAAAACCCAGCAAGCAGTTACATACGTACATTTTCGAATTCCAGCTGTTTTTGTCCTTATCATTTTTAGTTCAATAGAACTGAAATAATATCCTAATGGATCATGAATTCATGAATCATGGTAATGATCACTGGAACAAAGGAACATCATTTAAATCTACAGAGTATTTAAAAAAACACGAAGTAATCTATTTCATTTTTACCTTTTTTATTTTTTGGAATCACTTCGGCATCCGTCCGTCTATCACAGGTGATTTTCTCTATTCACTATTCGACGTAAAAATTTGAAATTTGGCACAGAGATAGAGTGTGATGGTCCAATTATAAATTATAGATTTGAAGTATAAAAAGTTAAATTTTGATTCTGGGGGTTAATTTGGGGGGGGCGGGGGTGTAGATTGGGCAATGGAAAAAAGAATTTTTTTTCAAGGGGTAGGGTGTCAAATGAATGCTTATTGAAGCACGAGTTCAACGATATACATGATTTATTTTTTATTGCATTTTTTTAAACATTTTTCTGGAAAAACGCTTAAAAATTGCTCTACCCCAGCGTTATCACCAGAAGGATCGCTCAGAAAAATCTGAAAAAAATTATGAACATTGAGAATTAGGTGTAGATTGATCGAAAATTATCGCAATTGAAAAATTCATATTGGGTTATATTAATCAGTTTCAAACGGTATTTAGTATACAACGTGCTATTTTCATAATTATTAATTCATTAAAATTATCAAAATTATTGACGGAAATGAGCTGATCAATA
This sequence comes from Philopedon plagiatum, assembly GCA_963971165.1. Lineage (NCBI taxonomy): Eukaryota > Metazoa > Arthropoda > Insecta > Coleoptera > Curculionidae > Philopedon > Philopedon plagiatum. The sequence continues at coordinate 19,323,872 of OZ020190.1, read as the reverse complement.
ATTTTAAATTTAGAAAAAGATACTTTAGAAAGTGGTGAAACATTTTGACGGTGTATAAAACGAAGAGAAAAGTGTTCTGCAAAAGTGTTTACTATGCTAGGACCCGATCATTTTCCTTTATTATTACCATAATTTCTATCTATTAGTGTTAGTGGCACAAATACCTGGGTGGTTTTAAAGAACCGTTTTGGTAGGTGGCACGTTTACCTGTACCCTTCTCTGGTCAGGTATATTTGGTGGCACCTTTACCTCCGCCCGACCATTGACCTTCAGAAACAGGAGACGGAGCCTTTCATTGACTTTTGTTTGTTTCATACGTTGTGCGTTTGTGGGATAAAGAAATTGGAGAACGTCGATTCCGGCCCGTCCGTACTCCACCGAGTGTGAAGACAGTTCCGGATGAAAGGAATCCGTTTTTCACACCCTTGGCACTGACGCAACATTTCTTAAAGCTTATGGATAAGGTCCTTTTAGGAAAAGCTAAAAATCACTTAAAATTTCACTACAACACGTATATTCCGACCTGCCAGAAACGTTACACACAAAACACTACGCCTTGATAAATCCTTGATTGGTGACGAAACTTAGAGTGAGAGTGGCAACGTCGCCTCACCGGGCGTCGTCTGGTTCATTGAGAAATATAATGAATCTGACAGGCATTTTGTTTGTACTTTCCAGGCATGTCGGAATATACGTGTGTAGTGATATTTCACTAGATTTTTGTTGTTTTTTTTTCTGACAGAACTATATTCATAAACTTTGCGGAATGATGCGTCAGTGTCAACTATATGAAAAAATGGATTATTTTCATCCAAAACTGTCTTTTCGAAGGTTTGCTTGGTGGAATACAGAATACAGGAAAGCCATTACGGTAGCGCGCCGAGACGGAATTATAGCGGATGGTCTTTGTCTTACACATGCACAATGTATGAAGCAAACAAAAGGCTAGTCGAATGAACGGCTGCGTCTCCTCCTGCTAGGCCAATGGCTGCATCAGTTATTTCCTTAATTTGAGCCAGAACCAGTTGTTTTTTTGGCACATACGACCATTTGTATTTATACTTATTTATCAACTTATTTATTGACTTTTAGCCTAAGAAACTTCAGGCATTTAATAAATAAACAAATTTCCAAGTTATAAATACTATTTTTGTAATTCCTGAAATTAATTATTCAATGAATTTAAAGGTGTACCTAAAACCAGTGGATATTTTTAATTTTATATATTTATAAAGTAATAACTAGTCTTTATGTACGAAGCATTAATGTAGGCGTACCATATTCTTCAACATTAATTTTTAGAAAGTTTTGTTTAGGTAATTAAGACAACTTAACGAGTCGTTTACGTAAGATTTTTTAAAAGTTTTATGTTACGTGCTGCAATCGCGGATGTTTATTCTTATCGCACGCAAATTTTGAACTCAATTTTAAACCTTTTGATATTTCTATACTGACAATTTCTTTTTTACTACCAAACCAAACAAAAAAATATTTTATTTAATAAACATATAAGTATGTATATATATATATATATATATATATATATATATATATATATATATATATATATATATATATATATATATATATATATATATATATAGTGTGTCTACGTAAGTTGGCGGCATATGGGAAACTTTTTTATTATTAATTTTACGAAAAAAAGTTATTCTTTATAAAAAGTTCTGCATGCTCCAAAACCTAAAGTGCAACCATCAGATATCAAATTTTATCAGTCGTATACGAGGTTTGTCAAAAAATGTGATTTTTACTCAAGAGTAAAGTACCTTTATTTTCGACAATATCGAAAATTATTATAAAGAAAAGATGTTTAGAATTAAAAATAACTTTAAAATATTCAACATTGTTTACTTACATTAAAAAACAATTTTTTTCGACATTTTCTCTGCGATAACGTTGACAATTGAAGTGTGCACATTAATGCATTACATTTACTAAATTAACAATCTCAATTTTCTCTTCCAGGCTTAATGTTTTTGGCATTTCTACCTTTCCGTAAACAAATACGTCTGTCAAACATAAAACTGTACAATACGGATCTCTAAAAACTATGAAAAACACTGTTAGCTGCCTCAAAAAAGTGTTTATACCGTGCTACTTTTTAAAATACGATTGTTGACTTTTTTTCGAATTTTCGATGTTTTGACAGTTCTCAAATCCTACTTCAAATACCACTTTTAAAACATGCCAGTGCATCCTAGATTAATTATGCGTTAATGTGCAAACTTAAATTTTCAACGTTATCGCAGAGAAAATAGTTTTTTAACGTAAATAAACAATGTTGAATATTTCAAAGTTATTTTTAATTCTAAACGTCTTTTCTTTATAATAATTTTCGATATTGTCGAAAATAAATGTACTTTACTCTTGAGCAAAAAACACATTTTTTGACAAGCCTCGTATACGACTGATAAAATTTGATATCTGATGGTTGCATTTTAGGTTTTGGACCATGCAGAACTTTTTATAAAGAATAACTGTTTTTCGTAAAATTAACAATGAAAAAGTTTCCCATATGCCGCCAACTTACGTAGACACACTGTATAATAATATATATATATATATATATATATATATATATATATATATATATATATATATATATATATATATATATATATATATATATATATATATAATATTTACTATTCTAACGAAACACAGAAATTAATAAAATTCATAACATATTTATAAAAAAAACTCTTACTGGACTTTTCACTTGTTGGTGTTTTATTTAAAAGTGTTGCATTTTCTAGCAAAAGTATAAAATCATAGAATCGCGAGGAGTTCGTATCTTTTAAATTATAGGTTGTCATAAGTATTCCTTTTACAGAAGCTAACAGCAGTCTATTTATTTCCTTTGTCCACTAGGCAGCAATTATTAGTGAAAATATTCTTTCGACATTGGCATTGTGGGACGGTATTGCAAACAGAAATTCGGCTGCTTTTCCCAACTCTGAAAAACAAATTTCAGAAACATGATTTCAAATATTTTGTCCATTTTTTGTGTGCAGAAAGCTTGTGGTCGTTAGCATCAAAATTTCCTAATATATATTTTATTAAATTGCAAGACTGATAAAAAAATTTAGAGTCGTCTACTTCGAGTCCTTTCGCAATCGAGTGTAATAATGAAGGCATTACATCATGTTCTCAATCATAACTAATGACATTTTTTAAACTCATCCATTTTTAGTTTTTTGAGAAGTGATTTTATTAATCTGCAGTGTTTTTTTTTTGAGGATATTCTTAATATCCTGACGCTTATGCAAAATGCGCCCGGACGCATCCGGACTTAGTAAAAACCCGAACATGTCCGGGCAAATCCGGACGTCTGGTAACCCTATCCTCGACAGTTCTTATTTAAAAAGTAATAAAAAAAAACGATAAATATCTTAGGTTATGTAGCGAACACCAGATAAAACTATTCATGCGTAAACCATTCTATCGCTACGCGCCAACATTTAAGAAAACTACGCTAATAAGAGAAAGAAAGATAGTTATATGTTAGGGATGAGAAGTGTTACCACCATCGGCTACTTTGGCAATGCTGCTATTAAGTGTTCATTAATATATCTGACGCTCTGATTTGATACCTTACGTAGACTGTGAGATAGTGTTGGCAACAACACAGATGTAAATAAATGTATTTGTTCTTCACTACATAATCTAAGGTTATTATAAATGTTTAAGGGTGGAGCAGTAGAACGTGTTATAAGAAGAACAGATAGTCATCGAGGTGTTTAAATACTTTACTTGAGTATAATTTGATACTTGAACCCTGTTAATCTACAGGCGAGTATACAGGACAGAATATGGCTCTTTTTTTTATCTCCTGACATCCCACGAAGACCGACGTCTAGGTACTATGTACCGTGGGTGTACTGCGGGAACTCGACTCACACATCCAGAGCTGGAAACATCCGTAGGGATTTCACCAGCCCTTTAAGAGGATGTGTGGGGTGGTAGCACCTCGGTCGAGGAAGAATTCCTCTACCACCTTCCTTCTTGATAATTTTTTTAAATTTTGATATACCTATTGTAGATTTTTACACACTTTAAAAAATATTACTATATTGACTCCTGAATAACAAACCTGATCAAATGGGCTGTTCATAAATGTTTAAGGCTTCAAGGCATGGCAGGGACCTTGCCACCTGTAGGTCTTTCTGCAAAGGTTTTACCAAGAAAACATCCCCATTTTTTAGCAGGTGGTGCATGTGGGGCCGATTAATTCCCCCCTACACCTTGTCGATGCGACTAATAAAAAAATTTACTACTGATAAAATTTAAGACAATTTTGGGCCTTAAAGTGGACTGTGTTATCCACGGTATGGAAATGTTTTCCATCTTGTATTTAAAAAAAAAGTTACTTGACAATGTACGTAGAAAAGAATTTTATGTATATATCTTTTTTCCAGAGACGGAGTTTTCGTTCGCCTCGCAAAATGGACCGGCTTCGGAGGTCCTTTAGAGATTCATTTAGACGGCGAAAGGATAGGGTTCCAGAAAGTTCTAAGCCTCACCAGTGGCAAGCAGATGAATCAGCAGTAAGGTAAGAAAATCGTGCTTTATTTGTGTCAGTCATTAACATCAAAGTATAACATAGTAAAATTTAAATAAAAAGGGGTTTATATCAAATTTAACCTTAAACAACCCTTTTATAGACTGAATAAGAAAATTGTTTAATAATAACTAGACAGATGTGCAGTTAGTGATAATTCAAACTGCCAGATGTGCGTTGTTTCCCCATGTAGAATCGAAATTTTAGACTGTTACTGAGTGGACATACGTCAACAGGTGAAACCCTGTTATTCCTAATTTAGGTTTTCTATACTATAAGCTCCTGCTATACCTGTCATAGAGAGATATGTAATTTATAGGACTCGTTTCGATTTTTCGCTTAACTCCGTTTATTGCTTCTGCCACCGAAAAATTATATATTTTCTTAATCTCTCATGGGCAGAATAAAAAGTGTACAATTATTGTAAATCTGTATTTGTTTATGATACTGTTTGATGATATAATAATGCGTATCTTAAGAAAATATTTTTTATCAATTAAAATAATCGAGATGATACCAGCGTATGGTTTGACAGGTGTCTTGTTATACTTAGCGTTTCCATACCTACTCAAAATGAACAAAGGAACTGAAATTTATTTCTATTCTTTCATCTAGGTCTGGAACATGCACATTTGCTGTTAAATATTTAGGCTGTGTAGAAGTATTTGATTCGAGGGGAATGCAAGTTTGCGAAGAAGCCCTTAAAGTACTAAGGGTGGGTAGTGTAAGTATTCACATTTTTTTCACCTTTTGCACTAACTTATGCACTTAAGTCTAGCTTAAACTAACAGAAGCATATCAGATATGCATACCTATCTTAGAAAAATACGGAGCTAAATTATTTTTCACCCCATAATATTTCCACATTAATTTTCCAAAAAAGAAAAATAAAATATTAAGAATATGCCAGTAGATATTAGCCATGTTTGTGTAAAATTGGATAACTTCGCTGAAAAACCTGCAATCATTCTTCCAGTCCGACTTCCCATACCTATTTATTTTTTAATTTTGTCGGAAAAAGGGTTTATTGAAGCGTGCCTGGGAAATTTTAATAAAACTGGAATCAATACTGAAACACAGGATGTGTACAGGTGCGTATAAGAGTAAATTTTAACTTTTTTATATTCAATTAGACGCAGTTTCTATAGTAGGATGTTTCTTTTGTAATTTCGTTTTTTTGTGTTATCTACATTACCAGTCCTATCTAGAGATTATGAAAGAGGGATTTATGTTGTTGGAAAGTAATTTAGTAATATATATGTATCAGCATTAAACGCAGAAATTACATATAAGTAATAATTGCCAGTTGTAACTCGATATCCGATTTTTGATCAAAATATTTCAAAAACCGTAAGGAGTCTGAAACTGAAAATTTGCAAACAGGTGGCCCTTACCCCACCGCGGTAAAATTTATAAAAAATAGTTGGCACAACCTGAGCAAATGACACATCAACTTAAAGGGCTTTTTGCGCAGAATAAGACACTATTTTTTAATATTTTTAAGGTCCAATGTGGGCACCTGTACGGTGGTTTAAAAGGTTCTCTCTACTGTGCAAAGTACCTTCTTACTTAAAAAATGTAAAAAATGCAATGGTAGTCCTTATAATTTAAGACATAATAAATGTTTTTCTTTTCAATTAGTGTTCAGGTTACTTTTGTTAAAAAAATAAAATACAAAATTCACTTACCCAAGTGGGATTGAACTCAGGTCTCATGCGACAATCGTCGCCGTTCTGCTCTCGTGGCCACAAAGCCTTACTCTAACCCAAATAAATAAAAACTTTGCACCCGCGATCTTTCAACGGGCAAGCTAGTTACTCTATAATCTCATGATATGTATTTCATAAATCTAATGTATTATTCGTTGGTTACTGTCAAACCTAAAAGTGAAGTAAAGAAGGAATTTGGTTCACAAGACTTGTGAACAAAATTCCTCCATTACGTGGATAGGTCGATAGCACTTAGTGATTTTCAGTTCCTCGACCCCAGGACCCATAGTTTTACCAGAGAAAACTAAGACAGAGAGAATAATATCTCGTACCGATTTCATTCATAAATACGATTTGCTTTCGATGACCTCCAAACCGAGGTTCAAATAAGCTGCCACGGACGTGCACTGCAAATTTTGGGATATTATAAAGCACAGTGAGAGTGAGTATTGAGACGCGCCGCAGAAAATTCTCTCTGCTTGCCGTGTTGCTACCGCACTGGCTAATGTCGGGGTGTATTGTGAGAATTCTACGCGCCAATCTCGGGGTGTTGCCGTTTGAAGGCCATAGCGTGGTCGAGCTGGCGGGAAGAAGAGATATTATTCTCTCTGTCTTATTTTTCTCTTTTTTACGGGGGTTCTAAACCACCGTCCTTAGAAATACGAAATCCCAAGCTATTTTTTTATTCTGATAAATACTCATCATACAGCCTGTTCGTCGATAGTCAAGTGCAAGCTATACTTGCACATTAGTATTCCGTGCCATCAGCCTCGGCCAATCCGCCGGAGTACTCGCCGCCGATCGCACCAACGCCGCTGTATCACATCGCGTATGCGCGGGGCTGAGTGGGGAGAGATTCGAACTCAAGCCAAATTAAAAAATTTGAAAAACGTGTAAGGACAAAAGCTGTTCCTTACATCGTGGTAAATATTGTTTGTCAAGAAGCTTTTTCTCTAAAACCAATGGTTCAGCAGTTATAAGGAAATAAACAATTAAATTGTTTATCACATTTGATCGCGCTAGAATTTTTCAATGCTGATAATTTTCGTTCAGTCTACACTTAATTCTTAATGTTCATGATTTTTTTCAGATTGTTCTGAGGAATCCTTTTGGTGATAAGGGCGGGGGACATCAATTTTTAAGCATTCTTCCCGAAAAATGTTAAAAAAATGCATACAAAAATACATCATATTTTTGAAGTCGTGCTTCAGTAAGCTTTCATTCGACACCCTTCACGATGCTCTTGAATTTGTTTTTTCTATTTCCCATTTTCTATTCCCATCCCATATTTTCTAGTACTCCCTGAAATTAATCTCCAGAATTCAACTTTTATACGTCACGTCTATAACTGGCCCACCACACTCTATCTCTATGCTAAATTTCAAATTTTTACGTCGAATAGTTTCAGAGAAAATTAAGTTAAATTAAATTAAATATAAGTGTTCTGTTTTGCTAGATTTAGCATGGAACACTAAAAATCCTCACCTCTTTGAAAACGACTACCTCATGGTGGTCATTTACCTTGGTGTTTTATGAATCTGACAGAAATTTGACATTTTACTTAAGATTGCGCGCGTATTTTAGAACCGCTGATTTCTTGTTTCTAAACAAAGAATGGCCAATATCAGCGACTTTATAGTCCTAAATTTAATCAATAACAGAAAATATAGGGAATGTAAGGCAAGCTGTCAGTCTCTTTGTTGTGCAAAACGATCAACACGTGGTAGTCATTTATTTGTCGGTAATCGAAAATTTAGGTCATTTGCTCTAAGAGTCTCAAATTGCTCAGCGTTTTGAAGTTACAAAATACGGGCCCTCTACTTATAAAATTTATACGCACCTAAAGATTATTTAATTAAGTATCAATTTTGTAAAAATTTTGAGACACCTTAATTATTGAAGCATACAAATAAAATAAATAGTCTTTTTCTCCTCTGAGAAGAGGAAAAAGGTTTTTGTTTGAATCACCTACCTGTTAATGTCAGTATCAATATAGTCATACAGGAAACTAGTGTAAGAGGTGTTTCCCACAGTTAGGTACTTCTTGATTACATTACAAGAAAGGTCAATTTCACACTCCTAATATATTGTTTGTGCCCTAGCAGCTAAAATTATAAGAAAAATATATACCTAAATTCGTATGGATTGTGTTTAGGTAAAGATTTCAAAGGTATTATAATCAGGAAGAGGGGTGCATAAATAGCAAAAGAGGGTGCAAAAAATAAAAGGCTACAGGTTAGTAGGCTAGACAAAGGACTAGACATGAGAATCACTGGAAGTAGTGGTTCCCGTTACCGTTATATTTAAAAGAATTTTAGCTTATTCGTTTGTGGTACTTAATATTTAGATTTGTTTAACTTTTTAAATTTTAAAATGAAATTTAATGAAAAGAACATTTCTTTTTAATCTGGGCACGAATTACGCCGCTGTTTATATTTTGTAGAACATGTAGAAATGGTTAATGTTTAAGTTACAATATTTATTTTTATAAAATTCGCTATTCAAATCCTTTTTGTCAACGCTCTAGGCCCCCCCCCCCCTGCGCCCCCCTAAATCCGCCACTGGATCCGGGCCTGGCCACCACGCACCACAAAACACGACGATGGCTATGACAGATAGTACTTTATGAGCAAGGGCACTTAAAATAAAAGTTGTACATTGTGGTTTCTGGGAATTAATTAATTATTTGGTCAAAATCCAAAAGTATTATTATTTATAGTCTTATTGGCTTTATTGCGAAAAGTCAAAGTGTAAAAAGCATCACATATCCGGCCCTTAACCCATCAGTACATACCTGAAGAGGTAATTATCCAAATATGTATTGTTTCGGGAACTTCTGCCTAGTACCTGTAATTAGTCCATTAGATTTGTAGGCTAGAGAATAAATAAAAAATCTAAAGTTGTGGTTAAACATAATTTTAAATTGTAGATTAGGTAAACACAGTAGGAAAAAACTTAGCATGAATGTAAGAAACAGCTCTGTAATAGTAGCCCTTTAAAAACCTTTCAATAACGCTTTAAAAATTATGACCTTAATCCAATACCAGTGATGAGTGATGAGATACTTTTGTGCGTGCCCAATAATTCCCTATTAATCGATCAATTAACGTTATGCTTAATATGAAATACACCACATTATCAACAAGATGTCTCAAATATGCGAGGAAAGCTTAGCATGCGACAGGAAAATTCGATCGTTTCTCCTTTTTTCATATTGCCTTAGAATTCTCTTGAACTTGTGTGCATTAAAAGTCGAAATATATACATATATGAGACAGCCTTCTCGAATATCAGTTTTTTCTTTTAGAAAGTTCTCATTATTTTCCCATATTCTTCTTTTATTGCGTCAAAAAAATTGTTTTTTCTATCAGACGTTGCCTTTGACGTCAAAGTAGAAGTTCATTTGATTGACATGAGACGAAGTTGAGAGTATTGCTATAAAAATAATTGAATGTTCTCGCGAATTTGAATATTAAGCCCGTGGTAATATAAAAAGAAGGACAAGATACCATTGCACATTGTTTACATTTTGGAACAACTAGGGGCGGATTCAGAATCGACGCCCGGGTGTTCCCGGGTAAACAACCGACCGTTCAGAATCAGGCGGCCAGCCGTTGTTTCTTATGGCCGTGACGTCATTGACAAGTTAATTTTTACCCACGGGGCGTCCATTCTGAATGCGCCCCAGGGATTTCCAAGTTACTTATAATCTAGCCAACTATATGTTCCCCCGCCTACACCTTGAGAACGGCTGTTGCCAGGCTTTCAGTTATGTGGCATATTGGCAAATTGATAAACTATACTAAAATACCGCAATTACTGTAAGTTAATACCTACAATCCTAAATACCACAGGCTAAAGCATATGACTAAGGAATAATAAGATAAACCAACGTACCATTATTTTTCGTCATAATAAATTTTCAGTAATTTAGTTTCATTGCATGGTGACGACATTTAGAAAGAGAATGGCAACGTCGCTTTATCATCAGAGCACATGCCTTCCCCTTATTCATTGATAATTTAAAATTTGTCAGGGCGTAATGTTTTGTGTGTAGAGTTTCAGGCAGGTCAGAATATGTAGTGAAATTTCAAGTGATTTTTGTTTTTCCTGAAAGGACTTTATTCATAAGTTTGAAGAACGGGTGCGTCAGTGCCAAGAGTGTGGCAAAAAGGAATGTATTTTTTGATCCGCAACTGTTTTTTTCACAGGTTTGCTCGATGGAATACAGACGGCCCGGAAAGCCATTTCGATGCCGCGCGAAGTCAGAGTTATAGCTACCGTTCTTTGTCCTACACATGCACAATGTGTGAAACAAAACAAAAGGCTAGTTATAAATCAACGGCTGCATCTCCTCTTGCTGAAGGCCAAGAAACGAAATTTTAAAATATAAGACTTGTATTTAAGAGCTTAGTTCTTTTGATTTAAACTTTTGTTGATTTTAAAGGTTAATATACAGTGTGTCTACTTAAATTGGCAACATATGAAAAACTTTTTTGTTATTACTTTTACGAAAAAGTTTTTTTTTTTTAAAAGTTCTGCTTTATAAGAAAATAATATTTAACCATTGAAACTTGACACAGCATATACAGGGTGATCATAAATTGAAAAATTGATCCAAGCGAGAACTTCTTTTAACTGTTGCTTTAGCATGATTCCATAAAAAATATTAGTTAGAAGAAAAAAAAAGTATATAATGACATCATGGCATCTTATTTACATATAACATTTCTTAATATTATGTATTTTCAAAGAATTTTTTTTTAGGAAATAAATTTTTAATTTGATTTTGCAAATCCTAGTTCAAATTGACATTCAGTGAGAGAAATGTCATTGCAAGCTACAATAATAAGTGTACCCACTACCTTCTATCAATATGCATACAGGGAGAGTGAACAAATATTTGAATGTACTTTTTAATTCTAAACAACTTCTCTTAATATAAGTTTTTGATATTGTCAAACATAAAGGTACTTTGCTGTTGCACCAGGCACCATGGCTGATATATTTTGATGTCTGATGGATGCATTTTACATTTTAGATTATGCAGAATTTTTAATAAAGAACTAGCTTTCGCCAACGACTTCGTCCGCGGTATAATAATTTTAGTCCATTGCAAACTTTTAACCCCCATTTCACCCCTTTAGGGTTGATTTATTAAAAACTGTAAAACACGCGTTTAAACATTTATTTTTTAGAGTACTTCTATAAAGTTTAACGTTACCTACGTTATGTAAGAAACCTCTGTGAAAGATTTTAAGTTTCTAGATCCAGCGGTGTGGGCTGTGCGGTTATATGGCAGTCAGTCAGTCAGTCAGTTTCATCTTTTATAATAATATATAAATAACTTTTTTTGTAAAACTAATAATAAAAAAGTTTTCCATATGTCAAAAGTTCATATCAAAACTGTATTTTTGAAAATTTCGTTCAACAAAAAAAATATTCTATCTCTTTTTGCAACACCCTGTCTTTAAAGATGCATTCTCTATTTTCTTTTTTTTGTAATATTTTATTGTAAAATTTTAAGTGTCTATTTGCTCAATCAATTTTTTCTGAACCATCTAATTAAAAATGCTATATTTTTCAGGGTTCTAGAAGAAGACCTATCCGCGCCGTCCTTCACGTTAGCGGTGACGGCTTACGCGTCGTAGAAGAGGAAACCAAAGGGCTAATTGTAGATCAAACCATCGAAAAAGTTTCATTTTGTGCACCGGATCGAAATCATGAAAGGGGGTTTAGTTATATTTGTAGAGATGGAACGACCAGAAGGTAAGAATTTGGGAAACCTCTGTAGAAAAAAAACTTTATAATGAATTAAAAAAAATACACAGCCGGCTTTAAGGCTTAATGCTTTTATTTTGCTGAGGTTTATAGATGCGGTAAAAATGTGAAAAATTAAAAAAAAGTGTTGACACTGTAAGAAATATTCCTAATTTAGACGTAGCTGCGTTCTTAAATTCACATGTTTTTTGTCTTTGTCATAACTGGTATGTTAGAAAGGGACAGAACACAGCGATGGACAAGATGCAACGCATATCTCTCCTCCTGTAAAAAATCTGATCTGGCAACTGTGGTTGCCAGAGTCAAGTGTGTTTGACTTTCTGAACGCTTAGCCTCATGGCCCCTTTCATGCTGAACCCAACTATTGATCTCAACCACAGAAGCGGAAATATCTTACGCAATGCGATACTTTGCGTGGCACATAGCTTAAACTTTGTTGCTTTGTTGTTTTATGTGCATTTCTCAATTATAAGAATAATATTCTATACATAGTATTCCACATTATCTAGTGGTATTTTAAATGAGTCATTTTATTTAAGTAGCATCCAGCAACTTTCTTAAAACTCAACTAGTGAATAGGTAGATAATAATCAAAACATCCTTAAAAAGTGACACTTTTATTAAAAAATATCGAAATTGCGTACCATTTTGATCCATTTAGCTGTGTTGAATCAGTTTATACTTTGTTAAAATGAGTAAAACTTGTACATTGTTTTTAATTAGCTAGTGTTCATTTTATACATGTTAAGTTTTTTTTAATTATCACTTTAGATGGATGTGCCATGGTTTCCTTGCCCTTCGTGAATCCGGCGAAAGACTGAGTCATGCAGTAGGTTGTGCTTTTGCTGTGTGCCTGGAAAGAAAGCAGAAAAGAGATAAAGAATGCGGTGTAACGATGATGTTTGATGCGAAGAACAACACTTTTACAAGAACAGGGTCATTTAGGCAGCAGAGTTTAACTGAGAGAGCGGTAAGTAAAACAACGTAATAGTACAAATTTAGTCTATTTCAGATAAAAACATGTTCTTGGTTACAGCAAATCTAAAAATCTTTTAGGTTTTTTTTTTAAATTCAGTAGGTAGCTGACATGAGGAATGTTACACCTTTAGCGCACCGGTCCATTTGCTAACTACCATCGTAGTAGGTTATTTGGTTCCGTATTTGTTTTTATTGTTGTAGTATTAGTAAAGAGTTGTAAACATAGGTGAGTCCAGGTTCACTATTTGGAAATAAAATTACGATCCTGTTTGAAAATAAAATACAAATATAAATTTACCTACATTGTGTAATTTGAAATTGCGAAATAAAGCCGTCGGTTAATGTAATAGAAAAATATTGTACTCACTCACTGTAGGTATGGATACCATAATATACCCTGAGGTCAAACGCGTGTAATCTAGTTTTGAGCCTGTAGCATTAAAATACCTTCTACAGTAGTACTTAATCTTGTAGTAAAGATTGCACAGTATTTTGAAAATGAACGCTTTACATCCAAAGATGAAATGTTTGTGTATCTTAAACACTGCAAGTTACTGCCGCAATTGTCAATACTTAAGCACTGCCCAATATTACGTAGTTGCGTGAAATGCGGATATTTGTGAAGACTTAAACTTAATTGCAGCTTTAACACCAGGGTAATTTTTTAAAGTTAGTATTTACATTATCAGCTACAGGCAACGCGTCAGGAAGTGATGGATATCTAAGTATGTTGAAGGCTGTCAATAGCATCAACTAATACACGATAATTTGCGTTTAAAGTATCTACGCGCGTCTGCTCCGATATTAGGGTTTTTAAAGTTCTGTTTCACTTTAATGCTAATGGAAATTTTTGGGTCGAACAGGGAAACTACCCATTCACCCACGTTTCCCATTTTGTTAATACGGGCTGTGGGGATTCGGTAATTCCGGGGCACAACTCATGAAATTTTTTAATCCGTTGTGGACTGGATATTTTGTAAAAACCTTTTCGGTGCTAGCAATTAGCTTGTCAATATCTGGATACTTGCTTTGAATTGTTTCTGTCACTCGGTGAAAAGCATGGAGTAAACAGGTTATATGCAATAAATTAGGATACAAAGTTTTAAGCCATCTCGCTGCTTTTACTATATGCGCAGCACACTTTTCTATTACATTAACTGAAGGCTTTTCTTATTGGCATTTTCAAGTTACACAGTGTATGTAAATAAATATATTTTGTATTTTATTTCCAGATAGTGTAGAGACGCCCCTGGATTTACCCATGTTTACAACTCTTTAATTATTAGGCATCTTTGTCATTTTCGTTTTCTAGTTGGTCATTTGTGCCTACCAAACACCATCTGATTTCAGCTGTGGCAACGCTGTATTCCTTCTCTTAAATTTCCATTAGTGCCCACGTTCTAGACAATATAAAAATTCCTATGCCACTGACACAAAACCTGTCTCACTACTCAGGTAGCTTATTGAAGGAACCGTTCATAAATTACTTGTCTATTTTCCATCTACTATCTACACGTAAATGTGGTCTATTGTGAATTGAAACATGTACCGTAATCTGTATACTTTTTGGTAAAAATGCCTATTTTCGCACCGTCCTTATCATAATATTTGTATTCTATTTAAAAAGATCCGTAATAAGAATGTTCGACAAGCCGAACGACGCTCTAAACGAGAAAGCGCTCTTTTCAGTTTTCCGCAGACACCGGAAAGAGTGCTCGAAACAGAATTTCAAGTGGTGATATCCTGTCACAAAGCTTAATATAATAGAGAGTGTTTATCTAGAGAAAAATGTTTTTATTACAAAATCGATATCATATTTTATAGGTTACATAAGATACATTTTGTTGCCATTTTCAGGATATTAGTAAAAAAAACAAACATGAAAATGACAAATTGTAGTATACGATAATGATCGAGATAATTATATAGTGTGTATTTGTACCCTTGGCTATAATAGACATTATTTATTTAGGAAAATTCGTGGACTGGTGTTGATGTGGGTTTTAGGGCTTCTGTTTAATGACAAAATCTTGTAAAAAGAAACGGACCGTTTGTATTGTCGATGAGTGGGGACCGTGAAACGGCTTTGATAGCATATCATGCGTATATACAGTTAATAATATCTTATGAAATTATCTTTTGTGGTGGATCGGTTGATGCTGGCAGGGTATTTCCATGTATGCTTATTTCATTTTACTAATTTTTTATCAATTACTTACGGGGCATCAACTGAGGAGCGCCGTAGGGGCTGTTTTGGCCCCCCTGCTCTTTCTACTTTTTATAAATAATCTGGCAACTTTGTATATTATTGGTCAGTTTACTCTTTATGCGGACGATACTACTATATTGTGATGCAGTTCGGATTATACAACATTAATAAATGCCACGTCTTACGACCTTATTAAAATTAAAACATTTTTTACTCAGTACGGCTACGGCACTGGTATTTTGAGCCACACCGGCACATTTTTAGTTTGTTTTATAGTTAAAAAAGTAGTTAAATATTAGTAGTCTAACTACTTTTTTGAAGAAGTAGTTTTCCCAAGTAGTTAAACAACTTTTTCGATAAAGTAATTATACTCCACTACTTTTTTCAAGTAGTTTGACTAGCTCTGCCATTAATGAATTGGGACCCTTGATGGGCAGGGCCGTCTACTACGCACTTAGAGAGTCTTATCTTAGGTATGGAATATCTTTCTGCGGAACGTCCAACTGCCACCAGTTTTGTTATACGAAAGGGTGCCACAAGATATTTTTGTCGTGCCAAACGGAGGGATTCATGTAGACTTTTTTTGGTTGAATAGAAAGTCATGACTCTTTTCAGTTTTTTCATTTTGGAAACCGCATGTCTTGTGCCCAAAAATCGCCACAATTTTATTTCTGAAACCTTACGTTATATTATAATACTAGACAATCTCTTAGTTTACCTTTGTCCATTCCCTTCTGTAATTTACCTTTGTCCATCCCCTTCTTCACATTAACCAAGAAATCCATTATAAGTATACGAAAGCTTGAAAATATACAATCATCTACTAAAAACTTGTCCTCCACTGAAAATATTTAAAAGAAAGATTCGAAAAATATTGATTGGTAAGGCTTATTATAATTTGGATGAGTCTTGATGTTGTGTGATATTTTTGTTTTAGTTTATCATACATATTTTATTGCTAGTAGTGTACTTATAAATTTTGTTATTTTAAGGTGATGTTTAATTTACTACTGTTATGGTGATGTTTTATAAGAAATTTCATTTTATAATTTTTGTACTTGATTCTTATTATTGTTGGTGTGTTAAATATACTTATATTTTCTTTAGTTTTGCCTTCAAATTGCTTTGTAAACGAGAATTTTTTCTTCTTACACTAAATTATTTTTGACTTTGACTTACAAAACATATATCATTCTGTTAAGTTTTTTTTGCCTTGGAGTAATTTTACTTTTTTTTGAAATTTTATTTTTATTTTAGTAATTTTTCGTCGCCTCTTCGCCTAGACCAAGAGGTGACCGTAAAAACACTATTCTCATTCCTCTAAGAATGAAACTTTCAGCAAAGGTAGTACTTATGGTGGCATAATGTTGCATAAGCGCTATGGTTACCTCGGGAAACTCTGATAAGAAGGCGGGGGGGGGGGGCTTCCAAAACTGAGTCCCCCGCTGCCCGGCTCCATAACAGGATTCGCCGAGGCAGTCGTAACGCTTGTGCATTGTTACGATAAGTCCTAGCTTTGCTAAAAGTTTTATCCATTTAGAATGAGGATAGTTACGGTTATTTTCTAGCCCTTATATGAAATTCCCTCTGCATTCACATAGGTTTTTGGCACCTACGGACTATCTTTAAACATCGTGCTTATCTTGCTTTTAGGTCGACGTAGCACCAGTCTCAAAACCAGCCCCCTCCAACCCCTTCGCAATCGAGAGACCACATGCAACACAAAGCCTGCTACAAAGGCAAGGCAGTTGTAGGGGATTCAGTACGCTAGGTCAAAATTCTCCATTCAAGAGGCAGATGTCATTGCGAGTCAACGAATTGCCAAGTAATACCGCCCGTTTGAATCAATACAAATCGCCGACATCTCCTCCTGGTAATGATTTGCAGGATTTGAAACCAGCGTCTCCTATTCCTGAGGTATGTATTTGTAGCGATTCTTTCGAGGATTGATCTTAATAAATTATCAGAATAACATCGTCTTTTCCGATTGGATGGTACCGCGATCGGATGCAGCTCTATTCAATCGTAAATGATAATGTGTGCGGTTGCGATCGAATTTATAACCAGATATGTATTTCAACTCTATCCTGTTTCAAAAGACTTTTGATGTTGCATCGGATGGAACGAAATATTGCGATTGAATAAATTGACACTAAAATGAAATTTCACAAAAAATGTCTTCATTGTCTAATACATTCGTACTTCGCACAACACAATAAAAATGACAATACTTTGTTGCCATTATGTTTAGTTTGTTAGGTTACTACAAAAAAAAAACCTAAGCAGACCGGTTTTGTTAAATCTTTATGAATGATTGGCTTAGGATTTAAGTTCCAATATAGACAAAACAGCCCAAATTCAAATTCTAAATATTAGAAAATAACTAATATAAGAAAACCAGGTTGGCGAATGTATTTTGTCATAAATTCTTAAGCTCAAATACTTAGATGCAACACCCGGTAGATTAAGGTTTATCCCCGAATATAACTTAATGCTTTTAATTCTTTATTATTAGGTAGATGTTTTTCTTATAAATAATATAGTTTTCCTGCTAGGGGATTTTGGGGCGTTAAGTGATAATAGTTTCAAGACACGATAGGTTTATTTATAGAATACATTATTGTTACCTACTAAAGTTAAACATGACCTTAATGTTTAAAATGTATTTGTTTTATTGTTCTATTCTGTTTATTGGTTTCTTCTTTTGTTTTTTAGTAATAAATGTGTAAATTGTGTGACGAGTAATGAGCAAAATCTTAATTTTATTATTAGTATTTTTTGTTGTTAATTTTAGCTTTTTCTAATTCAAATAGGTTTTTTCCACACAAAATATTATTTATAATATGTTTCATTTGCATATAAGTTTACTAATGTTGTAGTTATAAACCGCTAACCGCTAAATGGTCTTGAGTTTTTGGCTTGAAAATAATTATTAATATGGCAATGAAACAAATTATTTGAATTAGGCAAAGCTAATTTGCTAAAAAGTATTTAATTAGTTATTCATATGAATTTGTGGGAAAGGGAAAACAATGCTGCGTATTTCATTGCAGTACATAAGAATTTAAGTAATATTTACGTAAATTTTCAAAGTGCTGCAAAAGATGCGTTGACGACTTTTCGACGATTTTTGTTATAGTTTCTTTCAAAAAGTGATTTATGAACTAAAGGTTCTCAATTTTTAACATTTTAAGCGTTAAAAATTACGAATTATTAGCTGAGCCTTTGATTTTTTTCAAAAATTATTTTTTCAAATTGTCTCGAGGTTATTTGCCTTTCGAACAGAGAAAGTTTGCAGGTTATAATAAAATTGATTTTTAAGAAAAGTCAGTTTTAGGAAATATGAATTAGAAATTAAAAACCGGTGTAAACAGTAGGTACTTAACAATTAAGAAAGCAGCTATCTGAATTACCAAATATGTACATGAAATATTTAAAAGTAAACCAGCCCTAATAGTTTTTCTAAATTTATTTAACATTTCAAAAAATTCCCGAGGTTAATTAAAATGTATTATTATTAGGTATAATATAGTCTGATTATATCACTTATTTCAAGCGCGGCCAGTAAAATTTCAAAGTTGTATATCTCTGTTACTACTTACGGGACCCATGCCAAGTTCAGGGGTTTTGATAGTGAGCCTACTAGGAATGTTTTGGGAAAGAAAAAAATGTTTTGAAATTTGCGAAAAAATTTTGAATTGAATTGAATTGAGTTGAATTTTGCACATACTGGGAAAAAACGAACATGTTTAGGTATTTTATTTATTATTTTCTCTAGACAGATTTCACATTTTGTCGCAATTTTTTAAATTTCAAGAGAAAAAAATGTGTTAGAAGAAAGTTATAGTCGCCTGAATTTTTTTTTAAATTATATTTTGGGTTTAAAAAAATTCAAATGACTATGACTTTCTACTAACTAACAGGGTGTGCCAGGGCAAAATTCAGATTTTTTCGTAAATTACAGAATATTTTTTTCCTTACCAAAACATTTCTAGTAGGTTCACTATCAAAACCCCTCAATTTGGCATGGTTCCCGAAAGTAGCAACATAGATATTGAACTTTAAAATTTCACCAGCCGCCACTGACTTATTTTCTTTCGTATGAAGATATTCACAAATTTCTTACCAGGCATTTATATTTTTCCTTTTAAATTTAAGGTAAATGTTATAAATATTACACAAGTACTACAAAATGAATTTGAACAAACGAACCTCTACAAAAAAAATTTTAATCAATTTGTGTACATCCTTTTTTGTGTAGATTAAAAAATGGAAAGATAAATTCTAGAAAGCCATTTAAAAATTCTTTTTCCAATATGTTTCAATAATTAAAGATAGAAAATTTCCATTGAAAAATTTAATTTAAGTAAAATTTTAAATCAAAATTCATTGCTTTTTTTTTTCATTTCGAGCTTGTTTAAAATCAATTTCCTTTTAAATTCTACAGTTCTTAGATATTTCCTGACGCAAGCAACCGGAACAACCTTTTAGGAAAGAAATCAATATAAAAATTGTTTTCCATTAGCAGGGTTGACAATTCCCAATGTAGTAATTTTAATACATATTTTAAATACTACGTTTATACTAAACTGAGTAATTTACTCTATAATAACACGAGTATTATTTGAAGACTTTGTTTTGTTTTTTTCTCAATAAATTTATTCATTTACTAGATACATAATGAGAATCGTTTATGACTCAAAATAGCTATTTATGTAGGTAACCAGTAAGGAAATGCTTTACTTTGCTTAACGAGTGTAATGTTTGAGGGACGAGCGAAGCGAGATCCCTCAAAATTGTACGAGTTAAACAAAATTGCATTTCCTAACGTGTTTCATACAAGATTTTTTATAATTTTGACAAACATATGTAAATAAAATTATTAATTTTAATTATTGTATCAAAACATCTAGGGAGACATCAGACGAAGACATTTTTATTTCATCTAGTAGGTACCCAGTAGACAGTTGTCTGGGTAGTTATGCTGTAGTTTTGAAGTTTTATTTGTAAAGAAGTGTCGCGTCACAACGCGTTATCTTCTGTTGTACCCGAGAAGTCGAGAAAGAAATATGAAATTTATATTTTTATGTTTTATGTTCACTAGTTACGAATTTAATATTTCATCGCCAGTTAGGAAATCATGTTTCAAAACTGTCATCGGTTTTGAAAAGTATCACTATGTCAAAATTAGAAAAAATAACTTTTATCTGCCGACCTCGGCACTGAAACGCGTATCAAGTGCAACATACCCCACACTATCCTCTTAAAGGGCTGGTGAAATCCCTACGGATGTTTCCAGCTCTGAATGTGTGAGTTGGACTTCCCCAGTACACCCACGGTACGTAGTAGGTACTTAGGCTTCGTGGACTGTCAGGAGATAAAAAAAAAAATTATTGTGGTATTGTGAAGAAAAACCATATAAGCAATGTTGGTTTTTGAAGGTTCCAGGAAATGCAGTCGATCTTTAAAAGGTTACATAAGTTATTCTGGGGCTTTAAATAGTTGAAAGTAGTGCTTTATTCTTGTATTTTTCCCCGTGCCTTCATCTCACTCTCACACTACGTTCTTTCTCTCTTTTTTATTTTCTTGCTCTCTATGAATTCAAGTAGATTTTTCCTTAGACTTTGATGTCCGATTTAACGTTTTCATGGTTTTAATGGTTTCACCCAGAGGAGAGCTCAAGGTCCGAGGATAAATACGACCCTTAAACAGGGGTGGATGGGGGAAGGGTACACCTGCCCGGAAAACCATTAGCACCGGCCCGGTCCGAGATAATAATAATAATAATAATAATAATAATAATAATGTCTTTATTTTTTCATTGTCCTACTTTACAATATAGATCAGTGTACATTCGAAAAGAATACTTTTGCAATGCAAAAAAAGGCGAAGTTCAGTGATAGACTACCCCATAGGAGTTGTCTATCCTGCTCTACTTAACCGTAATATATGAAATAAAAATTTTGTTTTGGCGTAACATAGGTTAGTTCGTTAGTTCAAATAAACTTTAGTATATAGGTAAATAAATATTTACTAGAGTACTAACCCAATATTCTAAAATTTTGATTAAAAAAAAATTGGTTACTATAGATTGGTTTGTCTGTTCAGGTAATACTGAGAAATAAGACGATTAAATTTCGACGGGGACATCGATTTTAGGTTTTCAGGAAGAGAATTATATAGGCTAACTACGTTATATGAGAAACTTCTTTCAAAAAATGTGGTTTTATGTATAGGTGGCGTTAGCAGACCTTTATAACGAATGTTTATGTTATGCACATGAGAGCGAAACACAATCCTATCCTATCATGCAAGTAAGCAGGGGTTTTATAGATAATAATTCTATATAGATATTCGTTGTTTTTTACCACCATCATCGTCCAGGACGGGACCGCCGCGCCGTCCCGTTCCGGGCCGAAGGCCCTTTGGGAAATCTCCCAAGGCCCCAGCCGGCCCACCCGCCCCTGCACTTAAAGCTGTAAGACAAACTTATACCGGCGTAGAATGTAAAAATAGTTACTTTCATAATTTCAAATTTTTCCCGTATTAGGTATCTATACTTATTCTTTTCGTATTATACTTCCTTATTTTACCCAAATAAAAATATTCGATAATGCTGTCACAAAAAGAAGTAAATGCTCAATTAAACTCAATAAAGAGGCAAACATTTTATGCTCGCATTTCCAGAGGGGTTTCAAATAAATTGAAATTAGTTCTAAAAGAAAGGTTCCATTATAATATTTCCCAGAGGTAATACATCCATCATTTTCTTACAGTTACAATAATGTCGGTGTAATAAAATATTTGAATTTTGGAGACAGTGAATGAGAGGGATATGTGCACCCGTCGACAAAAAAGTGTGGCTTTCCTAAAAAAAAATGTATTAACATCTACATGCTTGCCATTTTTAAGAAGCTAATACAGAGGTTCTTGCATTTTAAGATTGCAGCTAATCGTGGCAAATACTCACTAATATTCTTTTTGTTATACCCACGCACGTTAAAAAAACTACAGACAAAGTTATTTACTATTCAAGGCAATCAATCATTCAATTTACACTAAAAACTGGTCGATTGTATTGACTGGTCAACTGCAGACGGTTGCCAAAGTGTACAAAATGTCCTTATTGATACCAGCCAAGCAATACAGTACTACATGACGTTTATTTGACTATAATATCTTTATTTAATAAAATTAAGTAAAAAAAAATAATACATTTTGTTCAGTTTTATGCATCATAGGCAAATAAACGTTTATTCCCTTTACACTGTGATAAATTATTACGAAGTAAAAGTGGCAACGCTGTTTTATCGTTTACTACCAGTTTTACTAGGAATTGAGAACTGACGCAAGTGGCCATTCATATAAGTCGTTTGCGATGTTGTTTGAGAGTGGGATTTTGATTTTTATGTTTGCGCAAAACCTCAAATTTGGTACAGGTTCCATATTCCATAACTGAGACCTAACTTCTTACTGAAATTTCTTAGACCACTAAATATAAAAGGTTAAAATTTTAATCCCGACTGATTAATTTGCATTTTGGAATTTATATTCAATTCGTAAGCAACATAAAGCCGTGCTTTTGCAGCGGATTGTCTGCTTACGTAGGTTTACTGCTTTGCATGCCATACACGAACACCTAAAATCCTAAAAATACAAAACTGTTGAATTGCAAATGCGTTCGTTCTGCAGTGTCATCGTCATACTTTAAAGGATTAAATGCAACACGAGCGTCTTTACCGGTTGATTGATTCAAGAAGCTAAAATTATGTTTGCATTTTTAACTACATTTTTCTTTATACTTTCAATTAATTTTAACTCTATTATATGCTAACAATACTATTACTGTTTGGAATGATAAAATTCAGTAACATAATTAAATTTTACAATTGTTCCTAATTTTTTCTCTATATGTCCAGTAACCGAAATAGATACTATAGATAAAGATTTACCAAACGGCAAACATTGAATTCCCTGACGCGGTGACATGTTGAACCTGTAAGTTTTTAGATAAAGCAACCATGGGACTGGACGTTTTGGGTTTGATACGTATCTATGCTTTAAGTATCGCTAGAAAATGAACATTACTATCGTGCTAAAAAATAGTAGTACTTATTAGCCAACTTCTGTTTTTTTCCACCTGCTGTGTATTGTCTTATTTACAAAAAATTCGTTTACAAAACTTGATTATATTTCCATAAACATTTTTACAATCTACTGACTTTCGTAATGACTTATTATTCCTTTTCCTAGCTACAGTAAACAAAAACTAAAAATAATGCTGGTAGCTTGGCTGGTACAAATAATAAATAAAAACTATAAGGCGGATTAAAACTAACACATACTACACCACCTGCTTAAATAAAATCCTTTAGGAAACCCGTTGTGTACACGAATTTCCTTCTAATTTACTAGACATTTAGGAACTTTAAAAACTACAAGAGAGGTTTAGGTATATAAAAATGTTGCAACATAAATTTTTTGTAAGGACGCAGGTCTTTCAATTAGACTTGAAAACTTCATGTCAAAACCTGGATTTTGCATTTTACTAAAATGAAATTTTGCCTGCTTTCAGATCTCTCCAGCTGACTCCGTCACAGCTCTTTGCCAGCAGCTATCTCAAGGTTTGAGTCAGCTAACACACAGCGGTTCTGATGACTTCAACTTCAACAACACAACTTCTCTGAATCAAAACACAGTTAATCTCAATTTAACCACAGTTAACAACACATTCACCCAGTCGATAACTTCAACGCCAACTGCCAACTCCATTAGTATTACGCCTGTTACGTTAAGTTTTAGCCCTAACTTTAGCAGGTAAATATAGCTATTGTTTAATATTCAGAGATTCGGACTCTTTACTTTACAAAAATGTTTTAGTGACCAGCTTTAAAATGTGCATCTACTCATAGTAATTTTTCTTTTCTTAGAAACGCTGCAATCAACACCAGCACAGTAGTCCCTACCAACTCTATAGTCAGTTTACCACGAGCTGTTAATACTACGTTCATTAAATCTCAAAACGCTATTATTGATACTAGTATTAACTCTGGCATTACTACAAGTATCAACACAAGTACTGCATCCAGTACTACCAATAGCTTGCCGAAACCTGAGCAATGGCTTGGAAGAATAGTCAATAACAGTAGTCCCGTTCCTGGCAAAATGGACGGATCAACGCCAAAAAGAACTCCGTCGTTTGGATCTCATTCCAGGTAGGTTAATTTTAAATATGTATATGGCACCACATAATACGCCTGAGAAAGAACATCTAATAGAAGTCCCGCTTATTCTAACAAAACGGTTATAGGGAAGATGCACATATTTTTTTTTTATTGCATAAATCGTTTAAGGAAGTCATTACAAACCCAAGAAAATTATTTTGAAGAAAATTACCGAGATAGTTTAGCTACAAAAAATGTTTACTTTAACATGTAAATTTTCGAAGGTTGTAGAGAAACTGGAGCTTCAGAACTCTATTGAAACTGATGATCATTCTTATAAATTTTTTTAGGTCGAAAAATGCAATTTGCAGGCCCCTTTTTGGTACCTAATAACTCTAAAACAAAACGTCAGATCGAAAAACGGATTCATAAGTGAAACTTTAAAATCTCAAATACTTTCTTTTTGCAATATATTCACCTAAACCTAAAATCACTGGAAAATGGATATATTTGGGAAAAACTGGAAATTTCGATTTTTGACACAAATATTTCACGGTTTTTAATTTTTTGTGGTGTCAAAATGGTTCAAATTAAAATCCCATATACGTCATCGGAAAGAGCTTGTCGAAATACATGATACCTATCCATAATTTTTAGTCTCTTCATTCTTTATAGGAAGGGAGTAATCGCCGATTAAATTTCGATTTTTTGACTCTGTTTGCCCTCGACATCGGTACATTTGAATCACTCTGTAGTTTTTCCTAACTATTTTTTTTCCAATTTTCCAATACTTTCTTATAAAGGGATATTCACGCTTTAAAATGAATACCGATTGGGTCATTCATGAACGTATTAAGGGGTAAAAACAGAATTTTCTTGATTATTTGTGACAAATCCTATTTTCCTTATTTATTGATTCTTGTTGGGTTTATTTTATTCGTTAATTGTCTAATAATGCCTCCCACTATTTTAAGTCGCTTATTTTCTCGTTAAAGCTATAAATAAATTTCTTTGCATCGGGGACATGCAAAATTTGAAAATTTTTTAATTTTCGAAGATTACTATGAAAAAAAAAAGAATTATTTCAGTTTATTTACTACAAATTATTACGATATTAAGTATGTGTCAAAATTTCGCAAAATTCCATTTTTTTGCAAAATTGAAATATACATTAGTAATATTTTAGGAACTTTCTACTTTAAGTGCAGGGATGTTTCATTGGATGAGTTACGCATTAAATATCATTTTTATTGATTTTTCGATGACCCTACAACACTGGAATTCGCCATGGACTCAGTGTGAGTCATAAAAATACTTTTTGCCCTTTGCCCTTTTGCCAATGGGATCACGTTCTGCAAGTTTCGACATTCGCGCGAAAATTTGCAGTAAAATTTTTTTTTGTTAATAATAAAATAAATGTATAACAGCAACCGCCATAAACGTTTAATTTAGGTAGAGAGTATAAAATAGTAATTTACGTTATAAGTCCGGTAGATGACTTATTACTGAACGAGTCGTTTTACAGACGAGGCGAGGCAGGAGCCGAGTCCGGAATATAAACGAGTACTGTAATAAGACTTAACATACGTGTATCGTATAAAATTTTATTCCATACTGTCTTTATAATCCTGTTTAATATGAATAAAAAGTTATAATTTTTGAATTTTAAATCATATTAGTTGGCAATCTAACAATCGCATCACCTTAACGATGTTATAGCCATTGTTTTCCATAGCTAAGTATGATGACTTATTTGCGACCGATAAATCGAACATTACAGTATCTGATACCGTAATGTGTTGCCTAGCAACGATTTACCGGCCGCAAATGAGTCTAGGAAATAGTCAATAACCGAACAGTACGAAATAAAAAATATTTCAGATTTATTTGGGTTATATGCATATTCCCTATTGGCCTACTTGAATTTACAATCTTTCACGGTCTCCTGGATGCCCTGATTGAGACAGTGAAATAAGTAAACATATTGTTGCTCCAAGGTGATCTGATCAAGGTGAACCTTCAAATGCTGTAACTCTATAGTTTATATTTGTACCTAAACTTGAATTGACTGTAGTTGAAAAACTTTAATTTTGTTGATATTTTTTGTACAAAATGCTTTTAAACTTTGCTTTCTTTCACCAGGGCAATAAGTTTGGATTCAGCTCCGAATACCTTCAGATCGAAACAACCAGATCCATTCGACGCAGAATGGGCTGAGGGTGTTACCCGACCAAGCTCGAGCAATACGAATCCATTTTTAAACCCTACTCCAACGCCCCCTACAGCCTTCCAAATTCAACTTTAAGCGTAGTTGAGAACGATAATGTTAAAAAAATTCGTGGAACGTTTAACGTTACTTACTAATCGAAAAGTCGGCCTGAAAATATTACAAAATGTCAAAAATTGTCTCTGGTATGTTCATATGACTTTCGTAATTCTTAATGGCAGCATTCTGTAAAGTTGCATTTAGCGCTGTAGTGGCTTATGTATAGTGACTAAATGGCATCCCGTTCTGTCACTGTAAACTTACAGCAAGGAACGTTATGGAATATTGCTATTAAATTGTTACCTATTTTAGCATTTATATTGAATTTAAAACGAAAAGTCATAAAGAAAATGATATCTTAGCATTTTAAAACCTTTTATCCTAATTTCATATACAGAGTGTTATGAAATTCACTGCATGTATAGAAATCGGTAAATCCTGGTATGAATTCAGATAAGGGAAAATTAGTCATAAATAGGGTTGCCAACCGCCCTTTGTTTCAAGGGACGGTTGGCTAGGATATTTGAGGATATTGTCCTTTGATCTTCGCGATAATAAGCTAGATATCGCCCCTCAAAAAAATACCCAAGCAAACCCAACCAACAAAATTGCTATTAAATTATTATACACATTTTTGATAAAATGCGTCTGTGGAATTAAAAATACTTTGGATTATTTTCGGTTTTCACTAAAACTGATAAAAAAAATGAGATGTCACGATAAAATTTAAGCTTGGCAATGCCTTTGCTGAATCATTTGTTTTTTCTTTATAATATTCTTAGAGCCTATGGCATCAGACTATTTAGAAGCATTTGATTATGGCCGGTATTTGAGCATTTTTTAAAATAAAAATGTGCGATTTGGGGAGAAAAGTACTGGGTATGGGTATGTCTGTAGACTACCCCAGGAGTCACCCATTCCAATATATGCAGTGAATTTCATTTAACACCCTGTATGTGATGTACAAATTTAGAAGTTAAAAAGTCAAAAAAGTAAAGGATTTTTTGTAGATAGGCGACAAAGAAATTAATAAATATCGATCAAAATACTTTACAACAAATACGTAAAAATGCTATTTAAAACGATAAAATTATATTTTGTTTTCCCTATTTTAAAGCTTCTACAAAACAGCTTGTTGTTTCATTTTTCGAAAGAAAGAACTCTTCTTCTCATTGAGCCATCACTAAGAATTTTGTGTCTAGATAAGGCATAAAATACCAAAACTGTTCAATTAATTTTGACGTAATATATAGATCTTGACACTATGGCGAATGACCTGTAATGTTGCTATCAAAGAGATCCTGTAGCACTTATATTTTTTACAAGATCTGTATATATGTATATATTTCCATCGAATTTTGACGGGTTCGAACTCGTTTTTATTTTTAAATGACTTGTCTAAAAACTTATTATTTTGTAATGTGCCTGGACGACGTTTTGTTTTGACATCTTTAAAAGAGCAAAAGCATCTTTTTATATTTTGTGGTATTTCTGACTTTTCGTCTTAAAGAATCTTTTTATAAATATGTTGTTGAAGAGTTTATGACTATTATTGTTATTTGTTATATTTATTTATATAAATTAAGGCGAATTCGTGATAACCAAGAAATTATCCGTTTGTTTAGAAGACGAACTTCTATTGCAATGTTAAAAAGGTACTTATACTTATTTAACATACAGTTAATTTATTTGTAATATAAAACACACCTCTTATATTGTTAAGTAGGTACGGTTTTACTACTTATTCTACCAACCCTTTATCTTAATTAATATGAAAGTGTTCAGAACGCTGATCGTATGATTGTGGGATACATTAATTTTTGAAAGGAATGTGTTTAACTCTGCAAGAATTCTTTAATTCACCTTTTCCTCTTTATAATTATATCTAATCCCGTATACATATCATGTGATGTGAATAATCCATCCGTAGCTTGTGGTTGTGACATTATCCAGATATCCTCATAAAAATTTATGAGTTATGACTTCGAGAGTTAAACGTTCTGAACTTCAGAATGTTCACAAAACTTTCAACTACCTGTCTAAAGAGCCTTAACAGTCCTGTTTTTGTGAACTCCGCTTTTAAGAAGAAATTAATGTACATTAAATATTTCGGTTGCGAACGTTCTGAACCTCTCAATTAATTTTACAATTTTATAAAACAAAAACATACCGAAGTCTAAGTTTTTCTATAAGCCAGGACTGCAAGGTGCAATTTGTATATAATGCAAAAGCATGCACAACAAAAAAATGTGAAAAATGCACTTTAGCAATAAAATGCAAACGAAAATGCGAAGCAAGCTCAAGTAGTATTTTCTATTGTCTTGCGTCTTAAAATTAAAAATTACTTTAAATGGTGAAGACTATGACAAAATTATAATTTTTTCCGAAATTTATTATGGGCTATTTTAAAAATATATAAATGAACCTAAACAGAATACATTAAAGGTCCAATTTAGACTTAATCCTCGACTTAGCCTATCTAGATTGGTAAAATGCTATGGAAACATTAAGAATGTTTCTTTGAATAATATGTATTCAGAACAGTCCTTCAATAGATATATTTTGTTAAAGATATACAGGGTGTTCCGAAAATGCGGCAGGGTACTTGTACAGGTGATTCTACGTGGTAAAATAAAGGTAGAAGGTCATAATTTAACAAAAATGCGAATTATCAATATTTTCCCAGTTACAGCATTTACAGTTTGAGTTACAGCAACAAAGTTGATTTTTTTTATTTTTAACATATTTCGATTATTTCTTACTAATCAAATTAATATTTGGAGACTCAGCTTGATGATTTATTTCAGTTTGTTACAAAAATATTTCTCTACTGTGCCACCTGAGGGCATTTTACCATCAAACCCAATTTTTTTATCATATATTTTTTTGTTTTGACAGATATTGCAAAAACAAACATCGGTATTTTAAACATAATTAAATACTAAACAAAAAAGGTACTCTTCGTCCGAGTCGATCAACCTCACGGTTTAGTTGCAAATAAGAATTAAATATTTTATTATCATTAAGTCAGTTTTTCCAAATGGAAATGGAAATGGTAAAAAACCCAATCGAAATGATATTTGATAGGTAGGTAAAGAATAAATAATAAGTAAAACTTTCTTCGGTGTTAGTAAAGTCTTGAAATTAGTGAATATATTCTTGAAATTAAACCGGTATTTACTTATTTACGAAATGGCTCGAGAATATTCAAATACTGAAAATCGTGAAATGCATTTTTGCTATGGAAGAGCAAATAAAAATGCAAATCAGGCAAGGCGGTTTAACTTGAAAACATATCCTATCAACAGGTGAATAGGACGAAGCGGACCAGTAGGACTTTGGACACCACGCTCGCCCGACATTATCCCATAGATTTTTTTTCTCGGGACACTAAAAGACTATGATTTGTAAAACGCCGGTAAATGATATAGACCATCTACGTCAAAGAATAATAAACGGATTTGCAGTTATTCAAAATATTTTTAGAAACATGTCGGGAAATATGTATATAGAAATGAACGAACACGACACGACATTTTGAAAATGTATTATGATTATTTGCCATTTTTAAAGTATTAATTTAGTGTTTAAACTTTCATTTAATTAAATAAAATTAGAAATAAATAACAACAAATAAATTGTTATCGTTGTTATTTAATTGCCCGATAACGTTCTAGATGTCATATAATTTTTAGTACCTAACATTTCGATTAGTTTATTGTTAGATTTAACTAAATTTGAAACTTGATTTTTTGCTTCCATTTATTTAGAAAACTGATTTAATGATAATAAAATTTTTAATTCTAACTTGTGACTTAACGGTATGGTTTATCGACTCGGATGAAGAGTATCTTTTATGTTTAGTATTTTATTATCTTTAAAATGACATATTATCTTTTTTTGCAATATCTGTCAAAACAAGAAAGATATGGAAAAAATAAAATTTGAGTCTCAGGTAAAGTGCCCTCTGGTGGCATAGTAAGGAAATATTTTTGTAACAGAAGGATATCACGAAGTTGAGTCTCTGTGCCAAATATCAATTGTATTAGTTAAGAAATAATCCAAATATGTTTAAAATAAGACAAAAAAATGAAATTTGATAGGCTGTAACTCGTAAAATATTGAGATTTCGAATTATTGTAACATGTCGTACTACCTTCATTTTACTACATAAAATCACCTGTCCAAGTATCCTGAAGCCCTTTCCAAACATTACAAAAACTGTTGTATTAAAATATATTTTCCAAACTTAAAATTACACCAACTTTTTGTTCTTGTTTCAAGAACGCCCAAAATAACAGTCTCTTATTACAGACTTTGCACAAAGTTAACTTATATCACCAAATACAACAGATGTATGTGTGTGCTTCGTTCGAAAAACTATTAACCTAGAAAATGATCAAATAGACTTAATCGCATTTATTGTAAAAAAGCTATGTTGCCACTAAAAATATTACCTATTATTTGTATGTATTTACATACAAGAATAAATTAAATCTTCAGATGAAAGTGTTAATCTAACCAATGTTCTAGGGTTGTCAGGCATAAATTTTTAAATTTATTTAACTTCTTAGGCTGTGGTACAGTTACCAACCAAACCGATACGAATAAGATCAAATGGACAAATTCCATGGTAATTATTATTTCTTAATACCCGACTCCAAGTTTGTGTAATGTACTTAGTGGCTTTATAATTCTTTTTATGGCATGTAAAAACTATTAATGTAGGATTTCTGACCAATTATTTCATTTAAAAAAATGTAGATTTAGATAAAACTGATAAAAGAACTGTAAGTGGACAATACCTGTGTGATGATTGAATACGGTGAATGGACAGAAAGTATAATAAATTTTAACCTTTTATGTATTTTCTTCTCAATCAGAGTCTAGATTCTAGATACTGAGCATTTAAAATTAAAATAATGCATACTTTTCGAAACTAAATATATTCTCCGGCAAAAATGTTAGCTTTTTTGTAGCGCCCGTCAGTTTGAGATAAATTACAGTAAAATGAACTCATATTCTAAAGTTTTGTACAGAAACGGCCATAGTTCACATAGAAAATCATTTTTTTTTCTCTGTGTGTTAATCCAATTCGAAAAGTTACAGCAATTACCAAGTACTGGAAATTCACAGAGAAGGAGAAAGAAACACTTATCATTTAAAAACGAATACGTGTAACTCAAAAAGCTAAAATTTTTGCATAGTGCGACATACTGTTTTGATGTTTGCCCTGCATTTAAATATAAATTCTGTAAATGGCTTGAGGCTTAGTAATTCAGCTACATCCAAAATGAAATGAGATCTTAATAATGCAAATTAACTTTTTGTTGTTTGACTTTTCTGTGTCCGAATAGAACGCCTGAAATTTTGGATAACATAAACAACTCAACTAGTGCATAATTTTAATACATAAAATTCATTAAATTAACTAAAAAAGCATAACGAAAATGTCCGCCTCAAACCAACTGTATAAATAATCAAAAGGTTTAGTTACTTAAAATAATTATAAATTTTTGTATAGTAGCTTCTTATAGATTAAATTCGTTGTATTTAATATAACGGCATTAACACATTTTCTCTAACAGAATTTTATTACCTTTTTATTAAAAATGGTGGAATGGGATAAAAAGAAATCTGTGTTAAATGATACGGGTAATATAAATAACATAAAGTAATTGGTTTTTTAATTATATATCGGTCACGGTATAATTTTAATTTTCTTAATTATCCTATTTATTTTTCCTTTCTATTAATTTAAACCAGCATGACAAAAACAAAACTTGTTGAACGACCTTTATATTTTTATGTTTTCTTTTATATAATAAAGTAAAATAAAAAGCATGGCAATATTTTATACATATATATGTTATGTTCGGTTTAAAAATAATGTGTGAAAAAATAATTTGTGAAAATATTAATGGCGTTACGTTAAAAAACCAAATATTTTATTTTATTTGTATGATACAAAGTGAATATTACCCGTAATGGATAAATCAATTATCTAGTAGAATACGATTAAGTAGTTAAATAATTTACCAATGTTTATAAATGTTAAGAAAGTTGAAGCAAAAAAGCTATTTCCTGTTGGTATATACTTTTCTCAATGTCAAGAGCACGCCCGCTCTTATTTTTGGCACTTGTACTTATGTATACAAATGTATTATATAACTACGCAATATTATGTTTTTCTTTTGTAATATAGTTATTAATATAAGTATTATCTGTTGAAGATGTGTCTTATTTAATAATACCTATTATTATTATTATTATTTATTTCTTTTACCTATGCCCGGAACTACAAATGGAGTATTTAGTTCTTATATGTTGGTGTATAGTTGTGGTAAAGTATGTCTAACATAATATTGTTGTGTTGGCAACGGAATAAGGAATAGGCACATGTTTTTTTTGTTGTATAAATCGTTTAAGGAAGTCATTACAAACAAACAAAAATATTTTGAAGAAAATTACTAACAACGTTTGCTTTCCGGTATAATTTATTACAATTTAAGAAGCAGCCATGTGTCCTCAGTAAATAATGACGTCAGGAGATCAGCAAAAATAAGTGTAAATCTACATGCTAACGTAAAGCTAACTTAAAGTCGAACAGGTTTGTTTTTCTCGGAAACAGTCAGAGGCGGAGCAATCGAATTTTTTGGATTGATAGAGGATAGAGGAATAGAGCAGCTAGCATCGGTAAAAAATTCAGTTATTCAGGATGTTTCGTTTCGCAGCGATTAAATGTTAAAATCGAAATTTCCGCGATTTCGGTTAAAATCGGGTACAGGTCGCAAAAGTAAATTAAATTGATGTACATTTTCGGAGGTTGTAGAGGACCCGGAGCTTCAGGACTCTATTGAAGCTGGTGAGGATCGGAAAATGGAAAGTAATTTTTTTAATTTCTTTATAGAGAAAAATGCCACTTTCCTGGTGCCTAATAACTCGAAATCAAAACGTCGCGTCGGATCGAAAAACGGATTCATAAGTGAAACTTTAAAAACTCAAATATCCTCTTTTTGCAATAAATATACCTAAACCTAACATTACTGGAAAATGGATATATTTGGGAAAAACTGGAAATTTCGATTTTTGACCCAAATATTTTACGCTTTTTAATTTTTTTGTGGGGTCAAACTGGTTCAAATTTAAATCCTATATACGTCATCGAAATACGTGATTTCCATATTTTTTAGTTTCTTCATTCTTTATAGGAAAATAGCAATCGCCGATTAATTTCGATTTTTTGACTTTTTTTGCCCTCGACATTGGTATATTTGGTCACTGTATTTTTTCCATCTATTTTTCCCCAATTTTTCAAACACTATCTTATAAAGGGATAATCACGCTTTACAGTGAATACCGAATGGGTCATCCAGGAGGGTATTTAAGGGGTGAAAACAGAATTTTCTTGATTTTTTCCGACAAATCCTATTTTTAACCGACATTATTCCACACTATTTTCCTTATTTAGTGATTCTTTTTGTGTTTATTTTATCCTTTAATTATCTAGGACCTATCACTAATTTAAATCGCTTATTGTTTCGTTAAATCAATAGGTTTATTTGAATCGGGGACATGCAAAATTTGAAAATTTTTAAAATTTCTAAGATAACCAGACACTTGTTGGTTGCTAGATGTTAGGCCCCATGACCAATTCTGGTTCCTACGGATACTGTCTATAAAGGCCCCACTCATATACGTACTACATGCTCGTGAACTCAATTATACAATAAAAATTATCTTGTTTAACTTAAAAAACATATCTGTTATATTACGGCAATATAAATGAACACAAACACTAATTTAAAAATATTACCATAAAAAAATTAAAACTCTTTGTTCTAGCATCGCTTTCGGAAAAATAAGTAAGGGCTTGAATTATGTCAATGTCTCTCGCCAAATCATCTTCAGTTGCCAAAAGAGATATAGAATCTCTCTTGAGAGATTCTATTTCTTAAGGTAGGTATCCACGATGATATATTTTCCCCGAGATTTTTGTCTCATGATTTTTTGTCATACATAATATGTATGAGAAAATAATCACGAGACAAAATAATTTTTTATCATACATGATACGTATGTAGTACATACTATGTACCTAGTATGTATAATGTACGTACCTTTATAGCAACTAGTTCAAGGACCAGAGATTCAGTAAAATCACTTTTATAAAATATTTGCAGCTCGTCCCCTTTTTTAACAACATTTTCTTCCGTTAACTTAAAAAATAGATGGGTTGAGAAAATTAAATTTTTCGATTTAAAACTGTTGTTTATTCGAATGTTTATAATGTCTAACGTTGCATAGAATATAATTACTTTAAACTTTTAAACCTATGTTCGGCAGCCGAAAGCCGAAAGTCAGAACAACCTCCGTCAAAATGAGATTTTACCTTTGGTGCTCTATTATTGGCAAATCGTTTGATTATACCCCATTTTTCTGAAATTTTGACAGCTTCGTCTTTAATTTCTGAATATGTATTTCTAGTTTCAGACAAGCATTGTATTGTATTTTTTAAGACGATTAATTGTTTCATTTAAGTTCGCAACCTATTTTTGTATTGCTTTTGATACGGTATTAATCTCTTGTAATACTTGATCTAGAAAAACCCACAAAAACACAAAATCAAAACTGTCAATATTTTTAATGATTTTTGCTTAAGTATTTTACAAGACTTACTGCATCAACAATCCAACACTTAAAAAATTAAACAGTTCATTTATGATGGCTTTTTAAATTACTTCACAGTCACAAACTATAAATAAGTCGATAAAAAGCGAAGACTGCAAACGCCACGCCTGGGATTCCTAGAATTAAAATCTTGTTGGTCGGTGATTCCCCGAATACCCGATTTGCTATTATCGCGAACCGAGTTGTAGCGCTTTGCGCTGTTGTTACGTTGATGTTAGATTATTTTAAAATTTTAAGTGTTTTCTATAAAGCAGTAAAACCGTAGTTCGCTTTTTGGTGTCCCTTACCTTACCCAATGGGCCCCTAGCATCAGAGCGCCTCCCGTGGTGCGGGGGCTAGCGATGGTGTAGCTACGCCACTGCTACCACGGCATGGCTAACTAGAGACATTAAGACATTTTCGTCGGCTTGGATGCAAATTGTTAAGGTATTTTGGGGGTTGGTGAATGCGCTGGGTCATGAAACTTTTGCAAAAATATTAGAAATAATACGGGTAATCTGTGTAACAGTTGTTAAAAATTTAAACGCTACGACATGTTACCAGATTCTACCAGAATTGGCACTAAAGTGCCTGCCATTAAAAATCCTGCCATTTCAAATGACAAAGTTTAAAACTCGAAAAACTAATCGTTTTGGCATTTCCGTTAAAATTTTGAACACAAGTCCGATTCACTAAGCTCTATATTTAATTTATATACAATGCTGCAGGTAATATAAAGCAGTTTGCTCATTTTAGTGGCGTTTCCCTTGTCCCTATGCAAAAATGGTCAAGTTATTACAAAAGTTTTGTTACTTTCTTTTTCTAATACAATGCGTTTCCCTTGTTCGTACACTCAACAACCGGAAGTCGGACTTCCGCCATAATGCAATTTCAATTAATATAATTGGCTCAGTGGTAATGCAGTTCAGCGTCCGGTCGGCCAGGAAGTCCCAAGATTCCGGAACGGGGCTTGCAGAATTCGCTTTTTGGCATGAGTCCAAAGAGAGTGGAAGGCGATAATTAAATTACAATGGTCATCATAGACCATGTTTTATTAAAACGTCTAAAGGTAAGTCTCGAATGCCTTTAAAATAAAAAAAAGGACTTAATTTAGATGTATGCAAACTACGGATTTTATTAATAACTGAGGCAAATGGATTCTTTACTAAATTTTGTTTTGGTGCCATTATAATATTTCAATATAATCTAGACCTTTATTATTTAAAATATAAGTAGATATTAAAATCACTAAAGTCGGTTATAGTGAATTCTATCCCAGAAATAATTTCCTTAACATATCCTATAACATTTCCTACCTATACTCGTAGGTAAATAGATATTTAAGACAACGACAGAAAGTAGACAATCCATATGAAAGATAACAGTATACAGCGTCTTTCCCAGTTGGTGGTCTATTAGAGCAATCAGGAACTAGTACAGATATTTTCTGAAATTTTGCTTCAAGGCATAGAAGGATGTAATCTGGTCGTCTAAAAATATATTTTACAATACTAGTAATAACCTTACCCATTATATTTTAATCTAAAGTAAGAAAGAACCATAAATTTGATTTCGTTAAGCAAATTTGATGTATTACCTATCTATGAAATCAAAGGTGATTGTTTTTGTCTTTACAAATCAGAAATTAATATGTATGTATTAAACATTCAAAGTGTTAAGCATCGATGTAACTAGCTTCAACTTCTTAGGGGTGTTACTTCGGGATTATTGGGTGAGCAAGTTTTTTTTAAAAGAAAAACAAAAAAAACTCAAAACGGTACACAATTTTACCGCTCATTAAAAAGTAACTACCTACCGAAAAAAAAAACAACAACATATCTAACAGATTTCTTTTTCCAACATCCTTATCACATTGAAGGGCGCTAACGGTATGATGGGGTGTCATGGGGCGTCACTTCCCTCTTTAAAAGAGTCATTATATTTCGATAAAATTAAAGTGTTGCTATAATTTTTGAGCCTGTAGTTAAAAAAAACAAGTGTCTGTAATAGCAGTCATGTCCCACTATAATATCTAAATATTTCACATGTACCTACCTTAAGAACAAGACTAGTAAGGAAACAAGAACAAAAAAACATAAAAAAATGAGTAACAACATAAAAAGATGTTGAAATATTTAGGAGCGAAATTTCTCGAAACGTTTTCCTTGACAAAGTGGAGGAACCCCTTCGCATCCACGACAGCACCCCATGATGTTTGACCTCTCTTTCCTGATTTGGAACATTCTCTACATCTAAAGCTGGCCACAGACGGAGAGATGTTTGTGTTCATCAACGCTCGTTCTGAGACGCGCATTCATCAACGCCGGTGTATGAGTAAATTTTCTGGTACTTTTACCAGAGAAAAATAAGATAGAGAGAATAATATCTCGTACGGAGTTCATTCATAAATACGATTTGCTTTCTATGACCTCCAAACCGACGTCGAAATAAGCTGACATGGGCGTGCACTGCAGATTTTGGGTTATTATAAAGCACAGTGCGAGTGAGTATTGAGACGCGCCGCAGAAAACTCTCTCTGCTTGCCGTGTTGCTGCCGCACTGGCTAATGTCGGGGTGTATTGTGAGAATTGTATTGGCTAATCTCGGGGTGTTGCCGTTTGAAGGCCATAGCGTGGTCGAGTTGGCGGGAGGACGAGATATTATTCTCTCTATCTTATTTTTCTCTGCTTTTACCAAAAAATTTGGCGAATATCAACGCGTCTACAGCAACGTGCGTTCATGTATTGATACATGATCGTGGGTCTGTAGGCCCCTTTAGGTAAGGTGACCAAATTTCTTGTAAGTCAATACAGGACATATCCGGCATTTTTTAAACTGGTGACTTAAAATTGCATGTGTCATTTTTGTGTCACCTACTCACCGGTCGTATGGATCGATAGTTTTGTCAGTGAATTCTGAAAAGTGCCCACATTTTCGCGGGGGTTGGGGGAGGAGTTAAGAAACAAAATAATGTTTTAATTTTTATTATCATAATAATACTAAACAAACCTATTTATCACAAAGTATTTTAACAGTCATTGGAGTAAATAATTATGACTCAACTACAAATAAACAAATAAATAAGAAGCAAAAAAGTAAACATTTCAAACGCAACAAACAGACTAAAAGACGAACTAAAAGGGTTATATTATTTTAAAAATAAGAATATCTGTGATGTTTAATTTATAAATATTTTTCTGAGTTATGGACTGTTTTTAATAACTCCAAATTTTTGGAGATTTCTCTATAAAAATTCTCACAATTGCCTTCTACATTATAATATGTTAAACTCAACATAAATCTAATTGTTTCTATAGACAATTAAGATTTTTCACTTATCCATAGCCTTATTCATAAAAGTAAAAGTCCTTTCAGTTCATTGGTTCCCGGAAGGCATAGCGAAAATTCTATAATATGCAAAATATTTTCAGTTTCAAAATGATTAAAAATTTCGACCCA
Source organism: Philopedon plagiatum (assembly GCA_963971165.1). Classification (NCBI taxonomy): domain Eukaryota; kingdom Metazoa; phylum Arthropoda; class Insecta; order Coleoptera; family Curculionidae; genus Philopedon; species Philopedon plagiatum. The sequence goes on along the minus strand of OZ020190.1, from coordinate 19,285,054 downwards.
CCTTTGATCTATACTTGTTTGTGACTGACGCCACTGAAAAAACTTTTCTTTGGACTTACTTTATCAAAAAGCACGTTTTCGTTAATGGGATCACTCTTTAAATATTTAGATTCAATAAAAGAAGTTAATCCGTCCTGAATTTCTACCCACCTGATTTCTTTATTTAGCTTAAACCACCTTAAACCTTTAAAAGGTAAAAAATAAACAGACCACTTATCCAGATATTCATAGGCATTTTTGTAACACATTTTGACATGACTTTCAACAACGTTCTATTTATTTTTCTCCACAACCATTAAAGAATGTAGAAATTCCGAAATCATTTTTAATAATAGAACATATACATTCTTACTCTTGAGTTAGAATATTTATTCTGAAACATTTACTTCTTATGTGTTTCGCATGTATTTTCATTCCATAACAAGGTACGGTATGAATATTCTGTAATCGAACCAAACGACATAGATTGCCGTGGATTTCCAAATTGTCAGTGACAGATGCAAATTGTGGCGGCGTCATAATTTTTGTCAGAAAAGCTTCAATTTAAATGAAATAATGAGTGAAAAATCGAATGAGTCAGATATAGAATTTGACAGTACTCATACTTTCTGGTCGTGGAGAAAATATAGTCTGTTACTCGGTTAGAATGAAAAAACTCGATACTCGTGGTTCCTCACGCTCGCTAACGCTCGCGTTCGGAATTTTCCACTCGAATCGAGTTTTTTCATTCTAATCTTGTTACAGAATATACTATTCCATTCTCCTCCACTGTTTTAAAATCATTTTCTAAAACTAATGGCAAAAATGTGTTGCTTTCCCTTTCTTTCAATTTTAATTTTAAATTATCAATCTCATTAGCAACTTCTAAAACTGTAATTTTATCCGCTTCTATTACAGTAATAGATGAGGAGAAGAGAGAAGCTTGGTTGTGAACAAACTTAAGCCAGATTTCTGATGTAGGAGATTCAAAAAATGATTGCAATACATTGAGATATTTTTCAATAGATAAGAAGTATACTTTTAAAGCAATGAATATTTTAAGAATTATTCTTTCTACTTCTGGTCGAAGAGCTAACCAACGTGTTTTACTATAGCCCAATATCTTTTGATATACCAGATAATACCAGACTCAACAGTAAATTATTTTAGAGACTCGACCCTTACTGTATAGCATATATATATATATATATATATATATATATATATATATATATATATATATATATATATATATATATAAACATATGTTACCGACCAAACACGATTTCAGGATATACTAGTTTGGCCTAGGAAATATTAAAACTTTCTGTCGTTGTTTCAGGACGTTTGCGTTTTTCCTAGGACGTACTAGTATTGCCTCACACTTTTTAGGATAAACCAGCATGGCCTTAAGGTTTGCTCAGTATTAGTTGATCAGTTTTTGTTTCTAATTATAACATATGTTTTGTTATATCATTAAAGACAAAAACTGATCAACTAATACTGAGCAAAGCCGTCAAACGTCCTAGGAAAAACAAGTCGTAAGCCTTTTAACTAGTTTAAACTAGTAAATCCTACAAAATAAAGTAAAATCGCAGTTTGAATTAGTATAGACTAGGACAAATCAGTTTTTCCTAACAACCCTACATTGGTTTCAGGACAAACTAGTTTGGACTAGGACAAACTAGTTCATCCTATCGCTCTTCGGATAGACTGGTTTGGTCTAGGAAAAACTAGTTTATTCTGAAATCGGGTTTGACCGGTAACATATGTATATATATATATATATATATATATATATATATATATATATATATATATATACAAATGCGAATACAATTTCATACACTATATTTTCGACATCTAAAGGCAGCAAGTCAGAAGCGGTTTGATTGTGTTATGCACAATATGCGCTGCCCAAACAATACCTATTATTTCTTACTCTAATTTATTTTATAATTTCGTAAAAACATTGTTATGGCATTTCCTTGACAGCCCCCTAAAGTTAGTATTCGCGTTATCAGCGCAAAATGCAATAATTTTTTTTTGCTGGTCATTTTCTTGAATCATGTTTAAAATTGATTCAGATATGAGATCTGATGTTTCGCCAGATAATGACATAAAATCTAACAACTTTGTTTTTATGCCCTGAAATGTGAGACACAAAAATCGCTGATAAACGTTAATTATTTTAGTTGGTTTCATTTTTTTTTTTGGTCGTCTGAATGAGCTGTAAAATTTTGGGCCATTTTGATCATTGTATAAGTATGTTGCGAATTTTTTAAAAGTAAATTAGGTGAACACGTTTGGGAAACAGTTCATAGGATAGAGTGAAATAATTCTAAAATTTTATCTAGAGAAACTTTCTCTAATAGGCGTAAATTAATTGAAACCGCTACTATTATTCTTAATGACGATAAATGTTTTCTAATTTTTCTGTAGATATAAACAGAATTTGGCTACCAATACTTAGACAGGAAGTTAGCAAAAATAATTTTATTATTGAATAAATAGATAGTTATATATAGTCATGTTCCTGCATTAGGTACATGAAGACTTGTTATTTTGACTAATGTCAAACCTCATGCTGACAGAAAAGCACGAAACGATTATCAGAGAAATATTTTCGAAAAAATCCGAAGAATTCTATCAGAAAACTCTTGTATCCTTTTTTAATTATTTTTTATAATTACTTAGTTCATTTTTAATTTAGTTAGTTTGAATTTATTAGATTCTTTGATAACGAGACTAGATTTTAGGTCTCGAAAAGTCAGAAAAAATTATTTTATTCAGATTAGGTTTTAGACCGAATATATACTACACTAGAGATAGATTAGGGTCAGGCATACTTTTTATAATTAAAAGTCACTGACAGTGTAAGGAACATTTCATTGTTTCAGGATTTGCTTTTTGTTTAAACGCAATGACTTTCATTATTTTTTAAAATATTAATTTTCCTTAACAGTAGAGTGGCGTAACACCCAAACAATAAATCTCTTAAATATGTTGCCAGACTACTCCATAGAAAAAAAAAATATTTAAACATACGGCACGCCGTGGCGCCCTCTTGAATTTTAATCAACAATATTTATATTAAAAGATAGTATTTTCATTATAATTAAATAGTTGTACCAAGTTCCAATCATCTATCATATTGGTTAACTAACAAATATTAAAAAAATAATTTTTATTACATAAAAGTGGCGCACTTAAAATATTTTCTTCTTATTTTTCCTCTGGAGCAATAATTCATAAATACAACCTGACAATATCTAATATTAATTTCATTTCATGTACCTTTTCTATCAGTTCCCTGAGTCCGATTTTTGCGTCATGTAATATTTAAATCCGGTCTCTAATAAAATTATTATTACTTATACGTTACTTATTAGTCTTCTGATCTGAAGCGGTGGGAGGGTGAGCCGAAGCTCCACGGCACTTAGGCCTCATTAGACCCATTGTGCGTCCTCCCGAAATAGGAGACTTCCTCTCAGCGCGTCAACCAGCCTACTGATTTAAAGTAGTTGATGACGTCACCGGGAGGTGCCTCTCTGACGTTGTTTAAGGTGGTCCAATACTCGCCGAACACGGTTTTCCTTAAGAGTATAAAAGTCGGGCAGTCACAAATGATATGCTCGACGGTCTCGTCTTCTTGTTCACATCCTCTGCATAGGGGTGTGTCAGCTTGACCTATTCTGTGAAGGTGCTTGCGTAGTTGACAGTGTCCTGTCAGAATGCCCGTTGTAAGACGCAGGTTCTGCCTTGTCATCGTCAAGTACTTTTTAGCTGTTCCGCTGTCAGGGTAACTGAGTAGCTCCTTGGCAAGTTTGCAGCCTTCCGTTTCATCCCATACTTTTTTAAAAAGTTCATGGGAGTGTTTTTTAATTAGGTTCGCTACCACCGACGTCGCTAAGTCAGTGGAGCAGCCAGGCCCGAGCATATTTAGGGCGGCCGCCCCCCTACCTAAGGAGTCAGCAATGCGATTTCCTTTTGATGTGCCGTGCCCTTTCCTCCACCTCAGAGTGACCACATTGTGATTGGAGGCTTCTGTTAGGGCTCGGCGACATTCTAATACTGTACCTGATATGATACGTGGTATGTCCAGGGCCAGAAGTGCTTGCCTGCTGTCCGTGAGGATGTGTACATTTCGTCCAGTAATATTCTTACTGGTTATTTCTCTTGCTGCTATACAGATACCTGTGAGTTCTGTTTGAACTACACTTGCATCTTTGCCTCTAACCCATTTTATGTTCAGGCTCAGGGCTCTGGAGTATATTCCACATCCTGAGCCCTTTTTGGTTTTGGAACCGTCAGTGTAGATGTGTATAGCACCTGCCGTTGCGGTATCTTGTGTCTGTCTAGTGATTACCCTGTAAGGTTTGTTGAAGACGAATCTCGGCGCAATGGCGTCCATGCTCGCTTGCAACAGTGGAAGCGCGTTCAACGCATCGTTCCACAAGCGACGTTTCACCGCGCCGGTACCCGCTCCTGATTCGATGCCAACCGTGCGAAGTCGTGTCATAGTCATCAACGCAACCTCCTTAATGTGAATACTAAGGGGGTCAGATTAAGGATCACTTCCATTGCTCTGGTTGGTGTGGTTTTTATGGCTCCAGTAATATTGAGACATGCTATTCTCTGGATTTGATCTAGTTTTCGTGAGGCTGTGGCTTGGAGGACTTTTGGTCCCCAGGCTATTGCTCCGTATGTTAGCATGGGTCTTATGATGGTCGTGTAAGTCCATGCGACAACTCTGGGGGATAACCCCCAGGTTCGGCCCACGGTCCGACGGCATTGTTCGTAAGATATGTATGCTTTCTTTACTCGGTTTTGCAAGTGAGAGTTCCATGTTAGCCTGCTATCAAAGATGACTCCAAGGTATTTCACCTCTGTAGAGAAGCTTAGTTTGGTTTTCAGAAGTTCCGGTGCTTTTGGGTCCGTTAGCTTCCTTTTCTTTGTGAAGAGGACCATCTCCGTCTTTCTGGGATTGAAAGACAAGGAGTGATCACTGCACCACTTTTCTATGGTGTTAAGGGCAACCTGCATCCTTTCGCAGAGTGTGCTCTCAAACTTACCTGTTAGCAGAATGACTAGGTCATCTGCGTAAGCAAGGGTGTAGGTGTTGTCATTGTTTAGGCGGCTAATCAGGGTGTCAAGGACCATATTCCACAGTAGCGGCGATAGCACTCCTCCCTGTGGACACCCTTTCATGACCGTGCCTTGTACCATGACATCGTCCACACTGATTTTTATTGCTCTTTTTGAGAGCATTTTGAATATCCATCCGCTCACCGTTTTGGGAACATTCCTAGCGGAAAGAGAAGCAGATATTTTGGGAAAGGTAGTTTTGTCGAAGGCACCTTCTATGTCTATGAATACTCCCAGGGTGGATTCTTTAGTATCCAGAGATCTCTCTATACGGCCCGCGACAGTGTGGAGAGCCGTATCCGTAGATCTGCCTGGTGTGTACGCATGCTGATTCGGATGGAGTGGTTTGTCGATAAGCACCGTATCCCTCATGTATCTTTCGCAAAGCCTTTCTAAGGTTTTTAAGCAAAACGATGTGAGACTTATTGGTCTGTATGCTTTGGGAATAGAATAATCCATCCTGCCAGGTTTGGGTATAAAGACAACCTTTACCTCTCTCCAGTTTCTGGGGATGTAGTTCAAAGCCAGAGAGGATCTGAACATTCCTACCAGGTGCGGCATGAGTATGTCCAGACCCCACTGAAGCAGGACTGGATAGATGCCGTCAAGTCCTGGTGATTTAAATGGAAAGAAGCTTGAGATTGCCCACCTTACTTTGTCCTCGTCGACGATGCATTTCGCTGTTTGCCAGTCGTCTGCAGAGGTGATTTGTGTTTCCTCCAAACAACCTTCTCCGTAGTGATTGAGTCGGGGAAATTCGTGCTCATTAAGATTTGGATGCTTTCTTGGAGGTTTGCAGTCTGTGTGCCATCCTCCTTGGTTTTGTGAGAGCCTTCTGGAGTCTTGCCGCCTGTGGTAGATCTTCTATTTCTTCGCAGTAGACTCTCCAGGCCTCTCTTTGTTTTTGTCTGACGACTTTCTTATACTCTCTGAGGTGAGATCTGTATAGATTCCAGTCCTCTTCGAGTTTAGTGTCTTTGGCTTTGTTAAAAGATTTCCTTGCTATCTTCCTAAGTTGTTCCAGCTGTGGATACCACCATGAGGTGGATTTTCCATCGAGCTGGACTCGCCTTAGGGGGCAGGATTTTTTATATGCTTCTGTAATGGCGTTTTGGATAGTATTGGAATATCTCTCCAAGCCGTCATTGTTGTTGGGCGTCTCGGGCTCCACCGCTCGTAGAGTCCCATCCAGAAGGAGAGTGTATGTCAGTCTATCCGTCTTTCTTGAGTCGCGAGATAGTTTGGAGGTCGAGAGCTTTGTAATTATATAATATATATAATTACAAAGGCTAAATAATATAAAACTTATTAGTCTTATTACACATTTAATTCCATATTACAATTTTCTTAAAATTTGATCAAAATACATAATATTAGAAATTTATTAGAATCTTATCGGATCTTATAATGTATTAATTATTTAATTCCCAAAATTTTACATAATCTTGACGATTAAACTGAGCTTAAAATGTGAATATATAAATTATAAATTCTGTCTAAATAACTTAAGGTAAGTCAATTAAGAAAGCATGTCGGGTAGAAGGTATTAAACATTTCTTAGAAGTTAGTGAAAAGGTTTAAGTATACTAAGGCAGAAACTTGAAAATTGTCATTTAATTTTCCTTTATTACAATCCACGTGTTCATCAAGGCTAGATATTATTTTGAAATTGGGTTATTTATACCAGCTGTGAAAATTAGGTAAGTAATTACCCTTCTGAAGTAAATGAGTAGAACAGATTTGAAGTATTCAACTTAGGGCTGCGTTTCGCGCCGCAGTCATTTTATAATCAAACTACGTCTGTATCTGGTGGAAACTATTCAAAGTTTATTTTACATTTTTTAAAATGTATAGCATAGACATCACTGTGGTATTATATGGAGGTTTAAAATATAAATTGAAGATCCTTTTCGCAGTAAAATACAACTACCCATTTATAGACAGGGAAATACATTGGTACTATGCTAGATATGAAGCTCTATTGCATAGCTCAAAGTCATTTACAGTTATTGTTCGATGACTAGCATTGGCAGAAACAAAGCGCTTCTATACATGGAAAACTATAGTCATTCAGAATCCCACTATAGATGAGAAGACCTAAAATCGTTGTTGCTCAGAATCAAAAACCCCCATTAACCAGATTCGAGTATCAGAAACGGGAACATTAACTTACTTATGCTTGATACTGCAACGTCTGCAATTGACAACATCAGTGGATGAAGGTGACATATTACAAAATTACAATTTTGTGAAAATCGCAAAAAATCGGCTTTAGAACTAGAAACTACGAAACAGTAAATATTAAATGTGTACTGTGAGTCAAAGCATGATTTTTGAAGGTTAAATAATGTACCGGTAACAGCTTCATTCATGTCAAAAATAGTAATGGGGGGTTTACAGACGCATGGATTTAGTGGCGTTAATAGCCAGTGGTCACGCCAGTTATATTTGCACACCAGTTTGAAAATAGAGATTTTTGGCACGTCAGTTTCAGTTTTAATGACATTGCAATCCAACTGACAAGCAAGAAGATGGTCACATTTGCAAATCTCATTTTACTTGCGTTTGAAACATTAATTGGCGCATAACAGTTGGAAGGCTTCAATTGTTTTTTAATTAAGCTTACACGCCGTTAAATGTTTGCATATGAATTTTAGTTTTGCTGGCGGGCAAGATGTCACTGGCGTCAATAAATCATTACATGTGTGGGGTTTACACAATTTACGTTTCAACGAATAAAGCGCGATATATGTATAACCTTCATCCATCGTGATCAAATGCGAAGATGCCCTTGTAACCCTATTTAGAAAAGGCAGTACCTTGAGCACTGAATGGGTTCCTGAATGCTTAAAGATCCACTGTCACGAGAAGAGAGATCGTTTGGCCAGAATAGGCTTATTTAAGAGTAACTCTTACTCCATCGAATAACGTTGGAAGACAGATTTAGGGATGAAACCGTCTAAAAAGTACTTATAGTGTTGAAGTATTGAATAAATCCATTGAGTTTTTAACTGTGTATTGAATACTTTGATAACGATATAAATGTCGAGAATCTTAACTTCAAAAATCATCCAAAATTCTGACAAAACGGCTATATTCCATCTCCCTGACAATCAGTCCTTTTCTTGCTCTTCATTAAAGATAAGTCAGTTACCTACCTTAAGAATTGGTATCAATCAATGGAACATCTCCCTTTTTCAGATGTTAAGAAAATCTAATAGCTAAGTAATATAGTTTTTCACCCAAGATGGTTTTCTGATAGCCGTTTTGTTTTTGTTATTACTTTACAATCATCTGCAATGACATTTTCAGATAGTTCAGTGTTACTGAAAAATTAGCACTAGGTTCACTAGAAGTACATTCACTTTCAGCAACATTAAAGCTTTCATTATTTTCATGAACAGTATTATTTGAAGATTTAATATCCTGGACAAATACCGAATTTAATTTTTTTAGGGCAACTATCGACGTAATAAGGAGCTAATACCAAAGCCCAACGATTTCTTCTATAAATACCGTTTTTTGTTTGTGCAATGTGAGAACGGGGCTTTTGAAATTTTTTTATAATTTTCTCACATTGACGCCAATCAGTTATCCACACAGAATTAGAAATATTTAGATCACTTAAATCCTTAGCTCTATCCCTTAAATTATATATTTTTTTGTTTGTCCTTTCTTTTCCCTTCCCTTTCACACAACTCTTTCTTTATATTAGCAGCTTCTTCCAATTTACATGGCAATATTAGCACCCATGTCTTAAGTTTACGACCCATCAACGGTACAGCAGGACTGAAACCATTTTCTAAAGGAGTTGACCTATAAGGCATTAGGGCCAATTAAATGTCATCATTTTTCTTAAGCAAAGATTTAGCAATTTTTACTGCTGCTTCAACAGCCCCAATTGATTGAGAAAAGTAAGGACTACACTTTTCATGTCTAAAGTTATAGTCGTTTGCGAATTTTTCAAATTCGCTTTGAAATTGTGGAGCATTTTCTGATTGGACAATGTCTGGAAGACCAAATCTTGCAAGTATTTCTTTTAGTTTAATTATAACACTAAATTCGGTTAAATTCAGTAATGGCACAATTTGAAAGAATCGAGAATAATAGTTTGTAACTATGAGGTATCAACTATTGTATTTGAAGAGATCAACAACAAGTTTTTGCGATGGATGAGAATGATAAGATGGAAATGAATCTTTTAAACTCTATATTAATTCTTTCTTCTACGCATTTTGGACATGATCTACTTAGATTTTCTAGTTTTGTAGATAATCCTATATAACAAACTGACAATTTCGCTCTTTCACGGCATTCTGTAATGCCCTGATGAGATGACCGGAATGAATAAAATTTATAACTTTAAGTTGCAAACTTGGAGGTATAATTATACGAGAACTTTTAAGTCATAAATTGTCATTAAATGAAAAATTAAATTTTAAACTGATAATAAGGTAAAATATCACGAGATATTTTTTTCTGGCCAGCCAGATAGAGTGTTTCCTGTAAGTTTTTTTACAAGTTGGATCGTTGGATTGTTGCTCAATTATTTGAGATAAAAAATAATCTTTTGCAGGCAAACTTTTTATAATTAATCCAACATGTGCCTCAACCTCGGAAGTAAGTTCTTCAGAATCAAAAGAAATATTTAAAATTAGTTTTTACCTGGAGTATAAAATTGAATAACTGTACCTACAAACTACCCATCTAAATTATTTGATTCCTGATTTTGTTCCATCGTTCGCTCAATTTTTTGTTTAAAAACTATTGTTTGCACACTTTTTCCCAGTGTCCATGTTTTAAGCACCACCGACATTTGGTGTTCCTAGCTGAATTTTTTCCTCATCCGATGTTTTAGATATGCCAGTGATAAAAAGATATCGTTCAAATCTCTTTACCCAATGTTGCCAAGCTAATGGGCTAGGGCCTAGGGAAATGAAACTGTCCTGGTGGGCTTAACTTGCTATCACCCATTTTCAATCACAACAGAATTATTGTAATAACATGCCACCGAAAACACAATTCTTTATTTTTGAGAAATAAAGTTCTTCTCCTACAGTATGAAAGATTATTATACTACAGTTGGCCTATTGCCATCTTAAAAGGCACCTCGGAAGAGTTTGTGTTAAAGATTACTTCGAATGCAGATGGTCCTTAGAACAGAATGGAATTATCTCCATATTTTTAAAAGTTATTCAGCATTCATTAAACTTAAAAAGACAGTCAGGAAATTCAATGTTGACTTTGGACGAGATTAAGCAAGTTTAGCCAACGAGGCTATCAAAATTGGCAAGGGCGACCGGCCTACAGCAAACTTGTGCAAATGAGTGGGATATAAAAAGCATCAGTTATAAAACCACCACCACTTTAGATCTGGGAATAAAAACATTTAATCAAAAATTAAAAACACTTGTCAAGAATCACGAAGAAAGTCGTGGCTCCTGGACGGGAACGGACAAGTGCCAAGTACATCAAAAGTGCAGGTTGCATTAAAGTGTCAGATATTTTATTTGGTTCTTTTACACCTACTGTCTTCACATGATCGTTAAAGGACTATTAATTTATTCGTTGCTAAGTTTCAATTGTGCATCATAGAAAAAATTAGCAGCATTCTAGAATCTAATAAAATTTTTCAATAAACTTTCACTTGAGATAATTTACACGATTAAACTATGCCAAAATTGTCAAATGAATTATTAAACTCCGTTTAAATAACCCAAGGTAAGTCAATTAATAGAGTAACATCGACTAGAAAGTATCAAACATTTTGAATAAGTTACCGATTTAATGCAGCTCTTAAGTATCAAAACAGAAGCTGGAAGTTTGTCATTTAATTTTCCTAAATTAAAATCCGCATATTCATTAAAGGTATTAAAGTGTATTTTGGAATTCCCAAATTAAGTAGTTAAAATAAGTAGAAGAAACTTAAGTCGTCTATTCTAATCCTTTGACTAGCCTAAATGGTTTTTGATGAGGCCACTGATTTAGCTTAATTTAAAATTGTATTCTTCGCTTCCTTCAACAACACTTTTGTATTGACCTTTTTTTTGATATGTTGTATTATTTAAAAGTTATTAAGCAAAGTCTTCGCGCATGCGTGCCTTTCTAAACAAAGGGTCTTTGCCGTGTCATAGAAAAGGAAAATAAATAAAAGGATGAATAACCCCAGTATAATAATCTCAGCTTCGCGAGCATTAACGAGCACGAGGTGGGACTATTTTTATATCAGCAGTCTATATGATCTAATCTCGCTAGCGTTAATAGGCACGATACAGGACTACAGTAAATACAGGATTTATAGTAAAGCTAGCCTCGCCAGCGTTAACGAGCACGAGGTTGGCTTTCCTATAGTGTTTGTCTGGATAGCTATCTCGCGCTAACTGGCACGAGACAAAACTATGTTAAACGTTTTAAGGATCATAAGGAACCTTCGTGCAGCGACGTTAGTGGCTGATGATTTTATTTTGCTAGGTAAGTCGTCGAGTGAATATTGATTCTAGTCTAAAAATCGGTCACTTGCACAAATTACTGTTCCGTGCACTTAGGCTGATCAAACCACGGCTGCCCGATCTCTGTCCATCTGCCGCGCTACCGGCCGCCGCGCCGACGCGACCCACAGTGGTTCCCAGAGCCATTCTGGGAGATCGAAATGTGAAAAACCTATTCGTCTTTAAGATGCATTAAAAGCGACCTTATTAATCATGTAATACATAACAATAAATGTTTAGTCGAAGTTCGCATAGCCGACCGAGGGCAGGTCAAAACTCACTTTTATTCGAATGTCGTGGCCTAAGGCGCCAGTCGTTACCTAGATTGTTATTAAATGTGTTTGTGCAATTAACTGTGGATACACCTTCCTGTGGATACACCTAACAGGTAAGTATCTTTGAGAATACTAACTTAAGCTAAGTATTGTGGGCTGTATGTTTACTTAAGATACATATTTATGACATTCTAAATTTACGAAAGTTTCAATGAAGTTTGTTAGACCCGAAAAAACTTGATCACGCTTTATCCGTTAAAGTTGCTAAATGAACATGACTGTTGGCATTTTGGCTTGTCACTGATATCCATATTGTGTGCTACCTAGCGCTACTACTTATAAAAAAATTGTTTCAGTTTTTTATGACGGCATCCTACGCCAGGACCTTTATAGAGTGTGGAAGGGCCAAACTATTTAGTTCCGTTAGAAAAATGGAAGATATTTTTAAAGTTTATCACACAAAACAGTGACTTTAAAGACTATGAAGAAGACTTTCAGTGTCCTTTTTGAATTTACTTTTTTTATAAATTTTATAACGTTAAGCGTGGAGCTAAGTGGGTCAAATTAAAAATTTTGAAAAATGTTGTAGCGTTTCGCTAGAACGTTATGTAAATTTAATTATAAATTATCGTATTAATTTAAAACATTTAATTTTAAGGTGTTACATGGGTACCGCCTAGTTACCTGGCGCATTCGACAGAAATATAAATATAAGTTAGTAGCGTAGTTCCGAATAGATCTATGACGTAAAAAATATCATGAAAAATCAATATAGTGGAGTTTGCGTATCTCTTCTTTGGTAGAAATGTTGTTGCTTATGTTAATATGCATATGCAATGTTGTTTTTGAATGCTATCCTCTTTTAACTTGGAATAAATCAATATCGAGGTACCACTTCAAAGTACTCCGAACGGGATCTTCAAAAAGGCTTTTTTCCTGTTGCTAAGAGAGACACTTCCTGCGAGCCCGTGTGTCGAGTGTGGTGTTTTACATACGATAACCATCCCTTACCCAGATTGGGCTTTTGTATCTTAGGTTTTTTTATTGAATGGTTCTTTCGCGTCGTAAGAGTTTCTATTACCTTATTAACCATTTTTTCTTTGGACACTATGCTGATGCTGAATGGCAAAGAGTGTATATTAGTCATATTCCTGGATGGCACTTTATAGGCCTACAAATTACTCACACTCACAATAGCAAGGTAAGTTAAATTGTATTTAAAATAAACTGCATATCTTTAACATCACAATTCCTATCCACAACTTTTCCAAACTCAATGAAGTTTATAACGAAAACACAATATAACGTTGACCACTTTTAAGATTTTCGACACAACTAGCTTGCAGTAGAAGCAACGGTTAACTTGCGAATGGGCTATAAATTTTTACTGGGCGCTTATCGCGAAATATGTGGGCCAGGTACGTGGCCTGGTCTCTGTAGGTATAGTTGGTGTTATTGACTATACCTTATATTGTAATTTAGTTTAACGTTTGTAACAACTGGTGGATAAATAACTTGTCAACTTGTCTATAAAGTCATTTCGTTTTGTAATATAAAATAAGAGATATCTTATTTTACAGTCCCTTTTCTATTATGAATTATGACAGTGAGAAATTCCACTTTTGACCAGGTTTCGGGGACAAATACCCCTTAGTGCACTGCTTTAGTACTAAAACGGCTGAAGGGGCGCGTGGCGGTGTTGCCACATCCTTAATTTGATTCGACACATTGCCCACTACGTTCAGTTGTTTTTCGTAGGATGACGTTAGACGGGAAACTGAATTTATTGAATTTGGTCGAACTTTAAACCTTAATATTTTTGTTATTATCCATCAAACCGGCATTTTCTTGAGTGCGTATTTGACTGATTGTGCAATAATACTATCATATTGTTGTTCAGAATAAGTGCCCACGAAAAAATCAATTGTTCTAGTTTTTATCCTGAAATCTTTAGATTTTGTCCATATGTGGCAATAAACCCATGCGTTTGAGATAAAAAATATATTGGTGGGGATTTGTGTTGCCCATTTGTGTTGCCCATTACATTCAATACAGTAATGGTCGCCTCTCATTACATTAGAAAAAAGTAAAGAATAGTACATCGATAAAGGAAGTTAGGCCCATAAAAAGTACATACGAAAAATTGGAAAGGCTTCATATATTTTCACAAAAGCCTGATGGTTCTCATTCCCTGCGTTAATTACACTAATTAAAGCTATTAATTAAACTTCATTTTAAAATGATACCACCTGTGTTAAGTAAATAACTTAACTAAATATATAAGCCAAAGTTGCAGATGGAACTGAAAGGATATTATTTAGGTTGAACTTCTTAAGTTCAACCTGAAAGCTGAAACGGATTACCTCTGTCTTAAAATTCATATTTCCGACAATAAGATTTTAATTTTCCAAATACAAGCGTTTATATTAAAACAACGAACTATACAGCATGTTGCAAAACGCCAGAGACAAAATGTTACACGTAACTTAAATTGAAGAAGTGTACTTAAATTGGGAATAGACTTTGTTATAATGAAATAAAATCTCATGTAAAAAATACCTTTTAAAAACAAGCTTTTAATATTTAGATGTACAGGGTAGTCCACATAAGATGACCCACTATCTGATCTCAGAATCTGTAAGAGCTCCAATAAAAAATTAAAGACAAAAGTTTCTTGCCGTGGTTTTAAGTTCTTAGGCATTTAGTTTTTATGTATACAGGGTGTTTAGTTTTTTCTGGCCAAGTACCAACTTTCGTATTTTAAATGGAACACCCTATATATTTTTAAAAATTCGGATTTTACGGTTCATTCTAAGTAAATTTTAGAATAGCATGTTTATTGAAATTTTCAGTAGTTTTCGAGATATTTTAATTTTTAAAATTTTTACAGCGAAATCAGTCATTTGAAAAATATCATGTATTTATGTTTCATATTGCTCAATTTCTAAAATAATTTAAGGCTAGCTTCCCTATTAGATACTCAGTTCTTTTTTTCTAAACTAAACCAAAAGCAGCATACAGGGTGTACAATATATTAGTCCAAATTGGTCAATTTTTAAACTTCAATATCTCAACTTTTTTAAATGGAACACCCTATATATAAAAGTTTTATACAAAGCAACATTTAATTCCCTATCATTTGACTACAATATATCCTAGTCCTAAAATCAACTGTTTTGGAGATATTGGTATATTTCTTAGCTTATTTTATTAAAATTATCAAGTGTTGGCAAAAGTTCGACTAAAACTAGTAATATTTATTTGTATTCGCTTATGATATATTTACCAAGTAATGATAAATATATATTACCCTTATACCATTGGTAGTAGTTTGCCCATCACGTTGAAGCAATTGAATCATGCATTATTCGATTCTTTAAAAATGGTAAAAATCCAAATTCATCCATTATGAAATTATCGTCACACAAATGTTATTTCTATAATGTGGTTTGCAAAAATACTTCTATATACCAAAAATAAGACATATTAGGCTAAATTTGTTAAATTTTTATCAACAGATCATAAATTTTTAAAATGGATTTCTATTAAACGATTATAATGATTCCTATATCGAAAATCAATAATTTTGTAGAGGTTAGTAAATTTCTTAAAGTTATAGATTTTTTAATAACACTAACCAAATGACAAAAATAATACTACAATTAGAAATTATAAGTTTTTAATCGGCTTGTTTAGTCATTTTGCGTTTTCAATAAATATGTTTATATTATTGCACAGTCAATAGTCAATCGAAACACGCTCACAAAAAATTATGTCGGTTGGACGGATAATAACTAAAATATTAAGGTTTAAATTTCACAAAATTGGAAAAAAAACTTCTACCAATGGTATTACCATAAGGTTAATATATATTTATTATTACTTGGTAAATATATCCTAGGCCAATACAAATAAATATTATTAATTTTAGTCGAACTTTTGCCAACACTTGATAATTTTAATAAAATAAGCTCCAGGCTTTAAGAAATATCCCAATATCTGCAAAACAGTTGATTTTAGGTATAGGATATATTATAGTCAAATTATAGGGAATTAAATGCTGCTTTATATAAAACATTTATATATAGGGTGTTCCATTTAAAAAAGTTGAGATATTGAAGTTTAAGAATTGACCAATTTGGACTCATATATTTAACACCCTGTATGCTGCTTTTGGTTCAGTTTAGAAAAAAAGAAGTGAGTACCTAATAGGGAAGCTAATCTCAAATTATTTTAGAAATTGAGCAATATGAATCATAAATATAATATGATATTTTGCAAATAACTGATTTCGCTGTAAAAATTTTAAAAATTCAAATATCTCGAAAACTACTGAAAATTTCAATAAACATGTTATACTAAAACTTACTTAGAATCAACCGTGAAATCCGAATTTGTAAAAATATATAGGGTGTTCCATTTAAAATAACAAAGTTGGCACTTGGCCAGATAAAACTAAACACCCTGTATACGTAAAAACTAAATACCTAAAAAACTAAAGTCAAGTCAAGAAACTTTTGTCTTTAACTTTTTTTTGTAGGTCTTACAGATTCTGAGATCATATAGTGGGTCATCTTACGTGGACCACCCTGTACCAAAACGAAAAAAATAAGTACCTTATAGTTTTTTCAATTGGGCCATGCTGAATGCTATTTATAAGTGGACGTAGTTCGCGTGGGTGGATCCTAATAAAGGTAGTATCTAAGTTATCACTGAAACAGATGTAATATATTATGTTAAATTTATTGTCTTAAAAGCTTGTCGCGCGCGAAAAGTTCAAACAGGCATTAATTTTATTTGGCAGAAATTGTAAGTACCTAAGTACGTATTTTTTTTTGGTTTCTATTCACGCGACAAACTTTTAAGACAATAATTTAATAACATAACATATTATATCTGTTTCAGTGATAACTTTGATACTACTTTTATTAGTGCTAGTGCGAGGCAGAAAGTATTATATATCTCGGAAAAGTTAAGGTCAAAATATTAACACAAAAGCTTCAGTTTATTCCTGTAACTTTGCTCATTATAGTCCACGTGTTCATTAAAGATATAACATATTATATTGGAATGAGGTCATATACTCGTATTTCAAATGTGTAAATAAACACCTAGAGGTCAAAAAGGAACAAGGGAAATTTATAAGTCTTGAGATATACGCATAGAAATAAAATTAAATACTTTAATTTCCTATCTACTTTCCTTTAAAGGTTAAAAAGTGCAATTGATAATGTTACCAATACACATTATTATTTTGCGTACAAATTTAAATACCTTTGTTTCTCTTCTTACTTTAAAAGTTATTTAAAATGACCACCATGAACTTCTTGGCAGTAATAAAGTCGATTTTAGAACCCACTTCTCACATTTTCGAGAATGGCAGGTGTTACTTCTGTAGGATACTCCCTCTTTTTCTTTTTTACCATCATAGCTACCTATTTCATTGTCAAATTCTTAAAAATGACAAACTTTAGACATTATTACAATAATTGTAACACAGGTTTGACCGTAGCTTGTTAACACAGAAATTCGTTTTGTTAGTTGCTACCCTGTACTTTTACAAGAGCAGGTTAGGCTAACAACGAAAGTAATAATTCTAAGAAAAAAGTAATACCTAAACATTACACAGAAGTTAGTAACAATTTAATTAAGGTCTAAATACTAACTCAGGAGCTTAAAGTTTTTGTTGCTTTATTTACATCCAGGGGTCCATTAAATATATTAAATATTATTCGGGAATAAAGTTACCTAGGCAGGTATATCCACTGTATAAACTAAGGGATTAGGAGAGCTCATCTAAAATTAATCTAGTTAACAGCAAGAAGTAACTAAAGGCGGCCTCGTTTTAAATTTAAAAGATTAATATGAACTAATAAGGTAATATTATTTTATTACAATCAAATTTTACTGTAAAAATCATCACAGATAAAGAATTAATTCAATTCTAGTACTATTAATTCAACTCTATGATAAT
This sequence comes from Philopedon plagiatum, assembly GCA_963971165.1. Classification (NCBI taxonomy): domain Eukaryota; kingdom Metazoa; phylum Arthropoda; class Insecta; order Coleoptera; family Curculionidae; genus Philopedon; species Philopedon plagiatum. The sequence goes on along the minus strand of OZ020190.1, from coordinate 19,267,190 downwards.
TTCATATACAGCGTGTAATAAAAATATGGAAACCTCGAAATATCTTGCAAGCCGTTCATCCGGTTTTTATGAATTTTTGCACACTTAGGTACGAAATTACGCCCGATTCAATAGTGAGTTCCGCATTGTTATCAAGGTTACTGTTTTTCTGAAGTCGACAGGAACTTCATTTTTAATGGAATGTTCTACGCTTTATTCGAATTTTTATTTTTATCGAATTCAGTTTAAAATTCTGAATATTTCTTACTGAGAACGTTTTATTCTAAAGGTAACACTTTTTGAGAAGGTGGTCAAAAATCGTTATTTTATTTTATTTTACGTTAAAATACCTGTACACGAAAGTTTACCTAAAATATCTGACATTGTCACTTTCATTTATTTACAAAAAATGGATCATTTAACAGAAACCAAAAGAATTGAAATTTTAATAATACTGGGTTATGGGGACGGCATGCGAACGCAACAAGAAGTTTGTAATATTTTTAATGACAAATATCCTCACAGAAATCCATTACCTAAATCTTCTGTAAGTACTTATAGTTTTTAAAAAATTTCGTCAAACTGGAAACGTACAAAACGCTATACTGTATGGATATTTAGTACAATAATAAACAATACAGGAGGAAATAATTTAAAAGTTGATAAAGAAAACTAAATTAAATGTTTACTTCTTGGCCGTAAGCCAGCAAATACTGTCGAAAAACATGCAAAGCGTTTAGAAGAATGTCAGTTTCCTCGAATCTTCTTCTGTTTCTATCCTTAACTTTAAATCATCGAGGATATTTGGCTTACTTTCGAAAACAACATTTTTGAGGTGACCCCACAAGAAGTAGACGAGGAGCGTCAAGTCCGAGGACCGAGCTGGCCACTCAATTGAACCCCTACGTCCAATCTATCTTCTAAAAAAGCACCATCGAGATATTGCCGAACATTATGAGCATAGTGCGGTGGGGCACCATCCTGCTGAAACCATATTCCATCATTTGGAGCTTGATTATTGCCTAAAAAATCATATTCACCCGCTTAGAAGTGTGCATTATAAGAATTATAATTTATTAAAACTCGACTTTCCTGCGAGTTTAGTTCGTTATTATTTTACTTTTGGCTTGCACAGCTGTCTGCTCTCGTGTTTTTATTTGGCCATGTGTTTATTACCAATGTTACGATTTTTTTTTGAGATGCGATTGCTAATCAAACCCAGCCAAATACCTAAAATTTGATTGGCGCTGATCGGTTTGTGATTCCTCTACGAACAGAGCTATTGTAAACAGTAACATCCCCTTTCATGCTCCATCTGCAAAATCATCTTTAACTCCACTTCTGCGGGTACACCGTACTGTAGTTTCCTGTCAGTAAGCAAACTCCAATCTATATTCTGCCTAAGAATAAAGAGTCATTTATTTAGGGAGACGATATGACTTATTGTTAGGGGTTTTCCTCCGTGTTCTCAAGTGATCTTGGAATGGCTATGGTGGGCTGAGGCTCATAGAAATTCCTAGGTAGTCAGCCTCTGTACCCAGTCGTTGGTCTTGTTCCTTCAGTGTTTTGGAATCTATGGAGTCCAATCATGGTGTTTTTTTGTGCTAGCTCTTAGAATCTAAAACTACTGCCCAAGCTTTCCTAGCTTATCTAGATCTATCTGTGAACCCCCAGGATCGATTATTAGGGAGAGTGATTTTGTCCTTCTCAGCTTCTCACTATAGTAAAACTTTCTGAGAGCTGTTGGATTTTAAGACTAGTCATGACTGATTTAATTTGTAGTGTGTAGTTTCTTGTCACATCTTGACATGACCTTTTTCCTCGGCCTTTGTTACGTGTGTATCATATACTCCTAAATAGTGAAATTGCCATCTCCGGTGGGTCTCCCTATACAACTATACATATATACAACTTACTAATCAAACTTTGAAATAGAAACCAACAGAAATACTAGCCACGATATAAAAATAAGTATTCTCGATAAATATTAGCTTGGTGTTCTTGAACGATTATTTTTCATTTTAAATAAATAATTTAGGAAGCACTGTTTATCATATACTTTTAAGTTACGAAAACCACACATACATTTTACCAAAAAAAAGTGACCTTCCCTGGACGGTATTTAGTAAATTCACAGCACGCAAGGAATAAAACTTTGGGACATAAAATAAGGGTTCGGAGTTTTACAACTCTGGTTTTAAGAGATCTGATACAAAAATTGGATAAAAGAAATAAAAACTTTTTATTTGTCAATGCAGGAAAATCTGGCACAGTTTTGTACAAGTGTGGAATATTTAACAAATTACGTTATGGTGGTAGTTTATAGTTTTGAGTTTAGAGAAGTCAAATAAAAATTTAATTTAGAGAAATAGGTACCAGAAACTCCGGCGAAGAAAAGTAAATGCGACATTTGCATGCCATTACATTAATGGGTACACCTTGGGCAAAATAAAAAAAAAACAATTTCATGTTTTGCAAAAATATAATTAGCCTTTAAATGACAAAGAAATAATAACAGAATTATTTTTTAACATTAGGGTATGTATGTATAATTAGGACAAAATATTTTAAAGATGAGATGGTAGCGAAAAAAAATATAAAAATGAGTTTTTTTATTGTCTGAGACTGTTTTGAGATCTAATTCAGTTAAAAGTTGATATTTATCACATAAAAGTGGCTTAAGAGCAGTGGCGGCTGGTGAAATTTTAAAGTTGTATATCTGGGTTGCTATTTACGGGACTCATGCCAAGTTAAGGACTTTTTATAGTGAGCCTACTAGGAATGTTTTGGTAAACAAAAAAACCCAACCCAACCCCACCTGGGAAAAAATTAACACGTTTAGATAAATATTTTTTTAAAATTTTAAGAGAAAAAATTTGTTGGTAGAAAGATTGGGTCATTTAATTTTTTTTTAAATTAAAATATAATATAAAAAAATTCAAATGACTATAACTTTCCACTAACACATTTTTTTCTAATAAAATTTAAAGATTTTTAACAATTGTTTAAAAATTTGTTAAAAAAAATAAATAAAATATTTAAATGTGTTAATTCACGTGTTCAGTTCAATTCCTCCAAAACCTAATCTTGCTCACTGTCACGCGAAAAATCAAGCAACACTCACCCCGTCCACATAAATGGCCAAGCCCTACAGAACAATAAAACGTTTGATCTTGTTGGCATCGCTTTTGAATATGATCTCAGCTAGCACAAGCACATTACGTCAGTAGCCACATCGGCAGATTGGTTTTCTCTTTCAAGCCAGAAAATGCTTCTCCTCTTCCAACTTACACACGCTCTATGTTTAATAAGACCTAACCTAGAATACTGTTCCACATCTGGAGAGCGACATCACCTGCGACGCTTAACATATTTGATTATATCCAAGAGAAGGCATTCGACTCATCCATGACCTAGTCTTCACAAGAAAACTCCCTTCTCTCGCCCATCGCCGCCCTGTTGGGGATTTATCCCTTTTCTACCGATAGTTCCACGGATTTTGCTCTAAAGAACTAGCCTGTTCCTAAGAGAACAACAAGATGTGCTTTACGTATGCATCCCTTTACTGCCCAGCTACAAAAGCCAAGAACATTCCACTTCTCTGGCTCATTCATACCTAGGGTCTCCAGATTATGAAACAAGTTGCGTGCAGATGTTTTCTCTTTCCCGCCGAGCCTCCAATCCTGTAAATTCCGTGTCAATAGACTATATTTTCCTTCTCATTAGAGTCCACTGTACGTTAGTACTTAGGCTCAAAGTCTGCGTGGGCTGTCTGAGATAAAGAAAAAAAACTTTTGTTCCCTTTTTTAATATTCGAATTTAGTTCTAGAATGAAATATCTGAAGTGTACAAAAATAATAGTTAAATCCAAAAATCATTGTGGCATAAATAGCCTCAGCGTCTAGTACATTTTGTCCCCGTCATTCGGTGAATTAGGGTTAGTAGTTCTTTGATGCTCATGCATAAATATCCTTTTTATGTTATAAATAGAGTTGACTGTTTTTTTAGTTATATATATTAATATTTCTGTGGAGTAGTTCAGTATAAATTTCTAATATTGAAACTCCTTTTATATAATTTAGTTCAATAACATAACCTCGATGACAAACCCGCAAAATTGTTGAAGCCGTGCCAACACTTAAAATATTTCTTAAATTTGGGTCGCCCATCGTGGGACCCCGTCACCACGCCATTGTTTTACAATAACCGATGTTTGATCGCTATTTTGAGGGTGAATTTGATCAGAAAAAATTTTAATTTTTTGGAGATAAATAAAATGCTGAATAAGCCCATTGTGACACCCAATTTTCTCTACTTAAAACTCAACAACGCAAGATCGTTATTTTCACATCAGCAACTTCGATTTCATTACTTCGTCAGCTGATTTTCCAAAGTAGTAAAAATAGTATATTTCATTACCAGTACGGAAAAAAGGATTTTTCTGTGCGCGCTTGACAAATTCTCGTGTGAGGCGCAGCCGAACACGGGAAGTCAAGCAAGCACGGAAAATCCATTTCTGGACGTGTAATGAACGATATTTTTTATTATACTTTCTTCTGAGAACATTTTATTAGAATGAATTTAATTGACAGAAAATTAACAACGCTGACAATATGGTCTTTGGCAGGTATGATGCGTTTTCATGGTAACTTTCAAATCATTTAAAAGGTGATTTAAATTTGTCTATGTCAGATAAGATTGACAAAACGTCAAAAAATATTTCAGAAATTCATCTAAATATTCAAATATTTACGAAATAAAATACAAAATAGGTACATATTAAATATCAGATAGCATATAGACTTTCTTGAGTTTAGTTTATTTTCCTATACCTATATTTCTATTTTAAAGCCAAAAAATAGTCGGTATCTTCATTCAGCACACTGAAAGAACTGGAGACCAGGAAAATTTTTTCCGTGCGCTCTTTCCGTGCGCTAGCCCGAAAAAGCCCATCTTACATTATTACTAAAACAGATGAAAATAAGGTGTTTTCAAAGAAGTATAATAAAAAGAAATTTTCGAGCTCTATAAATCGTATAGAATATAATGAAGAATGCGAAAAGCTAAATAGTAACAAACCAATACGGAGGCGTCTATGCAACACGGAGACAACATTTTATTTTGCTCTGCATCTGTTTATTAGGTTTCATTCAATGGATATGGAGAATGGCTTTATTTGATTATATTTTCATTTGAGTTTTGTAGACTGTTCGATTTCCTATGGGAGATAAAGTCTGTCTAGAAAATTTCGCATTATTTGATAAAGCTCGAAATTCACTTAGAGAGCCAATTTAAAAATTAAAATGCACATTTTCATAAGATTTTCCCGATAAAATTTAATTTAGTAGCTGACGTCTGCTATTGCGTTTTTTAGTCATTTTGTAAGTAGGAAACGTGATTTTTAAATCATCTTCCAATTAAAATGTACATTTTAAAACTGTTGGGCATATTTTTTATGAAATGTTGGTTGTTTTATTAAACAGGGCATCTTAAATAGAATTGAGAATGTTAAAATAATAACTACAGCTGCATAATAGGCTCTTTCAGTAAAACTAAATTTTATAATTTTAATAATAACACCTTAGATCATTGTATAGTATATGTATACAGAGTGTCCGAAAATTCTTAGTACGTATGGGCAAATATCTCTGCTGTTAGTAAAGAGACACCAAATTTTGTGTGCATCTTATTGATTAATAAATCTACTTCTTTATCTAATTTAACTTTTTCGACACCCTGAGGCGTGACGCTAGGGAGTTGAGGTCAAAAATTTTAAATGCAATCTTATGCCGTGTGGCACCTTATTTTAAAGGTCTTCAAAAAAGAAAAATTTTACCGTAAACCCTAGGTTCGGATCTTAATTCATTTTTAAATGGCAAGCCTTTGAAATTAAAGATCGTAAAAAAATTGTTCAAAATGACGGCCATAAAATTCTTGGCAGTAACAAAGTCGATTTTGGCACTCAATTCTCATATTTTCGAGAATGGCAGGTGTTACTTCTTGGCAGAGTTCCATAATCGACTTTATTACTGTCAAGATGTTCATGGTGATCACTTTGAAAAATTTTTAATGTAAAAACAGAGAGAAAGGTACTCCAATTTTTAATTTTTTTACGATTTTAAATTTTTATAATCTTACCATTTAAAAGCGCATTAAGATACGGACCTCGGGTTTGCGGTAAAATGTTTCTTTTTTGAAGACTTTTAAAATAAGGTACCACACGGCATAGGGTTGCATTTAAAATTTTTGACCTCAACTTACCAGCGTCATCCCTCAAGGGGTTTGAAAAAGTTAAGTTACATAAAAAAGTAGAATTATTAGCCAATAGATACCTACACTTAAAATTTGGTGTCTCTATCTTTACTAATAGCAAAAATATTTGTCCATACCATAGACTAAATAATACCTAGACGAACACTGCCGTGCAACGACAAGCGGGTCTCCTTGGTGGTCTTACTGGTTTATGGTTTAAAAGTTTGTTTGTCTATCATTATATAAATATGAGCCGTTCAGAGGAAAAGTGGTATAACGCATAAGCAAACCGCCATTCAGTTAGACCACTTTTCCTCTGACCGACTCATATGTATACTATGTATCTACATGTATATATAATGGTGGAGACACAAACAAACAAACTTTTAAATCATAAACCAGTAAACCCACCAAATGTCTCAAGGGAGACCGGCTTTTCGGTGTATTCGAGTGTATGTCTATATTCTTTATAGTCTCTGCCCATACTAAGAATTTCCAGACACCCTGTTTGTATAGCTAATATTAACTCACAAACTTTCCTTGAAATATCAGTTGCTGTCCCGGAATGTCGCTTCACAGTAAGTAATCAGCAAACAAACCTGAGCAAAAAATATCTATTATAGTGTTGTAAATATCCGTATTCTTTAGATATCCGGATAATACGGAATCGGAATCAGCTAATATCCGTATCCATTATCCGAATACGAATCCATTTCTTGACCCGCGCGACAGACCATGTATACGCATGCAATACTAAAACATTTTCTATCCGGATACACGGCTAGGTAGGTCGATGCGGTATCGGTATCATTCGAAGTCGAAGGTTAGGGATAGGAAGGCACCGTCGGCGTCGTTCGTTCTCGTTTGAATTCGGTTCGGGTGAGGCGGGCCTAGTTTAACCAATGGGTCTCATCCCATATGATACCCGTTACCCCGATAACTATGCTATCTTTTTTTAGGAAAGGTCATTAGAAAGAGAAAGCATAAGATCAAATATGCCACATCGCAGACCGTGTTGTTCCCTTACACTCGATTCCGATTCCGTTTTCTCTTTGCACTTTGCATTAGTATACAGCCGATTGAGCCGATGCGAATTTATTTTGATTCCGAATCCGTATTCAAGTCCTCGGCCGGTTCCGGATAATCCGGATTCTTTTAATATCCGTATCCAACGGATTTTTGGATACGTATCCTTACATCACTAATCTATTACCTTTATAAGTTGTTTCAGTTTTTTTTAAATGTTTAGTATTTATTCAAATTACTTATACATTTAATAGTATAGTTAAAAATGTTGTTTTAAAAAACTTAGACATAACACAGTTCTTCGAAACAACGTAATTCTAATACGGTCCCGTTCTGTGAATTTAGGGATATATCTACCTGTACGCCTTACTACTGTTTTCCTACTTTCCCCTTAAATAATTAGGAAGAAACTTAAAATATTAAAACTTCAAATAGCGTAATCGGTAAACTTTCGTGCGAAAACTAAAACAAACAAGAATTTACGACTCTAAAAAGCCCCAAGAGAACCGAAATATAAAAGAGTAAAAGATAGAGCAATGAGAGTAGCGAGAGTGTATTTAACCCTAATTAAAAAGGATATCTTTGTTTACGGATGGCGGTCTGGGAGCGCGATAACGATTGTTGCCGATATTACAGAGAGTAAAGGGCTTTTCTTTTATTGTTATCTCTTTTTCAGATTATAACAAATATAATAGGGGTGCATTTTGTTACTTTTTTATGATAAACGTTTAGTGAGTAAATTAAAGAATATTAATAGCTTATTAATTTTTTTTATAACTGGAGTTAAAAAGGAACACAGAAGTAGAATTTAGCTACGGAAAATCCATTGTACAACATACAATTTGCCCAAAAAATGATAAGACGAAAATGGTAAAAAGTAGACGATACTTTTTTACAGAAACCTGTAATGTCAGAGTCGAAACCGCTTAGTTTGTTGCTGGTTTTGTGAATTTTCTCCCACAGATTGCCGGCCTACTGAATAAAGATAATTTTTTAATTTTTGATTTTGTAGGGAAGCTATTGCCCGAACTCCTATTTGTGTCTCATAGCCCTCCTTCACTATACTTGCACTTTTCCCAGTTTCTTTTCTGGGTCCTTGAATTTTGTCCCATATATGCCGACCTAGTGAATCAAGATCAATTTTTAATTTTGGTTCTGTGGGGAACCGTATTTGTGTCTCATAGCCCTCCTTCCTTGAACATTTTCCGTTTTTTTGCTGGACCCTTGAATTTTGTTCGATCGATCGCCGGCCTACTGAATCAAGATCAATTTTTAATTTTCAATCCTATAGGGAAGCTAGTGCCCGACCCCTTATTTGCGTCTTACAGCCCTCCTTTATCACACACCTTTCCCAATTTTTTGCTGATCCTTTGAATTTTATCCGATAGATCGCCGATCTGCTGAATAAAGATCCATTTTTAATTTTTAATTCTATAGGGAAGCTATATTGCTCAAACCCCTATTGGCGTCTAAAAGCCCCGCTTTACCACACTTGCACTTTTCTCAATTTTTTGCTGGACTTTTGAATTTTGTCCCATAGATCGCCGGCCTACTTATACCAAGATCAACTTTTAATTCTTTAGAAAAGCTATTGCCCTCGCTATTGCCCTAACCCCTATATCCCTCCTTCACCACACTTGCAACTTTCACAGTTTTTTACTGAACCCTCGAATTTTGTCTCAGATCGCCGGCCTACTGAATCAAGGTTAATTTTTAATTCTGAGGGGAAGCTATTGCCCGATCCCGTATTTGCATCTCATAACCCTCCTTCGCAACTGACAGGTTTTTGATGAACCCTTGAATTTGGTCCCATATCGCCGGTCTGAAACAAGATTAGCTTTTAGTTTTTGATTCTGTAGGGAAGCTAGCCTGAATCAACATTTCGACTTAGAAGGTTCTTATCTAATCTAAAATTTCATGTAGTTTCTTGTGCAGATTATTTTTTGCATCGTCACTGCTCATAAAGGGATAAAACATTGACGGCCAGGTTCTCCAACGCTAGTCCTATCTAATTTGACAACCAAAAGTTTTAAGCTGACAGGTGTAAGAATGAGACAACTAAGTTTTATATTATGAATTTATTTCCGAGTTTTTTGGCAAATTTATAAAGAAAAGGGTAATTTTAGTAACTACTCTCGACCACAATAGAACTAAATTCATTCCATAATTTGGAAACCAAGCAAATCGCCAAAATATTAGAATAGTTCATTCATTTTTAATGACGACTTGTTAACAATGACAGGACAAAAGCCTCTTAAAACATAACTGATCAACTAGAAGATCTTAATTTAAACCAGAACTAAATCGTAAACGTTCTTAGTGAATCTGAACGTGCATCTTTTTTATTTGATAGGGTTTTCGATGTAATTTTGCAGATATAAAAAAATGGCACCCGTATAGCTTTTTCTGAATTATAAGTGAAAAATATCAAAAATAATTGTATTTTTATTTATTTTAAAACATAAATACATTTTTAAATCAAACCAAAGAGACATTAATTAGTTTTGTAAAACTATTGTGTTTATTAAAATTGACCGTAGAGTTTAGAAACTAACGCAATTTTGAATTAACATGGGAAAAAATGCAAAGGCTCAATTAAAAAAAAAAGTCGCTTCGACCTTCACAGTTTGCTGTAGATGAAATATTGTTATGACACATTGTATACTTTCCGAAGGCCACTATTAGAAAAAACCTGGCTTATTCACAAAGCGGGATTGAAATTTATAGTGGTTTTAGATTAACTGGATCATATAAGTTTTCGCGAAGTTGTAGTGCATGCGTCATTGAAAACTGTTTTATTCCATTTTTATGATCAATTGTCTTAGTTAGCTAGATAAGATTAATCGGAAAAGTTCCAAGAAAAAAAGTTTTTTTGTACATATTCAATGAATAAAACTATACGTACGCCTGTCCAACAACTTGAGATAATTTGTTATTCGCATTTGAAACATAATAAAGTAGAGTATTATGAAATTCGCTAAATACACCTGTACGTGTATTTCATAATATACATACAGACTTAATCCTTTAGACTTAGTTTTCACAATAGAGAGCTCATATTAGCAGGGACACACAATGAATTCAAAACGTGGCCTACAAGATGTAATATGGATGACGCCTACATGAATAGCACCTTTATGGCACGTGATCCTTCTAAGGCCCTTTGGAACAATGATATTATTATTGAAGTTTAAAACAGTGGCGGATACTAAGCCGATCCAGTATAGCGCAGCAAGCCAGTTGAAACCGAGGTAAAAACATTTATTTAGTGATATATTAAAACAAATTTAACATTTGTTTGTTGTCGAAACAATGAATTAAAAAAATGGTAATTATTGCTGGGGTAGGTAAGTGTGGTGAAATATTTTAAACTCCTTCGGCGCATGGCTTTGTCAGTCGAACGTGTGTTAGCATAACAACTGCTTTTGTAGTCTCGATTGGGTCGGCACATGTGTGAAATCCATGTGAAGTTGCTTCGCCATGCTAGTTTAGGTACTACATATTTGGACTTGCACTCAGGTGATTTGAAACCGTTGTAATATATTGTCAATAAGTCGCCATTAAAAACTTATGAGTTATTCTAATATTTCAGCGATTTGCTTGGTTGCCAAATGATTGTCGTTTTGGAACGTATGGCCAAAATAGATTCAGTTCTGTTATTGTGGAAAGTACGTACTAAAATTGTCCTTTTCTTTATAAACTTGTAGGAAAACTCGGAAACAAATTGATAGTATAAAACTTAGTTGTCTTATTCTTACACTTATCAGTTTAAAACTTTTGGTTGTCAAATTGGACCCGACTAGAGTTAGAGAATCTGGCTGTTAGTGTCATCTTTCTAGAACTCGATGTCATTGAGAATATTTAAAATTTAAAGGTTATTTTATAATTGTACACCGAAAAAAAGGGTCGGTGTAAATTGAGTCCCATATTCGTTAATTATTTGTTAATTATTTTTACAGGTAGGTAAATCGAGTCCCGGGTGTTTTATGGGCCTACGTAAATTCCGTCCGGCTATCATAAAATCAATAAAATATTTTTATTGATTTTGAAAAGGCCATACATGTGAGTGTTCAATCAGTGCCCACAGAAACAAAAATTAAGGGATGTCGTTTTCATCTCGGCCAAAGTTGGTATCGCAAAATTCAGTCTATTGGTTTAGCTCGGGTATATGCATCGAAATCAGAAAAGGCAAATTTTTTAAAGTCATTCTTTGGACTTGCCTTTCTAAGACCTGAAGACATTTCAACTGTTTTTACTGATTATATAATGGCAGAACTTCCAGATGATCAAACGGTAACTGAATTTTGCGATTATGTATTAGAAAATTATATATCAGAAGAAGCGCCGTTTCCTCCACAGATATGGGCCGAATTTTCATGTTCTGCTAATAGAACCACTAACTCTTGTGAATCATTTCATGCTCGACTTAATAGAATGTTTAATTCTCCACATCCCAATATTTCCATATTTATTGAAGTTTTAAAAGGAATTCAAAGTGAAACTTATATTCATCTTAGAAGCAAGTCGACCAAAAAATCAAAAACTATTATTGAGAAGGAAATCTTTTTAAGGGAAGCAATAGCTGACCTATGCAACTGTCACATTTCCTTATTCGAGTTTGTAAAGAAAGTTTCTTTCAAGTTCCTTCCAATAAATATCTCTTAAATTGTATATTTATAATCTTCTAATTATTGTACTATTTTACATGTTTTTTAATGCAATTTGTACCTCTCTTATTATATAGATATAAATTGTATATTTATAATCTCTTAATTCTTGTACTATTTTAAATGTTTTTTAATAAAATTTGTACATCTCTTATTATATAGATATAAATTGTATTTTAAATGTTTTTTAATAAAAATTTGTACACCTCTTATTATATAGATATAAATTGTATATTTATAATCTCTTAATTCTTGTACTATTTTAAATGTTTTGTAATAAAATTTTTGAGGGTGTCTAATGGTAGTTTATTTACCTCTCTTATTATACAGGGTTTCAATTATGTACTCGTACAAACTTTAAAGGGTGGTTCTTTGACTAATTTTAAGATGAAAAGTTCATATGGCGTGTCGGTTTCTCGAAGAAATGAAAATGTGTAATTTTTCACAAGTACTTAATTGAAACACTGTATAGATACTTAAAAATCCCGGGACTCGATTTACGAAGCTCTTGTTGGAACCCGGGACTCAATTTACGTATTATTATTTTGACTAGGGGACTCAATTTACGTAAAAATATGAAGGCGGGACTCAATTTACGTTTTCCGAAAAAAAGGTACCTTCATTGAAAAGCATTTGCATTTTATCTGAAAACGAATATTCTCTTTAAAAAAATTATTTATTTTCTTATTATCGAACCATTGTATGATTCTGAATAAATGAAAAATGCGCTTGGCCTAAGAGCAACGGTGTGTTTGGAAAATACAATATTTCTCAATTTTCTTAGCCTTAGGAATCAATAGACATAACTGAAAATAATAATTTATTATCTTAAGAGTTTAGGTTCTCAATTAAAGAGTACATTTTTTAAGTATCTTAAATCTTTATTACAGAAATTTAAATGAAATAACTGATTTCTTAATTGAAGTTTCCCTATTTTTTATGCGAATCGTGGATTCTTGCTTTAAAAGCATCATACTTTAAGGCAAATAAAATTCTTTCCCAGCAAAATTGTAAAGTCCATAATAGAAACTAAATTATATTTGGTGATAGATCCTGGGTTTCTTCGTTGAAGAACGTGTCGATTTAAACGATTGGTGCTTTGGTTCGAATGTAGAACTTTTCACACTTTTCGCCTTCAGTTGCACGAGTTACCTTCAAGTAGGTTAACCAGTGGACAAAAAAAGGTCGCAAATATGAATAATTCACAGTCGAACTTCCAGCCCCCTAAAAATTATAAACTGTTAATTTGATGTATATGAATTTATTATAAAAATCTGAAAATGTGATTACTATAACTATTATGTGACAAAATATCCAATTTAAACAAAAAGAACATTATTTTTATACTTACATCTTTCTTTAAATTATCGATACCAATCTTTAATCTAGTGATATCTCCAAAATTCCCAGACGTTAGCGAAGTAATCTGCTCCTCTGTTAAATAGACAAACAGCTGTGGCATATCTAAATTTGGTCCTAAAAATATTAATTTGTTGTTACGCGATAATTTTATATGAACCACAGTGCAATTTGGCTTAACTTAATATCTGGTGGAAGTAAATACACAGGATATTGATCAAAAAACACTCCGATGTAATAACTGAATCATGATGTAAATAACTAATCAAATAATTCAATTTAGTATAATAGCAATAATTGTATTTTGTTTATTACTATTACTATTAAATGACTTCGATTACTTAATTGATTTTTGTTAATTACACTCCTAATTGTGTGTAAGCAGACTGACAGCTTGTTAGAAAGATTAGTGTCTTTATCAAAAATCATGGTCTTTATTACAAAAGAGGGATGGCCTAAACCAAAGATTTATAAACTTTAACTAAGAAATAGGTTTATTTTAAGCACAAGAAGGATCTTTGCTAAAATATCGACATTTATTCAAATAGTACTTTGTTCCACCAGATCTGGCAACATTGATCTACCGTAATGCAATTTATCGCAGCTTCACGAGAAGTTCCGATCCGTCTCCACCTGCGTGTGAGACAGAAATATTTGCACAGACAAAGGCGGCTGTGATAAAATGTTTGATTATTTTTTTTTATTGGCAACAACATCGTTTTTATTTGTGTTTTACTAATGCTCCTTGTGCTAACAAGGATATAAAGAAATCGGATTCCGTTGGGAATTTTATTAGAAAAGAAAAGAATTTCGCGATGACTAATCTTGCGAAGTATATAACCAGCAATAGGTACTTCCACAAGCAAAGAAGGTACGATACAAATTTGAACATATGCTTTTTTTATTTGTCTTTTTCTAATGCACTTTCGCCAACACGGATAGAAAGAAATCTGATTCCTCCGTGATTATCAGGAAAGAAAAGATGAATACTGTGATCGATAAAATATGTTCTGGTGTAAACTGGTGTAAATGTAATTGTTAAATTTTTGATTTTTAAATTTTAGAATAGTGACATGTACCTATCTACCTAGAATATATCTTACGTTCTTATTATTTCTCTTTCAATAAATGTTTTTTTATTTCTTTTATTTTTTCCACTTTTGTTCATGCCTTCGCACCCCCCTTTCAGTTGTGTCGCGCCCCCTAAGAGGCCTCACAGGTTTAGAATCGCTGGTCTACATTAAAAAATTAAGTGATGCAACAATGTTAAAAACCTAAAAATTAATAGTAATGTCCGTTGAATACAAAAATACGTAGAAATATTGGTTAACTGCATATACCAAAATATTTTTGATATGCTAAACGGCTTTTGTAATTTACTATGTACATTTTGAGATAGATGCATTGTTTGCTAGAACAAGAGCACACACAGCGACAATACAGTCGTTCTAATTATATTTTTCAAATAAACACTATAATGCTAGTACATGGGCCGGTGAAGCGGCAAACATTTGATTTCCCTCCATTCTCATGTAACATTTTAATGAAGTACAGTAGGCGTTGTCGATTGCAAATAGCTTTTGTTTTCACAATCAAATAAACTACCAATTTCGTTAGGATAATTATTTATCTATTAGTAGTTAGTAGTTTTCATATAGATTTAGAATCGATGTAAATACTCTTGGAATTTTGATTATCTAAGTGCTTTCATGCTCATATTTTAACTCGGTTGAAAATTTTGATGTTTGGCAGCTGTCAGGATAAACGGCAGCTCATAACCAGAAGCATAAAAGACGTCAAATGAATTGCAATCGTATATTCAATTAAGTTATTTTTAGATTAACAGTAGTCCATTAAAATTTTAAGTTAGCGGTCCTTCACCTAACGCGAGTTCAGTTGTCAGTTTGCAAGTGCGTTTTGTTTGTGTGCGTTTGTGTACAAATAAATTCAGAGTTACACACTGCACACCAAACACCATGTTCCCGTTCAAATAAGATAGTGGAATATGGAAGCAGCCACTCCAACTTAAGTTTTTTACTTGTACTCATTGCGGCTATTGTAAATGGTCATAGATAATATGGAACAAAATAATTTCAGCACACCACTAACTTGTTTACACTGAATCTGAACACAAAAATAAGTGATATGATCTCTATTTTATATCTCAAAAACTAATTCAATTTACAAGCAATAAACTCCACTTCAGAGTAAGAATGGGAATGAAAAGTATGGGAATGTCAATTAGACATTTATTATTTATTGACCTTTATGCCAAAATTTGTAGGACACCTGGTACCTGTGCAAAACACACCTCTTTTTCCTTAGCTATTGTATAGGATCAGCCTTTTGGTCCCACAAATAGGTACTACATAATTAAGAGATTACCAAAAGGTATAGTGACCTAATTTGCAGAGAACTCTAGTTGTGCTGTGTTAAGTATATTTTAATTTCAAATACCATAATGGCGTCCCTTTAATTATACCTAGTTAATGATAGGTATATTCGGAAAATTATTTAATCTACGTGCAAATATTCTCGCCGAATGAGGATAACTTCGACAAAGAAATTTTTGGAGAGGACTGAGGACACACTTTAATATATTGTGTCAACATACAAATGTTGATAATTTATGTACACCTGTCATGGTGGTTGTATTAGAACAACATTCTCAGAACATAAAAATTAAGTTGTGCCGTTATTGTGTAAAACTAAAAAAAAAGTTGAGAATTTTTTTGTCAGTACAAAGATCTCCACACAAAACATACATGGTATGCCCCGAGTTCATGTAAGGGATAGAACTGCCATATATGCAAATAAGCGCCAAATTCTTTTTTCTACAATGTAACACTAACGACTAATTTTCCCGCTATGTGGGACGACTATGGATCTAGATCAGGGGCGGCAACTGGCGGACCGTGGTCCGGATCCGGAACGCGGGAGGTAGAAAACTGGACCGACAAAAAAATTTAATTAACTTGTAAGAACAAATAATAGCTATCTACCTTATCTTATTTTTAAGAGTAAAAATAAAAGTTTAAAACAAATAATATGGCTTTTTATGAGCTACGTTCCTTTTTGAGAAACAATAATTACCTGCGGTCTATTTAAAGATTTAATTTTTCTTCTCTGGACCTCGATACAATTTTTCAAAAGTATTCGGACCCTACTAGAAATTATTTGCCGACCCTTGGTCTAAATGTTTACTTAAAGTCATTTTCTAATGGAAAAAACCAAATTCCGTTCTTTACTCAGTATCACTTTGAAATAAAACATCAGAATGAGGTATTAACCATTCTAACTTCAGCTTTTTTTTCGCACTCATTTTAATACTTCATTTTCTTTTTTACAAATTTAAACAAATACTACAGTCAGTCTATAAACGAACTAAACGGTATCCTGCAAGAGATCTTTACCTCACGACACACCAAACGAATTTAACAATTGTGTGATACTTTTAAACCCGCTACGAGCTTTTCTCAGTATTTGCACCATCAGATCAAACGCCGCCGACGATGCGGCTTGCATTGATGTACTTTGATGACAGACGTTAAATTACTTTTCCAATTTTTATTACGTATTTTTACTATGTAATATTTTATTGTTTAATCTACTAAGTATTACCTGCATTTTTGTAAATTTACTAACATTTTTGAGTTACGAGATACAAATTAAATGTATAAGCTTGGCTAAAAAGTTGTAAGGCCAGTGACGGCGAATGCGAATTGCGGGTGAATCCATAACGCTGTTAATTATTTGGCGCTGTTAACTATTTATTTTTGTAGTCGCGAGCGTTTAGTTAGGATGTTTTGCAACCCCCCCCCCCCCAATCCGCAGGGGCCCTTACAGGGCGTAAGGAATGCTCACTTCTACCGTCTAGAGCTAGCAACTGAAATAAAATGGACGATCGTGCCTACAACCACGAACCCAATATTCACTTTTTGGCTCACATTACAGCGTTGTGCAGAATAGTATCTGTTCGATACTCTGCACTTGATACCTTGAAGTATCGACAACTACGGAAACCAACCCCTCAACGCGTCAGACGGTCGAGTGTCAAAACTAGATGTAGAAAAACATATTATGCATTGTTTCGCTTATAAGTTCGTACCATATTGTTTGTTATGTAAAACTGAAACAACCAAATTTCAAAGTGAAAGTATCGATACTATCAGGTACGATTAAATTACACGTCCCTGCAAAACCGTCGCGCGCAACACGTATCTAAAGTGGTAGCTAAAGGACGGGTTGGCTATCACTAACCGTTCGACCTAATCGTCACGCGATCTCTCTGAGCAATCACGTCAACTAAACCGGGTATTCCGTTTTCGAACTACGGGAAACATTAAAACTCCCAACGGAAGGCGATTAGTGCACCTGGTCATGTCATATCGATATTATAATTGCAGCAATAAAAATATTAATCCGGATGACAAAAACTGACCGTGATAGTGATGGAAACATCGACAATCTTTAGTTAAGTGACAGGTGCTCTAACCAGGTGTTTCCATACAAACCCCATACGACTCATGCGAGGGGTATGGAAAATGACTAAAGTTTTGTTTTATTTTCTAAAATTATATGAAAATAGTCGAACATCGGTGTAGGTAACCTAACATAAAATAAATCTCTTAGCGTATAATTAAAAAAAAATAATATGGCGAGTCATCTGAAAAAACTTTAGGTTAGTTCAAAACTCGCTCGTTAAATTGATTTTTCAGTTACGTTTCCTGATGCTTCTTTTACAAATCAACAATTTTTCTAATTTAAACATTTCTTTATCTCTTCAAATAATAAAGTTATCTATTGGTCCAAATATAATCAATAACCTTGTACAATTATTTTGTTTTCTTTTTAACAATGTTGCTGATCAGCAATTTTCTATAAAACTCAATGACTCTCTAGGGTAGACACATAAAAAACATTACAAAATCATAGTTTTATATTGTACTTTTCTTTGAAACCTTTTTAAAAGAAAAGTGCGACATAAAATTTTAATTTTAAAATTTGTTTTCTTAATGTCTTTAAACACTGCAAAGTCACTGGTTCATAATAAATAAATAAGTAAGAATAATGTTAAAAGAAATGGCGTTGATTTCTCTTAAATCACATTGTCATGTTCATATAAAGAAGTAGCTCACCACAAAATTGAGTTCATCTTAAAATCCGATCAGCTGGAATATCTTAATTTAAGCTAGTACTGTCTCAAACTCTAGTAAGTATCGAGGAAAATATTTAAAAATAATAATCCAAAAAAAAATCAATATTTTCATAGTAAAAATTATTGATATATTATCACAATTATTTAAAATCTCATTCAGGCATTTCCTAAGTTTAAATCCATTTTTATTGAATGCATCAAATCGAGGATTCTTAGAAACTCGTTTTCGTTTTCCGTCGACTAAATCCCAGAAACGTTAGTTGGTAATTTCAATTTAAATGGTAATAAAGTTAGCTATAGTTCGTTAATTTCACTAACTAAGAATACCTCAGTATTTTGGTTTTTATAATTTGTCTTTTAATACAATTACCGATGTAAAAATAAAGGCAAGACTACTAAGAATAGACTCTAAAAAATCAACTTAGATTTTTTAATGAATGAGAAGAAGAAGAAATAAATAGACGTATCAAAATGGTTTAAATCCCTCCAGCTTCTTTATAATTACTTAATTTGTTGCATTTTTATTGTACATATAGTACGTATCCCTTTGTTTTTGCTCGCTGACCTTTGGTTATTCCCTCGACGATCCGCTCTGTAAGTTTCATCATGAAGATCCTATCAGCCGTTCTTGATGGTGTTTCATTTCGCCTTCTTTTCTTGAATACGATTTAGTATCTATTAATTGGTTACACTGCCTACTCAACGTATTCTCAACATTCTTCTGTAACACCATATTTCAAAATCTTACAGTTGACATTTCTCCTTACCTATAATTTACTTTTTATACACGTATATTACATACAATATTACACTACATACATATATGTTTCTTGTTTATTTCTTTGTCTATGCTAGTTGTTAGTAGCTATCTTTCCTTTGCAAATGCTTATGGTGTAATTCTAAGTAACAGTAATCCTCAACTTATTCTAATTTAATTATTAATTGTTATTTTAAAGATAATAATATTCTTTTTTTATCTGTTTTTTAACTTAATTGTCTTTAATTTATTTTCATCTTGTAAGTATTTCTACATCACTGCCTTCATCTCATTCGACGCACATTCAAAAAATTATTTTTGCTGTTGGGTTGGCTATAAGGCTATCGTTGGCAAATCTAGTTATTATTGTCGTATCGATTTGAAACATTGCAAACTGAAGCAATTTCGGTGACAATAAAATAATATGTTTGTTTTTCATTAAAAAATATACAGCGTGTCTTCGAAATGGAAACATTTTTATTATTGATTTTACGAAAAAAAGTGTCTCTTTATAAAAAATTCCGCATTGTGAGAAAATAGCATTGACAGTCAAAGTCAAAAATTTGATCTAGTACATACAGGATGGCTCACAAATGTAAAAGTCCTAATCCACGTAAAGCGTTATTTTAAGTTATAGAGGTAAACTGCCACCGGAATTAAACGTAATAAGAATAAGGTACATTAAATAGGGCATATAACATATTTCAAAATACAAAATGCACACACTACACTACACTAGCAGCAAACTGATAAAATTTTAACATAAAAAATGAGTTATTGAAGCAAAACTTGAACTATTGTATTTCTAAATAAAAGGAAAACATATTTTTATTCTAAAGTTATTAAAATAGTCTTATTATAACTCCACATGTATAAACATTTAAACAAAATATAAACGCATATATATAAATAAAAAAGCAATTAAAAAAATTAATATTCTTTGTCTTCGTATTTTTGACTACCAGAATTTCTTCTTAAGAAATTATCGTGTGATACTATACGAATAAAACGCTTGACACGTTAGATTTTTCATGTTGAACTGTGTCAGGAGCAATTTTTTTGACATAAAAAACTGAAAGTCTGTTTCTCTCTTTTGTCCATTGGGTACCCGTAAAAGAAAAAAATCTTTCATCGTTCGGACTTTGTGCCTGAATTGCGAAGACAAACTGACATATTGCTAATAACTCCTTTCAACATTTTGTTTTAAAAAAAGACTCTTTCCATTGCTCTTCAGGAAGTAAGTCAAAGTAATGATTGTTTTGCTCCTTTACAAATGAATTTAAAGCAGTAGTGTTCGAAGTTATGTCAACCTTAACGACCAAGATTGCTGTATAATATACAGTATTTAAGTTCGTTTGTTCTTTTTCCTGAAAATTTCGGACAATTTATTGTTCCCGGCGCATTCCGGACAAAACACCTAAATTCCGGACTTGTTCGGACTTTTCTGTACGTCCGGTAACCCTGTGTGGGCTGAAACCATTTTTATTTTAACATGATATTCTCCCCGCAACGTCAATGTCATCCAGTGACGTTACATTAGGGGCGAAATTTTCCCGCTCAATATAGACGAAAATTCCTATCTTTTCCACCTCGACCCTACGCCATTTATCCTATTTACTTTCCACAAAACTTAGAGTTATCAAGCGTTCTAGTTTTACAGTTTCGCAGTTCCTCAGTGGGGATTAACAAAATGTTTTAAATGCCGAACAGCACTTTACAATTACAAGCAAATCGTCTTGCGCAACGTCACCGCTGCCGGCAATTTCACTTAATTATTTGTGTTGGAACGAAGCGCCCTTAAACGTGACTAGAGTGCTTTCTTAAATTTAGTTAAATGATGATGGTTTGTTTTCTTTCTTTTAGGACACTTATTTAAATTTTTTAAATAAATTTTATATTCGTATTTTAAACGGTCAAGGACGGCAAATTAAGGTCTATTTGGACACCCTTTTGCAATGAGCAACCAAACAACATTTTTTCCAAAATTAAATTATGTAACATCACATCTTAGTCTTTGACCTTATGCATAACAGGAACCGACCTTCACCACGTCGCCATCTATTAATCACAAGTATTAAATTAAGCTTTTTATTATAAATATTTTTCCAATACAAACCCAATATTCTTTGGGTTCCATAACAATAAGATCAAATCTTCAGTTAATATTTTCCAATAGAGAGCCATCATTTTTGTGGGATTTTTTTGCGAATATTATTTTGATTGATTAATGTAAGCAAAACCTAAGTTATTTTGTTTTTAAAATGAAGTTCCTACTGTTTGATAGAAAGTAATACCAGAGGAAAACCAAGAGAGAGAGAAGAATATTTCGTACTGATTTCATTCGTAAATACGATTTGCTTTCTATGATGTCCAGAGCTGCCTGCACTTGACTACCGACGTTTAAATAAAGCTGCCACGGGCGTGCGTTGCAGATTTTGGGATATTATAAAAAAATGCTCCAAAATAAAAAACATATGAAAAACAACAATCAAACGGTTGAAAGATTCTCCAAAAATGTAGCCAGGCGTTAAAAGCAGAATAGCCCTTCCGTATAAACGGTATAAAGCACAGTGAGAGTGAGTATTGAGACGCGCCGCGCCGCAGAAAACTCTCTGTGCTTACCGTGTTGCTACCGCACTGGCTATGTCGGAGTGTGAGAATCCCACGCGCCAATCTCGGGGTGTTGCCGTTCGAAAGCCATGGCGTTGTCGAAGAGATAGGTATCCTTCTCTGCGTCTTGGTTTTTCTCTGGTAATACGCATCAAATGGCAAATCGGACGTCAGTTGATAGTGAATGGTTTTATTTACACTCTTAAGAAAATGCTCAGCGAAATAATTTCAAAGCTTATACAGTGACCACATAAAGTCCCCATAAATTCGATATTAATTGAAGGAAAAACACTCGGCTAGAAATATCGTCAATTTTTATTTTTTATTGCGCATTTTTTGGCATAATAAAATGGTATATATCTCATAAAGGAGTTATGGGGTCATTGACAGTCTTTTAAATGGAATGTCACATTTTTTTATTAGGTTTTTGAATTCTGTAAGAAATTCTAAGCATATTTTATGTAACACATTCTATACCGATTTTCAGCTGTTTTCGAGACATTGACGTTTAATGTCAAATAATTCAGATATTTTATTGTTGTCAATTAAGTCAAAGTAAGTAGTAAAGTAATTAAAACGACAGTCTGTATAAGAGTCAGTGTAATTTTGAAACTGATTATTAATAATCTAATTTGTATACAGGGCTTCGTGATTATCCCTAAACATGTTTAAATTGACTGAAATGCAAAGAATTGAACTTTAAACGATGCTAGGATATGGAGACCGAATGCAGACCCAATTGGAGGTTTGACAGCATTTTAATCATAAAAACACAGATCTGCAGATATTTCAATCCACAGTTGGTAGAATGAAACAGAAATTTAAAGACTTTGGACATGTAGGAGACCTTCCAAGGTCCGACAGACCCGCACATTCGAAAGACGTAAAATTAAATATTCTTCTTTCAGTAGAAGAAAATCCTCATAAATCTAACGAATTGTTAGCTCTCGATCACCACGTTGCAGCAAGTTCTGTCAGAAATATTTTAATACCTAATAAATATTATCCCTACAAAATAAAGCTTTTTCATGAATTATATGAAGACGATCCGGATCGAAGAATAAAAGTTTGCGAAACAGTGATGAATATTTGTCATAACGACGGATATTTCATCTGCAAAATAATATTTTCCGATGAAGCTACTTTCTGCCTTAATGGGGGGTAGTCAACAGACAAAACTGTCGATACTGGTTAACAGAAAATCCTCATTAGATGACTGAAGCCCACACAAAATACCGACATTCAGTGAACGTTTGGGCCGGTATCGTGGGAGATCGAGTAATAGGTCCTTGACTGACCAACGCTACTGGGATTTTCTTTAAAACGAACTTGTTTCTGCCTTGGCATTTTTATTTCCAAAGGCAGAGGACAACGACTTACCCGCTGCTGATCTTTGGTATCAACAAGATGCCCAATTTTTTATCGATGTCAGAAGTTATCTGGACACGGTTTTCCATTAGAGATGCATCGGTAGAAAAGATAAATAGAGTGGCTAGCTAGATTTCCATCTTACACATACAGTGTGTCTACGTAAGTTGGCGGCATATGGGAAACTTTTTTATTGTTAATTTTACGAAAAAAAGTTATTCTTTATAAAAAGTTCTGCATGGTCCAAAACCTAAAATGCAGCCATCAGATATCAAATTTTATCAGTCGTATACGAGGTTTGTCAAAAAATGTGTTTTGCTCAAGAGTAAAGTACATTTATTTTCGACAATATCGAAAATTATTATAAAGAAAAGACGTTTAGAATTAAAAATAACTTTGAAATATTCAACATTGTTTATTAACGTTAAAAAACTATTTTTTTCGACATTTTCTCTGCGATAACGTTGAAAATTTAAGTTTGCACATTAACGCATAATTAATCTAGGATGCACTTTCATGTTTTAAAAGTGGTATTTGAAGTAGGATTTGAGAACTGTCAAAACATCGAAAATTCGAAAAAAAGTCAACAATCGTATTTTAAAAAGTAGCACGGTATAAACACTTTTTTTAGGCAGTCTAACAGTGTTTTTCATAGTTTTTAGAGATCCGTATTGTACAGTTTTATGTTTGACAGACGTATTTGTTTACGGAAAGGTAGAAATGCCAAAAACATTAAGCCTGGAAGAGAAAATTGAGATTGTTAATTTAGTAAATGTAATGCATTAATGTGCACACTTCAATTATTGTCAACGTTATCGCAGAGAAAATGTCGAAAATAATTGTCTTTTAATGTAAATAAACAATGTTGAATATTTTAAAGTTATTTTTAATTCTAAACATCTTTTCTTTATAATAATTTTCGATATTGTCGAAAATAAAGGTACTTTACTCTTGAGTAAAAATCACATTTTTTGACAAACCTCGTATACGACTGATAAAATTTGATATCTGATGGTTGCATTTTAGGTTTTGGACCATGCAGAACTTTTTATAAAGAATAACTTTTTTTCGTAAAATTAATAATAAAAAAGTTTCCCATATGCCGCCAACTTACGTAGACACACTGTATATACTATTTCTATGGGGTTACTTAAAAAATCAAATATTCTTTAATAAACCGACAATATCGAAGAACTAAAAAGTCTAATTCGATATGAATGTGTATGTTACATAAAATATGCTTAGAATTTCTTATAGAATTTGAAAACAGTAAAAAATGTGGCGTTCCACTTAAAAAAATTATCCATGACGCCATAACTCCTTTATGAGATATCCTGTATATTATTTTATTATGTCAAAAATGCGCAATTAAAAATAAAAGTTGAGGTCTCAGCATTTTTTCCTTCAGTTAATATCGAATTTATGTGGGATTTTATGCGGTCACGGTGTATGTTGGTCTCTTATTGCAAAAACGAAAATTATATTTGATGATTTTTTTTTTTTTGATCCAGCTGGATAGTGCCAAGAAACAATATTTTAGGCAGTTCTAAAAAATAAAAAAATGTTTAGCTTTTGTTGAGGTTTGTTCTTCAGGCACCCTGGATGTAAGCCTGTCTAGTGAATGACAAGGGCCCAGAAATCGCGAAAGCATGGGATACCTGAACCACAATCAGAAACAATCCTCTTTTCTTTTTTCTTGGCGGTATTTTATTCCATTTGCGAACAATTTATTTTTTGCATTTTTACTATACTCAGCGGGTTATTAATTAACTGAACTTTCTATATTATAAAAATAACAAATACCGAAGTTAGTTTAATATAGACTAACTTAGGAAGCCAAACTGTTAAAGCAAAATTATGAAGCGCGAGACGTATTGCCATAATTTAAAATCTAAAACTAAATCTTGGTTTCATAATTAAATTAAAGCAATTATTTCGAGCAGAAACACACTGAAATCGCAAGTGATAAAGGAGGAGCTCGTCTTGTAAACTAAAACTTTGTAGACGGACGAAATATAACTAAACTATTCAAAACGAGAACTTAGAGTGCTCTGTCTGCACAATGCAGTTAAAAGTACAATTCCGTTGAGTTATGAATGAAGTTAGAATCTGAATGCTATCACGCTCTACCAGCGATGAAATTTAAGTTCTAAATCTTGTCTCGTGTAGCCTAATACGTCTTGTATAATTTATTTCGAGCATCAGTTAGATATGATTGTCTCATTAAAAAGTGTGAATCATATCATTCTCGATTGTGAATAGCATGACCCACTGATGGGCAGAATCGCATTATTTTAAAAATCGAATTATTAGGTTATGAATTATTTTTATAACCGAATTATAATTGAAATTACATTACTACCATACATGATGAGTGATTTTTAATTATTTTGCTCGAAGTTGGCTTTGCATGATTATTTGTGACATTTAAGTTTGATTTGAATTTATGTATTCATAAAGTTTAAAAAACGAAGTAATTTTCGCAGTTATTTGAAGGTAAATTACTATTATTCTCTTTCCGGGAAAGAGTCTTTTGATTGCTATAGAGTGATATTCGCGGGATATGATTTAATTTCTTGCTGACTTTTGACATTTATGAGCCGTAAGAGTTTTGACGAAGCTCAGTTGCCGGATTGGAATGTTTTGCAGTGAAAATGTTCAGGGAAGCTGTACACTAGGTACGAAGTTACTCCCGATCCAATGGTGAGTTCCGCATTGTTGTCAAGTTTACCGTTTTCTTGAAACTAACAGGAACTGTTTTTTTAAGTAGAACGCTCTACTTATATTTTATTCGATTTTCGAATTCAGCTTAACATTTTGAATACTTCTTATTGGGAACGTTCTATCTGAAAGCTAAAAGTTTTTTAGAAAATGGTGGTCAAAAATCGGTATTTAATAGTATTTTACCTTAAAATACCTGTACACGAAAGTTCATCTGAAATGTCTGACATTGTCAATTTCGTTAGGATCATTTAGCAGAAACCCAAAGGATTGAAATTTTAATAATACTGGTTTATGGGGACAGAATGCGAACGTAACAGGAAGATTATAATATTCTTAATCACAAATATCCTGACAGAAATCAATTAACTAAATCTACTGTAAGTAAAGTTTTAAAAATATTTCGGCAAACTGGAAACGTAAAAAACGCTATACGCACTGGACGACCTAAAAGTGCAACAGATGGTGATAGCTCTGAATGTTTTACTCAGTTTCGAGGAAAATCCCCATCTGTCGACCAGAACACTGGCAAAAAAAACAACGTTTCACACATTCTTGTGGGGCCACCTCAAAAATGTTGTTTTTAAAGGTAAGCCAAATGACCTCGATGGTTTAAAGTCAATGATAGAAACAGAATGCAGAAGAATCGGGGAAATTAACATTCTTTTTAACGTTTTGCATATTTTTCCGCAGTATTTGACTTACTGCCAAGAACTACATGGACTTTTAAACATTTGATTTAGTATTCTTCATCAATTTTTAAATTATTTCCTTCTGTATTGTTTATTCTTGTACTAAATATCCAAATAGTATAGCGATTTTTAAGTTTGCAGTTGACGAAATGTTTTAAAAACTTTACTTACAGTAGATTTAGTTAATTCATTTCTATCAGGATATTTGTCATTACAAAAATTACAAACTTCTTGTTGCGTTCGCATTTTGTCCCCATAACCCAGTAGGTATTATTAAAATTTCAATTCTTTGGGTTTGTGTTGAATGATCCATTTTTTTTTATAAATAAACGAAACTGACAATGTCAGTCATATATCAGGTAAACTTTCGTGTACAGGTATTTTAAGGTAAAATACAATAAAATAACGATTTTTGACCACCATTTTCTCAAAAACTTTAGAATAAAATGTTCCCAATAAAAATATTTAGAATTTTAAGCTGAATTCGAAAATCGAATAAAATATAGAGAGCTTTATTAAAAAACAGTTCCTATCAATTTCAGGAAAACCGTAAATTTGACCACAATGCGAAACTCACCATTGGATCGGGCGTAATTTCGTACCTAGTGTACAGCTTCCCTGAACATGTGTGCACAATTTAATAAAAATGAGATGAACGGTTTGCAAGATATTTCGAGGTGTCCACATCTTTGTTACCCACTGTAAGTGCACGTGAGTTAATATAATCTTTCAAATTATCAAGAATCTATTTCATTCTGGACCATCATCAGGGCAGCTCTTTGATGAATAAGATCGATGCAGAAATCTTCGATCATCGAATTAGTACTGGTTTGTTACAATCTTCTGATTAAACAGTTAATCAGCTAACCAGATTAAACAATGACCGAGTAGCTGTCAGGCTCCCGTCATATTAGGGTTCAGTACTATACCATAGGCATCGTTGTGCACATGGGTATTAGGTTATCGACTTATTAAAATTGTATCTCCTTTACGTAAAAAACTGACATACAAACTATGATATTTACTGATAAGTACTCGTATTAGGCATTCAGCTAATTTCAGTAAGTTAAATAACATTCGTATAAAGAAGGGGTTTAAATTATTCTAAAATTCCTGATTTTTAATAGTTGTCATTTCAATCACTTACTTTGGCATTCTTTAAGAAACTTTAATACCTAGTACTGGTTTAAATAAGGATTTTCTAGTTCAGACGTCCCCACATTTTTTCCCCTGTAGACCAATTCTCGAATTATTTTTTTCCGCAGCCTGCCTAATATTGAATTTTCCCAAACCTTATAAAGTCAAGTGTGTTTTTCAGAGCTGACATAGTGCTGCTCAATTTAACAGTTTTTTTTTGTAGCGTGGACTGTTATAAAAAAAGTCTAAAGTTTACAAATTAACCTGTCATGGTCCGAAACACGACCCCGACGGTCACTTACGGGACCTTCCTAAGAACTACCTTGTAAATTTAGCTAAGTAGTTATTACTTATTATAAGTAGCTACTTATTATAAGTATAATAAGTAAGAAGTACATTGTAAAATCACGCAATCTGTTTTCTCATCTGTAATTTACGGAACGCCTAAATTTATGATGACTGAGGGTGAACCCCATTTACATCTCGTGGACGCCCAAAGTTCTTTGTCGCTGACATGGACCCCCTGTAAGTTGAAATCGACCCTGGGTGTCGATATCGACCACTTTGGGAATCATCGTTCTAGTTGATCAGTTAGGTTTTGACAACAAGTTTTTGTATTGTCATTGTTAATATGTCATCATTAAAAACGTATGGGATATTTCAATATTTCAGCGATTTGCTTAGTTTCACAAATTATTTTTTTCCTCGAACTTCTTTCTAAAATTCGTCGTATTACTGTCGAAAATAGTACTAATAATAAACGGACGCTAAATCAACTGGCACGAAATAAGATAATTGCTCTGAAAATCTGAAGTTGGTGCCTTGTCATGAAGGACCCGTTACCAAAGGTGCACAGGAAAACAACCTACTTCCTTACAATAAATTATGATCCATTCCAATGTCATTCATAACTGCTTCCTAGTAGTACATAAGTAAAATTATACAAAACGACTTAGATAGTTCTGTTTTCATTCTCATATTCAATATAAAAAGTTGATATTCAGTCATATTAGTAAATAATAAAGGAAGCAACTCCACTGCCGGCGCCGGTTCCCAAAATATTGATGCATGTATACCGGCGCCGGCACCCGAGTACAAAATTTCTCGGGTGCCGGCATATCTAACCTAAAATAAAAATAGTTACGCCTTTTAAATGATATGTAAACATTGTGTTGTTTTGATTTTGCGTAAAAACTATAAAACATGAAAGTTGGTGATCAATTTTCTTCATGTGAAAATTTTAATTGCGTTTTGGTGGACTACAAGAAAGCCACAAACAATTAGTTTTTGTTGCGTAATAGCAGAACAGTTGAAAATCAAAGACAACGAAATCCTAATACTGTGGTGGATATTAATCCGGCTCTGAAATACTATTACTTGCGGCTAGCCTGTGTTAAAGGTGGAGGACCATTCAAGACAACAAATGAAAAGTCAACAAGGAAGTGTTCCACGTATAAGCAAGGCTGCCAGGCTAGCATTTTCTTGAAAGCAAGTGAACATAAACAATTTCTATGCATCATGGAGCTTGAACAAAATCACGATCATACTTAATCGAAAGCTTATTTCAATTTTCTAGCAAAACAAAAACTAAATTTGCCAGAAAATGTTATACTTTACTACTCAAGAAGCCTTGAAGGCTGGGGCAAATAAAAAAATCATTTTAGATAACTTAATTAGAGAAACAGGTAGTAAAATGACATTGAAGGACCTCACTAATCTTGGAAATCGTAGCAAGACTAAGGCAAAGAATTTTGAAGAATGCATACACATAAATTTTAAGAAATTCATACCATTGTAATGATATTGAGATTTTAGTTGATTAAAATGGGCTTTTCAAGGGACTATTTTTCCACGATGACGGAATGAAAAAATAAATGGAATGTTTTCCAAAGATTATTTTTGTTGATGGTACTATCCTTTATAGTCTCTGGTGGTTCCTATTGCCTGGTAAATCTGTTGCGACGTACATAATAATGGTAGAAGGTGGAAGCGGCTGCGTGAGGTTGTAGCTATTTGCTTGTTGGCGAACGAGGATGAAGATTATTATATTACTCGCAGAATAATAATGGTTATATTTTTGAAGAAAGATTTAAATTTCATTAAAGCTTACACTATGATAAATTAATTATTGTTTTTTGATTGAATTAAGGTATTTAGGCATTAATTTTAGTAGGCATTCCGTCGCATGAGACCGCTCATCCTTCGTTAAAATGGCGAAGGCGCTAAAAAGAGGTAAAAACCCGCTCAAAACCAGCTAAAACCAGCTAAAAAGAGCTAAAAACCAGCTCAAAACCAGTTCAAACCAGCTAAAAACCAGCTAAAACCTTTAGATAGAGAGAGCTCCCTCTCTCTCTCTCTCCCTCTCTCTCTCCCTCTCTCTCTCTCTCTCTCTCTCTCTCTCTCTCTCTCTAGACGTAACATAGACGTAACTTAGACGTAACATAGACGTAACATAGACGTAAAATACTAGTAGCATACATTATATTATATATACCCTTCACGTCTATGTTACGTCTATGTTATGTCTATGTTACGTCTATGTTACGTCTATGTTACGTCTATGTTACGTCTAGAGAGAGAGAGAGAGAGAGGGAGCTCTCTCTATCTAAAGGTTTTAGCTGGTTTTTAGCTGGTTCTAGCTGCTTTTTAGCTGTTTTTAGCTGGTTTTAGCTGGTTTTTAGCTGGTTTGAGCTGGTTTTGAGCTGGTTTTTAGCTCTTTGAAAGAGCTGGTTTTAGCTGGTTTTGAGCTGGTTTTTACCTCTTTTTAGCGCCTTCGCCATTTTAACGAAGGATGAGCGGTCTCATGCGACGGAATGCCTACTAATTTTCTAATGTTACCGGCACCTAGCTCGGCTGCCGGTGCCGGCCTCCATGATGGCTGCCGGCGGCGGCAGTTGAGTCACTTCCAATAATAAAATATTGTTATATAAAATTACCTTCCTTCCAGCACTTTCGTCCCGCCTAAATACACTATCTTAAACAATAGGGTCATATTTTTATTTTCAATTATTACTACACACCACGAAGAAATCCTTCGTAAGAATTAAAATAATAATTTACATTATTCTTTCTTGATAAATCTAAACCAAAAATTAATTCCTACAAACGGTAGATATTCTGAATCTATCAAAAAAAGAAATATTATCTTAAAAGGTACCGGCAAGAGTCAAGTAAGCCATAAAGAAAAAAGTTAAGCTATTAGAAATTCAAGGAATATGTCGGAAATTTCAGACGGAAATGTACGAAAGCAAGTCTCTAGTGTAAAACAAAGAGGCACAACGTAAAACGTCGAGCTAGCAGTTTGAAAAAGCTGCCTCTTGCTGATTGTTCGTCGGATTTAAGGACGAAGAAGACTTTTATAAGGATTAGGCTTTTGTCTTTTAATTTTTTTATATGACTTGGATAATAGAGTTCAAGTTATAAAGTAAAATAACTTCTTTCGATATTTACAGAATACTTTTTAAATTACGACGTAAAAAAAAGACACAAAGATTTGAATCAAATTACCCATATGTGGCAGGCAAATGGTTATTTCAGACAAATCGCTTTTGTCTAGGAAAATGCTATCTGCCTGGGCAAATGACTTCTTTTATTTTTTAATTGCTTAAAGACTAGGCAAATGCGAAGAAAAAGCTATTTTTCTTTAGTAATGTTGCACATGCGGGAATACAAAGTTGCTTTTTTTTAATGCCGCTTCAGACGTTGTAAAATAGGGTGAGGGCACTACAGACGACGGCAATACTGTCAGAACGTTTTTTCGACATTACGAAAAATCAGCAGCAATGTGGATTGCACAGAAATTTAACTAAAAAAATTTCTGTAATTCTTCAACTGCTTTCTTCGGGTCAAAACTTTATGCTTTTCGAGAATATTTGGCAGATACTGCAAAGTATCATTATATAGTTGGTACTATATGCCATCAGGTGTTCATATGTTATTAATACGTGGGGCTGGAATTTGCGAGGACTTTACTTATATTAGTATTGGACAATCTGAAGAGGCATCAGAAGTGGTGTTGCCAGACGTCCCGATTTTATCGGACAGTTCCGATTTCTAAGGGTGTCTCGCGTCCCGATACACTTCAAATCGGGGCGCGATTTGTCCAGATTCTTCAAATTTTATTTTTTTTAAATTCAATAATTTAAATTTCGGTCATTTTATTAAATACTAGTGCAACAAAACAGGATCCCGATTTTTTGCTACAAGTTCCGATTTATAAGCAGTTTTTAAACGTTGATACCCAATTTTAAAGATGTTGGATCTGGCAACCCTAATCAGAAGCTAGAAATAAATGTTCAGATTCACTAAGAAGGTTTAAGATTTAGTACTGGTTTAAATTAAGATCTTATAGTTGATTAGTCATGTTTTGACAGGTTTATGTTCAGTCATTGTTAATAAGTCGTTATTAAGAACTTATGAATTATTGTGATATTTCAGCGATTTACTTGATTTCCAAATGATTTTCACCTTGGAACGAGTTGCCGGAGTTGCTGTAATAAATTTAGATCTATTATTGTTGAAAGTACGTACTAAAATTGTCCTTTTCTTGATAGATTCGTGAAAAAGCTCAGAAATAAGTTCATAGTATAAAACTTAGTTGTCTTATTCTTACACTTGTCAGTTTAAAACTTTTGGTTGTCAAATTAGACCGGACTAGCGTTGGAGAATCTGGCTGAAAGAGTTTTGTAAATTACGAGAACATTACGCGCGAAAGAGAGAACGGACCGCGAATATTGAGGACATACTGAAAAACTTTTTAATTTCATCAGACCCCTTATTTCCTTTATTAGACCGAAATATACTGCGAAAAAAATGTATCTGTTCCCAGAAACCGAAACACTTTTTAAAAAAACTAACGTTGAGTTAGACGATTCTGATAGATCAGTCTCCAGCTTAGATTGTGGAGACTTGGTTAATTAAAGTAGGTTTTTATTATTAGTATTTAAGTCCAACCAACCAATTCACTTAGTTGTTTCAAACCGAAAACAGTATTTTTTTATTTATTTTGTCGAAAGTACTTGTTTTGTGAGCGAGTCATACCTAGTAAGGTACTACGTAGGTCTACATTTAGTACAGTAATAATGTACTCCAATATATGTTATGTTGTTATATGCCACGATTTTTGCAAAACAGCGAACTAAGGTAATGTCCACGATTTTTCGATTTCGTTACACTGTGCGACAAGGCGGCGAATTTAAAGGAAGAGAATTGGCGCTGGAAACCCAGTCATAAATTTTTAAAAATTTCTGAATGCGTTTCCCGCGCCAAGTTTTCTCAGTCGGTAAAGAGGTTAGCTGTTTTGTCAATAAACAATGTTGCAACGGAAATACACTGTTCCGTCTTTTCTCATACCGTTTTATTTTCTTTGGTGGAAAGCGATCATCGTCGCTTTTTTGTTATAGAGTTCGGCTGCAGGTGTCGGTTTTAGACATCTTTGCACACATTTTGTATTTAACAGAATAATGTTGTTTTTTTTTTGACAACATTTCCTGCTGTATTGGTTATAATTTTATAATAACTTTGTAGTTGTTCTCAATTAGTGTGATAGTAAATTATTTGAAACTCTGGAGCGACCCACCGGACTGGATGTGTTGATAAATTATGGGAGGCTTGTTTTAAGTTTGTGTTTTGATTTTTAACCTTTTTTTAAAGGCAAATTCATAATTCTTTATGTTAACATAACATAATATAATAACATAACATATAATAACATAGCCTGTTTCGTTCTGCTTGCAATGTCAAACTAAATTCACGAGTGTATGGTCCATATTTTCCCATATTAAGTAAAAAAATTGCTATTAAATTAAAATACAAATTTTTAGTAAAATAAGTCGTAGGAATTAAAAATAGGTACTTTGAACTATTTTCGGTTTTCACTAAAACCGCTAAAAAAAATTAGGTGTCAAGGTAATACTTACTTCATGTTTGGCTACGCCGCACAGTGTGGTAAATCGACCGTCTAGCGCGACATAATTATTTAAACATTGATTTAATGTTTTTTAATTTCCTATGACATTTTTTAGGAGGGCCATGAATGATTTTTTGCTATAAAATGTAAATAAGAAGTCAGTCATTAAAATGGCTTCAGTTTTTATTAAAAAATGTACCTAATGTTTTAGGAACTTAATTACACAATTATTGATTTCAAAATGCATGAAACATTATTTTAAACTTATTATTAAGTAATAGCTATAAGAATCATGAAAAAATAATAATGTTACTTTTTAGATTCAGATATTAAAATATTAATGAGCAAGATATACACTATACAGGGTATTTGAATGTACGGCTTGGCGTAAGTTTTGTAGCATTGTAAATAATAAATATCATTGTGGGTTTTAAAATAAAATTAAAGAGTTACCAACAGTGTTCAATTAATAATATCATATAATTTCATTTACCACCTAAACAATGAGAACACTTTCAGACTAACTGGATTATGTGCCGAATGATGTTTTATAAAAGCATACACCTGCACCCGGACACGTGTATTTCTTAACTTTTTAGTACTGGTATGGAAATAACACGTTTAAATAAAAACTAATGAGTTGGATAAATTATGAAAACTTTTAGTGCTTAATCAATTATTGTTTTTCTCATTTACCGTATACAGGGTGTGACATTGACTTGGATTTTTAACACCCTATATATTGTTACATTTTTAAGAAATTATCTTTACAAAAATACTTGTTTTTAATGAATAAATTAACAATGTGTGAAACGTACTTAACGTTACTTTTTGTTTCAGTAAAACATTGTTACGCGCAATAGCGTACTTTACAGTTCATAACAAATTTCACTGGTACAGTGTGTTTTTTTATAACTGGAACACTAAGTATCTGTTTTATTATTGAAAATAAAGGGTAGTTTTAAATTGGAAATTTTCTTGGTAAATTGCAACGAACTTAAGCGGTATAACATTTTTTTGTTGACGTAGGTATACAGGATGTGCCAATAAAATCATTTTTTTAAATGAAACACCTTGTATAGTTTTGCATTTTTAAATTCCTTAAAAAATTAGCTGTACAAAAATATCAAACACTATTTGAATATCTTTTGTAGTTCCCGAAATATTTGCGTTTAAAATTTTAAGAAATAAAATTGTCAACATGAAAATGTACTCGTATTAGGAACGACGAACTGATGAAGCTACAAAGTGGGCCATGAATGGATTTCTTTATTTCCAACAGTATAAACTCAAAAATGGTGTTTGGTATTTTTGTACAGCTAATTTTTTAAAAAATTTAAAAATGCAAAAATATACTGGGTGTTCCATTAAAAACAATACTTTATTGGCACACCCTGTATACCGAGGGCGACAAAAAAATCGTTGTAGCTCTTAAGTTCGTTGCAATTTACCAAAAAAAAAAATCCAATTTAAATATGCCCTTTATTATCAATAATAAAAAAGTTACTGAGTGTTCCAGTTATAAAAAACACCCTGTACAATAAATTATTCTTTAATAAATTGGATTGGAAATTTAAATATATTATTATCCAAAATGCTTTACTAATAGACATATATAGGAACGAGCAGCCTACAATAAAAAATGTACCGCTTACCTTTTTAATATATTTAGAACAATATTATCTTTCAACTTTAAATTTTTATTTTTGTTTTTCTGAAAAATTGTAAATATTTCTAAGTATTTCATTGTAAGTGCTAAGAATTTCTCTACTGAGTTAAAATAGAGTAAATATTATAATTTAGGCCCGCAAATTTTGAGATTGATTCAGCAATGTCAAATATCACGCCATACATACATTGTTATCAAAGCTTACTTATTCTATACTGGGCAATGGTGCATATAAAGCGTTTACTTACAACTTCTTTATCAAACTCAAAATGTTGCAAAAATTCTATACATTTT
Source organism: Philopedon plagiatum (assembly GCA_963971165.1). Taxonomy (NCBI): domain Eukaryota; kingdom Metazoa; phylum Arthropoda; class Insecta; order Coleoptera; family Curculionidae; genus Philopedon; species Philopedon plagiatum. The sequence continues at coordinate 19,231,593 of OZ020190.1, read as the reverse complement.
AGCCACAACAACGGTGAGTTAAAGCTATGAAACAATGCTGGTATTTTATTTGGTGAGTTCTCCAAAAAAAAAAAAACAAAAACGCACAGATTTCTTAGTTCTTTTCCGAATTCTAAAAACGAGACGTTAATTCGATTGTAAATAATTCTGAACCTTAGCCTTGGCCAAATGTTAAAGTTATTTAAATTCGAAAAAATTTTAGTTATGATCATCTACAAATTGTGTGGTTTTTTTGTCAAGTCGATAATAACTAAAGAGCTATTCTTAAAGCCACATAAGTCTCGAATGGGCACCTATGAGCAGAAATTTTTTTACTTTTCTATTAAAAGGGATCTTACTCTGTATTTTTTAGAGGGAAACTAAACTAAACTCTGACAAATTTTTTGTGTGCTCTACGAATTAAAAAAAATACATAAATATAATGATACATCGAAAAATCCCCAAATTTCTAGGAGAAGGGCATTAATATTTAAAATGTTTTTATACTGTAAAACAGTTTGATTATTAATAGTATTTATGTAAAAATTTGGTAAAAAATTTGCTAAGTTCTGTGTCATATTTTTTGTTTTGAAAATGATGTACAGAAATGCGTTGATTTTAATCTTAAAATAACACTAAGTTAAGCCCCCTCCCCCTCCCGGAGAACTGTAAATATATATTATATTTTTTGACTGCATTTTTCTTAGTAGGACTGTTTTAGATATAGATTGCTAGACTATGTAAAGAATAATGCAAAATTACATTGGGGGCTTATGTCGTGCTAAATGGTCGATTTAACACACTGTGCGCCGTGACTGGGTCGTTTGGTTCCCCTTAAGCCCGTGACGTCATGCGTTTTAGAAGTGTCGGATATGAGGGTGGTTAGGGAATTTTTTTAAACAAAAAATTGTGCGATTTGAGGGAAAGAAGTAATTAGTATGTCTGTAGAGTATTCCAGGATGCATTTCAATATATGCAGTAAAATTTACAACACCCTGTATAATTCATGTATTAGAGTCAAATTCTTTTATTTCTCCTATTTTTCTGCCCCTTTCTCACTGATTTTGTTGCATGTACTAAAAATATACATAGTATGCGTTTCTTTCGGTAAAATGATCACCCGATTCCGTAAAATGCAGCAATTTTTCAATTTATCTTTATTATAAAAGCTTTGTAAAAACGTCTCAATCTGTTAATAAACAGATTGAGACACTTACCATGTTAAAAGAAGAAATTTTAAAATATTAATTATGAAGCTACGATCAGAGACTTACAGAACTTTCATCTAAATAACTTTCCCTACAAGTGCAGGCTTTGCGCTTTTGAGGTTATCACGACGACAATGCGGACAAATTGTAGGTATTTATTTTTTACAGCTTTAATTGAGCAATAAATAAGAAGTATTCTTTATGTATCGTATAGAAATGTAAAAACAATAATATTATAATAGTGTTATCATTCTTAAAACAATGACAAAAAAAATTACGCCCCAAACTTTCCTGAGAATACTCTGCTATACACAAATGTATTTTTGGTAGACGTAATTTAAACTATAAAGGCGTTTTTAACAAGTCCAGACATGTCATTTATCTGTCTAAGGTCTCTTGTCAGTTTTCAATTTCATTTTCATTTTCAAACATCCTTTATTATTCATAATTAATATTTACAATGCTTTCTTACGACAGTTTTCAAAGTTTCTCGGAAGCTGATAAAAATATTCAATAAGTTGGGTGTAAAATGAAAACAAGGAAATCACTTAAATTCTGTCTAGGTTCTCTCTTTTCTAGATACTTGTAGGGAGGTAAATATTAATCCATAAATGAAGAACATCATCAAGTTTATATTAATTTTCAGATATATTTCAATAACCATCCTTTCATATAGTTTTAAATTACTTTTATATACTTATCTTTTTTATAAGTTTAACGCTTCAAATTACCATATTTATGGCTGTTTCGTATTAAATAAAGTAGCTTTTTATATTGAACTTTTTTATCCGTACTCTATGCTCATACATTATTAATATTGGCTACCTCGCTGTTCCAAATTCTTTCCAACTTTTCAATACATCTTTCAACAGCTTTAATACTAGCAACATAATTGAATATCATGTCACAATTATGTACGTAACTAGAGATAGTCTATAAAATAAAACAAGTCTTTTAAAACTAGTCATGGTTTGTTTTAATTTCAATTTCGAAAATATCGTTTAACTTAAGCAAATCAATACCTCAATAATACCGGGTGGTGATAAAAAATGCGTTCTGTTTGGCAGGTAATAACTTGCCAAATTTTGAGTTATTGTAGAGACTAAAGAAAACAATAAAATACTTTAAACGAAAATATTTTTATTTCATAACCTAGTGCACAACTGAAACTCAAAAGTCAACAATAAAAATTCGCTTCTCCGGCAGCACTTTAGAACATTTCCAGGTATCTATCTGAATATGTGTTCGATTGAACCGACATTTTTTAAAGAAATAGTTCTTAATCTTGGCTTAAACTGTAAATCAGCCCTTGTTGTTAAATGTATGGGCCACACTTCCTCTATTTTGTAGCGAAGTTCTTGCAAATTCCGAAAAGGTTCTCTCCGGCTTTCATACACTGTTTCTGGAAGAGCATTCTATATCGAATAATTCAGAGGGTTGCAATTTGGAGAATTGGAAGGCCACTGATTAGCCCTGGCAAAATACGGAACGTTCTCTGCTAGGAAATTTTGAGTTCGGATAGCTCCATGAGAAGGAGCACTATTTTGAGACAAATCAGCATTTGAGAAATGAAGAGTCATCTAACTTTAAATTGAATTTAAAGCCAAAATAAAACGTTTCTCAACATAGAAACATTAGGTACTAAAATAATATGACAGACCCATAAATGATATTTTATTGTCAAGGTGTTTATTTGTTTTAATGCCGGCCTACTATTAGTGTTTTTAGGTATATAGATATTCGCCGGAAAATAAATTTTTTGCAATTCAAACTTTAAATACTTCCTCATCCTCATAAAAGGATGAAAGTTTGCTTACACATTTTCAGATTTATTCGTGACTAAAATATAAAAGTTACTCTCGATATCTTGGCTACAAGTGAAGGTCCTGACCTTTCAAGAAGGACGCATTTTCTATCGCCACCTTGTAAATACGTAAAAATATTATTTTATACCTTTCAGTGCTTTTCTTTTTGTGAAGTCGGATCATTCTTTGGAAAAAAATATTACAGTATATTTTTGTTGGAATTTTAGTGTACTGCAATTTACTTGGTAACAGGATTGGGTATTAAAATTTTACAGCCAGATTCTCCAACGCTAGCCTGACCTAATTTGATAACCAAAAGTTTTAAACTGACAAGCGTAAGAATAAGACAACTAAGTTTTCTGGTATATATTTGTTTCTGAGATTTTTTACACCTTTATGAAGAAATTGGCAATTTTATTCCGTAGTTTCCACAATAATAGAACTAAATTCATTCAAGCAACCCGCTCCAAGATGAATATCATTTGGAAGCCTAGCAAATCGCAAAATATTGGTATACCTAACTTATAATTTTTTATGACGAATTATTAACAATGACAGGACAAAAACCTGTCAAAATATAACTGATCAACTAGAAGATCTTGATTTAAACCAGTACTAATTCTTAAACATTTTTAGTGAAAAGGAGCGTTAATGCTGACCGAGAAAGCTAGATATAATATTAAAATTTATGAAATATAATATGTCATAGCGTTGAGAAAGTTAAAATTATTGAAGTATTGTAAACTGTAATTTCAAAAGCTATGTAGTCAGAGAATCAGTTAAAAATGTAAGATATCAAAAATGGCAGTAGAGTTGCTTTTCTTTGCGGGGCAGTGTATTCTGTATATAAATATATAAATTAAGGTAAGCTCTTTATTTTAAGAACAAATTAAAACCTCAAAGTTATAATTAGTCAAACGGGTCACGTACAGACATGGAATGTAATACTCTTTGCAAAGTGTCATCCCGGCGTCCTTTTGAAGGGCCCTTTTCCAGTTAGGGCTTCTAATTTCTTACAGAGGTTCAACGAAGCCTTGCGATTGCGACTCCGCAAATGGGTTTTTCCCTCTTTGCATTATCTTTTATCCGAAATAGCTACACACACGGAATTACAGTTCTCCGTCACGTTTTGTGTTTGTGCGAATTCCAATATGAATGTCGGAAAAACCGCTCTTTTACTAGTTTGGAATTTAAAGAGCAAATTAAATTGATTTAAAATTTTCATAACGAAACGAACATTTTAAAAAGTTGTTAAATTTCCAGGCGCATTTTATTAGACAAACTAGACTATTGGATTGCTAAAAATTTTTAATTTTTCAGGACAGTTCCCGATTAAGCAAGAAATGGTAAAAATTAAACAAAAATTTATTATAGAAATCACTATTTCTTAACATCTTTTTGTAACACCCTGTATAATTACTCAATCAATAATAAACAAATATTTATTTGGAATGGGGGGTCAGGTTTTGTGACTTATTATTAGGTAGTGGGTTGAAAAAAATATGAAAAAGCGTAAAAAGGGAGAGGGAGGGGTCAAAATTGCGTAAATTTTACATGACGTATTTTATGGATGGTCCGTTTATTGACTTTCAGCAAGACGAGATAGAGCCGTTCATTCGTAACTAATCGCTATCGTTAAGGTTTTCGGGGTCGTCTGTATTCCACCGAGTAAACCTGTGAAAAGAATCCATTTTTACACACACTTGGCTCTAACTAACCATTTCTCAAAGATTATGAATAAAAATCCTTTTAAGAAAAACCAAAAATCCCTTCAAATTTTACTCTACCCGTATATTCCCATCTGTCTGAAACGATACACACAAAACGCCTTCACAAATCTTTAAATCATGAATGAATGATCCAGACGACCCTACGTGCTGGGGTTTGATGTAAAAGCGACGTTTCCACTCTCACTCTAAATTTCGTCACCATACAATGGAAATAAATTACTACAAATTTATTATGACGAAAAATAATGCTCAAGAAGTATTGGGTCAGATTATAAGTAATTTGGAATCTCTGATCAGAGAAAAACCAAGACCGAGAGAAGAATATCTCGTTCTGATTTCATTCATAAATACGATTTGCTTTCTATGACCTCCAAAGCGGCCTGACGCACTCGACTACCGACGTTTAAATAAAGCTGCAACGGGCGTGCGTTGCAGATTTTAAATTATTATAAAAAAATGCTGCAAAATAAAAAACACATATGAAAAACAACAATCAAAAGTTTAAAAGATTCTCCAAAAATGTAGCCACACGTTGAAAACAGAATAGCCCATCCGTATAAACGGTATAAAGCACAGTGAGAGTGAGTCGCAGAAAACTCTGCTGTGTTGCAACTTGCCGTGTTGCTACCGCACTGGCTATGTCGGGTTTGGTATCACCGCGGTGTATTGTGAGAATCCCACGTGCGAATCTCGGGGTGTTGCCGTTTGAAGGCCATGGCGTTGTCGAGCTGTCCTGGTTTTTCTCTGCTCTGATCTCACTAAAATGTGATTATACATCTCGGCCTGGCTTCTAAATCTATGATTTTCGACCGTTCTTAGCAAAACTAAACCTAACCGATACATTTTATTTGTAAAATCCAGCTGCATAAGAAATTTTCAATAATAACATGTCATTGCCAACATATAAATCATTTTCTGTGGATCCCCAATTTTAGAATTAAATTGATTTAGTTTATTATATTGTTTTTAATTTCCGCCTGCAAAATAAAACTCTTATATACACATTAAAATAATGCAGGATTTAAAATCCATCACAAACATAAATTGGGTTGTCGTATCTTGATTTATAATCATGTTACCACCAAAGCTTTATGCAAAAACGCCACTTTGCATATTTTTTCTTTTGTAGTTGCTATCCCCTTTATTTCGTCCTTCGATAACGAGCATTTGAAATTTGCATACTTTTGTCTTGTAAATGTTTTTAAAACAATGCCATGGAAAATAGAGGTTTAGTTCTTTAAAAGCGGCATCTTCATTTTCATTGGCGTAGTAAAATGGCTAAATAACAATCTAATTGCACTGTAAGAAAAAAGAAAAGATACCTACGCATGATACTCCACAGAGAACAACCGGTTAGAAATGTTAAGGGGGTGTTAATTGGTCGCAACATCCGTGACGTTATACCTATATTATATTATTTTTGCTTCAAAATGCATTATAAAACAATTATTTGAAATAGATCCTCTTCTTTCTGAGATATTCGTGTAGAGTCAAGTTTGAAAGTAAAATAGCTTCAAATCCTACAACGCCATGCGTATCATGTTTTCTCAGATTATGGAGGAATGAAAAATCCTGAGTTTTTTATCTTTGTAATAAAATACTAATTTATTTTGCATAGTGCGTTTTTTTTTAAACAATGACCCCAGATGAACGAATAGAAGTGCGACTTATCCCTACCTACCTTAAGAGTTTTCTTATCGGTTAATAGGTTATTTATTTGGCAATTTTGTACCTATACAGATACATAGAGGCAATTATGGCTCTTAAGATATTATTACATACTTACTTTTACTGCTGTGTTTCTATCAAATAACAGTAGCTTTTTAAACTTGGAGTATTATCTACTTTTAGGCTTTAAAATTAGTAATCTGCTCGGTTTAATTTTATTAGCGGCGAAAGCGGGAATTCAGGTAAGTAAAGTAATATCAAAGATTTTTCATTTCAAAATAAAAATGAGTTTGATGTCTAAATTCATAAAAGTGAGATAATTTCGTCTTTAAGGAAAAAGTAATAAGGGGAAAACGTCTCACTTAATCTTAGTTTAAGGTATTTTGGAGGTGAAAATTATGGGATTACGACGGGCATATTTTTATATCAACAATTTTTTCCTAAAGATGAGATACTGTATTTTATGCGATATTTTTTAGTAGAACGAATTTTTATAAAATCTCTCTTAATCTTGATTATACTTAAATACGAGGGTTCATAGATATTTTAGATTTTACGGATTATACACTGCTCAAAAAAATTAGGGGAACACTTCCTTATACCCCTGGGACATTTTATGTGGCAAAGATATACAGATGAAACGTACATATTTTAAAAGATATACATTTGTTTCTAAGAAATCGAATAATATTACATTCAACTAATTATTTATTCCTATGATAAGATTAACAATTTAAAAAAGTACGAAAAACAAAATGAAGATGCAAGAATTTTCTATGGGTAGCGATGCGCTATTTGAGTCTATTAGTATCGCATATTATGTCCTCCAGCACTACGAAATCCTTCTTGGCATTTCCTTGGCATACTTCGCACGAGCCTTCGAATCATGTGGTATACTGTCCCACTCTTCGACTAGGGCTTCTGTTAGTTGCTGAAGGATCTGATCTGAATTTGGACGGCATCGAATACGTCTGTCCCACATATTCCAGAAGTATTTAGTGGGGTTAAGGTCGGGGCCCAACGATAGCCAATCCATTGTATGAATTTCATGCTCGTTAAGAAAATCTACAGTAATTGCAGCAGTAGGTATATATTGCATTATCCTGCATGAAGAGAAGATCAATGCCTGTACCTTATACGGAAGGAATAACGTGATCTGACAGAATGATATAATGGTATATGGAAGTTGAAGGATCCAGATTGAAATCGTATTTGAAAGAAACATTTTTTTAAATTTTTCGGAATGTTACACGCGTCTGGAAAATCTCATTTTCGGGGGAATCAAACCGCCCTTTTTATCGCCTCAACTCTGTCAAAATCGAATTCTACACACGATTGAAAAAGTAGCAATTTTAGGCCATCTTTCGCAAATTTCTCAAGAATTATAAGAAAATTGTTAGTCACTTCTGGGATTTTCTTGAAAATCCATTACCAGGGTATTGGGGGCACGAGAAACACAAAAATATCCTCCGTTTGATCTTATCTCCGTTATAAATCCACTTTTCCCGTATTTTGTAGGGATGGCGAATATATGCTTGAAAAACGAAGCTTTTCGCGGTTTCGTTATTCGATTGAAAAATATTCATTTTACACCATATCCAACATTTGTTAATATAGCTTAACTTAGTAACTTTTTACTGACTTTCGCGATAATTCTTCGCGATTTTCAGCGATCCATTTGAAACATCCCGGTACATGTGACCTTTCGGGGTGATTCTAGACATATATAAAGTTGAACAATTGCGACAGTTTACCTTATACCTTGCAGGTGTTAAATATACCTTGCAGGTGTTAAACTTCCTGGTATCACTACCAGATCTGTTTTCATCCAAACTAATTCCACCCCAGACCATATTACCGAAGCGTCTCCAAATCTGGATACTTCTTGCATAACAGTAGTGGAGTAGCGTTCATTGTGACGTCTATACATACCGGGTATCACATGGCAATCATAATAGATTTAAAATTGGAGATATATTCTTAAAAGTGGATGGGTTTGACGGTAGACTCCAAAGTACATCCCCTGAAATTCCGTGCGCATGTCTAGCACGCGCGCAATGCACGTGGTACGTAAATAATAATATAAATAATTCTAAATATGCTATTTAATCTATTTATAATATCTATTTTTAAGATTTTACTCTGGGCACCAAAATATTTCCTCACTCCAACTCTGATTTTTACGTCATGAAACCTTGAAGTCCGGGCTGTACTCATCACTACCATTTTTTTTGTTGTTGCTAATTATTTGCTATAAATCAATGACTTTCAGGTAAGGATACATCAAAGAGACCTAAAATTCATTAAATAAATCAAAATTTGCGCCCTGCAAAAATTTAGCTGGCATTGTATGGCATTAAAAGGAAAAGTGCAAAATAAAACTTTAATTGCTTGGATGGATTTGTGACATATTAATTTTGTTACAGTGTTTCCGAATTTCACTATTTACCTTTCTTAAACATTGACTAAATGATTCCTGTATTTGGGGGAAATTGTTTTCGGCACTTTTAGTTCAAGTTGACTTGGTGGAATTACTTTGCCTTCGTGCTTCGATCATGTTATATGGGTTGCCTTTGTTTTTGACTGGGATCAGAGACGTTTTAATTTAGTTAAATTGAATATTTTTACCTTGTCTAAATCTCTTTATTTCTTGTTTCAATAGGTCGCTTTGGGTTAGTTGTGATTTTATTATATTTATCGTTTAATATTTTTACGTTTCTCGTAATTTTGACTAATGGTAGAGGGTGGGATTTGGTTGACTGATTGTTAATTAATTTAAGATTTGAACCGCTTATCGGAGCGTTATTTAGTTTTGACAAGACAGTTGAATTTTGTCATAGTGCCTTGCCCATTTTCACTAATTACTCTTAGTAAAAGTGGCTATTTAACTCCTACCTTGGTTGTAGCACTCTGCCTCCAAGCTACGATTACGCTGTATGAGTTTGTTGTTGTCTTGTTTCCAATTTGTGTCCTAGGAGTTTTAATTTAATTGATTGCCCTTTTATCTCGCCTAAGTCTTCTCGTTTCCTGGCTTTAGTGGATTGTAGTGTGGGGGTCCATAAGTTGATTTAGCCTTTTTTTCTCTTGGCCCTGAATTTCTTCATTTTGTCATCCTGAGCAAGTTCTCACTGCTGATGAAAGGTTGCAGTTAATTTAGTTATCGCTAATTGACAGGTTTTACTCACCTTTTTCTTCCCAGATGTCGGAAAATATATTGCTTACTTTTCTAACCTTCCTTACTTTTGAGAACCGTCAGTCGAGTTTTGACAGCTCCCGTCTATTCGCTTTAGCGATTTGGTAATTAAAGTAGGAAGATCCAGCGGCTTGGGGTGCATGAGTGGTCCTAGAGCGCGTTTTTTGACGCCGCGCCGCGAGTTTATAAACGTTGCTGCCGGTCACAAGTTGCAAGTTGGTATGGCGATTTGACGATTGGAGTAGGAGAGGCTGGCGCCACTTTGGTTTACCTGAGTAATTGCACTTATTACCTTCCGTTGGAAGTGTAGTGTTTCTGTTTCCTTAACTGCTGAGCTTCTGTGTGATTATTTTCGGGGCATGACAGGAAATCGATTGAGGTTCATCGGCCATTTTGGAGTTTAGCCGTGTCACTTTTTATTTGGCAGTCAGGAGGTCATCGGCTCAGGGATGCCATTTTTTGGGCACATTTTGAATTAAATCTGAGACCGAGATTTTAATTCTTGGAATTCATCTACCCAGTGTAGATATTTAAGTCCTTGATTTGACGTGACGCCAAAAGGCTATTACCATCTATATGGCACGGAATACCCAGCGTACTTAAGGCAGTCCGTTTTATTTTTTTTCGTTAAATATAGCATATAAAACCTCACATCCTTATCGGGATACCAAATATGTGTTTCCATCTTTAACCGGATGAACCAAATCTTGAAAACTTGTGATCGTATTTGGAATGAAAAACCCTTTAAAATAAGTTGCCACATGACTACGTTGGCATTTAAAAAGTTTACGATGACGTCACAATTTTAAGAACTGTCAAAGTTTAAGAAAAAAATATTAACAGAATGTGCAAAAATAACAATTTAAGTTGACGTGGTTTTACATATTTAAAGAAAATTTGCTCGGTTTGTAGATATTTTGGTGTTTCTAGACTTTTTTGCCACACTGTATGTCTTTTGTATGGTCATGTGATGTGTCTACACCGTTGGTTTCCTTTAGTAAATCATTGAGAAACAACAGTTAATAAGACTAAAATAGTGGGAATGGAAGCTGATCATTCCTCATAACTCTGCGTCTAACTTTTATGAATTTTGTTTGGTTATCGTTAGCTTGCTGTTTTCTATTAGAATATAAAATACGTTATTTAGGTTTGGACCTTTTAATTTTTCCATTTTCTTACAATAAAACAATAAAAATGAATATAACTTTGCAACGATAATGAAGGTCCATGGATATTATCTGGCTTTGTTAATTATAATTTTAAATTTAACAAAATTATTTTTGGCGAAATTTAAATAACATTAAATTTTAATTCAACTTATAAAACGGTATAATCAAAGAAACTGGGAGTTATTAATACAGTTGGTTGTTCTTATCGCGTATTGATTGGTTTAACAAGCAAAACATAATTAATTGAGGAGGATAGATTAACATTTGCCCCCTCTGTATATTGGTTAAATTTATAGAAATGAAAAAAGTAGCCTTTAGCAAACAAGAATTTTATCATTCAATAATGTTAATTTAATAACTATAATGTTATATGGTTTTCAAATAATTTTTCGTTTCACAGAGCCAATATTTGTGCAACCCCTCTGCATATAAGTTGCTATGTCTGTCTCATATGAAGGAGCTAAGAAACTCACAAGTAAAGCTTAATATATGCTTTTAAGGCCGATTGTCGTTTGCCAAAAATATTATATTTTACAAGGATCATTGCAACTTAAATTTAATGAAGAAAGAAATTTAAATTGCAATTTTGTCGATGAAAAATGATCTGAAATTCAATATCTTATCATTTTGATGTTTGACCTGTATTTAAAATTGCACTCAGCAAAATTTCCGTTGGTATATGTATTTGAACTCAATGTATGTAAATAGAAAAAGATTGAGGGCACTCTTGCTGATATCCCATGATGTTATCAAGTATTGCGTTCGTTCTCTTTTTGAGGGAAATTTAATTTATTAAATTTCATATACCTAGAAGAACAAAATATATTTTGTCTTCTATTCTATATATAAATATATAGAAAATGGGGAATTTTCTTCGGTCGATATATTTAATATGTGTAGGAAAATGCAAAAGCTTTAATTCTATCGCTGGTGCAAAACACAAGACCGTAAAATGACAAATAAAATAAAATAAAATAAAGCAGGACTATTCTTTTTGATTCTGGTCTGGGTGACCTACTGCTATCGCGATTTCTAGGCCCTTACCCTTCATCAGGCAGGCTCACACCCAGAGTGGCTGACGAACAGACCACACTTTGACCAAAATCACCAAGAGACCTTATATCCAAGACGATCTTACTTATTAGTTCTATAATTATTCTGCAAAATACATGCTTAAATTGCCCTTTTTATGTATGAATTTGCAAAAAAATAAATTCATAGTAAAAACTACACTCCGAATTTTGCTACACCCGGTATAGGGTCTACATATTAACTGAGAGCCTTGTAGTGCTCTATCAAAAAAGTGTGGGAGCACCTTAACCTAACTTCTCAAACATGAGTAGACCTAAAGCCACAACAACGTTTGCTTACAAAATCCTTTTCACCAGACAAGAAGCAAAAAACTCTTCAGTACCACCAATCGAACCCGTACGTAATTATTTATTCTTAATGATAGCGTTATGGACGTTGTTTATATTGCGATACGCCATTAAATTTGATTATCCCGAACACCTTCTGAATCAAAGTTTGGAAATTAATCCATAAACCAAGTAACGCTTCTCGATACCTAAAACATAAAGCTGCACTTGGGTAAAACTTAAATTGGAAAACTCTTTAATACCTTCGCATTAAACTTTGTTTATTGAGTTAACAAAGATCGGATTCAGGTATACGTGAACCTAAGCCCCGTTCTATTGTACATAAAATGTTGGGCTACCCATAATTTACTTTTAACGTGCAATACTGTGAAAGTTACTGCTATAGGACGTTAAATTAAATCCTAAAAAATAAATTACAATAAACTAATAGACTTTTGTTGTAGTATAACAACTAAAATATACCTAAATGTTACGTCTGCGCCATTCACTGGATGGAAAGTTTTTGCGCCATCCTACGGTTATTCTCCTAACTTCTCAATCTTTAAAGGGAAACCAAATCTTTCCCAGCAAGCATATTATCAGAGACTATACATTATTTATAGTATCTGATAATATCAAAGATCAAAGTAGTAGCTATATATTATATGAGTAACATGTTTAATAAATACCATGGATCTTTGTAAATAAAACAATATTACTAAACTATGTTATCCGATATGGATTTGGACCCCTTTTGGGTCCGTGTTTTTGAAAATTACGTTTTCGATATTGTTTCACAGATCTCAGTCGGCTTGAACTAAAGGTGTTTAACAACAATAATTGTAAGAAAAATAAATCGGTTGAAATTTTCTACGTTGCCTATCTTAAATTTGTGCTTGACCACACCTCCATACCCTCAGCAAACCTCTCACGCGGTTCATCTTTTCTTAACAAATAAATGAAAAAAATCTTATAAAATGTAATTCACAACATCGAGAGAAGTGCCTGCAATGCAGCGGAAAATGAATTTTAAGCTGATATTCGTAGTTTCCAGCACCTCTGTTCCAAAAAGCAGAAACACCAAAGCCATATTAACAAAAACCTTTAGGACCATAAATAAAATATGAGTTTAATCGAATAAGATTTGTGCTCCAGATAAATTCAAATTGACTGATAAAGTTTAGCAAAGTCATTAAACACTGAAGTTGCATGTGTCGATTTTTAAAATGTCTGTTTAATTTTTTTTTTTAATTAATACATACTACTTTGCTGTAGTTGATACTCATGTTCTTTTAATCCTTAAAATAATGCTCGATCTTTCCTTTGGGCTTCTTTTTCTGTTGATCTTTTTTAATTTGTAGCTTCTATAAGTTTTTTCATATCCTTTCATTTTCACACGCCTGTCTTCTTTTCTCGTCTGTTCTTGTTGTTAATGTCCTCAAAGGAAAATGCTTTCTTCGTCTTTTTCTATACTTTTCTTGGCGTATTTTTATTACTTTCTTTTTTGTTCATATTTACTGAAATAAAACAATAGAACATGGTACTTATTTTATAAACCATTTTTAAATCAACAGTTTTTAAAGATTCCTATACGCTTTTCATCCTTTCATAATCTCGAGAAGGTCCGAATGTTCTTGTCCTTTTCTATTTATTACTTTTATACTTCCCTTCTTCTTTGTTAATACATTTTGCGAGGGCAACTGATTTACAGATAAAATAGTGCACAATATTTGGAAACAATTGAGTTTGTTTTGACCTCGCAATGGAAAAATTCTATTGCTACGATAAAAGTACGACTTATGTAACATTTCTTTTAAGCTACCACTGACTTTTATACTGTAATTTTGTGTGTAAATAATTTATTTCAATTTGTTACGTTTTTATTTCTGATATAACGTTTTTTGTGACAGATCCATTTACACAAATTTTGTGTTCCGCTATTATTTTCACATTTCCTTTATATTTTATTCTTCTCTATGCTTACACTTTTCTTTATTACAATATAAAAAGAAAACACAATTGCGTGCGAAGCATAAATTATAAATTACATTATGTAAAAAAAGCAATTTCAAAAGATGCATAAGTAGACAGAGTAATCAGAGGCGTACTAAACAAATTAAAACTGAACCCCTGGATTTACTGAAAGATTTTAGTACCGGTTTAAAAATAATTTATTATTGGCGATCGAGAGGGATCCGACGTACTCGGCCTTACTCCTACTGTAACAAACCTGGTCGACACTAAGCACCACCTTGCGTGCCATGTCCACGCGAATGCTCATCCTCCGGTAAGACGCCTCAAACTCCGCCGTAAGACGGTAGATCTCGGCCTCCGGTGGAGGAGCTTGCAATTCGCGATCTGTCACGTACTTCTTTGGGTGCATTTTACGCTCATGCCCCCTTACACTCGCGAAGGTTTCAAAGGGCCTAGAGCAGTAAAGGCATCGTCCCCTATCTCGGCAAGTTCTCAGTCCGGCGAGCTTACCTTGACTGGTGAACGGCTCTCTGCACACGTCACAGTTGAAGGCTTGGATGGGCAGAGCACCGGGATTAAAATTCTCGGGCTCGAGCATAGCCTTTGTTAGTCCACCATCCGTTTTTTCCCGTTGCCCACATGCGTTTTTAATGGGCTTAGGCCCGGAAGCTGAGGGGGCTTTCGGGCCTGTATGCGTTCTAGGTGACGGGGACAAAAGAGTTTCCCTCAGGTCTTGACTGCCGGTGTTAGGGGCAGCACCTGAATTGACACCAGCCGCCCGCCTATCGGTTGGCGCGTGGGAGACTCAGTTTACCCGGATCCCTACCGCCGTTCTTGGAGGGGTTGATCCTTATGAAGCGCTTCATGGTTTCCCCGAAAGTACTACCACGATACGCTCGTAACCCAGAATTTAGCCGTTGGCTAGGCATGTGGTGAATTTTAACCACCGGACGTATCTGGGCCTTTAAGGATTTTCCACCAAATGAATTTTTACGTCACCTTGTGTTTGATCTTGGTTTAACCACTTGAGTTGCATAAAGACACATGGAATATTCGCTTAACTACTCGATCCTTAAGAGAGTCCAGTGGCGTGAGGTCGGGAGACCTAGCCGGTCAGTTATTAATGGAGTTTCCAAAGCGGAAGATGAGCTTTTCCGGGAGTAACTCTCTAACGACTTCCATAGGCGGTCGGGCTTATGTGTGGTGACCTCATTTTGCTGAAACCATGTATCTTGATTAAAGCCATCAAATTATTGTAGCCGAGGTAGCAAGAAGTCCCGAAACATCACACAATAACGATCGTTGTTTAAGTATGGGCTACGCCGCGTCGGTTCCCAAAAAACTACGGACTGATGATTCCTGAGGCCGGTATCGCACAGCACACAGTTACCTTTGGACTCTGTAGGGGCTTTTCGTGGTTCTGCTGTGGATTGTCTGTCGCTCAATAGTGACAATTTTGCATATTAACTGCACCTGAAAGGTATTGCGTATCGTCACTGAACAGAATATTATTAATTCGGTTGTTGAAAAAAAAAATGGCCCATCATTGTTTCAGCCAAAGAACGATGGTTCATTTATATATTTATATATGGTACATTTGGGTTCAATTCTTGCACAATTTGGATGTTCTATAGATAAAACTTCAAATGTTTTTCTTAAAATTGTGTGTACAGATGATCTGTGCATTTGCAAAGTTTGTGATATTTTACGAATTCATCCACTTGGATTTCGAATAATCGCGGCACGCACAGTCTCAACATTTTCAAAAGTAGTTGCAGTCCTTGGACGGCCACAGGCTTTCACTTTCCAGCTGACGATGTTTCTCTAAACCTTCGCATCCACGATTCTACCAAATTTTTACTTGGGAGGTCCTCCAAACGCCTAATATTGAACCTCGGTACGATGCGTTTATTTTTCTCGAAAACAATCAGAGGGGGAGCAATCGAATTTTTTGGGTTGATAGAGGAATAGTGCAAATAGCTTCGGAAAAAATTCAGTTATACAGGATGTTTCGTTTTGGGACCATTAAAAGTTAAAGTCGGAATATCTGCGATTTCCGTTGAAATCGGGTACAGGTCGCAAAAGTCAATTAAATCGAAGTGAATTTTCGGAGGTTATAGAAGACCCGGAGCTTCAAAATTCTATTGAAACTGGTGAGGATCGGAAAATGGCAAGTCATTTTTTGAATTTTTTTAGGTCGAAAAATACCATTTGCAGACCCCTCTTTGGTACCTAATAACTCGAAAATAAAACGCCAAATCGAAAAATGTAATCATACGTGAAACTTTAGAGTCCCAAATACTTTCTTTCTGCAATACATTTTCAAGCGTAAAATCACTGGAAAATGAATATATTTGGGAAAACCTGGAAATTTCGATTTTTGATCCAAATATTTCACGGTTTCTAATTTTTTGTGGGGTTCAATGGTCGTTGTTGGTTCAAATTAAAATACCATATAAGTCATCAGAAAGACTGCGTCGAAATACATGATATACATATTTCTTAGTTTATTTATTTTTCATAGGAAGGGGGAAATCGCCCATTTAAATTTAGATTTTTTGACTTTTTTGTCCTCGACATTGGTATATTTGAGTCACTCTGTCTTTTTTCCTATCTAATTTTTTCCCAATTTTTCAATACTATCTTACAAAGGGATAATCACACTTTAAAATGAGTACCGAATGGGTCATCCAGGAGCGTATTTAAGGGGCGAAAACAGAATGTTCTTGATTTGTCCCGAAAAATCCTATTTGTAGCCGGCATTATTCCACATTATGATTCTTTTTGGGTTTATTTGATCCGCTAATTATCTAAGAATACCTCCCGCTAATTTAAATCGTTTATTTTTTCGTTAAACTTACGAAGTTAGGTTTATTTGAATCAATAACATACAAAATTTGAAAATTCTTGAATTTTCGAAGACTGCCACGAAAAAAAGGAATTGCAGTTTATTTACTTGAAACTATTAAGATACGACGTGTCAAAATTTCGCAAAAATGCCAGTTTGTATTGCAAAATAGAAAGGTTCCTGGACCGATTTCAGTTTGAAATATACATGAACAAGATTTTAGGAACCTTCTACTTTAGGAGCAGGGATATTTCATTGGATGAGTTACCCATTAAATGCCATTTTTATTGATTTTCCGATGACCCTACAACACTGGAATTCTCAATGTACTCATTATGAGTCATAACAACACTTTTGACGACACAGCCAATGGGATCATGTCGAGGGTCACGTTTTACAAGTTTCGAAATTCGCACGAAAATTTACAGTACAAAATCTCTTTTTTTTGTTAACAAAGACCAAAAAACAATGGATAACAGCAACTGCCATAAACATTTAATTTATGTAAAGAATATATAAAAAATATTTCGGATTTATTTGGATTGTATGCATATTCCCTATTGTTGGTTACTTTAATATTTTTATTATAAAACATGTCCTCTCAGAGAATGCGCACTCAAATTGCGGATGGCACTTTTGACCAAAATGCACCTGTGTTTAGTTTATTTGACTGTACTAGGTTTTTTGAACAATGATGGGACAAGAAGTTTTTAAAACCTAACTGACCAAGTATGGAATATTTTTAATTAATCCTGGGGAATGCTTTTAGGAGCTAATTTTTACATAGCACATAGTACCTACACAGTAAAAAATCCAGTTGATTAACCACAAGAGATGTCTGATTTTATTGGCCGGATTAAATTTCTTGATTTAATTTGTAATTATTTTCTAAATCAGTTTCATAATCTTCGTTATGATTCAAACAAATTACTCATTCTCGATTACTTTAAATCGATACTGATCAAATGCATAAAAAAGACAAACATTTTAAATCATATTTCCTTGTTAAAATAATCACAATAATCAGTATCAATCCACTACTGACTAAAAATACTCAAACTTCTAAACCAAGCCGCCAACACATGCGCAGTACGCAACCTTTTAATCACAAGGGAGTACCGATATCCATCCACCCCGCTGCAATCTGCAAAAATTCCATTTAATCGGCAGTAGGTATGGCGGTTTCTGTGGTAGTGCAATGTGCAATGTGAGGTTATAACGAATGAAGTGGTCAACCTGTTCTAAAATTTTACGAATATTCTTTTAAAAACTTTGTTGTTACATCATGTTGGTGAAATTATGTTTCAAAAACAAAAGAAATACGCAAAAATCTCAGATCTTGAATCCAATCCCTTGGGGGAACTCATGCACCAATGTAAGTTATTTTCCATGTATTTTCAAAGAAAAGATTTGTCATGCCAGGTCTTCATTAGTGTTTTATGTATTTATTTACAGATGAGTAAATAATTTTCGTGTTTTTACTTCATATAATTATTTTCAACTGTTAAACTGTAAAAAAAAATTATTAAATTTTAAATCAAATTCAACCCAATTTTGACTAAATCCAGGTCCACGCCTCACCTCCCCGGATTTTTGTTTATGATATGGGACAAACAATTCCCATGCTTTGGGAATTTGCATTACCTATCTTTTATATAATTTCATCTGTTTGCTTTAATGTGTTCCCTTTTCTTATGTATTATAGTATTGTCATTTAATAAATAAAATCGACGCCCTAATCAGGTACTTTATAGGGCGGAGAGGGGAAGGGCGGTGCTACTGATGATTGCATATCAATCACATTGGATTTAAGATTTAATAAAAAATGATTAGAGTATTATGGAAATTTAATCATTATGGAAGAAAATTTTAATAAAAATTGATTTAGATGTAATCAGAATTAATTGTTAGGTTAATCAATTTTGAATAAGAAAATTTAATCACAGATCCTTCGATTTAATCAATATGCAGTGTTAATTTTTTCAATCAATCTGGCGTGGACCTGGATTTAGTCAAGATTGGGTTGAATTTGATTTAAAATTTAATCATTTTTTTTACAGTGTACTATATGAAAAATAATTATCTAGTTTTAAGATGTTCTTAAAACTCTTTAATAATAA
Organism: Philopedon plagiatum; assembly: GCA_963971165.1. Taxonomy (NCBI): domain Eukaryota; kingdom Metazoa; phylum Arthropoda; class Insecta; order Coleoptera; family Curculionidae; genus Philopedon; species Philopedon plagiatum. The sequence continues at coordinate 19,212,541 of OZ020190.1, read as the reverse complement.
AAACATTAAAAGATTTGTTAAAAAAAATGTAAGATAAAAATTAAATTAGTACGTCACTGATAAAACAAAATAAGAATAAATGTTGTCATTCGCAACAACAGTTTGAACACAAAAGAATTCTGACGTGCATTATTCTGTTTCTCAGGTTATTTCCCCAGGCCCATGTAATCACGTTGAGAATATAATCTGGAGAACAGGAGCAAGCGAAGGACATCAGGATGACTTATTTAGTGAGATTCTCGATCTGGAAGCGCCTTACGAACTTCATATTCCACACAGTTGTGGAGAATCTCCCTAGGCATACACTAACAAGCTTGGTCTGGATTAAGATTGGGATATTGCTATTTAAACGGGAATTTTGAGGCAGTTTCTGACTTTGCCGATTGTTTACTTTAATCGGGGAATTTCAATAAGATAATATTAGTATTTGATGAAGCATAAAGTGCTTACGTTCTTAATTAACATTTAGTTTACATTTGTTTGTTCATTTTACATTAATTAGTTAATTCGATTAATTTTGGATTTATGCTAATAGAAAATGTCCAAAGGAAACATTTTAAAAACAGCGGCTTTTTATCCATTAAAAATTGGATTTCCTTTATCTAGAAATGGCGTTACTCTGGGATAAATATGAACATTCTTATTAAGCTGTTATAATATGTAAGATAGGTTTTTATTAGCATTTGTTAAAAAACATAAAAAGTGACCTCTGTAGTTTGTCAGTAAAGGTAGTAGTAGTAGTAACTCCTTTTCACTCCTACTGAAGCAAAGGGCAAACTTGCGGATGTTTCCTTGACTAACTCTGTTTGAGGTTAGGTCGCCAGCCTAACGCTTCTTGATTATCTTGCTCTGTCTTTTGCGTATATCACTGTGTAGAGTTGATTTAGAGCCGTTCCTGGTTGCATATCGTTTGTACAAACTTTTCCCATTCTTTTTTGTTTTTTTACAATTTGTTTTATTGCTGTCCAACTTGTATTACTCTCTATGCTTAACGGTTGTTTTCTTCCATGAGTTTGTTGGGCGTCCTCTTCTCCTTTCTCCTTTCACCTTAAAACTAAGTTTTGCTTTGTCATATCCGTATTATCTTTCCGTAGGGTGCTACCGATCCACTTCCATTGTTTCCGTATTGTTGTGTCCGTTGGTTCTTGGTTCGTGAGATGTCATAAGTATTCGTTTAATATTTGTTGGCCTAATATGTATTCATTATTCCTCGCAGGCATTTTTTGATACAAACCTGAATTTTAGTGTTATCGGCTTTATTTATTATGACTCGCACCCATAAAACAATACCAAGCAAATCCCGCCGGTATTCGTTTTTATTGTTAACTTTTTTGACGACCTTCTTCGTTAGTATACTTTTTCATTAGTATATTAAATGTTATCTGTGCTTTATTTATTTTATTTTGTATATCTTTATGGTAAGTTTCATCTTGAACTAACCAATATACTTACTAGGTATGCCTACGTGAACTCTGTTTCTCTTTCTACTTGGTATTCGTCTATTTTCACATTAGCTGTGTCATTTGAGTTTATCGACACCATTTTGGTTTTGTTGAGGTTTATTTACAGACCTATTGTTTTCGCATTCTCTTGGAAATTGTCTATTTTGTTTCGCATAATATGTTCACTTTTCTCTGTTATTAGACTTAGCTCATCCGCAAATTTAAGGTATTCAAGATATCTTCATGTTAGTACATTTTGATTCTTCATTGTGTTCTTCATTAGCCAATCCATGGCAACCAAGAACAAGACAGGAGAGCGTATATATCCTTGTCTTACTCCTTTGATTCCATTCAGGTTTTCTGTTTTTCCAGTATATTCCATTGTTATTCCATAGTCCTGATAGAGTATTTTAATCGTATTAATCAATTTTCCAGGAATTTAATATTCTTTTAACATGTGCCAAAAGGTTTCCTGGTTAATAGAATCGAACGCTTTTTTAAAGTCGATAAGCAGTAGATGGATTTCTTTTTTGCCATTCCTTGCATTTTTCTAATATAATTCGTAGTGTCACCATATGATCTATGCTCAATAAAGGTAAGGAAGGGAAAAATACCTATCTGCTCTTCATTGTTACATTTGCCCGGCTAACTTAACATGTTTAGAGTAGAAATTGCTATTATTAGCAGTAGGTATCAGAAGATTATGAATATTTTAACATATTTGATTTTCTTCTATTACAGTTACCTTCTTCCTCTTTTAGTCTTCCTTCATTACTTTTCATCCCAAGGGAGGCAAAATAGTTCCCTTTGAAAAAAAGTATCCTGCATTTATTTGCTACCGTTTTCATATATACTTTTATTTGCTGACGTTCGTTCAAATTTTAAAATAATTTTTTCAAGCCATTTAATTAGTGGCTATATAATATTAAGATTATTTTATTAATGGCTAGAAATATTTTCCTGGGCTGCCAGTTCTGGCTGAGAAATATCAGAGAGTGGACTAATATAGGTGTGGGGGAATTATTACATATTGCTAAGTGGTCGCCAACCTCCATTAGGAAGAAAGCACTAGAAGAAGTATAATGGCTAAATAATTTTTTTCATTAATCATTGTTTAATGTTTCAAGTTGTCGCTTTAGCTTCTTCCTCAACAACTTTTAGTGACCTCAACAAGTTTTAAGTAACTGGGTCTTATAATTAAACAATATGGTAATTGGGCTGGGTCTTTCTAAAAGTACATCAAGGTCAAATTTCAGCACATGAAATTATAGGTCAGAATTGAAGTCCATACAAGATATACAAAAATAATCAAAAAAAATCCCTATTTACCCTTTAGAGTCCCTAACAAAGATTTATCCGTAAAACAGATAGGGATAAACTAGATTTTGTTTAGTTTTCTCCATAAAGAGGTTTAGCGACCGCCCAGCCTCCAGAGTGACATCACAGTGGCGACATTAGACAAAACTATATTGAAACGTCATCAACCTCAGCTAAGATAGTGCGACCGATATGTCTACCTGGAGTTTTCATGCTCTCGCGAACCTAAGCGAGTGACCCGAACCACCCGAAAATAGCAACAACATTGATACCAGGCGCCGCCCGTGAGTTTTTTTATAAGTGGGTCAAAATTTTGTGGGCAACTAGTGATAGATATCAACGCAACAAGCAAAATGCACTTTTTTAATTAAGGAATTTTAAAAATAATGTGCCTAGTTTTGCCAAGAAATTATTTACGTACAAATAAACACCGCAAAAATCATAAAGTACGTACTGCAAATTATTGAACATTGCTACTCTAGATGTTTATGACTTTTTCTATGTGTTTTAGTACTCTAGATTGCTAGCGGCTTCCCGCTTTGATACGTTTAGCGTCTTCTCAATAGAGGTCGCGCTTTGTACTAAAAGCCCAGAATAAATGGACGGCGTTTTTTTCTGAGCTAAAAGTATGATTATTCGTAAAATAAAATTAGGAACGCTGCCGAAACTCAGTTTTCTTTAATAAATACAATATTGGCGACTAGACATAGTAATACGATCTTCGTCTACGCACGTGCAGGCTGCCAGCCAGCTGCAGTAGATATGAAATTGCCAATAATTTTAAAAATATTTTATAGTACCAAAAATTAAAAAAAGTCTACCCTAACACATCCTCGAACCCATGACCTCTTGGTCAACTCGATGCGTTTCTACCTCTGGACTACGCTGGTAGTGTGAGAAAACCGGTCCGATGCCTTTATATTTGATGACTAGCGCTGGGGTGGCTGAGATCGTATTTATAAATTTTTATCTTTAACCGCTAATTAATAACACATTAATACAATGCGCATATTAGCTACCTAATTACTTTTTCTTTTTCCGAACCAAATGTTTAGAAAGGGTATATTTTACGGGGCGGTTTGAGTGCAGTTCCATAGTGAGTGTGGACCGATATTATTGGTGGGCCGTCGAGAAATTGTCTCTTTTTAAATTCCTAAACCGCGTATGTCTGTTTCTCTCTTAGTTTTAATGAATTTATATCGTCCATTTAAACCTATGAGGCCAATTTAAAATTCGACCCAGCCCGGAGCAAGCTTGGATATCTTTCGACGATGGCTTGGCTTGATTCTTTCTTGGGGAGTCTTCGCATATAACTTTCACTTTTCTGGAATAAAAGATTCTTTTTCGGTTTTAAAAAATTAATTAGTAGGTAGACAATTGAAAATTTTAGGTGGGTCATTGGCCAAATGTGGACGGGCCGCGCCTGACTGATACCACCACTACCTTGAGTCTGGCGGATCCACGCGATTCATTTGAACTAACTTGAAAATACTACAGTAACGAACGTTACAACAAGGTAAAGTAGAAAAAATCCTATGTATGGTTTGGGATAAAAGCGTCATTTTGTACTTTGGATGATTATGGCCCGTCGCTTCGCATAGGGTACCTACTTCATCCCCGGAAGAAAATACATATATATATATATATATATATATATATATATATATATATATATATATATATATATATATATATATATATATATATATATATATAAATATATATAAATATATATATATATATATATATATATATATATATATATATATATATATATATATATATATAGAATGTTATGGAATTGCTAATTAAACAATCTGAATAAAAAATATATATAAAATTTGGTAGAACAAAAACTCAAAAAATCATTTGATCAAAATCTAATAAAACAATTTAGGAAGACATATTTTTTCCCATAAAATGTTTATACTTTTATCCAATATTTAGCTTGCTATTTAAGCAAATGAATGACAGCATGGAAATCCATTTTTTCAGTGCAAATGAAAAAAGTTTTAAAAAAGCTTGACGCATATCAGTGCTCAATTCGTAGCGGATTCTAGTGTTAACGAGATAGTAAAACAAAATGAGGTCCCATAAACTGAGTTTACTCGCTTTTTGAGCTCAATGACCGAAATACAATGTACACTAATTATGATCTGTATTTTTTTGGAGCACAAAGGTATAACAACAAAAAAAAACAGCCTATGCAGATAACTCTCTAATTTGTTGTTTCACCTGAATATTTATTTTAAACAAATTACTATGAAACAAGCGTTGCGGCTTATCATAAGAGAAATTCCGGTGAGTAATTCTAAGATTGGCGACATTAAGAGAAAAACTAATAAAGAAATGAATAAAAGAGTCCAATATTTGAAAATTTACGTCAAAGCACAAAAATTAAAAAGAAATTAAACAAGACAGACCCGTGTCCAAAACCTGGTGATTTAGATCTCATGCTGTTTTAGAATGGATCGAATCGATGATAAAAAGACAGGAGACAATATTGGGGTCGGATGAACAGAATGTTTAATCGGTTTTGGAGTTCATTTGCCAAAGAACGACTCCAGTCTCCCAAATTAAATTATTTCATTTGGGACTGATCAAATAATTATTAAGATTTATAGAGATCCAGCTTACTTTTAGGTCCCAAATGGTTTCTGGCCTGAATGAAATAAAGAAATTAATGAGAACGAATTAACAAAAAAATTATCGAGTGCGAGTCAGGCCCCGTCCTTATAGGATTATGTGGTATCCCACAAGTGATATCGTTATAGTCTATTAGATAATTGTGTTGTACCCTGTACTGTAAAAATATTACATTTACCTAGTAATAGGTAAGGTTCTAATAGGATTGAAATGAGTGGGCCAAGAATAGGACAAACTTGGATCATGGGACTTATAGTAGCTATATTTTAAGAAAAAAAAAAGAAATTAAACATTTCAAAATACGTAACCACTACTTATATTGAAAAGGTACATAGTATGTACTTACCATTCAAGATCCTTAGGAAACGTAAACATCTTATTTCTTGTCCTCCTTGAGTATTGCATCCGCGAAAGACACAACAGATTTTGCACGACACAAGATAGCAAAATAAACACTTAAAAACCTAGACAGCACTGTCAAAACAAGCTGGTCATCGACTACCAGACTAACCTGGCCGGTCGAACCTTTGACAGCAATCAGGTCTTACCCCACTCCATTTTTTGACGGGAACGCGATGGTCGCTTTTCGTTAATCTTCTCTGCTTTAACTTTTAGGATATTATCGGGTGTTACCGGTCGGACGACAATACCGGTCACTCCATTTTCGCTGAAGTTACAGTAAGTATAAGCGCGCGCGCACCTAAAATGGAATGTTTGGCCACTTTCGACCCATTTCATCGACACTCGTTTAATAGCGGTCACATGTTAGTAGTCCATTAATATTAGCATAAATAGGAAAAAAAAATTATAAAGTTTTGCCGTTTGGAGATTATACGCACCAAGGGAAGACTTTTTAAAACCAAAAGAGTTCTTAAGTCGCAAGTGGTTGCTTCACCCCCAAAAACCACCCCTAACATGCACTGAGATGATTTATGGCGTTTTTCTCATAAACTATTGGTCGCACAGAAAATTCTATTCTTACCAAAAATCATCCTTATTAAATTTCCTACAAAAAAGGTTTTTTTGCTATTTTCATTTTTTTAAATAAATTTCGAGCAATAAGCGATTGAAAAGTGGGGTGGAAACAAACATAGGTCGCATTCCGTATTATATTCTCGAAAAGTGATTTAACGTTCATCGTATACACGCGACAGATACAATATTGCAAATTATAGACAAAAACATGTTTTTCGTGTAATAGTTTTGTTCTCTGTTTATAATATTTTGACTTCTTTGTATGTTGCTGCTCGTTTCCACACCACCCATGAGGTAGAGCTATGGGCGCGTTTGTTATAAGTGGTTTCCCCAAGAGGCCTACTCCACTAAGCCTAGTTTGATCTACATGCCATCGTCTCCAGTGTCTATCATGTACTCAGTATTCGTACAACTTTGCCCACGACAAGTTCCGCACATAGTTGTGCAACGCAATCCAGCTTTAACACAGCCGCATCTTTTACCACAACCTTGTTTGCAGTTGCAAGTGATTAATAATAGAATTGAAGCCGGGGCAGGCGCTTCTGTTGTGTATATAGGTGACAGCGTGGTATTAATTTTCTTCCAGCCCCAAAGGTCGGGTTTTAAAGATTGTTCTCGCCATATTTGTACTTGGAGGTAAGTACGCCGGTAATGTTGATGTGCTGCAGCTGATGTGGGAGGTAATTTTGATAAAACTACGGTGCCATTTGCTTGACCAACTAGCTTATTAAAACATGCGTATCTTTGCTCACTCAGGCTGCCTTCTGATGGTTGCAGTTTGTACAGTTCCAGGATAAACCGTTCTCCGGCTTTTTCAATTTCTTCAGGAGGTGACTCAGCGTTGTTGAAAACATCTACGACGCTATCAAGGTCTTTTTTCCTATTCAATATTTGTACGTATTGTTGCTTTCCTTTTCCAAAAAAGCCTGAAGTTGTGTCACAGCCGCTTATAGCGTGAATAAATAAAATTGATTTTTTCAAATTACGTAAAATACTAGATGATTGTAAGTCCCGCGAACTGTACATTCGTCTCTTCACATTACCTAGGGCCTCTTTTAGAAATATAATATCTCTATCTTCAGGAGAAAGTGCTGTTAACAAAACAAGAAGGTCGACGTCTTGTCCAACAACTAGAACTTGTTCGTTTTGCTCGGATATTTTGATGGCAGTACGAACAATCTGGACATCAGCATCATCTACTGCAATTGATGTGCATATATTCTCGCTATTCAGGTGTACAGCAAGCTGAGAAATGAGTCGTTCCTTATTTTTAATATTGCTTAAAAATTTACTTTGCTGTTCGACCAATACGGTATTGTTATCAAAAACGATCTCACGAGTCGTGCGTTTGAGAAATCGCCTTTCACGCTCGATGTATTTTGTGCTTGTACTATGTTCGGAGTAACCGTCGAATACCACAGTAACTTTTTGACCATAGCGCTTGCGAATGAAGTTGGCACAGGCAGCATAAACATCCCCGAAGATACCTTCTTTTGGCCACACCATGCGGTGGATAAGACAACCACCGTCGAGAACAAAGTGATAATTTTCTGTGTTAATTTCTCGTTCCGCAATAACATGAAAGATATCATAAAATGATGATTTTTTCGTTTTTCTTAGCATTCCATTGTTGTCAAATAAAGATAAAGGTACAGAAGCAAGTTCATGCTTAAAACAAGAGCGCAGATCCTCGGGAGAATGAACAGTGCATATTATTCGTTGGAAAAGTTTGGTGGAATCGACTTGAATAATGTTATTGCCAACTTTAATTTTTCCAGCTGACGAAGCCATAGTCCTTACTATGTTCGCACGCTTCAATTTAAGTGTTCCAAATTCACTGCCTTCGGTGACATGCAAAATTTTCTCTCCAACAGTTTGCGCTTCATAACAATTTGTTTTCTCCTCGGCAACGAAGCCAGTAGATAGTGAAATAAGATTGCTTGTACTAATGAACGGAGAGTGTTCTCGAAGCCACTGTTCAAATTTTCGACAATCTTGTTCGTCTGCCTGTATTCTTGAGTCTCTCATTTCTACATGCTGATCTGTGGTGCTTGGTGTGATATCGCAATAATTTTCCACAGCTTCGCATACGTGATGAGTAAATGGCATTCCAAGAATCCATTTATTTAGAACACTTTCTGAAAAACCTCTTCCATGAGTCAAATCACCAAGGCTTTTCATGCCTCTCATGAGCGTTTGCTCAATAGTCATGTCCGACCAAATTCCGGACCAATGTTTTTCTGAACGACGAATTGTAAAAAAACCCTGCTGTGTAAATTGCTGATATTCCTCGTTAGTCATCTTCTGATTAAGACAATCCATTTCCTGAAGGTAAAGCTGACACGACTTTGCATATGGAAAATGACCAGTTGCATGAAAAATTGGAAGCATTGCTCTAATGCAACGCAAATGAAGTTCCCAATTCCCAGTGCGTTCCGCTTGAATAAAATGGATTACAATGGTCACTAATTCCAAATACTGCAACCATAATTTTGCAGTTTTTCCATTTTCTCGCAGCCGGTTTGTTGCTTCTGAAAATTTTAATCGCATTTTTGTAAGGGTTTCATCATTTACTAAGCTGTCAAAAGTTACCGTTTTATTTTTTCCAATGCCAGCGAGCAAAGCTTGGAGATAGTATTTGTCTTCCTGTGCAACTTCAATTTCTTCAAGTATTATCATGGAAATAGCGCAAGTGTTGCCAACTGTTCAGAGTTCAGTCTCGCTAGATGGCAAGTTGTGAGCCGCCAGAAATCCACTAAATCCCTGTTAGTTAAAAAACCGCCAGAAATTCGCTAAATATTTTTCAAAAACGGACACGCTGAAAGCAACCCCTCACTTCGATCGCTCGTTGCTCCAAATCCATTAGAAAAAATGGAATTAGCAAAAAACCTTTTTTGTTGAAAATTTAATAAGGATGATTTTTGGTAAGAATAAAATTTTCTGTGCGACCAATAGCTTATGAGAAAAGCGCCACAAATCATCTCAGTGCGTGTTAGGGGTGGTTTTTGGGGGTGAAGCAACCACTTGCAACTTAAGAACTCTTTTGGTTTTAAAAACTCTTCCCTTGGTGCGTATAATCTCAAAACGGCAAAACTTTATAATTTTTTTTTCTATTCGGCTATTTTAGGTCTAATATCAATGGCCTATAGAGAGAAATTTCCATCAGCAGTTTAAGCGCCAATGTGATCCGCTGCAATAAGTGGTGTGCGCTTGTCTTTTATTTAAATTTTTTTCTTTATGTCTTGGTTTTCTGACTCTCAAATTTGTTTTAATCATTTCTATTTATCGATTGTAGACAGAACAACATTTTTTTTGTTAAATAGGTTATGTTAAAATTATTGAACTGTCGGGCAATACCGGTCAAGCTGACTGGTATTACCTGCTGCATTTTTTACTTCAGCAAAATATTTCTATAAGTTTTTTGTTTTATTTCTCACAGATTGGGATTCTGCTTTCAGATAGAATGTCTTCAAGGAGCAGCAAAGAGCGAAAAAGAGTGAAATGGAGCCAAAGTTCTTTGGAAGAAGCTTTTAATTTAGTGGCTAATGGAAAACACATCAGAGAAGGGGAACGTGCCACTAACATACCATTTTCTGCATTAAAAGGGGTTTAAAAAAAGAAGTTTAGATAGCCCACAGTTGGAAAGAAACACCATTGTTACAAAGGTGCAAGAAGAAGATATGGCTTCACAAATAAAGTACCTAGTTAAATTTTTCTATGGCTGTTCTTCACTTCAAATCAAAAAGATGGCGTACGAATATGCAGCAAGAAATACTATTAAAATAACTTGAATAAAACTTTAAAACTGGCGGGTAAAGAGAGGCTAACAGGTTTTTTGAGAAGAAATAATTTATCAGTTCGGAAAGCAGAGAGCACGAGTTTAAATAGAGCAGCAGCTTTCAACAAGGATGAAGTGAGCGTCTTTTGTAATTTATTAGAGAACCTTATGAATAAATATAAGTTTCCACCCAGAGACATCTATAATGCAGATGAAACCTGGTTTTCTTGCGTACAAGACCCTGAAAAAATAGTAGCTGAGAAAGGCCAGAATCGTGAGGGATAACTAGTGCTGAAAGAGGACAAAATATTACTGCAATATGCGCAATGGGAACCACTGGTATATACATATCCCCAATGTTTATCTATCCCGGTCAGCGGCATGCAGTAGCCCTAGAAAAGGATGAACCACGTGGAGCATTATACCTAAATTCTAAGAACGGTTGGATAAATGAAGAACTCTTCGCAGATTGGCTAAAGCATTTTGTTGAATTCACAAAGCCTTTAAAAGAAGAGCCCATTTTACTTATTTTGGATAACTACTTAAGCCATGTATCCCTAAAAGCTTATGACTCTTGTAAGCAAAATCATATTGTGATGTTATCCGTACCATCTCATAGCTCCCGTCGAATTTAACCGCTAGATGTCTCCTTTTTTGGCCTTTAAAGCTGCGTATAAACAAGAATAAAATTTGTTCATGAAGTCAAACTTAGGAAAGAAGATCACGCCAAATGACGTCGCTTCGCTTTTCAGAAAAGCTTTTTAAAATGTTGCAAACATAAGTAAAGCAGAAACCGGATTTTCTGCAATATTAATCTACCCTCTTAATCCAAATATATTCAATGAACAGGATTTTTTGCCTGGAGACGTTCTAAATAGCAGCGAGCTGAAAATATTATGCGAGAATGAGCAACAAATAAGAGGAAATCCCCAAAACCTGTTCCCTGAACCATAGAGTCACCTGCCGATTATGATAATCCTATTCCATCAACATCAGCAAATTCCTCGATAATAATAATTAGTCCATGAGAAAACATCCGCAAAAGAACAGCTTCTCGTCCCCACAAAGCCTGAAGAACAGAAGACATTACGAGCATCGAAAAAACAACATGCCACAGTTATTACAGGAACTCCTAATAAAGAAGCTTTGGTTGAGAAAGGGAATAGAAAATTAGCAAGGGAACCAAATGGGAAAAATAAAATCAATGGATATAAAAATGATGGAAAAGAAAGTGCTTCAAGATATAAACGAAAGCTCATTCGAATCCAAAGTTGAAATGAAAGATCTATACGACGATGATATCGAGTAAGAATTTGATCCTGAAAATAGATGTGTAATATGTGATGAATTTGGTCAAGAAATGGACTGTGGTATAGGTGTATATTCTGTGCACTATGGGCTCACGCGGAATTCTCAGGGTATGACTCTGCTAAGGACTATATTTGTGATATATGCCGGAGTCGTACTTGACTGGTATTAAACGCCTCCTTACTGGTATTACCAGCTAGTGTGTGAAATACCGGTCAAATTCACTTAAAACAAATTAGAAAAGCCTAAGAAATGTTAAGATTTTGATTTGAATTCTCGTATTTCTTAGCAGAAGAATTGTTTAAGTTTTGTTTACCCATTATGAAAGAAAGAAATGTCAATTAACCTTTGATATATTTTAATATTTCCTTAGGTGACCAGTAATACTTCTACCATAAGCTAGTTGAATTTTGTATGCGTCCGAGGCCAGATCTTTGGTCAAAATTCGAGTAAAGAGCTTTTGTTATCATTAACTGTTGAGATTGACGACGAACGGACGTTCTAGGATTTTCGGCAACATGTTCACTTACTCTAGTGATATTTTCATTGAATCGAGCACCACGTGGATGCACTGGCACCTTTATATCAACAACCGCACCAGAAACCTCAAAGTTTCAAATAAGGTTGCGAATTGCGTTGTCGCTTAGCACATGATTAAGCAGAAAAATTAAACGAAGTTTACGAATTGTTTTCACACAAGTACGGGAATTTTCGTAGTAAGTTTGAACAAATATTCTAACATATGATGCGACACATGCGAAATATAAAATTTCTAGGTTGAGTTGTTAGAAAATGGCGCCAAATTTAAATTACAAAATACCTATCGGGACATTTTACATGTAAAGAGTCAGACGGCAAAATTAGTATCGGATGGAAACAAGGTCTAGCCTATTTTCGAGCTCATTGACCGAAAAACAATCTGGGATGCCACATTAAATTATTTCATTTATGGACAAATCTAATAATTACTAGGAATTATAAAGTTGGAGCTAATTTTCAAATCCCAGTTCGATTTGGCATAAATGGTACACAAAATTTGATTAAGCCACATTGAAACAATAAGTTATAACAATGTAAAGCTTGAAAGCAGTAATCAAAGCGGATAAGCTTATAATTTGCGGGGTTACAGTTCATTTATATGATTGGCACTAATGGACATCGAAAGCTAATTTTATTTTAGGTGATCAAGTTTGAATTACTGATTGCCGAATAATGTGTACCTTGGTGGCTTATCTTTTATAGTGTCTAAATTAATTTTTTATTTGATTGCTGTAGTTAAAATTTCCTTTACGATAAACTATTGGTGCTATGAACGAGACCTTAACTCCTGGATTAACCAAAAATCTTTAAGACATAGTGCTGGTTTAATTTAGATCTTCTAGGCAAAAAGGTTCATCCAACGAACATTTATTAAGGAGTAATAAAGCTTCCAAACATACCCGTTTACCCAAAAAAATACCTGGGTTGTCATAACTTTGATGACATAAAAAATCAGAAAGAATGTTTACATGGGACGTGACTTTTGTAGCACGTCCGCTTATTTATAGTCGGTAACTATCCTACTAGAAAATGTCATTTGTTAGTGTTAGACTACACATAAAAAATCATTAAAATCAATTGGCACGATTTCAAGAAATTTCAGAAAAACCAAAATCTTTTTTATTCTTTGACGCCTTTATCTGGCTAAATGAAACAATTTCGGATATAACTAAATTGGCTTAAATCGACCTATTTTGACGTGAGAAGTCTACTATCAAACGTTGCATACGTATTTTCCGGATACCTGTATAACTCTTATTGCATTGACAGTACAGAGCTTTAACTCGCACAAGTGGATTCTTTCCTAAAATTGTCTTCCTGCCAATTTAGGTGTTTTTGGTACTTGTTAAAACTATATACAGAGTTCGTTAAAATATATTACCAATTTTATTTCATTAATAGCACAAAAACGATTCGGTTATTTTGAATGAAAATAGTTTTAAATGGAAAACTAGGCTTTGGAAATTTTGTTAGAATTGTTGACAGTTGTCAAAATGGAGCGTTGGTCTATACAACATCTTTTGTGTTGAGAAATTGATTCAATTTAATTGAGTAATCGCTGTTCAAAAGTGTTTTCGACGTCATTTTAATGTCCGTCGCTGTCCTCAGCGTAAGACTATTTAGGCTTGGCGCAATAAATGGAGACAACTGGGATCTATCGTAGACAAAAAGTCAAGTCGAAGACCAAGAACTGCCTGCAATAAACGTAACGAAGAAAGGGTAAGAAATGCAGTTATTGCTAGTCAGAAAAAACCAGCTGTTAAACATGCGTTCCGTCCTTGGTTTGAGTGATCGAAGCAAGGGAAGAATGTTAAAACGCATGAATTTTCATCCATATAAAATTGCAATAGCTCAGGAAATAAATGATCAAGATAAAATTAATAGGCTTGAATTTTGTCGTCTCATTCATGATAATCACCAGCGTATCAAAAATAATCTTTCCATGAGTGACGAGGCACATTTTTACCTCAACGGCTATGTAAATAAGCAAAATTGCCGTTATTGGACTCAACAGAATCCTCGGGAAATTCATCAGCGACCTTTGCATTGCCCTAAAGTAACTGTACGCTGTGCCATTTCATCGTCTAGAATAATTGGGCCTTATTTTTATGAAGGAATGGTCAGACGGTAACCGTTATTGCTGCGCGCTATGTTCAAATGCTACAGACATTCTTTTTACCTCAAATTGAAGAAGAAATAGGACATCACGGGTTTTATACAAGTCACACGGCGAGAATAAGCATATACATTTTAAGATAATCCTTTCTAAACAGACTCATTTCAAGAATTGGGACGATTCCATGGCCAGCAAGATCTCCAGATCTTTCAGCACCGGATTATTTTCTTTGGGGCTATTTAAAGCTTAAAGTGTTTGTGAATAAACTCAGAAATTTAAGAGATTTGAAATCAAACATTAGAAATGAAATCAATGCTTTCCCACGTCACGTTCTTCAAAACGTTATGCAAAAATTTGCAAATCAAGTAGAAGAATGCATTGAGAACAATGGCGATCATTTACGAAGCACTATATTTAAATCATAAAAACTACCATCTTTCTAGTTTAAAAATATGTATTAATTCGTTCTATTATTCAAGTTAATACATTTTTATAAGCTGTTTAAATGGGTAGTTCATTTTGCCGAACCCTGTACAATTGACAGTTAAAAAAATGACATGCTTCTTGTTTGTATCACCTATATTTTAAGTATTTTGTGAATATTTTTATAACAAAATAAACAGTCTCCAAAGCTTTACCGCAGATTACCCCAATATCTCTTTTATACAAAAACCATTGTCCACATCGATGTTTCGGTTAAAATAATCACGGCTCAGCTTGTTAATATTTGGGTGAGCATTGTTAACAAAATTGTAACTGTAATTACACGCGACCTAGCGTCCCATTTAACTTCTCTTCAATTTTGTGATTCAGAGAATTTTATCCAGCGTCATTACAATACAGCTAACAAATGAGACATTTGGGAGTTTTAGATGTGTAGTAATATTATGTTTTCATGATATAAAGAAACTTATTATTGATTAGATATGTAATTTTTAGAGATAATCAGAGCTTTAGTAACAGTATAAGAAAAGTAAAGTACAGAAACAGAAAATAAAAAAGGAAAAAACACATCATTTTAAAAGTTTGAAATCAAGACAAACAGTAAATTTGAAGAAAAAGTGACGACAGACGAATGGGGAAAAATCAGTTATCATAAAACACATTCCTAAAAGGGCGTATAAGTGTTCATTCAGGAAATAGGATTAAATCAGCCGCTGTTGTTGGAAAAATTCAGGTTTTATTACTATAAGTATGACTACGGGCTTTTGTGATCCATTTTATATGTGACATTAAAAAATATAGATTTACAAATAAGAACGAGATACCATTATTTATATTTTAGAAAAGAAGAACAGAATCACAGATTCCAGGCTTACTCCTAATCTGGCCAACTCTATGGTACCCACCTACTTTTTGAAAACGGGTGTTGCCGAGCTTTCCGTTATGAAGCATATTTTTAGAGTGATGAACTACTTTAAAATACTGCAATTACATTTACACAGAAAAATGGGGTTTAACGTCCGAAATAATATTAGGAAAGAAAAATCGTGGCTAATCGGACAAAACCAGTAAGTTAAAGTATGGGGAGTCCAAGATCTAATGGACAACCCCGGGCCGGTAGACAGTAAGCTTTCACCCACAGAACAGGTAAGAAACTTTAAGAGCGTGCTACTTGGTCGCAACATTTGTGACGTCGATTTCAACGGTGTAGGTCCGAAAGTACTCATGTCGGAAGCGAACTCTTTATCAGGTCATCTCATAATAACATGGCTCACATGAGAATGTTAACGCAAGATAAAAGTCACTATCGAATGAAGGTTCTAATCAGAATTCTTCAGTTCCGTTAATATCACGTTGGGCTTGTGTGGAGGTCCAATTCCATCGAGCATTTAATATGAAACAAAACGAAAATTTCGGCAGAATCTTCTTATATACTAAGTACCTAATAGTTATTTATATCACATCACACAAAATAATGTTCATCTTTTCACGGAATTATAAAATGGTTGACGGACAAGACAAAGGCCAGACAACCGAGAATAAAATAACCTGATTGGTCTAATTTTGACAATCTGTCGTCTGTCGAATGGAAGTAGTCCCTCTATGGCAAGGTCGGTAAATAAATGTGACAAGTGGCAGCTGCGATAATCCGTATTTAAAGTTTCAGGGCCCTGCTTTCACCCTTGTTAGGGATCATCAGACTGACTTAACCCTTTGGCAGCTTCCCATATAGAAACCTCGCATATTATGTAGTTCGCTTTGGATAAAGCGATAATACACGTGAGCGCCATCTATAGGAAGTCACTGATGTAATGCAAGAACAGATCTTCCTAGAGTAAAGCTGCTACTGTGGGTAGCCAGTAAAAGAGTAATACGTAGCGGAAACATGACACCCGGTACCGGCACCGATTTTGAGCATCACTCCAGCTCTCCACAGTTTTGCGGTTTACACTAGGAATCGCACACTCAGTCACACCGGGAGCCGTGCAACTCCGTCTAAAAAGCCAATAGTACAAGAAAAAGGGTGTTTAACGTCCGAAATAATATTAGGAAAGGAAAATCGTGGCTAATCGGACAAAACCAGTAAGATATGCTCTTGCATTAAATTATGGGGAGTGCAAGATCTAATGGACAACCCCGGGCAGGTGGACAGAAAGCATTCACCCTTGTTAGGGATCATCAGACTGACTTAACCCTTTGGCAGCTTCCCACATAGCAACCTCGCATATTGTGTAGTTCGCTTTGGATAAAGACGGTATATTACACGTGAGCGCCATCTATAGGAAGTCACTGTAATGCAAGAACAGATCTTACTAGAGTAAAGCTGCTGAGATGATGATATTGCTCAAGCTACTAAATATTTTATCTTATTTTTTGTTTATTCTTTATTTAATTGTTTTTGTTGTATACATATCGACAAATGCTAAAACCGATATATACTCTGCGGTTTTCAGGAGAACAACTTGTTAAAATAATGGCTTCATTTTAGTATCCTATTAAAATTAAATGAGATTTCTCCGCACCAAACCAGATCCCAATTTGAATTTAAGAAATATGAAATGCAAATTCAATCCGTGGTTGTCTAGTTGCAATACGAAATGCATGTAATTTTCTAAATAAAGTAGTTACAGAATGTAAATTAGTGTAAATTTATTCCACAAAAATTTGTAAGAGTTGTGTCTCACATTCGATATTCCTAGATATTCTTTGTTACATTTAAAGAAATGGATATAAGTACGAATAACCTATAGCTACTACTAGTACAAAATTGTACGATAGATCCACTATATTAGTTCTGACAACACTTTCTTGGTGTTTAAGAGAAGTTCTGGAAAATGGGCCATATTGGAGGTTCTGGTCTTTGTCTGCAATGAATTAACCATTTGATCAGAGTGTGTAACTTTTACAGATGTTAACATTCCTCTTCATCGTAGCAAACAAGATCTGTTGTACTAAGTTCTGTAATAAGCTTTGCTACAGGTTGCCAGTTATTTCATGGAGTAGGCCTCCTGGAGATCAAAGTCCTCCAGATTGAATGCCAGGTTCCGGCGAATAAGTGTATTCGGATACCTACTACAGAACATTATGGAACTGTCTCCTATTTATCGCATAGTCTGTACCAGGGTTCACCCTGAAACACTGGAACTGTAGTTCGATTTGATAAGTTTAACGACCACATGCTAAAATTTTTAGTACTTCTGTTCCAACAGCATGAATTTCTCCCTTCACAGGAGCACAATCAGGTTGTGACTGGGTATCTGCAATTGATTAGTCTACGATGAATATACAACATATTACTAAACTTTGTCGCCGCAACCCGCGATTCCAAAATTTTTAAGAAAAAATCTACATTTTCTTCTATAGCCAAAATCTCTATACATATATCGTTTTGAACATTAACAGCCAAATTCACTAATGCTAAAACCTGTCTAATTTGACAAGGATTTAAATTGGCATGTTTAAGAATAATGCAACTAAGTTTTGTACTATGAAGTTCCAAGATTAAAATTGGGAAATTAACCCAATTGTAGACATAATACTCAGATAATCCATAAGTTTTTAATGACGAGTTATTAACAACGACAGAAGAAAAACTTTTAAGAACCTAACAGATCAAGTAGAAAATTTTAATTTAAACCAGGATATTTAGTCTTAAACTTTTTTAATGAATTCTCAGTACCTTAACGATTTATAAGGAGATTTTTGTTCTCTGTTGGTTAAAAACAAAAATTAAACCTTATTAAAAACATCAAACAAGTCTACAGTTTTAATTAATATCCTAGTCTGGATATTATCTGGCACAGACTCATAACAAAAATCGGTCGAAATCAATACGTTATTTAAGACAATGTGGGTCATAAAATAAGGTATTTGGCCGAGCTTGACCCAAAGCCAAGAATGTGTTGAGCCAATATGGAATTCTATAAATTTTAATTAAATGTAGGTAGTTCACGCTTTTCCACACCCTCTATTTTAACGGTAAATTATAACCCTATGATTTAGAAAAAAACATAAAACGGGCGTTCTTAACAAATTTTGTAACTTCTGCAATGTTTAGAAATGCATAATAAATAAACATTTTCTGAGTTTAGTTCGTGAAAATGAACTTTCGTTAGCACTATAAAGATAACGTAAGATCGAAAAAAAGTCCTCAAAGTATGCCGTCGAATCAATCAGGCATATCTTGAATTATTACTCTTGGAAGGTAACATAGGTAAAAGGTACAGGGAATGAAAAATAAAAGTGTCAAGTTCTCAAATTTTTATTTTTAAGAAAATTGCAATATTGTCATTGTCATCGCATAATACAGAATTGAAAAAAAAAACATATACAACGCAGAACCCAAAAATTATAGTTAAGTTAAATGAGAGACGTGCCCACCTTCTACTTCCAAACATGTTCTCATTCTTCTTTTTACAGTATCAAAAACATTGGTGGAGCTGTCAAACTCCTGAAATTTATTTGTAATTCTAGCCCGCATATCTTCTAAACTTTCACAAGGGGTTTTGAAAACCGGGTTTTTAATGTGTGTCCATAAAAAAAGTCGCCCAGCGTGAGATCGCAGGACTGTGGTGGCCACCTAACTGGCATATTACGAGTAAAAATTCTTTCAAAAAATTTAGTAAGCCTTGTCGTACTCCTCGTCTAATGCGTTTAGAAAATTTTCTAAAATTTCATTACGGTATCGCGTCGAATTGAGAGTCCCTTAAAAAAAATCGGTCCAACCTAAGCAAACCTTCTTTTCGATATGGCCGTCTACATGCCAATTTTCTGTGAATGCAGAGGCTTCTTTATAAAGAAATATGGATTTTTTGAACTCCACATTCTCATTTGTTGAGTATTTATATAACCAGAGATGCAAAACCATGCCTCGTCAGTAAAAAAGGTTCTTCTGAATTCGTTTTCATTATTATGCAAATCACCCATAAACCACTCTGAAAATTGCATTCGCTGCGGCTCTTGTCGTTTGTTAACAATTCTTGGACTGAGCTTAGACGATCAGCGTGCATTATGCAGATCACATTTCAGGATTCTATTGCAGATTCCGTAGGACATATTAACTTGCTGGCTTAAATGCCGAATAGGGGTTTGTGGGTGTTCATTAACAACTTGCCTCAATTCTTCTACTTTTTGTGCAGTGCGAACTTTGAATCTCCCACTGCCTTCCTTTCTATTCACACTTCCAGTTTCTCTAAACAAAGCCACAGATCTAGTCAGAACTTGGCGAAACTGGTCGAAATCCATTACTATGTGTGGAAATTCTGTTTGAAAATCCTGAATGGCGTCCTGTGTTGAATAAACCCACTGGCCGTTAACCCTTCGGTACCCATTAACCATTTTTAAAGTAACTTTCGATCACGAAAGCTTTTTGTTGTGCCTTAATTACCATATTTAAACTTCAGAATTTGACAGTTCCATTTTTCGTTGAGTTGTACCTTTTACCTATGTTACCTTTCAAGAGTAATAATTCAGGACATGCGAAATTGATTCCACGCCACACCTTTTTTTGATCTTATGTTAAAATATCATACTAATAATAATAATAATAATAATTTTTACCATTTTTAAAGTAACTTTCGATCACGAAAGCGTTTTGTTGTGCCGTAATGACCATATTTAAACTTCAGAATTTGACAGTTCTATTTTTCGTTGACTTGTACCTTTTACCTATGTTACCTTTCAAGAGTAATAATTCAAGACATGCGAAATTGATTCTACGCCACACTTTTTTTTGATCTTATGTTAAAATATCATAATAATAATAATAATAATAATAATAATAATAATAATAATAATAATAATAATAATAATAATAATAATAATAATAATAATAATAATAATAATAATAATAATAATAATAATAATAATAATAATAATCTCTTTTTCCACGTGTAGAAAAATATAATAATCAGATACATTTTTAACAGTTACAAAATATTATTGTTAAAATTTTTAGTAACGCTTATACTTACATCAATTATTATTAAAGGCAATAAAAGTGTTAAAAAGATATTAGAGAACTTTTTACTTGCCGAAAAGTTGTTTTATTGCCCGGAAATCTGGCTTCCTAAATTCAGCTTATGTTTAATTTTTTTATAATTAAAATCTTTAGGCGCAGCAAAATTTCAAACTTTGGAAAATTTATATTCTAAACCCTAAAAAGTTGGCGTGGACTCTCCGAAGGTTTCTTATAAATGGTATAAAAGTCTACCTGTTAAAATTTTATTGGGAAACATAATTATTTTTTACATAATTATATTATTAAATAAATACAATATTTCCAATTAAATTTTAAAAAACATATATATCCTATTTCGTCTCATTACGTCAATTGCCTGGCCCAATTATTTTTAACCCACTTATGAATTCTTATAAAACATTCATAACTATGTATATGACTGTCTCGACTGACTCAAAAGTCTGGGAACGGTCACTAATTGTCTCACAGACGTTTTTGTATAGGCACAAAAAAAATGTGAATGTATTTTTTTATTGCATCAATCGTTTAAGGAAGGGGAAACTATATATGTGATTTACGTCTACGGTGCCCCGCCACTTTTAATCGGTTTTGCAATCAGTGGATAGGTCGGGGTGGTCCACATTTTTGGCCACCTCGCTTCCCAGACCTAAATCCTTTACATTTTTTTTGTAGGGTTATTTTAAAAGTCTCGTTTATTCAGTCCCCGTGGCAATAAGGGAACAATAATTGTTAGATAGAATAACTATGTTTTACTCAGCTGCTATTGGAAATAATTCTGGGATGCTTTTTAATGTTCAAAGAGCTTACCTCACTAAAGAAAGTGTGTAGCTTCACAAGGTGCCTATATTGAACACATTCAACAGCAAAAATGTCATTTTATTTCACCGTTTTGTTGATAAGCCCTTATAATTTTATTCCTGGTAAAATTCGTTATTTAGTTTTTAATTTGTATGAATTAAATTAAAAATTTAATTTTTAATTGGTCGTTTTTCTTTTATAAGCACACTAACATTTATGTATATGTAAATTCATTTCTTCAATAAAACAAACAATTATTCAAATACGATCCAATTTTAAACAAAAAAATATGAAGTAAAATATCAAGAACTCATTACTACATACCTATGCTGCGATATTTTTCGGATGCAAGGTCATTTTTAAATTGATTTATCTCTAAAATGGCGCATCCAATCATGTCTTACATGTCATGTTTATATTAAAAAATGTCAGATTTTTCTAATTTAACATAAAAAAGTTTAAATTACAACGTTAAAAAAGTTAGATCCTTTTTACCCCACTATTCCGTACTTCTGGCGACATATTTTAAATACCGACATGTTTAAGACCACAGTTCCATTCAGCGTACAAAGTTTAGCACAATGTCTAAATTTCAAATTTTTATCTAAAAAGGTTTCAAAAATATTTAGCAAAAACCATCCTCTGGGTCCCCCATTTAGGGGGCTGAAGCTCGGTAGCAAGTGGACATGGGGAACAAAATTTTATTGGAACGTCTGACCTTATTTTTAAGCAGTCCACTAAATCCCAAATTATTGACCATACCTTTTAGGACACCCTGTATATAATTAAGGGTTAGTAAAATATTACAATATAACGGATTTTTTCGTAATAACAAATTTTTAGTAATTATTTATTTCCATTACATAGCGGTGAAATGTAGACCAATAGTGGCAATGCCGCTTTTTTTCGTAGTCCTGTTCATTAACGGATTAAACAGCTGTAGATGCATACTACGTTTTTGTATACAACGTATAATTTTAAGCCAGTATAAACCTTAAACTTCTTTAATGGGGGTATATGTTTATTTTTTTTTATCTTTTGTTTTTTAATGTTAAGCCACTGTGTATTAATCATAATTTTAATTCTGGGTAATGTCAGCGATTTGTCAAAAGCGTTTTATTCTCCGACCGAGCGAATCAAAGTTAAATAATTTCCAGTAATTTTTAGTCACCCTGCTTTGAAAATTTTGCACGTTTAGCACCTGCCCACCTCCGCTTTTAACTCAATGTTCATTGTTTGCCCTAATTGGGATGCAAAGTGAATAGTCCGTAAAATCCTGATGCAGTTGTGTGTTTAGAAACTTTAGCTTGTAAAAGTTGATAATAGGTCTGAATCAGTGGTAGCGGTAATTTTGAATCTTATTTTCTTTTAATATGCACAGATTTAATACCTGCAGGAGTACCACAGTAGCTTCGCTATAGTCTATTAAATTTTGAAGAAAATAATGTAAACTTACCTATGATTGCATATTTATTTCTTGTAGTATCGTTACTTATAATTGACTTTTAACATTTGATTGTCAAATCGGTGCAAAGTTGCTATATCAGTCGGATTCTCTTTTGAATTATCTCTAGCGATGCTAACTGAATCACAGTAACTTATTTTCATTCTACATTATATTTTTGACCAAATAGAGAAAATGATTTAGAAATAAATTAGATAAGCTATTTTTAACCCCACTTAATGTCCCTCTTCCAACAGCAATTTTTAAAATGGCTGCAGCATGAATCCAACATGCTTCAAATGATTTTTCTTTACGCTTATCTGGCTCAGCAAACTATTCTATCCCTTGCCAATGAACGTGTTTATTAAATTCCAGAATGCAGCCGTGATGGTTTTTACGTTTTTACTGACATTGACTTGACTTTGAGGCTACTTTTTCTTCCTGTGTTACTTTGTGTCCTCTTGGAACAGAAATCATATTAAGCTTCATTTCTTATGATAAAGAAATTTAATGATTTTGAAAGAACGTCATACTAAAATGGTTCTATACGTATAGGAGTCACCTGGTCGAAGCTGAGAACGCATCCAGTTTGAACTAGTTTTTGTCAGGAATGTCCATCAAGCAAAAATTTTTTTTGTAATGCCCGTGACAAAGAATTTTAACTGTAATTTTTCGAAAGTTCTTTTTCGTAGTTAAAGGTCTACTTGCCACTGGTTTATTATGTTTAGAATATATTGTCGGAGCTATAATGCTGGCAAGTTTAGAAAATGTAAAATGACAAGAAAGGGCCTGAGAAAACCTGACCAAACGCAAAAAAAGGTGAATCTAAGCGGGTTGGCTCATTTTTATTGAGGATCGCCCAGGATCTTTTTTTGTATTGCAATAAATTACAAAGTAAAATTACAAAGATAATATGGAGGTAGTGGTATATTAAACTATAAATTGAAACAAACATTGTTTCATGGGATATTCATTTAACTTCATGTATAATCTACCATAATATTTAATATGAATTTTGCATAAATTATTATGTTACGCCAGTGTTAACGGACTAGCGTAAGTACTATGGCGGTGACTGTAAATAGGCACGTGTTTATGTATTTTAAGTACACCTCGGCAGTGTTTTAGTATGTGAGGTAATTTTGTGGATCGGGTTTAAAATGCTAAAGTTACAAGAGAAGTTTTGTCTTTTAATTTGTTAAGGCATTAAGAAAGCCTTTGGAAACATGTCAGGAATTTCTATCAGTAGGAGTCACGAACGTTGGTCCATTGGGAAGGTAAATGGTATTTAAGTGGGCATTGTTAGTTCGTTGGGAAATTCATACGGGATGTCTCATTACCTTTTACTATATTCTGAACATTATTTTCTGTTGGTCTGGGTGGCTGTGGTCCATACTATAGTAATAACTACGAAATTCGGAGGTGGATAAACTGACGTTCAGATTCACTTAGGCTAAGAAGATTTAAGATTGAGTACTGGTTTAAGTTAAGACCTTATAGTTGATCAGTTATGTTTTGACAGGTTTTTGTTGTCACTGTTAATAAGTCGTCATTAAAAACTTACGAATTATTCTGACATTTTTGCGATTTGCTTGGTTTCCAAACGATTTTCTTCTTGGAACGGATTGCTGTAATTAATTTAGTTCTACTATTGTCGAAAGTACCTTCTCAAATTGCCCTTTTCTTTATAAATTTGCGAAAAAACTCAGAAATAAATTCATAGTATAAAACTTAGTTGTTTTTACACTTGTCAGTTTAAAACTTTTGGTTCTCAAATTAGACCGGACTAGCATTAGAGAATCTGGCGCTAAAATTTTAACACAGCCAGATTCTCCAACGCTAGATCGGTCTAATTTGACAATCACAAGTCTTAAACTGATAAGTATAAGAATAAGACAACTAAGTTATTATACTTTGAATTTGTGTCTGATGTTTTTCGCAAATTTACAAGTAAACAGCCAATTTTAGTAGAGCAAAGTGACCAAATATGGAATAGGTGCTTAATATGGAATACCGATTTATTTCAAAAACTATTGGCGCCATTACCTAAACTGAAGACTCACACACCAACCAACGCGCATTTTTTAATTGCTGCGAAGTCTTGGTAGCCATGTTTGCATTAGTATGCGTCATACCGCCGGTAAACACTTGTGCTGATATTGAAAGTTTATTTGCTGGCAAATACTTTTTTGGTAAGATGTTTCAGTTTAATTGAATTCCTTTGAATGCATGCTTATATTCTAATGTCATTGTTTTTTATTGTTAACATTGATAATCGTTAATTTTATGTTTTTAGCAAAAAGACAAGGTTCAGTTTAATGTGAGGTTAGTACCTAATATAGAATACACCTGAGCAAACCTGAGAAATCTGGATCTAGTGCATATTGAGCAGTCACTAGACACACGAAGAATGGTCAGGTGCACTGAGCGAGAATTTTGTTTGTGACTGTTGAAAATAACTTGTGTTTGTGCCTTGCACAATTAATGTCTCTTTTTGTTTGTGAGATAGCCGTTTTTCAGTTGCTTTACTTAACCTTTTTTTTAATTTGCTGAGTGTCTATATTTTCTTTGAAAGCAGATAGTTTTCTGGTTGATGTGCTTGTAGATACTATTATTTTTTAAGACTAAACAAACGTTTATTTAACATTATTTTATTTATTTAATAAGGTATTCCATATTAGTATATAATTATTGTAACGCACAGAAATATGCAACTTTTTATTTATTTGCTCATAATTTCTGTTATGAGAAATTTAATCCCTTATAACCCCAAAAATATTTTTAGATATATTTTTGGATGATCCTTAGTAAAAGATTTTAGCAAACAAAACCGGACTTATAGAATTTCCCTTTCGATTATTTTATCACCATAGCTCTTGTCTTTTATAAAATGTGTTTAAAAAAAAATTCAAGACTACACAAAAATATACTACGCAGTTTTTAAGATATACCAAGGACAGATGAACAAGAAAAACTGGGCCTATAGTATATTTTCCGTTATTTCAGAATGTTAAAATATATCCTAAAATATTTAGATAGGAAACGCACACAGACATGCTGAGAAAGGTAATACAAAAACTGCATTCTATTGAAACATATATCTATACCCCAAGCACGATATGAATTTTATAACTATACAGGGATACTTTCGTTCATTTTATGACCATAGCTCTTGTCTTTTATAGAATATCGGTCCTTTTAAAACAAAGAAATTCGAGACTTAGATGTTTTACGAATAGGTATTTCGAATGCTAAATCATAACTATTGAACATTTATATGCTTCGGGGGAGTTAAACATAGATATTCGTTTTAATGCAAGCAGATGGTCGATGGAATACGTATCGGGTTTCCTGCATGCAGAAATGACTTTTATGAGCTTTTAAAAATTCGGATGCTGGGCTTGGATGAAAATGTCAGACACATAAACCAATACTTAACATTTATTTTATGTGGGGGAACATTTTTGAGGGTATGCTTTGAAACCGGACAGTAAATACGAAATTACTGTATAAAAACTATTATATGTATGTACATAGGGTAAATGTGGGAGAGATGCCGCGTGGGAATAGATCCCACAGGTCACGTGGTACGCGTGTTAGTACCTACAAGTGTTTGGCAACAGTGACATCAGAAGTCAGCTGGCTAGTAAGCGTTATGTATGTGGTCGGTGGGTTTTTCCTTTGCCTTTTGAGTTCATAATTTAACAATTAAAACGGTAAGCAGCATTTTCTTTCCTGATATTTTATGGGGTAATTTTCAAACTTCAGTAGCGCAATGAATTTTAAGGAAAATCGGGTTTAATTTGTCTTATCTATCTTATTATAATTTAATATTAATATTTAATTTGTCTTATCTGTCTTATTATAATTTTATGAGGCAACTGTCCCACATTTTCCCTATGTATATGTTACCGATCACACCCGATTTCAGGATAAACTAGTTTTTCCTAGGCCAAACCAGTCTATCCGAAAAGCGATAGGCACGATTAGCACCTGCGATAGGATGAACTAGTTTGTCCTAGTCCAAACTAATTTGTCCTGAAACCAATGTAGAGTTGCTAGGAAAAACTAATTTGTCCTAGTCTATACAAGTTCAAACTGCGATTTTACTTTATTTTGTAGGATTAACTAGTTTAAACTAGTTAAAAGCAGGCTTAGGACGTGTTTTCCCAGGACGTTTGACTGGTTTGCTCAGTATTAGTTGATCAGTTTTTGTCTTTAATGATATAACAAAAAATGTGTTATAATTAAAACCAAAAACTGATCAACTAATACGAGCAAACCCTAGGGCCACGCTGGTTTATCCTAAAAAGTACCAGGCAATACTAGTACGTCCTAGGAAAACGCAAAAGTCCTAAAACAACGAGAGAAAGTTTTAGTATTTCCTAGGCCAAACTAGTATATCCTGAAAGCGGATAGGACAAACTTTGTCCTTCCTATCGCTCTTTGGATAGACTGGTTTGGCTTAGGAAAATCTAGTTTCTCCTGAAATCGGTTTTGGCCGGTAACATATATATATATATATATATATATATATATATATATATATATATATATATATATATATATATATAGGTATACTGACGTGTGTCAACGTTTTATTTTTTTTTCTCATTATTTTAGTTTCAACATTAAACTCCTATAAATAGTAATGAATATTCTATAAAGCCAATTCGTCCTTTTTCAGCCGGGAAATGCACACTCATTTGCATCACCTAGATTGTTGTCCTCGATACGGGACAAAAACCTGTGAAAACCTAACTGGTCAACTAGATCTTAATTTAAACCAATGCGAAATCTTAAAGCATTTTAGTGAATCTGAACGTTAATGTTGACCGTTATCTTGTAGATATAAATATATATATATATATATATATATATATATATATATATATATATATATATATATATATATATATATATATATATATCAGATTTTGACAGTTTGGAAGATATTGATAAAAAGACAGAAAAAAACTAAGAAGATCTAAGCAAACCCAAAAAAGGCGAATATAATATGAGCAGGTCGGAGTAGGTTTTAAGGGTTGCTTGGGTTTTTTCTTTGTCTTTTCTTCATTTATATATTTTAAAGTATATCTTCGAAAAAAAGTATTTTCGAAAACTTGTATTTTCGATAGATTTTCAGAAAATCCTAGTTCCGAAAAAACGTAATTTTAAAAATTTATTTTGTTTAAATTTTCCGCACCTAGACCCTAATACTACTGCCTGTGTTTCTATAAAACGTACAAATTCACTAAAATAATTATTTTTAAATAGACACTCGATTCACTTAGAAGTAAAGCCTTTAGTAAGTTTCATGCTACCCGTTTCTCAGAGGGATTTACATCAGGCCGACGTTGTCAAGCCTTGATGGAGACATAAAAGTACAAAGAAAACGAAAATATTTTACAGATTACTGCTGCCGCACATTTCCTGTCACAGGAAATGGAATTGTCAGATTGGAGACGCTCTGTTTAAGAAAAATGTATTTAGATCCTGTTTAAATTTATCGCAAAAGTGGAATATAATTTGATTTGAAAATTTAATTAAAAATCTGTTTTTCTTTGCCTTTTTTGGCGAAGGAATGAATTATAAAAATATTCTTAAACCTTTTTATTGACCAGATACTTTACCAAAAATACTTTGCCCCCGGAACTGAAATACGACTGAATATTGACTGATGACAGAACATAAAACAACAATGGCCAGATTCTCCAACGGTAGTCCGGTCTAATGTGACAACCAAAAGTTTTAAACTGATTAGATTAGATTATTGTGACGTTATATATCATAAAAATATCAGCTACAATTCTAAACAAAAACTACAAATCCTACACAATAACTGTGTAAGATTTTCAGTAAATCTTAAAAAATATGATCACATTACCTCAACATTCAATCAGTATAAATTAATTAAATTAGAAACTAGACGTGAAATTCATCAAACTTGTTTCATTTACAAAGTCATAAACACTAAAACACCTGATTATCTATTTAAAAAATTAGAATTTCGTAATAATGTTCATTACGTGAATACAAGAAATCAAAACAACTTAACTATACCATCACACAAAACAGAAAAGTAGAAAACATCTTTTAAATATAATAGTGCAATCATATATAACAGCATTCCCTTCTATCTAAACTATTTTACTTTTTCAACTTTTCAAACTTATTGTAAAAATTATTTAATCGGGGTGGAGTTGGAAGAATGATTATATATAATCAAAATTCTACCTTTTTGTGCCAACTAGTGTGTTACTATTGTTATTCATTTTTGTAAAATATTTATGCATGATATTATATTGTTACTTTTTACACTGTTTATTGTTTACTGGCACAAATAAATAAATATATTATTATTATTATTATTAAGTGTAAGAATAAGATAACTAAGTTTTAGAATTTTTTCCTGAGGTTTTTCGCAAATTTATATAGAGAAGGGCAATTTTCGTACGTACTTTCGACAATAATAGAACTAAATTCATTCTAGCAACCCGCTCTAAGATGAAAATCATTTGACAAGCAAGCAAATCATTCAAACATCAGAATAATGTATGTTCTTATAACAACGACAGGACAAAAACCTGTCAAAACATAACTGACCAACTAGAAGATCTTAATTTAAACCAGTACTAAATCTTGAACCTTCTTAATGAATCTCAATGCAAAATTTTAATATCTTTATCTACAACAAATTGTTTATTGATGACTTTTTTAATAAGTGGCCATTTTCGTGTCATTATGTGTAGTACTAAT
Source organism: Philopedon plagiatum (assembly GCA_963971165.1). Taxonomy (NCBI): domain Eukaryota; kingdom Metazoa; phylum Arthropoda; class Insecta; order Coleoptera; family Curculionidae; genus Philopedon; species Philopedon plagiatum. The sequence continues at coordinate 19,182,994 of OZ020190.1, read as the reverse complement.
GAGTCCATTATTTATTAGATCTGAGTTAGTAAGAATACAAAATTTCTATAAAAAATCGACAAGCATTTCATGAAAAAATTATGACGCTACAGAGATGCAGCCCATTAAAATATTTTTGAGGCTAATATAAAATATATATTTATTATTTCTAGTAATATGATGAAATAATACCTAATAACCACAATTTAAATAAAATCTTTCGTGGTCAAGAATTTCTTCTGTTATTAATTTTGATTGCCCAAGGATTTAGTGCCTCCTATCATGTCAAAAAGTATCTGCTGGCTGCTAGTCAAGACCTGCATTAATGGGAAATCGCTTAACGTTGGCATTTACATTAGGACAATCGGAAACGATCGTGTAGTTGCCAAGCGTAAAAAAGTTTATCTAAGCTGTCTTGTGTTTTTTCAAGTGTCTTTTTGGACAACTAATAATTATGGAAAGAAACGAAGGGACAGATCCTGCCATCATATTAAAAAGGAAAAAGCTATATTGCTTAAAATAATAGGAAAGTATGAAAATTTTATTTTTATGTAAATAACCGTACATACTTTATTTAAATTCTACATAGTTGTCTAGTGTCAACTAACATTTTCCTTATTTCCACACAAATAATATCCCGTAAAATCTGTAATTAAAACCTGATTCATACTAGATTTTTCAATATTAAACTTTTGTAATTATTCCTCTCCCTAAATTAATTTTTTTCCAAATTCATCCGTATAATTTTAATTTTACACAGAAATGGTCAAAAAATATTTTTTTTATAAAATTTTTAAAAACAACAGTGTGGTATATTATTAAAATAGTCCACATTTTATGTTAAAATGCACACTATAAATTAATAATGATAAATTAATGACAATCTATAGTTCAGAAGTGTAAAATTTTAATTTAACTATTGGAAATAGCCAGAAATAACCAGTTAGGAAGTGCTTTACTTCTGTTAAGGAGTGTAATGTTCGAGGGACAAGCAAAGTGAGATCCCTCAAAATTATATGAGTTTTTGCATTTCCTAACGTGTTTCATACAAGATATTTTTATAATTTTGACAAAAATATGTACCTAATTAAAATTATTAATTTTAATTATTGTATCAAAACATCTAAGTAGGCATCAGACGAAGAAATTTTTATTTCATCTCATGATACAAATAAAAGAAGATATTGCACCTCTCAGGTCACGCTGTGAGTAATTCCGCCATATTTTGTACACCAAACACGTCTTTGTTAAGATCGCGTTGTGTTTTCAAGTTATTTGTTGATGTTTTTATATCACTTTTAAGAGTTTAAAAGTGAAAATGAAGTGTACTGTGTATGGTTGTGATGTGGACAATCAATGCAAGGGATTTGTGCCTGATATTAAAGTTTTTAGCCTCCCTAAAAACAAAGAAACACAAAGTGTTTAGAAGCGTTTATGCAAACGAGAAGATAAGTTTAATGTGAAAAATGCTAAAATCTGTTTTAGACATTTTGACGAAAGTGATTATGAATGTAATTTAAAGCATGAATTATTAGGCTATGTACCAAAAATGTATCGCCATTCAGGAAAAAGAAGCTTTACCATCAAAAAACTTATCGAAGATGTCTCCACAAAAACAACATTTGGAGAAAACAAGCAACAGATAAGATCGCAAGATCGTTAAAGTTTGAAATATTAATATGTATACTTTTTTATAATTGTAATTTTCTTACTTCTGTCTATGCATCCCTATATTTTGCAAATGAATTACATTTTATGGCACAACATGAGTACTCCCATATACTCAAGCGCAATCATTGTAGATGACAGAAATGTTTATTCTTTAATATATGTGGTTTTAAATTTGAAATTTATGAATTGTTATAGCAATCTATAAGATAATTAAAAATGCATGTAGTTAACTATCTAGCTTAGATACACTAAACTACAAGTTACTTTTGCGATGTATTAAATAGCTTAACCAACTAAAGCTAACAAGAGTATCTTAAGTAGTTATTAGCTTCCTGAGTAATACAGGTAAACTAAAAAAAAGAAAAAATTTACCAGGTTAATGGCAGTGACACATACTATGTGATTTTTAGGCGAATTTATTTGGTTATGGATACATGGTATCAGCTATTAATAATAAATACCATGTGACCATAAATAAAAATTTATAATAGAAAAGCACGAAATAAACTGAACTGTCATTATATGGCGGATTAAATTCCTATTCCCTTAACTAAACTATTAGCTACCAAAAAATAAACTATCAGCTAAAAGAAAATAAAATTAAAATTCATTTTTATATTTCTAAATGCATTTTTTTTCTGTCAGAAATCTCTGTAAAGTCTGTCTGCAGCATGTATCTATCCTATCCTAGCAACTATCCTAAAAGACAATTTTCCGTCACAAACATATAACTTATGTTCGGAAGACTCTGTATATATTTTAATAATAGGTACTATGCCTCTAAATAAAAACTAGAATCTTAATTACTAAGCATAGTTTTATTTTATAAAATTATTTACATTTTCTTTTCACGTAAATAAATACATAGCAAGCAATTGACAGGCAATTTACCAATATCTATTATATTAAATTAATGTATCCCTTCATTTATATGATTATTTTAAATTATATACTTTAAAATTTGTATAATAAGCAGGAAGCAAAATATAGTGCCAATAGAATTTATATAAAATCGCCTACAACTAATGTAAACTCTATATTGCGCATTATAAATTTCAAAAACAACCCACACCGTGACGTCATGCGCGAACCCGGACGAATTTGACACGGTTTGGTATCATATCTTCCGATTATTGTATCATGGTAGGTACCTAGTAGTATTTGTAAAGAAGTGTCGCGTGACAAATTACATTTTTCCCTTTAAAAATATTGAAAATGCCCGATTCCGAGATCCCAAGTAATATAAGAGGCAGCTCAAAAAAAGAGTTTTATAAAAAGCTTATTACGATACTGAAAACGATATCGAAAAAGCTTTGTTATAAAATCAAAATAGAAAAAAAAACATTCTTGTTTCAATTTTTTATGGAAATGTAAAAAATTGAAACAAGAATGTTTTTTTTTTCTATTTTGATTTTATAACCAAGCTTTTTCGATATCGTTTTCAGTATCGTAATAAGCTTTTTATAAAACCCTTTTTTTGAGCTGCTTCTTCAATATTACTTGGGATCTCGGAATCGGACATTTTCAATATTTTTAAAGGGAAAAGTGTAATTTGTCACGCGACACTTCTTTACAAATACTACTAGGTACCTACCCTGATACAATAAACGGAAGATATGATACCAAACCGTGTCAGATTCGTCAACTAATATTTTATCAAAGATTTTAACAAAGACATACATTTTATTTCAGCAGATTGTCGAATTAGTTTCAATCAGAGTCCTCTCTGGATTAAAAAATAAACACCTTCCATGCAGGGGTTTTTAGCGGAAATTGAGTATTTAATTAATAAAGAGAGCTAGCAGTTTCTGTATACGAAAAGCTATTTTAAACTGACCTTCTTTTGTTTTTAATGCTGAATTAGGATTTAACACTGGATTAAAAGCCGGCTATTAAAATACTTAATTATTTTAAACATAACAATCTATTGAATTCTTAAACAAAAAATTATTATTTTTCTCCGCTTCAAAAATACGTTTTATATCCTTAAGGGAAAATAAAATTACCTGGGGAATAAACAAACAACAATTTATTTGAATTGGTGTATTTTTACATAGTTAAGAAATTTCCGTGGTGTGAGCGTACTTTGTGGATAAAATGTAGTTTTTCTCAAAACGGTTAATGTATTAGTTTTCAGAGCTTCTGAACTAAGAAACTAAACTTCTAATTTAGGCTTACTGATGGTAATAAATAAATAGGATACATGGGATTAGCTTCAAACAATTTAATTAGATAATTATGTAATTTACTAATAAAAGGGTAAACTAAAACAATATTTTTATATGTAGCCAAATAACTATCGAGTAAAGTCCTTAAATGATGACATAAGTCGATGACAATGGAGCCTAAATTCTCAAGTTATAGTTCTATATACAAAACCCATTTCTTTGGGCAAAGATTATCCCATGTTATGCACATTTATATAGAAAAATATACCTAAAAATTGCGTTTAAAATTATCAGAAAATTGGTTACAGAGGTAATAATTAAGTGAATGAATTTACGAAACTATATATCGGGGAAATTTGAGGGGAATATTACTCAATACTTCTTAATTTAGAGTAAAATGGAATGGACTGACCAGGTCCAGAAAGCTAGTGGGAGCTTCTAGAGTGTCCCATACAGTAGAGAAACAGACACTTGTTGGTGGCTAGACGTTAGACCCCATGACCAATTCTGGTTCCTACGGGCAGCTACATCCCTGAAGTGGTGAGAAATGTGGAGTCAAAAGGACACGCTTTCCAGTCTGGAAAATGCGCAGAAAATCCATCCGTGAAAATCATCCCGTGAATCCCCAGCATCCTGTAAGTAATATTTGCAATAACTAAAAACGTTCCAAAACATTGAAAAAAATTAACTGGCTCTAGGTTCAGGGTAAAACAGGACTTCTCCTTGAAAGAATAATAATTATGAAGCGGCAAAAAGACATAATTAATTTAATTTGGTGCATAAAAATCACTGTAAAATTAAAGAAACCTAAGTAAAAAACATCATGACTGCTCCATACGATGATGATGATCTACATCAGTGTTCGATAAAATGGCCGATATGCTGAGCTACCACGCATGGATACTAGACAACATCATCATCAAGATATTTTGTAAAAATTTGCAAAAATAAAGTACAGTGTACACGATCAAATGACTAGCGGTGGTATATTATTATTTGTTAGACTGTCCCCCTCCCTTGAAAACAGAGCCTTCAATTCAGGTCTCCAACTTCCAATTTTTTATTAGTTGTATAAAAGTTTTCAACATTAACAAGAGGGGGCCACACAAAATAAAGTAAATTCAAAACACTGACTTATAAAAGCATAAACATTGAAAGAACGTCTCGTGTCTTAATCCTTTTTCGTTGGCAATAATGAGATGAGAATCCATTACAAAATAAATGATAGGAAAACACTCTAAGGTATTATTTTCTTTTTAATCTGTTTATATTTCATTCTTCCTCGAAAAGGATACACGCAAGTAAAGCGACATACTTTGCGACAAGGAACTGAGAGAGAAACTCAAGTATCATTTGCTCTTTCTTAGAAAATTGTAATGTCTTCGTAACCACTATGTCATAAAAAAATAGACAGTAATTCACATTGTACAATATATTTTTTCTACGAATGTTAATAAAAACCTTTATTGTATGTTCAATAGTAATTTCGGAACATAGTCCATTGTTTTATACACATTTACATTGTGCTTCAATCACCATGGTGATTCAACTACAAAGTTCTCATTGTGCACGGGTATATTTTTACAAAGGTGGCGTTGACCGGTGCCGCGTCAAAATCTTTATAATTTCATTGACATTTTTTGACATCTTAAAAAGAAAAATATTACTAATCCCATTTTATTAACAGTAACATTCGTGGAAAAAGTATAGTGTAAAACTCGCATGGAATGACCATTTCCTACTCGTATGATTTGCAGCACTCGCCTGCGGCATCGTGCTGCAAACGTCATACTCGTAGGAAATGCATGTCATTCCATGCTCGTTGTACAATATACTATTGAAGTACACAATGAAAATTTAAGGCACATAGGAAAAAATAAAAGATGGTGATCATGTGAAATCTAAATGTCAGTCTAAAGCTTGATCGAGCTTAAGCGGCAACGTCGCTTGATTTTGTTTTATGGAACCGAGGCGATATCGAACCGTAGAGATAAGCAGCTCCCTCCCGGTTACCACGTCTTGAAGAGCTCTTCCCTTTCGTGAAAGCAACGCTTATATTGTCGCTGTATTGGCAATAATATATTACCTAAAGACTAATAAGCCATAATGCCATAATAAGCTATACGTAAATGCAAAGATAATACTGGAAATAAACACATGGCCATATAAAAAAAAGAGCTAAGTTGTTGTGTTGCCAAATCTCTAAATAATAATTGTATGCAACAAGTTTGAAGAAATAATATTTTTGTTACCTTTAAAGAAAGAAATCCTACTAATTTCAAAAATTCTCAGCTTCAAACAGTTAAAATACTATAATACAAATACAAGAATCCAGAGAATAGCTGTTGGAACCAGAAGTAACACCAAACTAAACACCCAGAAGTGTTGTGTTTTACTATCTTATAATGCAAAACAGTAAGCGCGTACGATATTTTTTTTATATTCTGACAGCCCACGAAGACCGAAGTCTAAGTACTATGTACCGTGGGTGTACTGGGGGATCGACTTACACATCCAGAGCTGGAAACATCCGTAGGGATTTCACTAATAAAGGGCTGAAAACTATTTTCTTTCACTAAATAAATAATAAACTGAAAGTAAAAATTCACACGGCATTATTAATCTCGTCAACACTCATTCGTCATTATAGATGTTACTACACAGAAACAAAACACTATTTTATATTGAATTAGATACCAATTTACTCAATGACACACTCTAGTCCGTATTTCACAATACAAACTCGGTTTCTTTCAATGATTAGTTTATGATTGTTAATTGCGCCACTGGTTTTAGGGGAAAAACTTTTTGACAAAAATATTTGTCACGATGTAAAGAACAACTTTTGTCCTTATACGTTTTTCCAAATTTTTAATCAACGCTTCCCATTCAGTTCCGCGCATACGCGATGTGATGAGGCATTGGTGCCGTCGGCGGCGGGTAGCGCAGTGGATGGGCGGCGATCGGAAGGCTGAGGTTTGCTCTGGTTAAGTAGGGGGCTGTATTGCATAGCTTGCACTTGACCAATTCTTTTTAATTCAGATCAGAGGAGTTTCAATTGTATTGGATTAACCTTTTACTACTACTTTTTACCCTGTCTCAGTCTCTTTGTTTTAATAGCTTCCTTCAGTTTAGTTTACCATCTCTTGGTATTATTGGTATTGAGCTATTGAAATTTTTTCTTACCGAATTCACCATTACAATAGCGATCAAACATTGCTCATTTAAAACGACATATTTTTTGTATGCGTGTTTCGATTGACTGATTGTGCAATAGTATTAACAGTTTTATTGAAAACACGAAATGATTGAAGAAGCTCATTGTTACTTTAACCAAAGTTTATGAAGTATACCTATGTATTATATAAACTTCTCTTACATACTGTCTCCCTCAAGCAGGATTACGAGGCACATACGGCCTCCATTGCAGTGTTACTTACACTGCTTTGCACTTTGTACGAACAATAATTCCACAGTTTAGAAAGTACGTCTCTTTGTAAGACTGCTTTAGTTGAGCAATGTTATTGCACGAATAAAGAGGTGAGTTAGGTGATGTGGACGGATACGAGTGGAAGTTTCTTTACGAATGTTTCTCCAAAATATGCTTGTGATGTTATTTCCTATAAAAATAAAAGTTCTTGGTCTGTTAAGTATGTTCTATTACTGCCGCTAAACCGGAAGCTTAGGCAGATAAAAAATAAAAATATGTCTTGAATTGATGTAGCCTTTACTTGATGAATATCCATTATAAAACCATTTAAAAATAACAACAAACGTGTTTAAATCTTCACTAAATTTTTATTCTTAAAACATGACAATTGTTTCGACACACGCAGGGTCTTCGTCGGATGGTTGGTATCAACTAAAAACTGTTCTTATTACATGTATGTATTAAATACTCAACAAATTTTACCTAAATTTTTACAACCTGGTGATCATGTTTACAATACCATAAGAATTAGGAAAGTCCTTTAATTTTACAATTTTAAGTATAGAATGTACAACAATACCGTTTTATTGCTGGTGGAATTTCCAACATATTATAGATTTAACAATGGGGAACTGTTCAAATCCAACTGGTCATTTAGTAATATGTTTAATTTAGATTTATTTATTTCCATAATGGAAATATGGAAATTCCATAATATGGAAATAAATAAATGTAAAAGATTAAAATTAAATCCATTGGCCATGACCGATCTGTCATTCTTCCGCCAACAAAGTTGTTATTTCTTTGACCGTTAAATCATCTCTTTTGTATTTGTAAATTTTATTTTACCTTCTTGTCGACAACATTTCGACGACAATCCCTTAAAATATGCAACCTACTAAAATTTCCCTATCTTGAGAGGGCTCTAAAATATATTTGCTGGATTAGTATAAAGTACCGCTGACCAGGGCTATAAACCGAGAATTATTTCCACATTACATTATCTAAACTCTACGTATGTAAAACCGGTAAAACCCTGCCTGCATACTTACGACTTACATCGTCTTGGAAATATCCGATAATTTATATAAGTTCTAGAATCTGCAGGAAATGTAGAATCTATTTAAACTTAAGGCTTTAGATTTCTATTAGTTTTATTTTTCCTACCAATAAATATAATCTCTAACAAAAACAATATTCATTAGGTTTGTCGGTCATTTGTGGTAACATACTGTCTTAAGAATCAATAGAATTTCTTCTATTAATTATTATTTATAAATAAAATATAGTAACTGCAGCTCAGCTCTCATTACTACTTTTCTTTCACTTTGTAATTGCTTTTTTATTGAACGTCCGCTAAGTTAGTCAGAGAATGATATTTGATGGGGCAACAACTCTGACTATCTCAGTTCAAACAAGTGGCAAATAATAAGCAACTATTAATGTTACTAGAGGTCTGTTTCACGAAACTGCATTACACTACATTTTGCTTGGAACACAAAATTTCCCCTACAAAAGAGCAATTGTTAAAGTTCTGCCCTTTTTTCCCTACAATGCTATTTTTCGACAAATTTTCATTACGAATAGGGAATTTCCCTACGTGATAACAACATTTCTCTTAATGTAGAGCATGTTAAGCCATAAGGCATAAAGTTGCTTAAAAACTTTTTTATTATCAAAATTTCGTGGTATGATTTTTCATTCATTCACATTACTGTTGAATCTAAACACTAATAACAAATATATTTATTTTTATTTCTAGTTGTCATAGACTCAGCTTTTAAAGTCCCATTTAACTTCATTTTCCTACGACCGCCTATGAAAGTGAGTAAAAAAGCACGGTTAACTTGGCGATAAAGTGCCTTATATCACACGCGTGTTGAAAAGTACTTTACAACACGTGTGTTGAAAAGTACTTGTCAACATGACATTTAAATAGATGGTGCCAATTTCATTTGTTTTATTTTCAACACACTTGATGAAAATATTAGTGTTGAAAGTGAGGGTTTTAAAAGACAGAAATTGAGGTTTTTTTTGTAAATATTTTTGTGGTCGTAGGAAAAATATTATACATTACTCGTGTGAAAGTAATTTTCGCAAAAATGTCACTTTCAACACTTGTTATGTAATATACTATTTATTACCTCAATGTTAAACTGAAAATTACACAACCTAAGGGAAAGCAAGCGGCGTTTTTTAGTACAATATAGTGAAATTCGGTAAATTAATCAAATAGCTTAAATCCACTGTTTTGCAATAATGCCGGGGATTAGGCTGAAAAATTTATTGTCGGATTTGTAAGAGCAATTTAATGTTTGGATAAAACTCGGTTTGCAACATCCAGGCCAAAACTATTTAAATCTCGTTATTAGAGCATATTATAGGGTTTTCTTGCACTCAAGATATTCCTTAACAATACGGTTACGTAATGGAGATACAGTTGCAATAGTTGACTTAAGCAATCGGTGATTGAATTTAATCTCCTTCTGTATGACCCCCTCCTTTCCCAAATTTTTATAAGGTCGACGATCCTGGTTAATCGTCTTTCGTAGTCCCGTTTTAAGTTTCTTCTCCTGTGTCCTCATCAGATGCCCTTACCACTTTAGTTCTTCTTTTATCTGAGACAACCCATGCAGACTTCAGGCCTGAGTACTAACGTATCGTGGGCGTCTGAAGAGAAGGGAAATGTAGTCTATTGACACGGGATTTGAAGGATTAGAGGTTGGGAGAGGAAGGGAAAACATCAGCAAGCAATTTGTTCCATAATCTGGAGACTCTACACTGTAAAAAAAAATGATTAAATTTTAAATCAAATTCAACCCAATTTTGACTAAATCCAGGTCCACGCCAGATTGATTGAAAAAATTAACACTGCATATTGATTAAATCGAAGGATCTGTGATTAAATTTTCTTATTCAAAATTGATTAACCTAACAATTAATTCTGATTACATCTAAATCAATTTTTATTAAAATTTTCTTCCATAATGATTAAACTTCCATAATACTCTAATCATTTTTTATTAAATCTTAAATCCAATGTGATTGATATGCAATCATCAGTAGCACCGCCCTTCCCCTCTCCACCCTATAAAGTACCTGATTAGGGCGTCGATTTTATTTATTAAATGACAATACTATAATACATAAGAAAAGGGAACACATTAAAGAACAAACAGATGAAATTATATAAAAGATAGGTAATGCAAATTCCCAAAGCATGGGAATTGTCTGTCCCATATCATAAACAAAAATCCGGGGAGGTGAGGCGTGGACCTGGATTTAGTCAAAATTGGGTTGAATTTGATTTAAAATTTAATAATTTTTTTTACAGTGTAAAAGTTGAAAATAATTATATGAAGTAAAAACACGAAAACTATTTACTCATCTGTAAATAAATACATAAAACACTAATGAAGACCTGGCATGACAAATCTTTTCTTTGAAAATACATGGAAAATAACTTACATTGGTGCATGAGTTCCTCCAAGGGATTGGATTCAAGATCTGAGATTTTTGCGTATTTCTTTTGTTTTTGAAACATAATTTCACCAACATGATGTAACAACAAAGTTTTTAAAAGAATATTCGTAAAATTTTAGAACAGGTTGACCACTTCATTCGTTATAACCTCACATTGCACATTGCACTACCACAGAAACCGCCATACCTACTGCCGAATAAATGGAATTTTTGCAGATAGCAGCGGGGTGGATGGATATCGGTACTCCCTTGTGATTAAAAGGTTGCGTACTGCGCATGTGTTGGCGGCTTGGTTTAGAAGTTTGAGTATTTTTTAGTCAGTAGGTGATTGATACTGATTATTGTGATTATTTTAACAAGGAAATATGATTTAAAATGTTTGTCTTTTTTATGCATTTGATCAGTATCGATTTAAAGTAATCGAGAATGAGTAATTTGTTTGAATCATAACGAAGATTATGAAACTGATTTAGAAAATAATTACAAATTAAATCAAAAAATTTAATTCGGCCAATAAAATCAGATATCTCTTGTGGTTAATCAACTGGATTTTTTACTGTGTAGGTATGAATGAGTGAGAGAAGTGGGTTGTTCTAGGCTTTTGCAACTAGGCAGTACAGGGATGCATAACATACGTATCCACATAACACCTAAAATGGCAGCGCATGAAGAAGTTTTACACAACGAGATAATCAAACAACAGTGAGGAGGTTTAACATTGCGGGCGGAAGTATTAATGTTGGCATCTTAAATCACTAGACGGGATTGAATAAAATAAACCGTAAATTAAACAAATACTGGTCCAAAACGTTTTTTGAATTATTTGTTTGCAATATGAGCCTTTCTAGTGCATACGTTTTAATGAAAAAGTAAAAGAACAAAAGACTAAAAAGAATGCTAGTACAAAACAGGCTCCTCTAAAAATGCTAACATGTCAGATAAAGGTTCAAGTGACTTCTCCGACACCTTACAAATTGTCTTATTTTCGTTTCGTTCCGTGTGAGCCTTTTTCCAAACTGTGAACAATTCGTTTCTAGACACTTCACATTCACGCCCTAAAAAAATTGTAAAAAACTTTCATGACATATTATGACTATCAGTGCTATAGGTTATTAACTCCAAGTATTACAGCTTTAATTTATGCCTAATTGTTTTACATGCAATGACATGCAAAAAAATTTGGATCTTAAGAGAAATGCACAGAGAAAAATGAACTTTACAATCACACTTAGCCAAAGCCGTGAGATCGGTGTAACTTTTATCATAAGTGTGCAACAGTTGACTTTGCAGTTTCTCTTCTGACATTGTACAACTCTTTACTTACAATAATGTTGAAAAAAGGAAATATTTACTCTTAATGAGGCACGTCTATCTCTTACGAAATCACATAAACAACTCATAGAAAATCTGTATGTATTGGCATGATTCGCAAGTTAGGGCAAGTTAATAACACGTCTTTATTTCAAGTATATACTAGTTGGAATATTATCTCTTTAACCGCCTATATTTGGGTTGGATATTGGTTGCTTGGTTTTGGCACAAACTCGAGATTAACTTGAACAAAATGACCAGTGTGCGCCGCGCAGTAAAAAAGAAACTACAGTAACTGGAGATTTTCGTAGATTTCATTGCTTTCTTTTCTTACAAAATTATTTCTTGTCGACATAATTATGCTGTCTTAATGAATATCTTTAGTAATTGAACTGAAATCCTTCACTAAATCGGTGTTTAAATAAATACTTTTGAAATATGGTGTCAGAAATCTCAAAACACGTCTTTTTTAAATCGAAGATGCTGTCTTTGAACGTTCATGATATATAGTCTAACAAAAGTGATTTTTTCTAATGTACGTTGCATATAGTCTGGCAAGTGAGTCTGTAACAGCCAAAAGAAGGCGGGAAAAAAATTAAAACCCTTTTATGGCCAACCTGCTATGTTGTCAGATTTTTTAAATTAACATTACATTTACATTACAGTTGTAACATAAACTTTTTGTAGTGACTTGAACACAGCATTATAATACTATTATAGCCAACCACTATTAGTGTTATAGGCATATTATATTTAATTTAAATAGGTATATTGAAGACTCTTAATAAACAAAAATAAAATAATGCACACCAGTCAAATATTCTTCGTTAATGAATCCCCTTATTGCAAGAGAAATGGCTGACCAGAAATGTACCGAGAACGAGTGCATGGTGATAGCAAGCGTCTTGGTGATTCTTCCACTGGCGCGGCGCGGCGCGGCGTAATCATTCATCATGAATCAATTTATTTACGGTAAAACGCTAAAAAGTCAAACGCCAGGAGTAATAGCCTAAGTTTCTAGGGCCTGTGATAAATAAGCCATTGCTTTCATTGTCAAAAGTTGCTGTTAAATTTTTAAGTAAATTTATAGAGAGTTTCGTTATATTTATTTGTTACCTTTTATTCAGCCAAAAATAACAAGCACCCCCATCTTCGGAGAATTTATTAGAATATTCTGGCCAATTTGTGAGGCATTTCTCCCTTTCGTCCCTGTCACAGACTGATTTGCCAAACTTTACATATATATATATATATATATATATATATATATATATATATATATATATATATATATATATATATATATATATATATATATATATATATATATATATATATATAAAAATGTAGGTTATTTTCCTTGCATAGCAATACCTCTCTATTCCGATTCAGATTGAAATATCGAATTATAATTGTATTTGTTGATATTGCTTTGTTAAAATATTATTATGAGTAGGTATGGGTTATATAATGGAATTAAATTCGAAATCCAACAATTAATTTGTTTTCATTCCAAATAATAGTAATAATAATGTTGGTATAACCAAAATGTTTATAGCGAAAATTGTATTCTTTAAGCCTTCATCAGGATAATTGTCGGCAAAAACAATATCACTCGCGGTTTTATAACTAAGTAAAAATATTGCTTTGTGGATTCGTCAGGAAATCTGCTGTGGCAACTGACTTACATTTGGAATGTTTTCAAGTGGATTTGGTTACGATTATTATTGACAATGATCTGATAAAAATAAAATACGTTTGTTTTTTTATCAATATTGTTGACATATGAAGTTAAACAATACAGTAAAGTAACCGGCCTTAACCAATCTAGACAACGTCTTTGACTACGGTTTTGCAGTGGTCTTACAGAAGCTCTGCATGTCAACTTACAGACGCATGCATTTTAAAACATTGCTTATTTCATTCATTTAGAATTTTAATTGTAACATTCAAATCTCTTTGCATCGATCAATTGACTTACAGGGTTTCTGTAATTGCACTGCTAGCCGTTATTATTTACCTTGTAGGGTACAAAAATGACCGTTTCCTTCGACATTTTTGTCTTTTATATTAGTTCAAAACATCGAGGTTTGGTAAGGTTATCAGTTTATCAACAAAACCTTATTACCTATTTTCCTTAGTAAATAGTGAAAAAGGACCAAGTGAACTATTCTAGCGTTATCTTAAAATCATTAGAATAAAAAGTAACCGCATCTCAAATATTTAACACTGTAGACCATGGGCAATGAAAATGAACAAGAGGCGATACCCCATGGCACCTGTTCGTTATTTATATATATGGCACAATAAACCATGGATAACATTAAACCAACAAATTATGATTTATATACGTATATTTTCAATAATTGAATAAATTTAAATTAATTATTTGTTCCTGTTATGATAAGTATTGGATATTTTAACGAATTATTAATTAATTATAATAATAGTCTCCAATTTGTAAAATATAAGAAAGCCGCATATTATTTACATAATGTGCCAAAATTTGAATGCTCTATATAAACGTGGACACTATTTCAGAGGTAAAAAGTATATAAAAAATATAAAGAATACAACATCTGTTTAGAGAATTCAGTTTATCCCGATAGCTGGAAGAGGGCTCTAGTGACGCCGTTACCGAAAACAAATGACCTTCAGGAATTCAAAGATTTAGGACCTATTAGTGTCCTTCCTTGTCTTTCTAAAGTTTTGGAAAAAAATATATATAAACAACTCACAGAACATATAGAGCGAAATCGAATTCTACTAGAAACTCAGTCGGGGTTTGACGAAATCACGGATGCGCTACTGCTTTAGCAAATGCTAGTGAGTATAGTTAGAGCTGCTGATGCTGGTAGCGTTACGGTGTTGGCGTTACTGGAATTCTCGAAGGCTTTCGACACTTTAAAGGGAAGGAACAATCTTTTTCTCTTATGTTATTTGGCGGTCTTTTATTGCACTAGCGATGAAATTGTCGGGGTCTGTTCTTTATCCACTCTGGGTGTAACCCTAAATGATGAAGGATAAGGGCCCAAAAATCGCCATAACCGGAGGGCAGTCAAAAATAGCCCTCCTCTCTTGAATTATTTGACTGTCTTCTCTTGCACTAGCAGAGATTTTATTTTTTGCATTTTTTTCTTCAAAACACTAATGTTACTGTGACACCATCCTGCTTTTTTTGTGTTAGTCTTTATTTTTCTGACTTACTTTACTTCTACTTTTCCTTTTTAATTAACCTCCGTGTATTCAGTTTTTTTCTGCTGATTTTTATTCCTCTATTTTCTAGGGTCTTTAATCCTTTAACTTTTACCGTCATCCCTGCTGACACTGTCCGCAAAGGATTTTATCGCACCAGAGGAATTCATCTCTTACTTTCTGGGTCATAATTATCCATAACACGATACGTGCTTAAGACCGAACCGTAATGCAGGCCAATAATTCTAACTTAAAACTGCTGTGCTCTTACCTGTATTTAAGCTTCTGTATAGTTATCGAAGCATAACTCTGACTGGTCTTTTGACATTTATTTCTTTCTTATACTTCTTGATAGTTCCAGCCGTAGAACTCTCTCTTAGGTATTTTCTAGATCAATCTATAAATCTACAGGGATGAATGAGTATTACAATTGTTTTTTTTCCTTAAAACAAAGCATTTTAAAATTCCAGTATTAATCTCGGTAAAGAAACAATTTTCACAAAAATAAAAGACATAAAACATTTGATAATAATAAAGCTTTTACCCTATCAGATTCCTCGATTTCCAACCCCTTAGAAAACCTATACCTCTTTCATTTAAGAAACCGAAACCCTTACGCCGCTTTTGTAATGAAGAATGGAAACGAAAGATTTATAGCTTCTTTGATTTTCTTACAACAATAATAATTAAAACAATGGTTTTGTTAAAGTGCTTTTCACGAAACAAAGAATTTTCCCAGGCTATTGTTTTAAGTATTTGCTGCGTGACAATTGATAAAGGAGGACGGTAAATGTGTAATTATCTTGGGGAAAGGGTTATTGGGAATATTGGTTTTTGTGAATTCAATTTAATTATATTGATATCAATTAAATATTTAACATTCGTGTTGCTGTTAGCTAGAGCGTATTCAAGATAGAGGTAGAATATTTACTGGGGCCTTAAATATATACATATTATTTTTTCTCAGGTTTACGGTTTGTCTCAACATAATTATTTTGGTAAGATTTTGGTTACCTTTACAATAATGGGTATTAGAAACTGACCGACTTCCAACAATCAAGAATGAGAATTCCTCTGATATCATAACACAAAAAGGTATATACAAAGAGGCAAAAAATAAAGTAAGAACTTGTAACAGAATATCATAACAATTCAAAACGACTGAAGGAGTAAGTCAGGGTAGTATCTCGAGCCCACTACTGTTCATATGTGCAATGGATAAAGCAATAAAAGAATGCCAGCAGAAAATGGAAAAAGTAATAATAGGATTTAAAAATCTACAACTGGTGTTTCTGGAAGCATGTGCATTTGCAGATGAATCTGCAGTGTTCGCTAGCATAGAAAAATCTCCAGAGAAAAATATAAAAATGTGGAAAGACACTAAACAAAACTTGCAATTAAATGTAGAAAAAATAAAATACATAGTCATAAGAAACCGAGCGGTGAAAATAGACATAGAAGTAGATGGAGAGAAAATATAGCAAGCAGAGAGATTTAAATACCTGGGAACAATAACAAATAATTAGGGAAATATGGAAGAGGAATTGACCGAAAGAATAAGGACAGCAAACAAATATCATGCAATTCACAAGAAATTTCTCTAGCATAAAGAAATCCCCAGGAAAACCAAGACAACGATATATAGGACGATATACCTGCCAGTACTAGTACATAGAAGAAAAAAAAATGGATTTTAACCGGAAAACAGGAAACAATAATACAAGCGGCCAAAATGAAGTACCACAGAAATGTAGTGGGGACAAGAAGAACGGATAAGAGACGAAATGAATTAGGTGTAAAATCGGCAAAAGAAAAAATACAGGAGAACAATTTAAATTGGTTTGGACATTTAGTAAGGATTGGGAAGGAAAGACAAGTAAAAAACATATGGGAAGCGAAACCTCAGGGAAAAATAAAAAAGGAAGACCCAAACAGACATGAAATAGCAGAGTGGAAGATATTTTAAGGGGAAAGGGTGAAAACTGGAACTCAGCGAAGAAAATGGCAAGGAATAGGAAGAAATGGAAAAAGTTCGTAAAACAACAATATACAATAAATTATAATGAATTAAACCTCGACACCCTAAGGGTAATAAAGAGGAACTGTATATGTATGTATCAATATATCGTAAGACCATCTTCTCAAAAATATTCATATACTCTATTTTTATTTTTAATTAATATTTATTTTTCTACATTTTATTTAAAATGCTCTTCACTACTTTATATTTCATGGAATTTTTTTGGCAAAAATCAAATACCTATTTGGCTTTGTTATATTCTTTCCTGTGTCTCATTCTACAGGGCGAGTTTTTAAAGTGTTACAAGGTGATATCTCGAAAACGGTTTAAAAAATTTCATAAAATTTCGTTGAGTTAATAGTGAGAGAGGGAGAGATAAACATATTTCTGACAATAATTTTGAGGGGTAGGCGGTAACTTTGTAATTTTAAATGGGACGATGTACTTTTGTTTATAAAATTCGAATCTTCGTAAAAAACTACGTATGTGTAAAAAATATGTTTTGCCTTGGTTACGATATTATGATTTATTAGATTATAAAATAAAACAAAAATATTTACCATTTAATTTAAACTTATTTATTGTCTGTAATGTCGAGAAGTTGTTCGAAATGCCCCCTTCAACTTCAAAACACTTTTTCAATCTTTCTAAATGAATTTCGTACATGCTGTAACATTTCAGGTGTCACTTATAACCAGGCAAAGCGGATTCGGTCTTTCATATCATCTAAATTTATACATGCAGTCGCCATCACTTTATCCTTTATAAAACCCCCGACAAGAAAAAGTAAAGGGAGTCAAACCCGGGGACCTAGCAGGCCAATTGATCGGGCCGGGTCGTTCAATCCAGCTGTTTTTAAATATTTCATTCAAATGATTACGATTCTGTATTGCATAATGGGGTGGAGCTCCGTCCTGTTAAAACCACATGTTGGGATTTATGTTTTGGTTTAATACCTGCGGTAATTCGATTCTTAAAAAATCTGTGTGTATTTCTCCATTTAAATATCCTTCAAAGAAATGCGGCCAATAACTTTATCCCCGATTATACCCCACCAGACATTAATTGACCAGGGATGTTGATTTGCCAGAGTTCTCATCCAGTGGGGATTTTCCGACGCCCTGGACGGCATATTGTGTCAATTTACTTAAAGAAAACAACCAAAAAAAATCAATTTCTATTGATAAGAGATAACTCAAAATCCCTGCCCACAATTATGGAAAGCAGCTTCGTCAGAAAAATAACATGTAATAGGAGCCGGTTATTTCTTTGCATTTTTCTTGTGACCCAATCGCAAAACGTAATGCGATGCGATTTTCAAAGTCTTGTCCCTATAGCTCTTTGTGGAGTGTAATTTTGTATGGATGAAAATTGTACAAGTGCAATATGGTCACAACTGATTTTTGACTCATTCCAGCATCTCTAGAAAGCCGTCTGGTCCCTACTGCCCGAAATTAGTTCACTTCTGAACTCGTGGTTTCGTCCTCAGACTGTCAGTAGTAAAATAAGACTTGTGGTTTCCAGTCTTTCAAATGCCATGTGAGTTTTCGGGTTATTAGGAAACTTCTCCGCCCACACTGGTGCAGCTTCTCTGTAGTTTTTTCTGCGCTCCCTCAAAATTAATAACATTAACTTGTACATTAAAATTCGCTGCCATATTTAATTGAGCAATAAACTGAGAAATAATCGTTAACAAGTTAAAATTCTCAACTGACTTTAGTAAAAATAACGCTTTACCATGAAAACGAAGAATAATTCTGAAAAAAGTGAACTTGATTTATTGGTAAAATTGTTTATTTTTTAATTTCAATCGAGATTTAATTATCCTGTATTATTACGCAAAATTTTAAATATCGGATTAGGAAATGATATAAGAAGAAAAAGCAGATACACTGCAGCAGCATATAATATAGATAATAAATAAGGTGACAAAATAACACAATCATTGTGTTTTTAAAATCCTATTGGCCGATATTCGCAAAAGCAGCCGATGCTACAAGCGATTAAGAACTTTTATTCTACCTTGCATAAACCCAAAAACTATAAAACTGCTATTTTAGATATAAAATTTGGCGGTCAATAAAATTTGTTGAGATCAATTTAGCTCGCGATTTGTTAATGGGCAATTATTATTTAATATAAAATGATTTTGCTCCGACTAACTGCTTTTCGATATGTTGTATCCGCGTGGTGCCTTGGGCAAGGTTGAAAGCCGACCTCGAGTATCTTGTAAATTGTCTGAATTTGTGAATGTACCCGGAATTCAAACATGTTTCGCTAATCCAAAAAGAAACAAAGAATGTTAAGGTATATGAAAATGTCGACTTTGGCTGTTGTGTCGACGTATTTTCTTTGTTTCGTTTAGATATTCGTCATAAATCTGAACAATTTTCTGAAATAATAATTTTTTTTTCTTATAGCCGTCGGTCATAATATTGCCTAATGAATTTGTTTCCCAGTTTTCTCGCAAATTTATAAAGAAAATTGCCATTTAAGTATATATTTTCCACAACAATAGAACTAAACTAATTTTAGCAAGATTCTAGATAAAAATTAAGCAAATTGCAGAAACAATAACACAGAAGTTTTAGTGACGACTTATTATCAATATCCTTATTACTCTTTGAAATAATCTACAGAATGGTATTTTTTGGAAGGGTCACGATCCATTTGACCCCTCCTCCCCCCATTTTCTTCGAAAGACTCACTATCCTTTTGTAAAAAGACAAATAACACTGAAAAGACATTGTGGGACATTTCACGACAATTGTGTACCTTTTTCCGACAATTTGTTCTCAAAAACGTCCAAGACCAATTTGTAGCAAAATTTGCTACAATTGTATGAAAATGTATAAAAACTGTTGTTACTAATAATCCAATTAGAGTAAATCGCTCTACAAAGCCTTTGCAACAATGTTATGTGAAAAAAAGTCCAAACGATTTTTCCAGTGAACTTCTATTGGGTTATTGTCTTTTTAAATTGAACTTTTAATTGTTTTGTTAAAGCATTCCCAAGCAAACCAATAATTCCTGTTTTATCCTATTTTACCAACTTTTTGGTATTTTGGATTTTTTTGATTTTATACTGTTTAAATGATATTTAGCAAGACATGAATGAAAATCAGCCAAAATTTTTAATATGGTCTAATGGCTTTTTAATCTTAGTTAATTCAGTTCTATCTATTAGAAAAAAAATCGAATGTGAAGTTCTGAAAATCCACATTTCTTTATAGAGAAAGCCTCTGCATTCACAGAAAGTTGACGTGTGGGCGGCCATATCGAAAAATCGGTTAATTGAACCGATTTTTTTTAAGGGACTCGGAATTCGTCGCGACACCGTGGTGAATTTTTAAAAACATTTGTAAATGCACTAGATGTTGAAGATATGCGACAAGGCTACTTCCAGCAGGATGGCGCACATTGGTACCAAATATTACCATGACCAAAACTCAAATACCGATCACGGCTAAACAACTTTATTATGTCATAGGTATTGACTAGAATAATGGTACTAATAATTACTTCCCACTATTTTTTTTTTGCAAAATCTCAGCGACGGAGCTTTGTTGTCATCAAAAATAAGTATATATATATATATATATATATATATATATATATATATATATATATATATATATATATATATATATATATATATATATATATATATATATATATATATATACAGTGACCGGCAAAAAGTTCGCAACATATGGGAAAAATTTTTATTAGGAGAGTATCGGAAAAACTTTCCCAGGGGATCGGTTCTGCATGTCCGATAACCTAAAAATCGATTTTGACATACGTCACGTGACCACTGGTATAGCGTCAAATTAAAAAAAAAATTGTTAATTTACAAAAAGTGAGGTTAGTTGACGAGATATCAAAAAAAGTTATTTGAAAAAATTGCTTAGAATTAAATTCTAGGTCCTTGTGCAAAATTTTAAGATTTTATTTAAAAAAATTGGAAAACTCAATTTTTTTTAAATATTTTTTTAACGATTTACAAATTTCCAGTTTTTGCCGTTTAGATAGCTTGCCTAATGTAAAGCCCATGTATCTGGATGAAAATAAACGAATGTAGTAGTTTTTTCTACAATTGACAGGACAAAATTAAAAAAATAGGGTTTCGCCGGACGCTAGCTGTTGCAATGATTTGTATCTAGCAGCAGTGTCAAAATTATAGAGACATTTCAATGAGATTACATTGAGAAAACCTTAATCGTCTTAAATATATCTGAAGTTCGACTTTTTGTAAAGTTAAGGGGATTAAAATAGATAATAAACAAAAAATTACCTGTTTATTTAATCGAAATTTTATAAACGAAAACCAATGTAAGAAAAACTTAAAAGTAGTCAAATTCTGTACTAACAACACAAAAAATCATTGTTTTTCCTTGGGTGCACAAAATTTAAAACTCAGTATGACCACCATTTCTCTCCATACATACTGTTGTTCTCGAGCGCAACTCTCGATTAACATTTCGGAGCATTTTACGATTTATTTGCAATACACAATTTATAATGACATTCTCTAAATTTTGCATATTCCTAAAGGGTCGATGTTTGTACACAGGGTTCTTTAGGTATCCCTACATAAAAAAATCTAACGGAGTCAGATCTACAATTCTACAATTGACAGGACAAAATCGAAAAAATAGGTGTTCGCCGGACGCTCGCTGTTGCAATGGTTTGAATCTAATGAAATGACTGTATCAAGATTTTATTAAGATTTTTCGCACATAAATTTAACAACCAGGTCTATTTAGTTGTACTTAAAACTACCAAAGCAGGCTCTGAAATTAAAACAACCAAATAATCTAGTAGGTTAAAAACAACAGAAAATGTCAAACAAATTATAATTTGTTTGATTTCAACCTATGTCATTGGTTTATGTCTCGCATCTTACTAAGTTTGATATTTTACATAAGTTTATTAATATTTTATTCCTTAAAATGGCACCCACACTACTTCTTCAGGAAAAGATAGAAATTATTTTAATTTCTGGAGATAATTACAAAAGCCATAGAGAAACAGCAGCAATTTTTAATGAGAGGCACCCCGATAAATCCCTCCATTATTCCACAGTATCTCGTCCAGTCAATAAATTTAAAGAAACGGGATCGGTAGAAAATCAGTATAAAGTTTCCCATGAAAAACCGGTAACAGGTGACGAAGGTTCTCTGGATGTGTGTTTGTCGATCACAGAAACACCCCAATTAGCAGTTAGTCAAATATCGGAGATCACTAACATTCACGAAAGATCTGTGCGGAGGATATTAAAAAGAAACAAATTTCATCCGTACAAACCTAAATTTGTACAAGTATTAAAAGCTAGGGATTATGACGCCCGCTTCGATTTTTGTGCCTGGTTCCAGGGTATGATTGAGGAAGATTTTAATTTCCCAAAGAACGTTCTTTTCTCGGATGAAGCTACATTTACCTCTAACGGAACCGTCAGTTCACAAAACTGTAGATGGTGGGCCACCGAAAACCCAGACTTTGTAATTCAGAGTAAAGACCAATATAGTTTTAAGGTTAATGTGTGGTGCGGAATTTTCAACCTCAGAATAGTGGGACCTTTTTTCTTTAGAGACAATTTAAATTCAGAACGATATTTAGAATTTCTACAAACTGAGATATCTGACTTTTTAGACAATTTGTCATTAGCCGAAAGAAGAAATTTATACTTTCAACAAGACGGAGCTAGCATTCATTCCACAAATGAGGTGAAGAGATGGCTGGATCAAGAATTTGGAAACCAGTGGATAGGACGGTTTTCTGAAAATCCGTGGCCTGCGAGATCACCAGATCTGACTCCGTTAGATTTTTTTATGTGGGGATACCTAAAGAACTCTGTGTACAAACATCGACCCTTTAGGAATATACAAAATTTAGAGAATGTCATTAGAAATTGTGTATTGCAAATAAATCGTAAAATGCTCCGAAATGTTAATCGAGAGTTGCGCTCGAGAACAATAGTATGTATGGAGAGAAATGGTGGTCATACTGAGTTTTAAATTTTGTGCACCCAAGGAAAAACAATGATTTTTTATGTTGTTAGTACAGAATTTGACTACTTTTAAGTTTTTCTTACATTGGTTTTCGTTTATGAAATTTCGATTAAATAAACAGGTACTTTTTTGTTTATTATCTATTTTAATCCCCTTAACTTTACAAAAAGTCGAACTTCAGATATATTTAAGACGATTAAGGTTTTCTCAATATAATCTCATTGAAATGTCTCTAAAATTTTGACACTGCTGCTAGATACAAATCATTGCAACAGCTAGCGTCTGGCGAAACCCTGTTTTTTTAAATTTTGTCCTGTCAATTGTAGAAAAAACTACTACATTCGTTTATTTTCATCCAGATACATGGGCTTTACATTAGCCAAGCTATCTAAACGAAAAAAACTGGAAATTTGTAAATCGATAAAAAAATATTTAAAAAAAATTGAGTTTTCCAATTTTTTTAAATAAAATCTTAAAATTTTGCACAAGGACCTAGAATTTAATTCTAAGCAATTTTTTCAAATAACTTTTTTTGATATCTCGTCAACTAACCTCACTTTTTGTAAATTAACAATTTTTTTTTTAATTTGACGCTATACCAGTGGTCACGTGACGTATGTCAAAATTGATTTTTAGGTTATCGGACATGCAGAACCGATCCCCCGGAAGAGTTTTTCCAATACTCTTCTAATAAAAATTTTTCCCATATGTTGCGAACTTTTTGCCGGTCACTGTATATATATATATATATATATATATACATATATATATATATATATATATATATATATATATATATATATATATGTTTCACATCGTCGTCGCTTTCACATATGTAGGTAAGTAAAAATAAACACATTTAAAAAAGGGACTCTTGCGCCTTAAAGGGTTAATTATCACCCTGTGTCAATTTCCTCTAAAATGTAATAATTTGCAAATAAGTGCAATAATTGGTAATATCTATAGAGTTTACATACAGAAGATAATGATGATGATGGTAAAGAAGAATTTAGTGACAATGACTGGGAGGAGAATTAATTCTTTGTAACACTAAATTCTGTTATTTATTGGATTGTTAGTAGAGTGTTAATTATCAAATTTCAGCAAGAATCGGTATTACAAATTTCTCGTTAGCAACATATAAATTTTTATGATTTTTATTATAAAAAGTCAAGTCAACATCTTGTTATTAAACAATTTTTTTACTATTTTTTTTTTAGAATTTATTACCTTGCTTAAAAACATTTCTTGGTAAAACGTCTTTGATACCACTGTGCGGCGTACCAATTCACGTAACTCTTGATAATTTAAATTTTTTAGAAGAATTTTTCGAAGACCGAATCATTAGTCGTAATATGCCAGTTAGATGGCCACCACGGTCCTGCGATCTCACGCCGTGAGACTTTTTTATGGCCACACATTATAAACTCGGCTGTCAAAATCCTTTGTGAAAATTTAGGAGACCTACGGGCTTAAATTACAAATAAATTTCAGGAGATTAACAGCTTCCCCAGTGGTCACCAATATTTTTGACGCTGTAAGAAGAAGAATGACATGTCTGGAAGTAGAAGGTCGACAGGTCTCTTATTTAGTTTAAATTTATAATTTGTAGGTTCTTTGTTGTAGGTATATGTTTTTTTTTTAAATTCTGTAGTATGCAATGACAATGACAATAATGTAATTTTCTGAAAAATAAAATCTTCAGAACTTGACAGTTTTATTTTATATTCACCCATTCCTTTTACCTGTGTTACCGTTCACGAGTAATAGTTCAAGACATGCATAATTGATTCCCCGGCATACTTTGAGGACGTTTTTATTATCTTACCTTATTATAAGTCCTGAAGAAGATTATGTTGAATATTAAAATTTGTTTTGAAATATTTTGGGGTTCTATATGGTAGGCTAAGTACTTATCACTACTGCCTCGTAACTTATAGTTCTTGATGATGTCTAAGCATGCCAAAAACTCGTCAAAACCTAACTGGTAAATGGGAGGTCGAAATTTAAACTAGTATTTATCCCTAAATATTTTTTTAGTAAATCTCATGGTAAATCTATTATATCAAGATTTATTGATAAAATGTTATGACCCAACCCATACTGAAACGAGAGATAGACCTGTGGAGATTATCTTTAATTATACGTTTTTTTTGTTTGGGTGAAAAATATTTATATGGGAGGTAAACTAAGCCATTAATTGTGTTGAACTACCACAGAAGATCTAATTAATTTAGGGTCCTCATAATTCTCTCTCGAACTACTGGCAATAATTTACTTAAAGCAAGTTCTATCAAAGCTCTGGTGGGACCATATTGTTTTCGAAAATTACTCTTGGCCTTTCCTCCACTTAAACCAGTACATTAAAGACATTTTCATAATATATAGCAGCAGGAAATCAATTTATTGCTGCGTCGAGCTTTTATCTTTGTAATCATTTATAAATTGTATTAGGTATATTTTCGCGTGTCTATTTTAGTAAGACAAGTCTATGTAGAAATATTTTATTTTTAGTTATTAATATGTTCTTTTAAATTCATAATTCTCGTACAATTGCTTGTTTCATATTTCTACGTTGTCAGTAAATTAATTTCAGTAAAATTTTGTTCCACTATATAAACAGTCATAATCATAAATTTTGATAAAAAATGTGAAGTCCTGGCCTGACTAAAGTTTAAGTTGGTGAACAGAATGTTACTAGAAGTGACATGTGTGACACGTGTGTCAACGGACGCCATTAAACTCTAAGCCGATATTGACTATATAATAATAGGTATATTAAATAAAACGTTTTACTTTTCTCGGAAAATACAGGTTTGGCAACAGAGCAGTTTAAAAATCATTGCAGTCAATTTGTCAAGCGGTATAGATATCTTTGAACAAACTTTACCATCTAAATACTGAGGCTGTCGCGAGCCACCAAAAAATCAAAAAAAGCAAGGCGAAGAATTTTAGATCAGAGCTAATGAAACTGCCGAAAAGCATAAAAAGTAAAAATCGTCTAAAAACCTTAAATCAATTTTTAGGGCAGTTCAAATACTAAAAATATTAAAAAAAAAAATGCACATCATTTTGACCGCATTTTCTAATAAGCATGTATAAAGTTCATGCCTGTGGCTTATCATGCCGTCGTTCGCAAATGATAAACCATTTTGTAGTAAAACAGAGAATTAATGATCTAAGACAAAATTTATGTTTGCCATATTTTACTTTCAAACTAGTTGCAATAATTTAGGCAAAGTAAATATTATAATAGCTCTGTAGGAGAGGCCGTATTATTTAACTTAATTACTTTTGGTATTTTCTCGACTCGGCACACTAAGGATACATAGGTTCGTATTATATATCGACCTGACTCCTTCTCATCGTAATTATCTGCGATTCTATAACCCACAGTTGTCTAAAGAGTCTTCCATTCTCTTGTTGAAAAGTTTCAACTGGAGACGTAGTCTACCGGCAGAGATCACTGTTAAATTCTGAACATAACGGTGCATGTCAGTTTTTAAGTTTTCTTATATGAAACACAAACCAAAATTACAGTGAAGTTTAATTAAAATTATTATGGTAATTCCAGCACAGTGCGACTGCTGAAATAATCCAGATGGTTCTAAATATAATGACAAAAAAACAACAATTACCTAGTTTCCAGGTTCTTAAAAACAAACTTGATCCTAGCCAGAGACTCTAAGGATAATCCTACTTAAAAAGTAGTGAAAAAATTGTTGCAGTAAGTGAACTACTTAGTATAAAAGTGGTGTGAACATTGGTGACATGGAATTTACAACTTAACCAAAGTAAATGTACTGTTCTTCATGTCGGCTTCAATAGCCCAATTATTACACACTTAACGGAATAGCGATTAAACCAGTGGAATATCAAAAAGACTTCGGTGTGACTATAGCCAAAGACCTCAAATGGGCAGTTCACATAGGAAGTTTTATTAAGAAAGCAAATTCTATTGCGTATATATAGTATCAAGAAGATTAAAAAATCCCTCTCCAGAACTCCCCGAAAAAATATATAAAATCTACATAAGACCCATCCTAGAATATGCAACACCAGCGTGGAATTCTTATTTTGCCAAAGACATCCACGCCCTCGAGAAAACACGAAAAGAATTAGAAAGTTATCACCTGCGATATCTCATCTCAGTCATCTCCCATATGAAGAAACAATGAAAAACCTCAACTTTACACCACTTGAGCAAAGAAGACTCTGGGGAGACGTCATAGAAACTTTCAGGATACTCCATAGTTACTACAAAGTAAAATAATTAAGCTACTTCACTTTAAACTCAGATGGTAGACTAAGATGTCATAACAGACAATCAACAGAGGCTAGGATGACTTTCCCAACCCCAGTTTACTGCCCCAGTTTACCCCCCTGTTACTGCAGACTCAAGATATCTTTAAAAACCGTTACGACATAATAATATATAAAAGCCGATTCCTTTAAAAGCAGAAACTCAAAAATTTAAGAGTGATAAATAAAAGAGTGATAAGAGTTAGAATGGCATTTCCGCCTAAACTTGGCTGATAATAAATAATTATAATAAAAGCGATGGTTTTTTTGGGATTCAGTCTATTAAATTGTTGTAAAAAATGATTTTTTATTTTGCTGTAATAAGCCATAATAATATTTTTCAATTTTCTCCACTAATTCTTAGGATATGTACCTAAAATAATATTTCTAAAATCAATTTGGAAACGAACTGAACTCGAAAAATTTGATGCAATATGAATCCGTGGATTGAAATGTAATCATTTCCAAGAACTGTTTCTTGTTGGATGCATTTGGCAAGGATTTAGCGTAATATTTCCAATAAGAAGCATCGGCGGAAATAATCCCTCGAGGAACAATATAATGACATTGCATCTTATCCTGTCGAATATATGTTTCGATTTGATATAATAAAGACTTTTAGCAGCACTTTCTGAAAATATCAGATAGGTAAGTTTAATTTATGGTTTGTTTATGTTTATGTTTAAAGTATACTAGTATTTTAGAGAACATGATATGGCTTATCGCGAAAGTGGGCTCTCTCACAAAAATTGAATTTCATGTTATTATGTACAATACCATAATGAAAAGACACTTGAGGTGTTTCATTATTTTTTAATTGGAAAGTAAAGACCTGTCAAAACTTAAGTGAATTTAATTGTTCGTATGCGATCGGCGCGATCAGCACTTTACGGTCACGTTCTTTTAGCGTCAGGGTCGCATTTGGAAACTACGCCATACGACTTACCGGCTTGAACTATCATGTGCCACCGCATTGGAAAGTCTGATTTTTCATCACGTGAGGTTCACATACGGTGTAGCTAAACCGATTAAGCGACAAAGACTGTTTTATTAGAGCTTCCATGGGCGCTTAAATAAAGCCTATAAATATAGTTGGTGCGTGGAATAAATATTTGCAAAGTGTTATATAAAGATTTTATTTTGTTCATATATTTTCTCCAAAACACTTAACAATATTAAAAAGTGAGAATGGCGAAAATTATTTTTCTTGCTCGTAGTGTCAACATGATCAAAATTTATCGAGAGCCTATTGCTTAGAACCAATAGGTAATAGCAGAAGATTATGGTACTACAAGGAATTGGAAAAATTCGGTACAAGTCACATCGTTACAAGATCATGATCTTGAAAGCAAAAAGTACTTTTAAAGCAGTTTTATCACAACGGAAAGGTTAGAAAATGGTACATATAAAATTGCTCTTCTTCAATGGCTTTGGGCAAGATGCTAGAACACAAGATTTCCGTAAGGATATTTGTTTATTTCTCTCGGATAGTATGTAATAGTTATTCAAGCAACACTCTATACAATTGTTCAAGATGGTTAGCTCTGCTTGGCTGCAGACTCTGCAGGGTACTAAAACAGTAATATTTACTTAAAAAAATAAGTTTGTAGTATGTTTAAATACACCGGATATCGAAAAAATCACGCACAAATATACCTTACGGATAATTATTAATTATTATAATGTTCTGTGCCAGCTATAAAGTTGAACAGATTATAGAACACTTGTATTGCATTTTTTCTCAATAATAACTCTGTCCTTGTTGTTACGAACCATTTTTTAATTAAAAATAACTGAGAAACAAATCGAATGCCTAAAGAACGCAAATGCAAACTAAGGATATACAGTATATACAGTGCAAAACCTAAGGAAGAATGAAGTTTATTTATACAATTAAAAAAACACAATTTCATATATCTTATTTTATCAGTTATTTGCATACTATTTTTAACATTATAGTAAAAAATATATTTTTTTGGATCTCCTTTGTTAAATTATTTTAATGCGTTAATAAAAAATAAGATTAATTTTTCTCTTTAAAAATTTGTAGGTCAAAGACGAATTGAGATTCAGACCTCGAGTTTGAGGTAAAATGTTTCTTTTTTGAGGACCTTTAGGGTGAGATACCAGACGGCATAGGGTTGCATTTAAAATTTCTGACATCTACCATTTTGGGACTATTTCTTTCTGAAACTTGAGCCACCTAACGGTGAGAAGACGAATTTGAGTCGTCAGATGTTAAGTAAAAATTAACATTGACTAACGAAAAACAATATTTTTTTACTAAACATCCTGAATATGTTTGCGATTTTCTCATGTAGATGGAAATTAGATTTTGTTTTTTATGTTTGAGTATACTTACGTAGACAAACATGTAGGACTGACAGCACATCAGTTCTCAAAAAAGGTATAAAAATTTTCGTGCACTGTATGTACTATATCTTTGTATTGGTCGTGGTATTGTCCAACTTGACGCCCGGGGCACGTGCCTCCTCCCCCCTCCTCCTACGTCCGGGGCTGCGCATGTACACTCCATCATGAAAATGGCTGGACACTGTTCGAAAAGAGAAATAATAAACCCTGCTCTTGATCTTTTTCCACTAATAGAACTCATCTGTCAATACCCCATTAAAATTATTATATGAATAACATACAAGTCTCCCGCCGCGAGCGAATCCATAACCAAGTTAATAAAAATGGTCCTCCTTTGTGTGCGTGTCTAGACTTGACAACTTTCTCTCAATTCTCCGTTCAATTTATTTAATCATGCGTTAGTGCTGTTAGAGCAAAATTGTTAGAAGAGCTCGTGCTGAGACGTTAACAAGAGAAAAACGGAAAATAATTGATGGTCTTATAATTGAATTGGGTTATATTTTGTAAGTTCTTTTTATAACTGCCAAGTGTTATTAGACGGACAAGAAATTAACTTTTTATTTATTTTGCAGTGTAATGAAGTGTCTGTGCAGACCGAGTATCTATAAAATGATTGAAAATTAGTTTTATTTTTAAATCATTGGAAGGCATGAGGACTCAAAAGACGAAAAGGCGCCATTAAAGCTATTCCTAGCGTCAGGCTTTTTATTTATTTTCTATTTTAAATAGCTAATGTTAGCGTTCTCTTTCAACGCGATCACAATAATATGGCTTAATGTAGTCGATGTTATGATAGTCGACAATGTAGTAATATAAAAAAGAAATATGTGACAGCTTTTAAAATTTGCTTTTTAGTTTTAAATTATCGTCGGTGAAAAGTGCTAACCTGCTAACTCCACTTATAGGTCAAAATGGGTTTTTGGCATTATTAAGAAGAAGAAAAACTATTCTACTAGTAAGAAAAACGCTTTCTCCTTTTAAATTATCAATAAATGGATATTTTGTGCCAATAATTCCTGCTATCTCCATGCAATTCAAATTTACCCGACGAAATGCTGCTATCTCCGGTATTTCCATTGTGTTTATATCTATACAGCCACGTGGTTTTGTTTACTCCTGTGTTTTTTTGCGATTGTATTGGTTTCTTCTAATGTACTGCTATTCTGTTGATTATTAATGGTAAAGATATGTATATACTATAATTTTATAAAAGAATATTAAGAAAAATGTCGATCATTTATTGGAAATTAACTATATTATGCTGATAAAGGGTAAATATTACTTATCGAAATGGAGTTAGCAGCTATTCTAAGACATTTTATGACTTTTCTGTTAATGTATGGAGCTGCTAACTCCATTAATTTGCCTATAAAAAATAAAATTATTTAAAAAATGAGTTTTTTGATATTTCAAAATGTGTGTTTATTGCTTACCAATAATATAACGCAAATTTACATTTCTAACAAGTATAATAATTTATCCAGGCGGTTTTAATGCTCTCCTGTAAAATTGGTTAAAATGGAGATAGCAGGTTAACACTTTTCACGACGTTATACTCTTGTTTGTAAATAAAGAGATCAGAAAAAATTATAATGTCCGACCGATACGCCTTGTTTTTATGTAAAATATGTTTAAATATTTGTAGCTTAATGATGTGACAACTATTTAAATTTTGCCTTAGAGTAAAACATTGTTTCTGGTTTGTTGTTTTGTTACTTCTAAAAAATTTATGTTCCGCTAGGTTTGTTGTCAGATTTACTAAAAATAAGTTGACAAAATTTCCAATAAACGGAGAGTTGTTTATCGTTCCTTTTTGATAATTTATAGACCAAACATTTTTTTTCGGTCTGTAGGTAATATATTCAAAATGCAATTTTCTAGTGCAATAAAAAACCGTAAAAACTCAAGGAACATCAACTATTTTTAGACTTTGACCAGAATCAAAAATAATCCCTTTCTGTGGAATTATTTGACGGTCTTTTATTGCACTAGCGTTATTTCTTTTTACTTTTAATAATTTAAAGGTCGTTGTCAATAAAGACCCCACTCCAACTTGCTTGGGTTGGGTGGGTAAACAAACTTCTTCTGCTGTGACCCCATTTTTTACCAAAATGTATACGGAGTGGATGTTCCTAGTCATCTCCAAAACGCCCGGTCTTGAGTTTTTTCTTCGGTTAAACTTCATTATTTCATTAATCATATTTGACTTCATCTGCACGTCTCTGCTTAAGCGTTTTCCACCTCTCCTCCCACATATGTACTTCCATTACCCTTCTGCTGACATTGTAAATTTTTCTTCACATTAGATGCACGTACTATTGTAATTTTCTTTCACGTATTTTCTAAATATTACCACACTTTTGGTTGCTTTCTTTGTTTTTTTTTCTAATATCGTCTCTTCTTGTTAGTTCACACTTTCATATTAACATTTCACTTTCTATCACATCTAACCTTCCTTCTGCACTTTCTTTATTGACCATGTTTTCGCTCCATGTATCATTGCATGTGTGCTATTTCCAAATTAAATTTAGCATCTGCAGTGATGATGGAACCTAGGTAATAATAAATTATTTATCTTATATAGTTTTTGTCTTGTATTTTTATTTTCGCATTTTCTTCCCCATTGAAATCCATGTACTCGGTTTGTCTCCTACGGATTAACGAATTTTAGGATGTCTTTACTTGTCACAAAAATTGTCTTAAAAATCCAATAGCAAAACTGTCAGGCTAACAAAGACTGGTAATTTATTTGATTGTGGGAGTGACTAGAGTCAGAGTTGAGCACAAAATCATCAGGGGAATGGGGAGGCAGAACCGGGTATGGGGGCATAATCGGGTACCCCCATTCTTTTCGATCTGCGGCTGTTAAAAGACGGCGGCGCTGTATAAATTGGCTTGTCGTATCATCGACAGCACATGGGTGAAACTTGAATTGAATAAGTGGAAACACGACCGTTAGACCATTAGTATGCCATCGTAAAAAGAGGTGGCACTGTAGGATAATTCTTCTGCAACCATCATTTCACTCGTTCTTTGAACTTTCAGAATTTCAGACAGCTGACGACTTGCCTAATTTCGCCGCGATCTGTGATAGGTCGGTACAATAATTATTTTGTGTTTTAAACAATTTCATTCGCAATTTTTGAATTTTTTGAGTTCATTTATAACGTAGAAACTGTTGCGAATTTTAGGATGGTTCTAAGTGAATAGAAGTGAAGTGAAAGTGTATGTTGTGTTGTAATACTAAAATGTGTTTAAAGAACAATCGTAAGAAAAGAAATTTTTGCCTGCCAAGGTATCAAACGTCAAAGATAATAATATTATTTGTAATGGATTTTGACCTGCTGAACAACGTGATGTGATTGGAATTTACTTGATACTAAAGAAAAAGATGTTTCCGGAAGCATCCGGTAATTTTAATTGTGCCATCATGTTCAGCACGTCAAAATTCATAAGAAATGTCATTTTTGTCACCTGTCTTGATAGACCAAAAAAGCATTTTTTAACAGTGTTCTTTTTGGTTGTTCTTTAATAATTCTGTTTGTGTCTAAACAATATCTTTAATATCTGTTTTAAATAATTCTGGGTTGCAGTGCAGGCTGAGAAATTACTTAGCCTCGACTCAATGTTGTCTGTTAGTTTTTTTAATTTTTCTTCCCTGCACCCCCTAATTTTTTTAGAAATCCTGGTAGACGATGTTTTAATGCTGGTTTTACATTTGTGTAGATATCTATTCCTACATGAATTTCAGCATGCTAACATGAATTCGTATAACAATGTGGATTGTCTTTCGAGCTTAGGAGTTAACGGTATTTAGTCAGAGATATAGTCTCAACTTTATGAAAATTTACACATTTAGGTACATGGAAAACTACTCACATATAAAAGAAACATATCCCATTTATTTGCGTTTTGGGCTATTTTGTAAATAACAATGTGATAACAATAACTGTTTGGTAAATAAAGCCGACATGTACATACTTTGTAGTTTTATTATATAATTTATATTTTACATATTATACTGTGTAGGGTTTAGAAGTATCAGTATTTGATTGTTAAAGACTATTATTGTTTTTAGTTTGTTTATAGGTTATTTCCTCTAAAATATAATTTAATCAGTAAAATTATCAATTTATAGCTGGTTTTACTGAATACATAATATTTTATTGTGTCATACGAAAAAAAAACAATAAATCGTCTTTAAAACAATCAAATACTAGCTTAAAAATAAATTAATATTATATTGAACATACCATTTAAACTACCCGCCACGAGAAAACGAGCTGGAGCGACATCTAAGAACACGATGGCATACTAATTTATTAATTTTTATTTAAATTTCGTGATTCTTCATTTTACTTAGGAGTTAACATTTCTAACCTCTTATATGTTTTTTGATCGACAGTATTGGATCGAATTTTGAACAGTGTGCGTGCTTGCTGTGTCGGTATTTCGCAGAATCGGAAGAAATTTTTTCACGTAATCTCATTTTACTCACATGTAGATTTACCAAAACAATGATTTAACTTTATTTTACGATAATTGCCTATAGATATTGTGATATGATGGTTGTTTATATATATAAAACTTTTTTAAAATGCTTAATATTGTTTATCTTTCTTTTATTATTTACCATTGTTTAAGATCTAGGCTTTTGGGGCAAATTCGGGTACTACCTGGCTATGACCCAGCTTATTGGAGTGGCTCAAAGGTTTCCTTAAGCCGCACCCAGATTTGTCACTACGATCTCCAGAGCCCACTTTCATCAGCTCGAGCTATGGGCTTTACTCAAGTGGCCGTAGGAAAGTTTTTTGATTTTTTTAACATATTTAATTGACAAATATAAGTTTCGTCCAACCAGAATCTACAACATTGACAAAACTGGTCTAACGACTGCCAAAAGAGTCATTCTAAGGTAATTGCTATGAGAGGCCGCAGACAAATGGGAACTTTGGCTTCACGAGAACGTGGACAATTAATAACTGCAGCATTATCATTCTCTGCTACAGGTCACTACGTGCCCTTTTTTGATTTTTCCACGTGTCAGAATGAAGGCTGAATTACTGGACGATGCCCCATTTAAACAGTAACTGGATGCCATGCAAGTGGATGCAGTCCACTATTTTTGTTGAATAGATGGAAAACTTTATTAGGCATGTCAACCTATTAAAAGAAGATTCAGTTCAGTTACTTTTGGATGGACTCGCCATCCATACTAAAAATCTTGCATTAGTCGACCTGCCTTGCTAAAATGAATTTATTTTACTCTGCTTTTCTCCCCATTGCACTCACAGGCTTCAGCAACTGGACGTGAGTTTCATGGCTCCACTTATAGCCAGGAAATAAAAACTTTGCTACGAAATAATCCTGGGTGAGTGGTGACACAATACCAAATAGCCGCAATATTTAGCCTAGCGTAGCGTAGTGCAGGTTTTATCTGCAGTGAATAAAAATCACAGTCACAGTCACAGTTATACCTGCGAACGTAAATTCACGACTTAGCCCAACTATAACCAGAGCACGCAAGCTCTACCATGCAAAAACATCGGAATCGAAAACACGCAAAATATTTATAGGAAATATAGAACCTCAATTACCCTTTCATTCAATATACAAAAAAGTGCTTTTTATATATGTATCTATAATTAAAAATCGAAGCATGTTGCCGCCAAAGGTAAATAAAGATTTACATTTAAAAATAAAAAATTTATCAGCTTTTTTAAATAGGAACGCGCTGATTATTTAGCCCCGAATATTTATCAAAGTTCAAAAGCAGGCAAGTAAATATGCATATTTATAAAATGTTGCTTAAGGGCAAAACGCGTGATAATCTTTAATTTTCAAAATGAACGATGCATTGCATATGGAGTACGATGTGAATTGTATTATCTTTACAGTGACGTTCATTATAAAAACCAGAAAAAACAAACAAAAGTTGAATTTGTTGCTAATGTATCGGAAATTTTCAGCAATGACTAATCAAGTTATCAGCTTTATTTAGGATTAGAAAGCTTTGTGAAATTTTCTGTTTTATGCCATATACAAATTGTTTGTAGACTAGCAAACAGTATTGGCGAAAATGACAAATTTAAAAAATCTGTAAAGAATATCAATCATATATAGGCGGATGCAGTTCAGAATGCTTTGCTGGTGATAAACATTATATTTTTATAAACAAAATTAAGCTACGCTATCCAATATTCGCTGAACACTTAGAATATGTACAAAATGCAAATGGCGTCAACCCTATTCTGATCGTGTAGTTGTTGTCTGCTAGCAGCTGAGAAAAGGTATTAGTGCATATACTTGATAATGATCAACTTTTAAAAATCTGAAGGGGCCTGCACATTACGTTCTTTTAACACCGATTTACCCGAACGGCTAAAACTGTTCGGGTAACAACGACACAAAACTGAAATGTGTGGCTAAAAATCGTTCTTCTTTTCCAGCGGTCAAGAATAATCAGGCAGAACCAGATTGTAACTGAAGGATTTACGACGTATTCGTTCAAGTTGGCGGTGTGTGGCGTAAGTAGATTTAAAGAAGGTCAATTTTTCTATTGATGTTGTATTTAGCAGGTTAGAACAATAATATTGAACTGATTTATATTTTGGAGAATGTA
This sequence comes from Philopedon plagiatum, assembly GCA_963971165.1. Taxonomy (NCBI): domain Eukaryota; kingdom Metazoa; phylum Arthropoda; class Insecta; order Coleoptera; family Curculionidae; genus Philopedon; species Philopedon plagiatum. Next base: position 19,146,426 of record OZ020190.1, on the reverse strand, counting down.
GCAAGTCAAGCCACGTGAGTAGCGTTCAGTTTATGATAAAACTCGGCGTTTCGACATTTCCCAATCACAGATGACATTAACAGCTCATACAGGTTCCTTCAAAAAGTGCCTAGATCAATAGTAGTGAGTAGAAGGCCTTATCAAGCTGACACGACAGGTCACGTCATTTTATTTTCGTTGGATTTTGGTGCTTTGTTTTTGTGATATTGGTTATTCTGTTGTTGTTTTTTGTATAGTGCGTGTTTTAAATATTTTACTTTTGGACTTTATGGATTTCAGAGACTAGAGGTTCTTGGTGTTTATTATTTAAGTTGAACGGTGAGTACAAGTCCGGTCCTGTCTTTCAGCCAACCTCTAAACGTGAAATAGATTAGACATTAACAGGGTGTCATAAATTACAAGTGACTTGGCTACCATATTGCGAGATCTAAGAAAAAGTTTACTATACAATGATCGATTACAAAAAGATCAAAGATGATCTCTCCAAGTGCTTGAGGTTAGATGATAATTGAAAACTTTGAATCTTCAAAGCTTCTGTCAGTTGCAACAAATCTTAATGTCTGAATAAATGAAGTTACCAACTTCAAAAGAGCACAATAGGTATCATAGTCCAGTCGTAAATAGTTAAACAATCTCCAGGCTCTAACAGTAGTTATTTTATTTTTTATTATATTAGTAGGTATGCGACAACTGGGTTATTTTTAAAAGCCAAAACTTTACCCACTTTGTTCGACTTTTTCTTATTTTTAAGTTTACGACTAATGCCGCGACCATGTCCCTGCGTATAAATATGTTCTCTTTATTTCACATTTCACTTCATGTCTCGATCAAGGCTGTTGACAAAATGCCTTTTGAAGGTAGTGTGCGTACAACTGACATTCATCGTTCTTACCCGAACACTTTTACCCGTTCGGGTAAATCGGCGTTAAAATTAACTAGGGCCAAATAAATACAAACGTACTTTCTTGTTCATGAACTGTCCACTTTCGGCTGATGCAGGCAATAAGTTGTTCAAGTCTAAAAGTGATTTGTCTACGATATGGCGCGAGGAAGTTAAGAAGTTTGCTTTGTTAATTTTTCTCTAAGCTGCAATAATTTCAGAATACTTCAAAGGTAATACTCATCTGGCGATTATGTCGTTCAGGCCACTGCAAATTTAGAAAGACATCTTTACGTCACTAGAGTAAATAGAGCAGCTCCAGGCAGATGCAAACGCAAGCAACCTTTTATAGCAGATCCGCAGATCCACTAGTAATTTCATGGTAGGCGTGTTTAAAGTGTAATAAAAACGTTTGCGTTTCTTGTAACAGATAATGCTTACGCAATTCTGGCTCATCTACAACAATCTGCATATCTATGTGTTTCTGTGGTTGCCTTTTAAGTATTGGCTGTCTCTTCATTAATAATACGTATGGGACGTAAACTTTGCATAATTTGACATAGCTAAGATCATTTTCTCATAAACGTGCCCGCCAATAATTGATGACAGTGAAATCCCAAGGCGGCTATTTCCATTATAGAATTTCAAAGACCTGCCATGTTTTGTTTGACTCTCCAAATAATGATCAATTATTGCTTATTTATAGCTATTTTATACAAAGCTTTATTAAAGTAAATAGTTCATCACTTCGAAATGATTTTTTATGATAAGGACTGTAATGTTTATAATCTTGTTAGGGTAACCCGAAAATTTTGGCGGGTTAATGTTGAAAAAGTTCTGAATAATCGCGAAAGCTTCGAAAATAAGCAGTATTATTATTGTGTGGGCAATAGTAAAATACATTTTGTCCCCTTATTAAAGTGAGTTTTTAAAAATTGCCATATTACTGAAACTCTTTCTCTGACTTATAATTTTGTTACCATATCTTTTTTCAATGTGGTTATATAATGATTTCTACGGCCTTTAAAACGATGTCACATAAGGTAGGAGGTGCCATTTAAAATTTCAAAGTAGGGGTAGCTGATGGTGAGGGGGTGAGGGGGTGTAACGCAAAATTTAATATGGATTGGTTTTAAACTTCCCCTTCGATGTATAAATTGACGTATTTCTTGTCCAGACCAAATTTACTTTAGGTGTTATTAAACTTTTTAAATGAAAACCCCTTATTAAAGCTTCAGAAATTGTAACAAATTCAAATCAGGAAAAACCAGCAGTAATGTACCCCCTAAAATTCAATTAAAAAATAAAATTTTATTTCGGAACATAACTGTGTGAGCCACTGGATGTAGCCCACTGATACGGAAAAAATAACTACAGAATATGAATTTTTAAAGAGATCGCATGTTTTACATCAGCAATTTGGCAAAATTGTCTGCTCTCTGGTTTTGCAATAAAAATGTTGAATTTTTTAATGGACACTGTTATTTGGCAGGGCAAAGCTCGTAATCTGATTTCGGATATAATTGCTAAACAACAATATGGCTGGGGCATTATTTAATTCTAACAATTTCGCTTTGTACATTTGCAGTTTTTGGTATGCATTAACGTTTGATTGTTCTTCCTATATGAGTATTACAATATGGAAACAACTTTGACACACAATAAACTCGAGCCCTGCCTTTCGATTAAAAACATCATGCGTTTTCATTGTGGCTATGGTCTGGAGTAATATACTCTAGAACAGGTTCTGTAGATGTTGGTTTACTCTTGCAGCAAGGTTTTATGTTTTTTTGTTTTTGACATATTATTGTGACTTTACTTGTCTAAACTTAAGGGAAACCCTTTTCGTCCAGATTCACTAAGAAAGTTTAAGATTTAGTACTGGTTTAAATTAAGATCTTCTAGTTGATCAGTTATGTTTTGACAAGTTTTTGTCCTGTCGTTGTTAATAAGACGCCATTGAAAATTTATGAATTATTCGGATATTTCAGCGATTTGCTTGGTTTTCAAATGATTTTCATCTTGGAACGGGTTGCTAGAGTGAATTTAGTTCTATTAGTGTCAAAAGTGCCTACTAAAATTTCCCTTTTCTTTATAAATTTGCGAAAAAACTCCGAAATAAATTGATAGTATAAAATTTAGTTGTCTTATTCTTACAGTTGTCCGTTTAAAACTTTTGGTTGTCAAATTAGACCGGACTAGCGTTGGAGAATCTGGCTGTTATGTTTATGTTTTTTTTTTGTATTCTTGCATTGTTACGAGATGATGGGTCGGAGTAAATAGAACAATAGGAGTAAGAACAGTAGACACTCCCGTGACTGTGTACGGTTGGTGGAGCTTAACATATTATGTCAGAAGGTGAAAATGACTGATAAGAAATTGGAAAAATCAATAAATAAATATTGATATAATTTATAGGGATAATTTGGATGTATTAATTGTCAGAAAAATAAGACGCTTTTCTGGAGTATTTAGGGTGCCAAAGGGTTCTTTTAAGAAAAAATAAGTGTAAAAGTTTGCGTTGTAACAGACTTGATTCGTGATTGGCTAGAGGACGGACGTGTAAAAATAGAAAAAAATATAAAATTTGTGAACCAGAGGGTGAGGTCCTCTTTCTTTTAAGACCTTTAATAGGGTAGTGTCGTACAAAAATGCTGGAAGAGTTGTAGCGAATATTAGAAAAATTTGCTAAGCTAGAAGCTCTAAAACAACTCCAGATAAATTTCACTATGTTGTGTATTTAATTAATACACTCTGTACCCCAGAGTAGTAGTCAGATTGTTATTTATTATCAGAATCAAAAAAAGTAAGGGAGTGGCAGAGTTGATTGGGGGTTTCTTTGTTTTTAGATCTCCATGCTACCCCCGTTTGTTCAGCTCAATAAAACCTAGTATGCCATAGTAAAGTATGCCATGGTCTAGTATGCTATGTTAAATATTGCCAAGCAGGCTCAGTCAAGGAGCTAGCTTGTTCAGTGAGAGTCAAGTTTGTGACGCAAATCTGTAGCAGGCAACAACGCATAGAGTACTAAAGTAATGTATGTTATCTGTAGTACGATTTTATAGTCTAGACACATAGTCTAGCAGGTTTTAGGGACTGCAAGACGGTTTATATTTGTCCATAGAGGACAATTATAGTTTGTGATTCAATGCAGTGTAGGTCATATTGCTGAACTGTGTGTAACTGATAAGTCAGTTCAATTTAGAGTGTCCATAGGACAGAGTATAGTTTCCTGGTACATAAAGTACTATATATAGAACAATCGAGCCAGTCTGCTAAATTGCAGATTGACCTTTTTTAGTGACCTCAGGTCAGTTTATATTTGGAGTCCCCATAGGACAATTTTAGTTTAGTGCAGGTTATATTGTACTGTGTGTAACTGATAAGTTAGTTCAGTATAGAGTGTCCATAGGATAGAGTATAGCTTTTTATGTGGTGTCCGTAGGACAGTATAGTTTCCTGATACTTACTAAAGTACTTAGGTGTTATAAGTGGTCATTTGTCATTATGATTCCAGTGTTTCATAATTTGCATATGACACATATGTCAGAAAAGTGAAGACAGCTAGTGTGTTCGGCCTCTGTGGGTCTGTGAGACTGCGGCCTGAAAGGACTAATTGGTCGACACCACCAGTGGTGAGCATTTATATTTATATCTATACTTATATAATGAAATAATGACAATATCTATAATCTATACCCTCATTCTAATACCACGTATGTGACAAAATTCAAATTTTACAGGAGGATGAATAAACTGATTATTTTGATTGATATTTCAATCATTTCGAGTATTTATGTACGAAGTCTTTATCAAGCATGTTTGAAACTGTATTTCTAGATATTTAAATAAAAATGTTTCTCCTGGCGAAGATTTTCATAAAAACTGTGAAAATCGGAGGGTATCATACTTTTTAATTCCTGGAGATGCTTCCATTTGGTCAGCGGAATTGGAATGGCATGCTCATATAAATTTGGGGGTTCTACTTTAACACTTACTTTCATTGGTCTTCGAGGCAATCCTTGATATTCATCGTCGTAATTTAATTTATAAGCAATCCCATGTGAACTGTATTTAAGACAGACTATTTCTGTGACAACAGGATCCCTCACTTTCTTTCCCTTACGGGCTATTAGAACACACAAAGAGTAAAATCTGATACGTGGTTTCGATTTTATTATGAATACCACAAGAAATACATATTTATAATATCTAGCATTAGAACCATTAGATAGAGCGTTATACAAGGGTTTAGAAACATCAGAAATGTTAATTTCATTAAAATTCTCATACGTGTTATTAGAATGAAGGTATCGATATGTTTGTGTAGGTAAACACGTACCTAGTTTAATTTCCAATGTGAAAAAGTGAGAAGGAAACAGTTTTACTCTGAGTCAATCTAGGAATTTTGATCCACTTGTCACAGTCTGGCGTCCAATTAACATCTTTTAATTAATCAAGGTTTCGATGCGCGATGCTAACATGCGAATGACCGATTGTGCTGAGAGCGACTAATAAGAGCTGCTGTGCCCAGGTCAGAACATCTAGATTACCTGATAAAAGTGTAACGAGAAGGTCCTTAGAGAATAGTATATTCTGTAACAAGGTTAGAATGAAAAAACTCGATACGAGTGGAAAATTCCGAACGCGAGCGCTAGCGAGCGTGAGGAACCACGAGTATTGAGTTTTTTCATTCTAACTGAGTAACAGACTATATTTTCTCCACGACCAGAAAGTATGAATCAAATTAATGAATGTCAAATTCTATATCTGATTCATTCGATTTTTCACTCATTATTTCATTTAAATTGAAGCTTTTCTGACAAAAATTATGACGCCGCCACCATTGGCATCTGTCACTGACAATTTTGAAATCCACGGCAGTCTATATCGTTTGGTTCGATTACAGAATATTCATACCGTACCTTGTTATGGAATGAGAATACATGCGAAACACATAAGAAGTGTTTCAGAATAAATATTCTAACTCAAGAGTCAGAATGTATATGTTCTATTATTAAAAATGATTTCGGAATTTCTACATTCTGTAATGGTTGTGGAGAAAAGTAGGTTACAGTGTAGCCAATGACATTTGGGAACCGAGAATCCACGTTGACTCGAGCCGCCCTCCCACGGTAATATAGGGGTAAAACGTATTTAGTTTAAAGTATTAAATGAGAAATGAAATGTTTGTTTGGTGATTGATGAACTATTTATTTATATTTATATTAATTTTGACCAATTCAAACCTATATTTTTCTTTACAAGTGAATTTGTAAAGATTATTGACTTCTAAATACTCGTAGCCCTTATCCTTTCTGTTTAGGGTACATAGTAAAAAAACAGCCCGAGTTTCATTTTATAATGAGGCTACTATACACGTATTCATAATGCGTTCTTAGTTTGACGGCGGATAATAACAAAAATATTAAGGTTTGATAGAGAGCTGCGGTTTTCGCAATACTGAGCTACTTTTTCGTGAAACGTGTGATGCTAACAAAATTCCCCTTCGTTCCCTTCGTTTGGGAGATAAAGGGCGATTTTGAAAGTGTGTCATTTTCAACCACCCCTCATATCTCAGTTGCTTGGGTTTTAACTTATCGGTAAGGTAAAAACTGATTATTATACAGTTTTTGCATAGAATCCAGTGACGCAGTAAATCTTTTTCTATAAGAAAGAAATTTGAAAATAAAAACCAAAGTTGCATTTTTTAGAAGCAATGCAAACAATATTTTGTTTTCATTCGATTGCATTTTTGCATCAGCATTTCAAAAATATTTAATTGTTGGTATATATCGTTTGGAACAACTTTCGAATTTTATAATTAATAAAAGGGTATATTTCATATTAGGCCGTGATATAATGATTTGAAACAAATAAATATAATAGTATCCTCGCATGGCTGCTAGTCAGCCAGCTTGCAAGAGGTCATTAACAAAAGTTTTTTCTCAAAACCCCTACTTGTTATTTTATTACTGTGTTTTTCGTTTAAAACATTGGCTGAAATGAGAGTTTATCAGAAGTATGATAATATGTTAGTGTGCTATATTAAATCGAATGAAAATTAGCATGATGCCGCCGAAATATATTTTGACGGGTAGTATGATTTTATATCCATTATAAATGTATCCTTGGCTTTTTCTCTATACTCATCCTTTTCCCGATATATTTTCTAAAATAAAAAAGAAATTACTTAATTATGGTGCGTTTATCCAACCAAGACCAACATCTTATAAGAAGGAAAATGAAGAAATCGACGAGGATAACGTTTCAGGCTGTATAGAAGCAACTCCTTCTACTTCGTGTAGAGCTATTGAGAAAGAAGTTGGAGGGAACAATGCTCGAGCACAAACAATATTACACAAATATAAATTTAGACCATATAAATTCAAAATCGTTCAGCATTTACATCCAGGGGATGCTGAACGTCGTCGTCTCATTTCTTGCAATTGATTTTTGCAGCAAAGTAAAGTCATTGTGAACTTTGGAAGATTAGTGATATGGTCCGATGAGGCGTATTTCACAAGCTCTGGTATTTTCAATAGACACAATACCAAACATTAGTATCAAGAAAACCATCATCTTAACTTTGCGCGGAAGCAGCAAGGAATATTCGGTTTCAGCGTTGTTTTTTTTTTACTTTGGGAAGGCAACTAACTTATATAATTTATGACGGAAGTCTATCAGCAAATCGTTACCTAGGTATATGGCAAGATTTTGTACCTAAATTGCTAGACGGTGTTCCCTAGTCTCACTTAACAATATATATTTCCAACAGAAAAGAATCTTCCAGAAAAATGGTTAGGAACCAACGGACCTCTAAGATGGCCACCACAATCACCCGATCTTTCCGTCCTTGACTTTTTTTATGGGGTTACTTACAAAATAAAGTTTACAAGTCTCGACATCGCACCATAGAAGAACTGTGTGAAGCCACTACATTCGAATTTCAAAATTAGCAAAGAAGATCGGTCATTCAGGTATGTTATTGAGATTTAAAATTTTAAAAATAAGTCTCAATGTTAGTTAAATGGCTCTATTCATTTGTTTTAAATCATTATATAACGGCCTACTATGAAATATTATAACTGTTTTTAATTCGGACGTTATTCCAAAAGACAAGCAAACAGTTAAATATTTTTGAAAATTTTCTGAAAAAAGCAATCGAGTGAAAACAAAATATTCAGGGTGTCCCATTTAAAACAATGCAACTTTGGTTTTTATCTTCAAATTCGTTCTAGAAAAAAATTGACTACGCCACTGGATTCTAGGAAAAAAACTATATAATAATCAGTTTTTACCTAAACGATAAGTTAAAGGGCAAATGAGATACGAGGGGTGCTTGAAGATATCCGAGTTGTTGTGTGTTTAAAGATATCCGAGGTACCCTGCAAAAGTGTCAAAAATTGGACAACCTGTACAGTTTCCAGCCTGAAGTTTCCCTACGAAAAACAACTGAACATAACGGGCAACGTAACGACTCAAATTAAGCATACGGCAACACCGCCATTGGCCGTTTTAGTACTCGAAAACTAATCCATTGTCTACGGAATCGTCGGAAAATTTTGAAGCGGTGCCAGTGCTTCACTTATTTCTTAAATTTGGGTCGCCCGTCGTAGGACTACATCATCATCAGAGGCCATCTCCTCGTTTTATAATGAGCGATGTTTGATCGGTGAATTTGGTCCGAAAAAAATTCTAATTTTTCGAATGGAATAATTTTGTATTATAAGATAAAAAAAAATTGTTGGATAAGCCCATTAAATAAGAAATATATCTCAAATACGACAACAGAGAAGAAGAATTAAGCCAAAAAACAGTAGCAAGTTTGTTTAACATTTTTATAATTACCATAAGGTAAAAATTAACATACTACAATTAATTATTAGTTCTTTTGATTATTAAGTCTTGACTTATGTATGTAATGCGTCTGCTAAATAAAGTGATTATTTTTGTTTTAAATAAGCCGGTAAAAAGTTTTCCATTTCTTCAATTTAAACAGTCAAAGTTTCCGCATCTTAAAATGAATGTATTGCCGGCGGCATTATTATTTCTAATTTCCTTCATTAATTTATCAAAATTATTGTAGAAGTTTAACCATTTTACGAAGTTATTAACTAAGTGAATTATTATTGGGAGAAACAGTAAAGAACTATGGCCGGAACATTACCAGCTTCACAAGGAAAAAAACAAATTTACTTATTGATAAACTAAAGTTTTCAGTGGTTGATGGTAATAAATTATAGAGAAATAAATAAATTATGGAAAATGTTACTTTCATACAAATATTATTTATACCTACTATTTCGTTCAGTTGTTTTGTGTATAGAAGTGCTTCCGGCTGGACACCTATATCAAAGTAAACCCAAAACATAGTTACTCTGACATGATGGCATGATATATGAAAGAATCTAAAACCTAAATGACTCTAATACTAGTAAATACACGGTGTTTATTAGCAGGATGAAACATTGATTCTAGTAAGACACTCCTGATACTGTTTAACAAAGCACAACGACTTACCTTGTGGTTTCGATGTTGAATGGAATTGAATGGCGTCAAACATAAGAACTAAAGCAGTTCATAAATACTATATTGTGTATGTAGTATAAAGTCTAATATTCTCGGACAACTGAGAAGATTGCTTGGGTCGAGGCGCAAGCTGAGATTAGCAACACAGAGTCCGGAAATGTGGCTTTTTCGCCGACCGAGACCTTTCAAAAATCGAGAGACCAATAGGTGCCCTGAAATTCCTAATAAAAATGTAGTAAAAGTAACCATGGAAACATATGAGTTTTGATGAGTCAAACTTGATGCGTGTAAATTAAATTTTTTGGATTTTTCAAAAATGCAAGCTGTTATATATTTTGTATCTCTAAAAAAGTACAATTAATGAGTGACGATAAATTTTCCATTCCTGGAACTCCTCCAAAACTGGCGTGTTTTTAATAACTTTTACAGTACACTAACAACTGTAAGGAAATGTTATTTCCTCACACTTAGTGTACTGCAATTCTTGTCAGTATGAAGTGACCTTTGGTTCACCTGAGTAATTGCCGTTATGACCTTCCGTTGAAAGTGGGTGTTTCTGTTTCCTAAACTGCCTAGCTTTTGTGTGATCGTTTTGTGAGCATGACAGGAAATCGTATTCAGGCTCATCAGCTACTTTTTTCTGTTGAGCTGGGTCACTTTCGATTTGGTCATTAACGGGGTCATCGACTTAAGAATGTGTTTATGGCACATATTGGATTAACCCTGAGACCAATATTTTAATTCTTGTGATGGAATTAACCTGCCTAGTGTACAGATCTGATGCCTTGATTGATATGGCGCCAAAAGGTCACCTATATGGCACCGGACACCAAGAGTGCTTGAAGCAGTCCCTTTTGTTTTGTCTTGTCAAACTGAACATCTAAAACCCTCAAAGGAGGGTTTTTCCCGGAACGACCAGAATTTCCCCGAGTTTTTGTCTGCAGGTGACGATTTTCCCCAAGAGATTTTTCCCGGAGGAAACCAGGGAACCAAAGAACCCCGTTTTTGTCGGCGTGGACAAACATTCCCCCTAGGACGTTTTCTGACGTGGACAATACGACCTTTTTGTGGGCTATATCGCCCCAAAGATTATTGTGAGGACAGCTGAGTCCGGACGGACCAATTAATTATGTATATAGATTAGGGTTAAGTGTTTTTGCGTTATTCAGCTCACTTTCTCCTTATTTATTTATTTACTTTACTTTTAATTATGATTAACGCGATTGTTGTGTATGAAGCAGGTCCCTAGACCACCAAAGCGACTTTCAGTTTGTATCTGTTTGAAAAACTGGTGGCGTGTAAGTGAACCCCTGCGAGCTAGCGGAGGACTAATTTGAACGCGCTCTTCAAGAACTTACTTCGCCCAAAACATCCTGTTTTCTCAGGCTTACTTTACTCATGAGTTTAATTTTCTTTTGATTCTTAAGGGGTAAGTACATAGTCAAGATACTCGTCATAGTATCTTTCAGAATTATTTAACTTCCTACCTTTTTAAAACAATGTGCGTCGCAAGGTAGAGGCGAAAAACTGCAAGGTAGATATTTTCCCACTTATCAAGTTAGGTCATATGTAATTTTTGCTGTGTAAAACACATAATTAAAACAGTCACTTCAAAATTCAGATGTTCTCTTCCTATTTTCTTTTCTGAAATTATTATACAGAGCTGTTAGAACGTTTAGTTTTTTTTAAATGGCAAAAAGTATAATTCATTTACTGATTTTTTTTATGGGGCAACTAGGGTGGGCCGAAATAGGCATTTTTTATAAAAAAATTAAAATAAAAGTGGCAATACCAATCAAAAGTTGCGTTTTACCGTGTATAACAACTGTAAATTTTTTCAAAATTTTAAAAATACATTTTCAGCCCTCTACCACCCCCTAAAGGGGCAAATTTTTTTTTATCCGAAAATTGGTTTACAATACCTGCCAAACGTTTCCTTTCACTTTACATGGTTATCCTATTTTTTTTCAGATTTTTAAAATGACATCTCTAACCCTCTACCAACCCTTTAACACTGTGTTTAATGTAAATTTAATATTACGTTAAAATTTTACGATATTTCAAAAAGTATGTTGTAGATAAACGTTACACATTTGCAGCTAACCCAATCAAACCCAACCCAACCCAACAGTTCTTTTATATATAATATCTTGTTTTTCTTTTCTTGCACTAAGGTTCTGTCCTTTCTTCCGTCAATGGAAATACTTTTGATTGTTGTGTTTGCACTTTGAAACTCCCTCCTAAGGATATTTCTAGTTTTTTTTTCGCACTCTTCTCACTTTATTTTTATCGATTATTTTAGACGGGTCATCTAGTCATCTTTAGTAATCATTCCTACATCTTTTAACACTGCACTTGCAATAGCAGCAGCTGATCGGTCAGATATGCCATATTTATCGCATACAACACCTAACGTAGGTAGATACAGTCTCATTTGATAAGATTTTGATGTAGAAGGTAAGTTGGCATGTTTAAATTCGTCATCTGATGAGGATTCAATTTTTGAGTTGTCTGATTCTGGCGGTAAGGTGGTTATTTCAGTGGAACAGCCATGTGTTACATCGTACGATCCAGATTTGTGTTTTTAAAATTTTCCCATTTCTCTTGCTTGCCTCTCTTTCCTGTCAGACATTTTTTTGTTTCTTTGCGATCAGTGTTTCGTATAGTAATCTTTCTAAATGACCTCTGATCCAAAAGGAACGGTTGTTCCTGAATAGGAACATTCCGTGCTTTTTCACACTTGCATGCAGAAAATTTGCATTTGCAAGCAGCAATGTCAAACAATTTGTCATGGGATTCCACTTTGAATCTATTTACCTTTTTATCATAATGATTATTCCGTTTGCTTTTCGGATACCTTGTAAGAATATTATATTTTTCATGATACTTTCGTATCAGTTGCACGATTCAGTCTTTTGAAACGGTTGGAATTGATGCCGTTTTCCAAATATTTTCAATTTTAGGCACAAGTTCATTGCAAACTTCTAAAAAACTTGGTTCTTTTCCACACTGTTTTTTATATTTTAGTTCATACCGAATAAACAAGTAACATCGAAGCACTTGTTCAGTAGTCGGCAACACGACAGTTAATGTTACTAGGGCTCCCAAAAATAGGGCATTCCACTTTACTTCTGGTTACATTAAATTTCGACACATTCATTATAATTTTTAGCCTGTTCCTTTGTTTTTTTACTTCACTTTTTTTTAAACAAATTCACTTTAGATGTTTACTGGCCGACGTGTAAGCAGGTAATACCGCTCGAAGCTAAGATAAAGCTTATGTGACAAACTACCTCGTAAACATGTTAGAACTTGTAGTAAAGAGTGGTTTAACCAAGTCCAGAGTTTAATTTTTACGCTGGTTGTTTTAAATGTTACTTTATGAGAATTTTTTAAAAGATGTATTATGTTTGCAAATTACGATTTTGCTATAAGGGCGGGGTAAAGGGCTAATAGAGGGCTTTTATATTACAAATATCTGAAAAAAAAATTAAATACAATAAAAATCAGATTTTGATAATTTTTAAATTTTTAATTTTTTTAATCCCTTAAGGGGGTGGTAGAGGGCTCAAGAAGTATTCTAAAAATTTTGAAAAAATTCTAGATACTTTGTATCCTAAAACGCAACTTTTAATGGGTATAGCAAATTAATATTCCAACTTTAATTTTTTCGGCCCACCCTAGGCAACACTGTATGTTTATTTATTGAAGTGCATTACAAGGGGTCTTTACGGAATCAGAGTTCAGTCAAGTCTCGGATGATATCGGATATCCCTTTTTTATTTAAAACTAACAGAGGAAGACAAGAAATCATCAGTGTTGACCGGATTACCCCGAAAATACCTATACTATATTGCTTATATTTATTACCGTGAAATACTTATAATATTCGTTTTTTTTAACATATTATTATTAAAATTATGATATCCAGTTATAATGCCCATTGCACTGCTGCCCGGCTGTAGGTTTTGAGCGGCAAGTTGACGTAGAATTCTCTTTCTGAAAATGCTTTCCCCCTTGAAAATTCATTCCGAGGGCACAAGCACAAAGTGAAGCCACTTTTCTTGACGTCGTAAAAACACAATTAAGTTTCTTTTTACAACTTGCATTGTGCACTGTGGGTTTTCTAGAGTTTACTATGTTGTTTATGCTTCATTTCAGGTGACATGATATTTTGTTATAAAATTGTGTTATTAAATACTTTGTAAAAGGAAAACAATTACATGCTTCTTTGTTTCGAATATTTTAGTAGATTTTATACTGATATGCGAACTTGTTGAATGTACCTTTCCACCGAATTGTACGAGTATTAGTAAAACTAATTTTCAAGAAGAGAAATAATATGCCAAAAACCGAAACTTCCAAAAGTCGTTCCTAGAGCAGCAAAGTGACTAAAATAGACTAAAGTTGTGTGTTTTATGTTTTGGCTGGCAATTATTATTAGAGTATTGTCACAAAACTATATTTGTCTTAAATTATTAAATTAAACTCACACTCACACCAATCATGTGTAGTATGTTTAGCCATTAAATGTTACCAAGTATTTATACAGTATCTGTGTTCGCAAGTGGGGTTTAGAAGAGGACAAATGTACCAAATTTAGTAAGATACGTAAAAATGTCACTCCTAATAAAAGTCTCTGCTTGTAAAATAAATAAGATTTACGTTATGAACAATTTAATTCTTTGTACAGGGAGCATAAGAAATACTAAAACGTTATTTGCGTAAGAGTAAGCATACATTGATTATTATCATTTTGTACCATAGGAACAAATTATGAAATATGTTTTGAAATAAACCCTAAGTCAAAGTACAAAATTTAATTAAAAAATTTAAATATTGGAAGTAACGAGTTTTATCACATTTTTTTAAAGTCCCAACCATTTTCTCTTACACCTTTAACCAGAGTACATATCAAACAATAATGACTAATGACACATATGGACATGTTTGTCAATGTCTTTATTAAATAAAGCAATTATTTCATTTAAAATACTTCTCATCAAAATGCTATTTACTAACCAAAGGATTTTTATAGTCCAGTGTTATGGGGATAGCCAAGTATCATACCACTGCATCATGAAACAATTGAGCGAGAAATTTGGAAAAATCGCAACAGATAAAGTGACAATCTACAACACAATAAAAATATTGCAAACAACTGGTTCGATTTTGAATCTCAAGAAGAAAAAGAACAAATATGACCAAAACGATGCTGCCACAGTTTTAGTTCTTCAGTCTGTTAGATAAATTCCTGTGATATCCCTGAGAAATTATTGTTCTAAACATCTTCTGAAATAATATGTTGAAAAAAACTCATATTCAGATGATCTGAAAAGAAAATAAATTATTTCCGTTTAAACCCCACTTTAATCAAACATTGGAAGAGGGAGATTCAGCGAAAAGACTAGATTTTTGTTTATGGGTGGGAGATCAAATTTTAAGTGGAAATATACATTTTTATAAATTGATTGTGTTTTCTGATGAATGTACATATTGTACATTTTCTGCTAATAGAACTGTAGCATCCCAGCATGTCAGCTAGGGGTCTCCAGAAATCTCCAATTTTTGAGGCGAAGACAATATTTTACAAAAGTGAACGTGTGGTGCGCGATATATGTCCATTACATTATAGGCCCATATTGTTTTAATAACACCTGCAATAGAATATCTTTCTTAGAAATGCTGGGTACATCTTTTACCGACGAACTCGAAAAGTTGCCATTAAATGTATTTTCAACAAGAGGGATGTCCAGCACATTACGCTCGCGAGGTAATAGGATGGCTTCACCGAGATTTGGTCCAAGGTGTACCTATTGGTGGAAATGGCCCAATTTTGTGGCCCCCAAGGAGCCCCGACTTAACGTTATCCGATATGTGTGTAAGGGGCCGTTTACAACAAATTGTTTATGCCACTCCAATACCAAATAATATTGACGTGCTAAAAGGCAGAATTACCAAGGCTGTTCGTTCAATATCCCAGAAAGAAATCAGAAATTCCTTCAGATATCTAAGGAATCAATTAGAAAAATGTGTTGAACGTGAGGGTGGAGTTTTTGAATTTTGATATCTTTATTGTAATGCTTAGTTTATATCATATTCTTTTGAGTTCAATTAAATGTTCGTATTATTTAAAAATTTCACTAAAATAGGTATTTTGAATTAAATAATTGCTTCATTTAATAAAGACATCGACAAACATGTCCATAGGTGATATAATTGTATAATATGTAGAAACTAGTACTCTGGTTAAAGGGGTGAGTGAGAATAGTTGAGACTTTAGGAAAATAATGTGATAAAACTCGTTACTTTTAATATTTGAATTTTTAATTTAAGATATATTTCATATTTGTTCTTCTGGTAGAAAATGATAAACAAGGTATGTTTACTCTTACGCAAAGTAACATTTTCGTATTTTGTATGCTCCCTGTATAAAAAATAAAATATTTCATAACGTGAATCTTATTTATTTTACAAGCAAAAACTTTAATTAGGAGTGACATTTTTACGTATCTTATGCAAAATTTGGCCCATTTGTCCTCTACTATACTTCTAAATATTTTTTTATTGAAAAAAATACTGTTTCTATAATTGAATAAACTGTATCTTTTATTTAATTTCTGTAACATCGATCAGGATGTATGTTTTATTAAGTATTTATATTTTATATTACAATGATGTAACTGAAAAGGATACTGCTTTTTGTTAATTAAAAATCCTTTTTTTATGTACAAGCACTTCTGTTTTATTTTGTCTCCATGCGGTACAGTTATTTCCTAAAACGGACATCCCATAATGAGATACCATCACACCCATATTTAAACAAAAAGGGGTGGAAGCAATACACTCATATTTAATACAAACTGACTAAAGACGTATTCAGAATTAACTAGTAATCTGATCAATTTAGAGTAAGAAAATATATCCACAGATCTCCTAATTTAATCAATTATCAGTGGCAATTTTTTTGATCAATCAGGCGTGAGCCTGGATTTACCCGAAATTGTGTTGATTTTGATTGAAAATTTAATCATTATTTTTAAGGACAGAATGCAGTAGATCACTAATTTGACATTGCTCTAGTCTAGTGCCACAAATTGATGTTTATGATTGTTCTTTAGAAAACTTTCTCTTCAAATTGCAGAGACATCAGTAAATTAATTTTCTGATATAAACTTTATATCATCCTAATTTTAGTACTAGAAATACCCTCTTGAATGATTATGAATTAATTAATACCCGGTATACAGAATTTCCCAATCTCAATTAATAATAATTGATTCTCCCTTAGTCGACTAACAATGGGATCCTCCCAATTCCAACAGCAATCACCTGTCTAATTACACCTTTATATCTCGACTGACAATATGGTCGGGAAGTTTTGAGAGTTGGGAAGTACATTTTCTCGATCACTATAGGGGTTGCATTGCTAAAACAAATCTTTTGTTGTACCAAGGTGATTTTTAGGTCAAATACCTAAGGTATAATAATTACATTTTTATGTTTGCTCAGGTTTGCTTGATACCTCAAATGTCAGCGACTAGTTAGATAAAGGCGTTTTTCAAAAAAATTAATCCCTGTTTCACCTTCTTAAGGGTTGCATTTTAAGGCTTGTCTAGACCAACTGCGCTGCGCTGTGCCAAACCGCACCGCGCGTTTATTTTGACAGTAAATCGGTACAGATCTGTGCCACTTCGAATATCAGCGAACACGATCCAGCTCGTGTCGGTACCAAAATTCGCGCTAACAAACCCTTTTTTTCTGTAATTCGCGTGTTCTATTTTGACGGCTTTTTAAGTTTTGTTCTGAGTTGCTAACAAACAAACAAACAGTACGATTTTTGTGAATTAATTAGAAATGAGTTTTGGATCCTAGTAATTTTCTTCAAAATATTTTTTTTTGGGTTTGTAATGACTTCCTTAACCAATTTATGCAATAAAAAAAAGATGTGCATATTCCTTATTCTTTGTTTTCATGGCAATAGTCGAAAATTTAAAAGTTTCAAATTTTGCATGTCCCCGATGCAAATAAACCTATTTATTTATAGCTTAAACGAAAAAATGAGTAATCTAAATTAGTTGGAGGTATCATTAGATAATTAACGGATAAAATAAACCCAAAAAAAATCACTAAAGAGGAAAAATAGTGTAGAATAATGTCGGTTAAAAATAGGATTTGTTGGAAAAAATCAAAAAAATTCAGATTTCACCCCTTAAATACGCTCCTGGATGACCCATTCCATATTAATTTAAAGCTTGATTAGCCCTCTATGAGATTGGAGAAGTGAAAAAAATGAAATAGGAAAAAATACGGAGTGATTTAAAGGTACCGATGTTGAGCGCAAGAAAAGTAAAAAAATCTAAATTTAATCGGAGATTGCTCCTTTCCAATAAATAATGAAGAAACTAAAAAATATTGATATGATGTATTTCGACGAGCTATTTCCGATGACGTATATTGGATTTTAATTTTAATCCATTTTGACTAAAAAAAACGTGAAAAATTTGCTAAAGAATCAAAATTTCCAGTTTTTCCCAAATATATCCATTTTCCAGTCGTTTACGGTTTAGGTAAATATATTATAAAAACAAGGTATTTGAGATTTTAAAGTTTTACTTATCAATCCGTTTCCCGATCCGACGCGACGTTTCGTTCCACGCTAATTCAACTGCGACGATATGGCAAAACTCTCGCTGAAGTCCTTCAGAATTATTTTCATTCTATAAGTTAATTAATTTATTTACTCTCAATGAACATAATGCCACAGAGCTCATTTTAAGTATAAAAAGGCCCTTTTGTAGAATTCTTGGTACTTTTATCCTAATAATTTACTTGTTATATTCCACATAGTTTTAGCTGTAGCCTCCTTAAACTCTGTACCATCTCTTTTTCTCATATTAACCGCCCAGTCGCAAAGTATCAATGCCAGTTCTTCCACTGTACGATTTCCATCTAATGTACGTTTCCGCGTGCTGCAAAACTCCATAAATATTTTCCAAGTATGCTTTTTACTGTTAACAATATTTTTTTGGTGTATTTTCTTCAATAATTTTGTCGACTGAAGCACTGGATTGTTCACCAAATCTTGACGAAAATGATAACATTTTAAATCGTAACAATTACAGAATTATTCAAAAAAAAAATTACCATGGCAACGTATGATGACATAAGTGATAACTACCCATGGGCTGATATTATTGCAATGTTATTGTCATTGGTTGCTTTTGCACACGTGATTACAAATAGACGAAATTAATTCGATTGTTGTTACGTCAAAAAAATTTATAGTAGTTTTCTTTAAAATATTTTTTTGGGGTTGTAGTCACTTCCTTAAACGACTTATGAAATAAAAAAATATGTGCATATTCTTTATTACTGCATATTAGACACTCCTATTTATATTAAAAATAGACATGACAGTTAATTTATGTTTTTAAGGCTTAAAACGCAATCAACGTTTTAAAAGTTTCAACAAAGTGGTTTTGAAGAAGTTATTAAAAACTTGGGGTGATGGACTAAGTAAAACAAAATTAAGACTTCTTCGGCGGGAAAGAGTTCTTCGGCGAGAGACTTTAGCAAGTGATATAATTACGACCGAGATTGTTTGTTGAAGCCAGCGATGCAAATAATTTGAAGGCGTTGATCAAGTCGAGAGGCCATTATCGCCTTTAAATGTTAAGGGTTCATTATTGTCGGCTTCTGTTGTCTGCTTTAATAATGAACTTCGCAAAATCATGTCAAAAATGAAATTTAAAGAATTTTATAGCAAATCTGAGGCAACATAAAGTTTTAATAAAGTCTTAATTATAACTTTGTTTAATGAGTTTAGTCAAGTTATGTTGTCAAGTTAGTGTCCGTAAAGGTTATATTATATAGGTAGAGAAAAAAATTTACTTGATTAATCTCGATTGATGTCTGATTATATTTTTTTGATTTAATTTTCAGTTAATCTAAACATCAATTTTATTATATGTTTTTCATTGTTATTTATACAAAATACATATTTTTTGTATCTTTTAATCGATACTGATTAGGGGAACAAAAATATGCAAATATTTTAGATCATTTCTTATTAAGGTCGACAAAAAAATCACACTTGATTAAATAAAGCCTTTTAATAGAAATCGGGCGACCCTATTGCAACATGGCGCTTGGTATTAAGTTCTGTCAGGTGGTGCCCACAAAGCAGTCGGCAAATTTTACTTAAACAGTAATAATTTTTGAACAAGCAGTGTGTTCTAAGATGGCACGAGTATCTGTGAAACTAATTTTCAAAAAAAAAATATGCCGAAAACCGAAACTTCCAAATGTCATTTCTAAAGCAGCCGAGTGACAAAAATAAACTAAAATTGTGTGTTTTATTTTATGGCTGCCAATTATTACGTATTAAGGTTTGTTTCGAACTTACGCCTATGTTGCACAGTGGTTCCGGTAATAGATCATAATTGAAAATATTTATTGTCAGGGATCTGTCAGGTAGGCATTGTTTTGGGTTTAAAAAGAACTAAATTTGGGTTTAAAAAGAACTAAATTTACTTGAACTAATAAATCCTTTGAACTTACTGACTAATCTTAGTCGATTTGTGACCAAGAAAGATTGTGCATTTTAAGTACGATAAAAGCAGTATAAATATTGTGTTAAAAGTGGGTTTTTTATTTGGTAATGTCCTAAACAGTAATTCATATTTAAATCCCCTCTTTTAGTGGCCTTAGTAGCGCAGGTACTTGATTTTTTTTAGTAAAATATTGTTCTTTGAAAAGTTTTATTTTCAAATGTTTTTGGACATTAATCAAATGGATATTTTTATTGACCTAGCTTTTGATTTTATTATTTTATCTCGACTTTTAATTATTTTGCCTGTCTTGTCTTCCAGAAAAATTTACATAACCTACTTTTACATAGCCTCATTTTTATGAGGATATAATTTATATCCAGCTCGGTCCAACTTGTCAAGTTATAATAGTTTAAGTAAACTGCTCGTCAACAAATTTGCACAGTAGCATTTTTGCGATCATTTTTACAGCTGTGTGGGTCAAAAACGGCTTAATTCATTTAAACAAATTTTTTGTTTTAAAAAACCTAATTTATTGAAAGGTAGCAAAGAGGATCGCTTTAACCTGATAAGAACCACATTTTGTCACACAGAGGAGACAAGAGCACCATGTAAAAAAGTTAATTTTTTCAACCACTTGGCATTCCAGGAAATATTTTTTCTCATATCGATACTCAAAGTGCAAAAGGTCGCATGTCAAAAATTCCATTTTTTCTTTTATTATTCCTATATGTGGCATTTTGTGAGTGCCACCTGGTGGCAAAATCTCTTATGCCATCAGCTGATCCAATAAAAGGTACAACCAAATGTCAAAAGGTTTTATGTTTGTGTAGCCGATTATTGTAACTGCAAATAGTCGTATGCAATAATATACGCTTAGCTAAGAGCAAAATCCAAAATATATAATAATAGAATCAAATCCTAAGGAAAAAATTAGTTTTTTTGCTCTCCTGAAAAATGCAACTTTTAGACATACGACCTTTTACACTGTGAGTATCGATATATTATTTTTATATTATGTGAAAGCTTGGATTAATATCTAGGAACAATAATTTTATTTTAAGTTTTGTAACAAGAATTATCATCATAATTGTTTTGAATTATTACATGTAAAAAAACAAGTCGAGTTCTCGTCAGGACTGTGTGTTTTGTTATATGAAAAAAATTACTGAAATGTAAAAATTATGCCAAGTTCCTTGCCAACACGGTATTAGCAGTGTTTTGATAAGCACCGAAAAATATTGTGTAAATTAGCAAATTTACAGACCAAACTTGGCAAGTTTTCATTAAAGAACTGAGCAATATTTTCACACGCAGACACAGAAACATAAAGGATTTATATTCACATATAAAGTACAAAACTAGGATTAAGGCTTTTGACAAGTGTCATATTAGCAAAGTTATTCACAAAATTTTTGCAGCGGTGCCAATGCTTAAGATATTTCCCAAATTTGGGTTCCTCATCGTGGGACTACGTCCCAAATGCCATCATTCCGTTTGTAATGAGCTATTATGACCGCTACTTTGAGAGTGAATTCGATCAGAAAAAAAAATATATTCTTTTGGAAATAAGCTTTTTGAATGGAGCACTTTTGTACTATGAAATAAAAAAAACTTGCTGGGTCCGCCCATTATTATTTTTGCAAAGAGCAGGTTTCGCTTGTATTTCTAAGTCGACGGTTTTATTTTATCTTATGCATTTCCATACGAACAATTTTGTTTAATCAGCTTAATCAAAGCCTTTGTCTAATGGTGACAACTAATTAAGCTTCTTAGGCGAAAACTTTGTGTAGTTTATTTTGCTTTATGGTCTGCTTAGTAAGCAGATATTTTGCCAATTAGTAATAGAACTTGTTGGCCCTAATTCCCTTCCTGCTTAATTAATTTCCTTTAAAAGATAGACCTTGTCTTGAATCTGGTAATTTTAAGAGGTTTATGAATCACAATGCTTAGTTAGGTAGTTTATTTCAGACTGCTACATTGGATTTTATTAATATTTAGTGAATATGAAAATAAAGCACATAATGATAGACAATTTTAGCCAAATTTCCACTTTTATTTAATACTTTATTTATAATATGACGCGTTTCGCTACACTATAGCTTCATCGGATGTTTGTTACAGACTAAATCTTAAACTGAAAGTTCACAAAGGTGTCATAAAATACGACAATCTAGGTAGATAAATAAAGCTATTGCTACAGTCTACCCTAAGATAAAAGAAAAACCCAATACTTTTAAAACAATTACTTATTTCGGGAAACCAGCAGAAAAAATTAAAAAATTTATCAATCAAGAAAACGTAAAAGTAGCAATTAAAACAAATAATTCACTAGGAAAATTTCTGAAAAATTCAAAAAGTTAAACCAATAAAAATAATAAATCAGGAGTATATCAGTTAACACGTGGACCATGTCCGAAAAGATACATATGCCAAACAGGCAGGTCATTTTTAACACGTATATTAGAAAATAAAAGAAGCTTTATTAATAATAAAAATAATTCTACATATTCAAACCATCTTTTACAGAATCGACATACATTTGATAACAATTTTAAAATACTACATGTAGAAAATAAAGGTAAAAAATTGAATTTGCTTGAAAGTCTTGAGATAAGTCGGTTGAAAAATTCTGACATATTACTGAATGATCAATTAGAATTAAATAACTCACCCTTATTAAACTTATTTACCTAACAGAAATGAAGCTCAGTGGGAAATTTTATTTATCTACCTAGATTGTTGTATTTTTTGACACCTTTGTGAACTATATCGCTTAAGATTTAGTCTGTAACAGACATCTGATGATGCTATAGTGCAGCGAAACGCGTCATGTTATGAAGTATTAAATAAAAGTGGAAATTTGGCTAAAATTGTCTATCATTATGTGTATAATGGATTTCCACCAAGTAAAGGCCGACACCATTCAAAGTTTGAAAATTAAACTGTATCCTCATGGGCTGTATCCCACTTGGACCATTTCTTTAGTCCGTGACTGGGGCCTTTGATTGCTAACTTCTTTAAGACTACACATATCACTGATATCCCAGAAAAGTCAAGGAACATTTTTATTTTTGCTTTGCAGATAGATGTTAGATAGTGGATATCTGATGCATTTTTTAATATTTTATAAATATTTTGAGCAAATTACCCAGTAGCAATGTATGAGTATAATAAAGCAAAATGGCTTTACTAAAAAGTTGCACACATGTTTGTTCCGTAGATTCTTTTGATGCTTACATTTCTTCTTACGTGTTATCAACTATACAGTAAAAATTCAACTGATTAATCTCGGGAGGTGATAATATCTTTTTGATTAAGTTTCTTTATTCAATTTTCAGTCAATCTGTAAATTAATTTTATGATTTTCATTGTTCTTTATCCAAAATACACACTTTTGATTACTATTAATCGATTAAATGAACAAAAATATGTAAATATTTTGAATCATTTCTTATTAACTTCGGCAATACAATCACACTTGATTAAATAAAGCTGCTGGGGTGTGCGTGGCACGCAACCTTTTAATCAAAATCGAGCGATCCTGATGCAATATGGCGCTTGGTGTTAAGCCTTGTCAGGTGGTGCTCAGGAAAAACGAGCGAAATCGTCGGAAAATTTTACCTGAATATTTAAAATGCTTGACACGATTTTTGCACCCAAAGAATTGGTAACTTCAACAGTTTGCATTAACAAAAGGTAGGAGGTGAGCACCAAATGTGTCTATCACGTCACGTTTTTGAGGTAGGACACGTCATAACAATTTGCAACCGACCTTTACTTGACACACAATTTTAAGTGTCTTTGTTGACGTTGTCTGTCCATCTATCTAGGGAATTTCCCTAAGTTAAGAAATTTTGAGGAGACTTGGCAACATCGCACTGGGGGGTTAAGGGAATGGCCCCCCGCCCAAATACGAAGCCATCCCTTAGTTCCTTCAAATAATGGAGACACCCCTATCTGGACCACTTCCACTAATAGTCATGAGAAGAAACACAAACAAGTTTGAAGGCAGTTTTGCTCCATAACGGCCAATAATGTCCGTTAATACCGCGTGCTTATTCTGTTGTGTTACAAGAAACATATGAAACTGTGCAAGCCATACTAAATGTTATAAAATATAAACAAAATTCAGTGGAAAGTGTGTGCTGACCTGAAAGTAGTAGCCATGTTACTTGGATTGCAGGGTGGATTCACTCAATACTGCTGTTTTCTCTATATGTAGGATAGTAGAGCTATTGCCAAATATTACTTGATAAAACATTGCCCAAAAAGGACAGAATTTGTGTGCGGTATTGGTCCACAAAACGTCATTCTACCTCCACTGCATTTTAAGCTCGGTTTGATGAAACATTTTGTGAAGGTAATGAATAAGAACGGTGAAGGTTTTTTGTATCTCAAGTCGATTTTCACAAAATTAAGTGATCTAAAATTAACAAAAAGGATATTTATCGGACCACAAATACGTCAGTTAATAAAATACCCAAATTTCGACCAAAAGGTAAATAATAAAGAGTTATTTCACTGAAAGCTGATATAAAGGCTTTTAGGGAACCACAGAGCCGAAAATGAAGAAATTTCAGTCAACAATTTGTTACATGCTTACAAAGGGATGGGATGCAGAATGTCGCTTAAGATCTATTTTCTTGATTCCCCTCTAACCTTGGAGCCGTGAGCGATAAACTTGGGCGGGCGGTCCCACCAGGATGTGAAGGGGCTTGAAGAGCGGCTTCAAGGTCGTTGGAATGCAGCTATGCTAGGCGATCACTGTTGGCATGTTCGTGCCATAAGAGAAAAACTTAAAAAAATTACGTACTTCTTGTCCAAGTTCAGTGTCTTTTTTATTTCAATCTCAATACTGCTATTGCGAAAAAGAATTTTGATAACTCTAGTGTAATTATTTGTTTTTAGAAATTGGAAAAAGTTGATATTGATACATTTAAATCAGATTTATTATTTTCTTTTTTTTTTGCTGTTGGCTGTACCTAACAAAAGGCATGCGATAGAAAACCAAACACCATGTATTCTTAATAAGAGAGCAAATTCATAAAATAAACACAATAATTTGAAGCTCGATTTTGGTCTGTAAATTTATCAATCACACAGTATAATGTTATTTTTTTTTAGATAAAAGACGCAGTTCTGACGAGAACTTGGCCTGTTGTATGTTTTTGGTGGGATAAAAATAATATTCTTATAATTCTTATAATTATATTGTAATTCTTAATATTTATAATGTGTTGTACCATTTAGACGTAGTGTACTGTTTGAATAAATAAATAAATAAATAATTAGATTTCTCTGTATCTTTTATTTTATTTCTGTAACAGCTATTAGGATGTGGGTTTTATTAAGTATGTGTATTGTGTATTACAACGATGCAACTGCATTGATGCCTTTTGTTAATTAAAAATGCCTTTTTTTACGTACAAGCACTTCAATTTTTTATGTCATCATGCTCTACAATTATTTTATTAAACTTACATCCTATAATGAAATACCAATATACCCGTATTTAATAAGGAGTGGGGAGCAATACACTAATACCTAATACAAATTGATTACAAAAAATATAATCATAATTACCTGTTAATTTAATCAATTATTTTTATTATCAAAATTAAGCCCCAGGTCTCTTAATTGAATCAATAGCCAGTGTTAATTTTTTAAATTAATTTGGCATGGACTAGAAATTAATCGGAATTATATTTATTTTGATTTAAAATTTAAATATTATTTTTAAGAGTGAATAGTTTTTTTTTCTGAAATGTACTAGTTGCAAATATTAATATTTTCCTATAACAAAAACAATTCATAAACAAGCCTAATAAAAGCAAGTCTATGAATCGTCGAAATGAGCATTTTGCGTGGCAAACCTTCTTTTAAGAAAATGCTAGGTGCTGTTACGGCATTTCAGAGAGGCCGATAAATCTGAGTACAAAATGGCAACATTACAAGGAGAAGTATCTCAAAAAAATTTAAAAGAATCCTCGCCTGACATTGGATTTAATTATTTTGTTCTTTAAGGTAGCATTTGTAAAGAAGAAGACAGAAACAAATGTTAAGAGACAACGTTCAAAAAATTGTTGAGCTATATAAGTCAATAATTGACATCTGCAATAGCTTTTGCCTCCTTAGAGCGCTGGCGACCATTAATATGACTTGCACGCTGTCTATATAATAAAGAAGGAAAAGATGGTACAGCTGGTCCGAAAGAATTTAACGTGTGCATTTTATTAATATATTGTTTAAATTTTTTGAATCCCAGTGACGCAATCTACACAAATTTACACTTTATTTGTAAGATAAAACTACCAAGCAAATCAACAAATAAACTGTTTCTTTCACTTATCGCTAGATTCTATGAATTAACCGGTAGTTCAATATATTATGGAAGAAATTGATAGATCTATCGATATATCGGTACATCTGGCAGCAATGCGTGCACAATAAGGAATATACTCATATTGTTTTTTATTGCATAAATCGTTTAAGGAAGTCATTACAAACCCAAAAAAAAGATATTGTGAAGAAAATTACTAGAATAATTAAGCTACAAAAAATGTTTACTTTTCGATATAATTTATTACAATTTAAAAAGCAGCCATTTGACCATAATGAAAAATGACGTCAGCAGATCAGCAAAAATAAGTGTCAATCTACATGTTAACGTAAAGCTTAACCTAAAGTCGAACAGGTTTGTTTTTCTCGGAAACTGTCAGAAGGGAGCAATCGAATTTTTTGGGTTGATAGAGGAATAGTTCAACTAGCTTCGGTAAAAAATTTAGTAATACAGAATGTTTCGTTTCGGAGCTATTAAACGTCATAGTCGAAATTTCCGCGATTTCTGTTGAAAGCGAGTACAGGTCGCAAAAGTAAATTAAATCGATGTAAATTTTCGGACATTGTAGAGTTCCCGCAGCTTCAGAACTCTACTGAAACTGGTGAGGATCGGAAAATGGACAAATTCTTTTGAATATTTTTAGGTCGAAAAATGCCATTTGCCAACCCCTCGTTGGTGCCTAATAACTCGAAAACAAAACGTCTGATCGAAAAACGGATTCATAAGTGAAACTCTAAAATCTCAAATACTTTTTTTTGCGAGACATTGACCTAAGCCTAAAATCACTGGAAACTGGATATATTTGGAAAAAAACTGTAAATTTAGATTTTTGACCCCAATATTTCACGGTTTTTAATTTTTTGTGGGGTCAAAATGGTTCAAATTAAAATTCCAGATACGTCATCGGAAAGAGCTCGTCGAAGTACATCATATCCATATTTTTTAGTTACTTCATTCTCTATAGAAAGGGAGCAATCGCCGATTAAATTTAGATTTTTTTACTTTCTTTGCCCTCGGCATCGGTACATGTGAATCACTCTGTATTTGTTCCAATCTAATTTTCTCCCAATTTTTCAGCACTACCTTATAAATGGATAATCATTAATCATACTTTAAAATAAATACCGAATGTGTCATCCAAGAGCTTATTTAAGGGGTAAAAACCGGATTTTCTTGATTTTTTCCGACAAATCCTATATTTAACCGATATTATTCCACACTATTTGCCTTATTTAGTGATTCTTTTTGGGTTTATTTTATCCGTTAATTATCTCAGAATCCCCCTCACTAATTTAGATCGTTTATTTTTTCGTTAAAGTTATAAATAAATAGGTTTACTTCGGGGACACAAAATTTGAAATTTTTTTAATTTTCGAAGATTGCCATGAAAACAAAAAATTGCAGTTTATTTAGTACTCGATATTATTAAGATATGATATGTCAAAATTTTGCAGAAATGCCAGTATTTGTTGCAAAATTGAAATGTTCCTAGGTAAATATACATGAATAAAATTTTAGGAATCTACTTTAAGTGCAGGGATATTTCTTAGAATGAGTTACACATTAAATGCCATTTTTGTTGATTCTTCGATGACCCTACAATACTGGAATTCTCCATGTACTTACGATGAGTCATAAGTTCACTTTTGACGACACAGCCAGTGGGATCACGTTTTACCAAATTTGAAGTATAAAATCCTTCTTTTTTTTGTTAATAAAGACCAAAATAAATGGATAACAGCAACCGCCATAAACATTTAATATATGTAGAGAATATAAAATAATATATATTTCATATTTATTTGGGTTATACGCATATTCCCTAATAGCGACTGAAATTAAGACCGTGTCGTTCCTTTAGCCGATTTGCTAACTACTTTAACAGGGAATCCTTTCGTCTCTTTTTGTCTTCATTATAGTGTTATTTAGCATCTTTGTCCAGCCCTTCTTGCCCGTTAAAGATCAGCTGATTGCAGCTAGCTTTCTTAATTTGAGTCGCCAATAATACGGTTCTCAGGAGACATCTATTGATCTAAAATTCCCGCATTAATACTGGCACCCTCGGTGTCAAAGGTCCTTACCATGTTGTTTGTATAGGTACTTGGTTGTGTGTAAAACTACTACCCACAATATCGCCAGAATTCTTCTTTATAGTATCATCCAATTTCAAAAGATTCCCGTCTCTTGATATATTATTTTGTTCTTCGCCTTTTGAGGTTCCTATGAATTAAGACAAGGTTTCTCATTTCCACCGATCTGTCCCCCCGTTGCCTTATTGTTGTAAAACGTATTCATTCATACATATGGTGAAAAACTATAACAAATTAAATTCTGACAGAAGAAATGGTCGATGGCAATCTGGAAAAAATTGAAATCAAGTACAATAAAATTTTATATACCTACAAGTTTTACAACGATTGTTAAACCATTTGTATCTTTTTTATCTTCGTATACAACCCACGGAGACAACCTTAGTACTAATGTACCGTGGGTTGTATATAGTGGAAAGCCGCCTTACACACCCAGTGCTGGACACATTCATTCGTAAGAATTTCACCAGTCCTTTAAGAGGGTGTGGGGTGATATCTCCTCGGTCGAGGAAGAATTCCTCCACCACCTACCAAACCTACCCAACCAACCTAACCAAATAAACCTAATCTAATTACTAAAGAGATCCTTTGGGGTGGACAGATCAGAAAATAAATTCTTCCTTTTTTTTTAAGAACCCCAGAATATGGGTTTCATTGAAATAAAATTTTGCAGGTATATTTTCTTCTAACAAAGCTAAGCGCATGTTTCATAAGAAATACAGGGTTAGTTGGTAATTTTGGCTTTTATTTTCTTTTCATTAATTTTAGCTAACTGTATTATTTAAAAATATTCTTCGTGTGACAAGTCCTGTGCAAAGACTTCTGTAAATTCCTTTCTACTGTTGTGGGTTTCTATCCTGTGAAGAAATGCCTAGTTCCACTGTTTTTTTTTTCAAAGCTACCAACGAGAAAGCAACACAATAAGCTATCCACATTCATTTAAATAAGACATATTCCTATCGTTAAATATAATATGAACCTGGCCTAGTTGACGATGACAAAATAACAGGAATTGAACTTTGGACATTTACTTTTGTTGTAAAACAGTGAAAATGTATGTACTCGTATATTATCAGATGACTTATCTGTTATCTGCTTGCATTACAAACATTGGCCAAAATGCTGAATAATATGTATGCACAGTTATTTATCTTGTCTAACGAAACACATTGTATAACTGGGAAGTGAACAATTAAATCATTGCTTTAAATAAATATTTCATTTGTTTACAGGCCAGCGCCATCCACAAGGGCAATTGGGAAAGTGCTCCAGGGACTTTATACCAAAAGAATGTCGACAGATTAGTTACGGAAGAAGTTCTTGAAAGCTCGATAGAAGTAGAGTGTTTCCTACATAAGGTCGATTGCCTGCATATCCCATCGATAATTGGAGGAGGATTGTAAATTTTTATTGTGCCATTCTTTTTAATCTAATTTATAAACATCTAATATAATTTAGTACCCATGGTATTAGAATTGCAATGAAGTTAAAATTTAGAAGTAACGAGTTTTATACATTAAATTAGCT
The DNA here is from genome assembly GCA_963971165.1 of Philopedon plagiatum. Lineage (NCBI taxonomy): Eukaryota > Metazoa > Arthropoda > Insecta > Coleoptera > Curculionidae > Philopedon > Philopedon plagiatum. The sequence continues at coordinate 19,116,501 of OZ020190.1, read as the reverse complement.
GTTTGGGTTTGGTTTTATCTCTAGTCCAGAGTAATTGTTTATTATGCTTTTAGTCTCTCTGTTCACAAAAAATTGGCTGCTAATTACACACGGCTTTGTAAAAAAATCTTTATTGTTTTTGTAGTGCAATTAACTAGTATAGAATTTAACGACCTGTTGAATTAGTTATAATTTGATGGGGTTTGATTTCTAAACTGCCAAGAGTACTACATAAAAAAGTCAATTAATTATTTAAAATATAATTTCATTTTTAATTTATAATTTCAAGTTTACTCACTTTGAAGTTATAGATTTACTTTACACCCAAAATAGTATGTATAATTTTTATAAAAATTGGAATTTTCCATATATCATTATTTTGGTTTGTGACATTTGCCATGATACAATTCACATTTTTTATTATACTGCTGCAGTTGAAACTTTATATAGTTACTTAATTTTTTTTTAATTCTCGGTATTATTTTAAAGAATCTATGAGCCGCTTTTATAAAAAGTTACGAGAAAAAACATAATTCCCAAGAAATTCTTTTATCCGCTTATAATTTTCATTTAACTAATGCTCTTTGCCTTCGTACAAATTTAATTAAGTACGGAATTAAACTACACCTTTTCTAATAATACGTCCTTAATAAAAAGGGCAAAATCTGAGAAAATAATAAAAACTCGGAATTAAAGTAATTAAAAATTCCAAGTTCGCGAAATGTCCCGCCGTTTTCTTTTTCAGCCAGGTTTAAAGTTTTGAAAGTAGGTAAGCAACCTTGCCGAAGCTGATCTTACCAGTGAAGTAGTAAAAATATACTAATTTATCTTTTCCTTACAAAAATTTACAAAAGCTTATGCAGAACCTGCTTTGCGAAGTGAGGTTGTATGAAAAAGTACCTAATATAGGAGTATTGTGAAAGAATACATCTTGTTGACACAGTACATTAGATCTAAGAATACAGGTAATACAGTAATATAACATAATAATAATATGTAAAAAAAGTCACTTAACTACAAATTCTAAGCCATAAGATGGGAAAATGATATTACCTAACACTTAAAATATAAAAAAAAACACTATACCGGTTTCTAAAAGTACCTACGATCCAACCAGAAGTGAAAATTTTAGTTAAAATTATAAAAAATTTAAATACTAATTAGGTTATAGACTTTGAATGATTTTGTTCAGCTCTACCCGCCGTGCGATGTATGTAATTTTTTTTCCAGGGGTGGCACACCAAAAATTCAACCTTGTTTCGCAAATTACAAAATGTTTTCTTTTTCTTTACCAAAACATTCCCAGTGGGCTCACTATTAAAACCCCTAAATTTCGTTAATCCATTTTGGAAAAAGCTGTTTATCGAAAAAATTTACGTTCCAAAGAGATGTTTTCTGAAAAAAAAATATTGGGTCATTTGTTTCGTTTAGAAGCCAAAATTATCCGTCGCAAATCTTGATAAGATCTTAGTGAGATGTGTTATAAGGAATGTTTTCACAAACAATCTGAGAGCACGTAAATCCAAAATGCCAAAAAGGCTTGCATTTTTTATAGTACATATTAGTATTGATCTATTATTCATATTTTGTTGGTATAATTAATTTCGAAGACGTTACATAGACGGCAAAATGTTTGATTTTGTTTATAATATTTTGTAGAAGTGGTTCATGTTTATGTTACAATGTTTTTTTTTATAAAATTCGCTATTGAAATTCTTTTTGTACAAGGCTATAGGAGGGCGCCCCCTAAATCCGCACCGCGTAGTTAGACCAACAGACAGACGAGACCAATGAAAATTAGAAACCATGTTTTTTTGGAAGTTGAGGACCTCAACAACTAAAGGTCTGATCGACCTATGGAGGAAACCGTTTCACAATAATTATATTATTATAATAATTTTTCTGAAGCAAAGAAAATAAAAACAAATCGTTATTTATCTCTACCAGTTCTATCTAATCTCTAAAACGTACGAATCTTGAAATATTTTCCATACATATTTTTTAAATTATAATATGAATAAATGCATATGTGAAAGTAATTTAGTCATTTCTAGACTCTTCTATTTAAAATAATTTCGTGTAGGTAGTTGTTTCCCAGGGTTTCGAGCCCAATTTTTATAAAAAATATCTTCTTCGTGAGCCTTTGCAACAGTAGTTGGACCAAACAGACAGAGAGATCGATGAAAATGGGGAACCGTGCTTTTGTGAAAGTTAAGGACCGCAAAACGTGAAGACCTAAAAAAATCGTCTAGCGGAAACCTCTATACAATTAAAAATCTTTTTCCAGAAAAGAAAGTAAATATCATTAGCTACTGATCTCTCCCAGTCACTACATAATCTCCAAAACCATTAAAGCCTAAATCATTTGGTATAACTATTTTTTGATATAAACTAACTAAAAATTCTTATAAAGGCGAGGTAAATGAAAATTTTTAAAATTACATATTATGTATGGAAGTCATTTAGATATTATTTCTAGACTCTTCCTTTTAAAACAGTTTGGTGTAAATAGTTTTTTTTTCACAACACATTAAGAAAGATTGTCTTAAGTTAGTAAACGCGAAAATTTATTATTTCATTTGACCTTTATCATCACACAGGTTGATTCCTTTGGCTTAGGCTTCTTTCGCACGGACGGTTTTCTGTCGTGGTCGTGTACGGCAACGATATCGTATAGCATTGTTTTAAATGAAAGCTTTCACACCACACGATTTTAATCGGAACCGTACACGTGTAAATACAAGCACAGTTTTTTTTCCACGACACGATCGCTGCACGGCCACGACAGAAAACCGTCCGTGTGAAAGAAGCCTTAGTATTGCAACGGGAAAATCGAAAATAAGTTGGCTATGGAATTATGGATTCGGACAAAGTACTTGTGATTGGTTGTCAGGCTGTTCACGCCTATTTCGTTTGTTATTATTTATCAAGGTGTCATTAAAAAATGTGTTAAAAATATTTCTAGAAGTGTTTTAAAAGTGTGTAGTTGTAAAATACTGTTAGTAGTGTCGAAGATTTTATGGAATGTATTCTACAGAATTCTACGGAATATATCACAGATCAAGCAGGAAATACATCCTTGATTTGGTAACCACAAAAATTTCAACAAAGGTATGAAATGTAAGTAAGTTATACATTATTTTTTTTCTTTTTTTTGTTTTGTCTTAAATTGTGGAGATCGTACAAACTCACTGGCAAATTACTTACCCACTTTTCAAGGTCGTTAGATAATATTATACTATATTTTTATACATATTTTTTTCTGTAAGGTCCGTTCGAACAAGCAGTCCGAACAGTTTACTGACCATCCGAAACAATCAGTTATTTACATGAACTAAACGCGGCTGTCCCTGTGCAGCATGTAATATTTATTTGGGCAACGCTATTTTTGATCGAAAACCGTTCTCGGACTCTGTGTCAGAACAAACCTATAACCTTCTGGATGTGTTATTATACGAGATAGTCTCTGTTAGGGTTGCCACCTTTTGGAGACTCTTAAGCCCCCCATTCATTATAGGATTGGTCCGACGGATCGGTCCGTCCGAACTCGTCGGCCGACCGATCCGCTAATGAATGGTGATGTGATGAGAGACAAATCGCAGATCGGTCCGGGTTGCGAGTTTCGCTAGTTTTATAACCGAACCTACGACCCGACCGCGACCAATCAGTGCTATTTTTGTAATGTGTGATCTGTCGATTTGTCCGGCGACTCCAGACAACAGTTTAACTTGGGTATCAGGAAGTTAAAGTGAATTTAAAATGTCTTTTGTAGACAACAAATCTTTTTGGGAGGAATTTATCCTCCTATATCAAGAAAATCCATGCCTATGGGACTCAAAAATAAGGATTACCGCAACAAGCAGAAGAAAAATGCTGCTTATGAGAATTTAATTGACAAATGCAAAGAACTGTTTCCAAATGCAAACAAGGAATTTTTAAAAATATCATCCTCTCGACGCCAAATAAAACGAATTAATAGTGCAAAAAGAAGTGGGGTAGGAGCATGATTGGATACAATCCAGTAAATTGTTCTCTCTTTTGCAACCACTCTTTAAACCAAACACGTTTTTCTTTTTTTCTTTTTCACATAACATGATTGCACCCACAGCCAAAGCAACTTTTGCCATTTTGGAGAATACGGGAGATAATGTGTATCTAGGGCTCACCACGTTCAGTGTACGAATGAGCTTTTTTGCAGGGTTCGTGGCATGTCCGTGTAATGTGTTGACAAACGTGGATCAGTTGCATGTCGGGTCTCGGTTGGGAGTCGGCTCTGGGCTCGTATAGTGAATGGGGGGCTTTATCCGGAACGTCATCTACAAAATCTGCACCTCCACCATTTTTTATAAAAACTAAAAGTTGCTAGTCGCCAAAGCTAGAGAGTGCTACATTAAAATATACGATGACTAAGAAGAGAACAATATTGAGTGCACACCAATCAACAAGAACGAATTACTTAAAACTCGGACTAACTCCTAGACGTAAATAAAACGCAGATAGGAATATACGTAGGAAAGGCACCGCAATATCAATAATATAAAATTAGGTATGTTTATATTGATCGATAAGATAATAAAACATAAGTTAATAAAACACCAGATAATAGTCGTGTTTATTAATTTTATAAAAAGTTTAACATTTTTTTTTGCTTCAATATATGATTCCGGGATAATCCCGGGTCCCGGCTAACATTTTTTGTTGCCGGGACATAGCCTAGAATTCCGGGATGATCCCGGCGAATCCGGGACAGGTGGCAACCCTAGTCTCTGTCTCCCCTAGTCTCTTATTATAATTATTGATGAATTTACAAACTGATCTTGCTAGAAAGGAATAAACTAATACGTTAAAAAGGAGTATCAAATTTAAGGATTAAAACAGTTTTATATCACTTTTTTACTTCAAGACTCTGAGCATTGGGTCAACAGAAATATTTTCTATATTTTTCTTTTATTATTAACTTAAATTAAAATCTCACGGAGACCTTTTGCTTATTGGGTATAAAAACTGCACGACATTTTTGTCACGCCTCTGAATCTAGTCCCTTTACAAACTTTCCTAATTTTTCTTTGGCAGTTTTCCCAAGTTTATTAATCTTCCTGGAACGAAGGCATCTGGCGGGATATTTTTTACTTTATATATTGCCACCCTGGGTACTCCATCAATTTATTTTAACTTTTATTATTGTTAGACACCATATCTCTTCTTCCTCAACGTAAAGATCGCTTATCGTAGAAAATAATGAAAAAGTTGACGCTAAGTTTAGAAAGATAAAGTTTGGAATTGAATTAAAAATGATGCTTTGCTCGTGGGTTATCGTGTTGTTTCGGGTAGATGCATTTATAACCTGATAAACCAATAAAGAATAAATAATGAACTGGCTGGAAATTACCCTATAAAAGAGCTCGAGGAGAACAGTGTATTTAAAAACATGGCATTTTAAATCCTTAAACTACTTTTTGAATTAGTCAAATTTCGATTATTGCTTTTTAGCTTTTCTTGTGCATTTCTCGCAGCTATGGAATATTGTAGTGTAGGATTTTTAAAATTTCTAGCAGGCAAATCTTTACTTTAGAAGGATGCCCTTCCTACAAGACAAAGAGGCCTGTCATCTCAAAATAATATTTTAAACAACATTTCTTTCAAATTAAAATAATATATTGGACAGGTAAACATACATCAAGAAATTAATATATATATATTAAAACTATCTGAGGGAAAGCTGAAATATTTGCTAAATAATTTGCTGCCAATTCTACCTTTATTCCCCCTGCCAATTTTCCTCTTCCAACCGCTACGCATGTACCTCACAAAATGCCCGACATACCTAATACCTAAGGTCAAACAACTTCAAAAAATTCTACTATCCCTTGACACCAAAAACTCCTCCGGTCTGGATGGCATACCAATTGTTCTAAAAAAATGCGCTCCAGAACTTCCACCCATCTTAACGTCTTTTCTAGATATATGACAAGGGTATCTTTCCAGATAGCTGGATGACTGCTCGTGTGTAGCCTCTCACGAAGAAAGGTTCCAAGTCCCTTTTATCCAATTATAGAGCTCTCGTCTAACTATTGTCAGCAAAGTTATGGAGAAAGTCATCAACTTGCAAATTCTGGAATATCTAGAAAAACACAAAATCATCCATGACAGGATGGACGGCCACTCATCTAAGGTTCAGTCCTAGAACCAACACTCTTTTTCCTGCACATTAATGGCCTACTCTCTTTAACCAATAATTTCATCCACAGTTATGCTGCAGTACTCTTCATTCCAACATTCATTTTTCCAGAAGTCTCGAATTGAGAGCTGAATAATAGTCGCAAATTTATGCATCTGTCCTTTTCCCAAGATTTTCAATTAATCTTGGACTGGGGCGCCAAGAACCTTGTTCAGTTAAATGCCTCCAAAACTGACTCTTGCTCCTTATCACCAAGACACTCTGACAGCACTTACCCCGTCCACGTGAATGGCCTGGTCCCACGGAACAATGAAACGTTCAATCTTATCGACATCGTTTTCGAACATGATATCAGCTGGCACAAACACAATACTTCAATAGCCACATCCGCAGCCACGAAGTTTGGTTTTCTCTTTCGAAGTAGAAAATACTTCTCTCCTTCCAACTTACACACTCCCTATGTTTTCCAAATACGACCTAACCTAGAGCACTCCTTCCATATCTGGGGAGCGTCATCTTTGCATCCTTGATTCTATCCAAAAGAGAGCCATTTGACTCAACAGTCATCAATAACCCACAAGAAACTCCCTTCTCGCGCTCATCGCTGCGCTTTGAATATAGTTTCTCTTAAATTAGCCCCAAACACCAATAGGGTTGACAATTAAATTTAACACTAATAATATTTACGTATTATGGATACTTTTGCGGGTGCGGGTGCGGGTACGATAATTTTCTTCACAAAAGGACAATTAACAACTTTCTGAATGTGCTGCGTGAAACAAAATAATGTTTTTTTTTGACAATCGCTGTAATGAAAGAATTTTGGTTATACTTTTTAAATACTGTGTAGTTGTACTCAATTAGTGTTTTTACTTTTTTTTTTTCTTTTGCCTTAGGAAGAGGTTTACATTTTTTTTAACTTCGTCTCAAATTACGCTTAAAAGCAGAAAAAAAATTCTCCTTAAAGATTTATATGTCTGGCAACATTTCAATAAATTCAATTGTTTTTAGTTTTCCGTCAAGCGCCATGTGTCCGCCCAGCCACTTGCGACGAATATGGACGGGTTTTAGGGTATTTTTGAAAATTTTTAAAAAGTTTGATTTAAGAAGAAAAATAGGGTATATCTGTAGACTACTCCAGGAATCACCCATTCCAATATATGCAGTGAATTTCACCACTCCCTGTACACCTTTTTTAAGTTAAAAAATTAGTGGAATAAGAATTTCTATTTAGCAATTATGTGCATAAAAGCAGAAATAATTTAGGATAATGACATTTAATGCCGTATGTAGCGCCACCTACAAAATACAGCAAATTTTTCTCAAAAACCCCCGCCGATAAAACTTTGTGAATTTATTTAGTATCTTGAAAACCATATGGATAAAAATGTATAATTATTTTAACTTTAACACCCTGTATCTCTCTTATTATTAACTTTAATACGAAGATAAAGCAGGTTAAATGGGCCTAAATTGATCCAAGAAAGTTACTGCTAACGTATGACCCATTCGTTACCAAACATCCTGTATAACATTTGGTATTTAGATTGAAGAATAAAGGCGACACCTACGCTTTATTGGGTCAGTTTTAGAGGAAGCATTTATTAATTTTTTGTATATATAAAATATATATTTTAATCATCCTGATTACGTTTTTAATAATATAAGATAAAACTGCTTCCTTGTTTTTTACTTTATTACTTACTGGTTATTCTCAGTTTTATTATACTTTTGACTTTTAGCAAGGTTGTAGCAATTTGCGAAAAAAATTTATTACTAATGAAAATGACTTTGATTTGTTTTCAACATTGTAAAAGACACATGTAATTCTATAATTCAGTAATAGCTTTCTTGAAAAAACATTAATTAGACAAAAGAGTTTTACTGATTGTTCCAGAATTAATAGCTAGACAACAGAATATCTATTGGGGTTGTAAAAGTGGTATAGAAAGACGCTTCGTATGTTTTGAATACTTTTGTGAAGCGTTTTTTTTCATGTTTGTATCCACTGAGCTTATTAGGCCCGAAAATTTAGTATTTCAGTATTTTAATTTATCATTAGGCAACTCTGCGTTATTTTCCCAACATTATGCGATCTTAAAAAACATATTCCTTGGACTTAAGCCGGCGCTACATGATGTATCAAATGCCTTCCAACGTTGAACACATAGTAATTTTACGCATTGTATGGCCGTGCAACAACGAAGTTCGTGGGTCAAACGTTGAAAGCTGGACACGTTCGGGCTCTTGTCGGTATTTTTCTCCCGCGTCAAAGGATGCCTCCAATATTGGAAACAACATTCGATATGCAGTCACTTGTTAAAGAAAGTGTTCAAAGCTGACTCATACACTCAGTTCTGGAAACATCTGTACGGATCACCAGCCCTTTAATTGGGATGTAGAGTGGTATCTCCTCTGTCTAGGAATTATTAAGAAATGGAAAATATAGTATTTGTTATAAAGTTGAAAACTTAGTCTTTTGTTAAAATTGCCTTTCCAAATATTCCTATGTTAAAATTCCCCTTGAAAAGAACATCTGTCGTTTATTTTTGGATCTGAATTTTTCCAATACATTAAATGTTAACATCACCCGGATTTAAATTGTTTTTTGTTTTAAAGCCAACCGGAAAGAATTTTAATGACTAGCCTTGGCTTATTCCAAAATACTTTAATGGAATAAGAAATAGAGACAGATTATACGAATCCTGTAGATTAGTGAATTTTGACAAGGCAATAAAAATAGCGTTATGCAGTTTGAAAACGTTATTTGCTAAACGTTTTGTCCGTTTGACTCCAGAAAATATCCCTAAAATTAATAAAAAAATATCTATAATTTTAGGTAACTCCAAAAAGAGTTAAGATTAACGTAATGTTTTGATAGATAATGTAAATGTTTACTCAACTTCGATAGTTCAATTTTGGTTGACTGTGTTGACTGTATTATTTATGTTTTTCAGGGGTGCTAGTATCACCCTGGTACAAATAGAATGCGACCTGCAAAAATCATAAAAATAGCGAATTACAATTAACTAAAGAAAGGGGGCGATACTAGAGCACCTTACCTCTATCGTCGTCGTCACAACTGGGAACAGGCCCCTTCTCAGGTATACTTCGTAGCCTGTAGGGGTTGACTCAAACACCACAATAAATGCGTGAACATAATTGAAATAACTGAGTCTGTGTACTCGTCGCTTACTTTTTAGACTAACTTGCGATATGGTACCGCCTTAGTGTCACAAAACCAGGAAAATCCGATTTTGGGCGAGTTTTAATATGTTTTTTTGTTATGCCTCATTTACAGGGACATTTCAAAAGGTGGGACCGAAACAGTAAAACTTAAAATAGAATCATCTATGCTATTTTATTCTCAATCACTAAAATTGATATTCCGAAAAAAAAAAATAGTTAGACGTTTTACACCAGATAAAGTTGAAATTTTAAGTAGACTCGCAAAAACATTATGATATGAGACTGTTATATAAATAACATTGTGAGTAAATGTATTAATAGTATACTATAAAATATCGCCAATTCATACTGTAAAATTGTTTTGTAGTAGTTATTAATTAAAACTGTTTCGTTCGATATTATCGTCCACTTTAAGAGCTCCAACAGAAATATTGTAACACACTTAGTAGTTCTATATTTATGATTTATTTTTAGCAATAAGTCTTCCGTACAAAACAGTTTAGTAAAAATTAATACAGTGCTTTTTTTAAAGCGGACCATAGGGTTTTCAAGTTCAGTGTTTAGCCCCATGTTTGGCCCTGAACTATTAAAAGTATAAACCTAAAACTTGACATACATAGGTCAATTTCAGAGTCTTAAGCTTATGTTAATTTGCCAAATATGCCAATTCACGGGTTGTGAAGAACTAATGTTTTTCAAAAAATAAATGAATCTTCTAGGTATTTTCTTACGCTATTTTGGCACGACTGGCAAATCAATATAAACTTAAAACTCCAAAACTTACCTATATTATCAAGTTTCAGCGCTATACTTCTAATACAACGGGTCTTAAATATTTAACATTTAAAGCCATGTGGTTCGCTTTAGAAAAATGCATTGAATATAATTTTTTAAAATATACAGGGTCTATGGTAACTAATGGGCTATACTTTAGCTGTGGCTCCTCTGGCTCAATGTATGTCGATTTAACCTAATTTATCTTTTTACAAAAGTTGATAAGAAGATAGATATAGGGTAATGAAGTTTTTTTTACATTGTTATCGATTAATTTTGAAAGATACTAAATGAATTCACAAAATTTGATAGATGGCGGTTCATTGAGATGAGAAAAACAAATCCGTTCTCAAATTCGCTGTATTTTGTAGACATTCAGCATTAAATGCTATTTTAAAACGTCCCAAACTTTTTGTGCTTCAGTGTACACAATTTCCAAATAGAAATTTTTATTTCGCTACACTTTTTACTTAAATGAGGTATACTTTATTATTGTAGCTAGAAGCAACTTTTTTTTGAGAAACATGAATTTGAATTCGGTGTTGCACAGAATAAACAAGAAATAAAAAAATTTAATAGTAGCAAAAAATAAAATTTTTAATAAGGAAACCCAAACATCAAGATAAATTAATAAAGACCAAATGAAACACGAATGAACAATGAAAATAAACTACTAAAATAAACTCCTGGCACTTTGGAGACTTGCTTAAAATAATTGACATAATGCTAGGTAAGTAAATTCAATTATTTCTCAGACTCCCACGATACGTTAGTACTTAGGCTTGAAGTCTACGTGGGATGTCTTAAATAAAAAAAATATGTTCAAAGTGCCATAAGTTCATTTTTAGCACTATATTTTTTCATTGTTCATTCTTGTTTTATTTGGTTTGCACGATAATTAATACAAATACCTTTTTTATTAGAAAGTTAGTCGTAGAGTTGTAATCACACAAGTCGTACGCCTAATTCACAGTCTAAATGTAAATGAATGGACTATCTTAGGGAACTGCTGGGTACACTGTGAATTCGATGTGCCATTTTTCTCTCCACAGTGTATTTTAAACATTTTATTTGCCATTTTTAAAATTTCTTGGTTTCGTCTAAAACTGAAAAAGCTGCAAAAAACAAGAAAACTTTTAATATCGACAATTTTCGCGTGTGTAGGTACTACGGAATGACAGCACCGATATCATTAATGTTTATTATACTTCATACAATACATTTCTTCCGTGTATGTACCTAGCAGAATAGAATTAATTGTTTTTATGTTGCCGTATATCAGATATTAATACCTACTTGAAATTATTAAGCACCTACACCTCAAATAAATCGATAACCAAAACATTTTATTTTTAGAATTTGTGTGGTATCTTGAAATAAACTGGTTTTTCGGTAACTATTTATATCAAAATACCTACGATTTTATTATGAATTATCTTAAAAATTATGTTTGTGTCAATATATGTATATTACACCATTTAATCATATACCTCCTAGGCAAACTTTTAGTACCGACATTGAAGAACTTATATCCGGTAAATTACAAGTCAAGCATTAAGCGCCCGCCTAAAAAATTAATGATTTGACCAAAGCTACTGTTCTGATAAAAAATAAAACGTCCTTCATTCACCTTTTACAAGAAACCATAGGTTAAAGAATGGGCGTTGCCTTTACCGCCTTGGGTGTTTTGTACAAGTTTATGGTAATTGGACATAAAATTTGTTGCAATGACCCACGTCATCGCCACTAAAATTTTGATCCTGTTTTTCGATGGCCAAGGTTGATTCTTTCAAGATCACCGGGATTTATGGTTTATGTGTATACGGAGGTTTTGGTGAATTGCGGTTAAGTATAAATATGGGGATTAAAAGTCTGTCAATCATCAGTCGCAATCAGTTAGTCTCAAGACTCGCAACACAGACCTAAAAAACAATCAAAATGTTCAAATTGGTGGTGTTGTTCGCTCTCGTCGCCGTTGCTGTGGCCAAGCCAGGTAATCTCCATGGAGCCGTTGTCGCTCCCGTAGTAGCTCAGACCTATATCGCTCCATCTGCTGTCAGCAGTACCTACAGAGAAGATATCATCAGCAAGCCAGCTGCTGTAGCTTATGCTGCCCCTGCTGTAAGTTATGCTGCCGCCCCTGTAGCTGTCGCCGCTCCAGTTGTACACAAAACCATTGTAGCTCCTGCTGCTGTCAGTCACACCTACAGGGAAGACGTCATCAGCAAGCCTGCCGCTGTAGCTTATGCTGCTCCCGCTGTAGCATATGCTGCCCCCGTAGTTCATAAAACTGTTGTAGCTGCTCCAGTTGCATATGCTGCCCATGCCCCAACCGTCTACGCTGCTCATGCACCAACGGTCTACGCTGCTCATGGTCCTGCTGTCCAAGCTTGGTGAAGAGAGGACTGATTGTATTTAGACTGATGTGTGTAAATATAAATTATTGTACAGTCAAATAAAACGAGTGCAAAACATAAATTTCTTTTAGTGTTTTTTAAAAGTTAGCTAGGTAATAATTATATATACAAGTTTTCGTTATTAAATACCTTAAAACTCGCAGGGTAAAAACAATATACTTGCGACGAGCTCATATATGTTTAAAATAAAATTTTGTAATGAATAGTTGAGCAAGTGGATGAGAATCCCAAAATTTTGTCAGGCAGAATAAAAATATCTTACGAAATTACTAGAAACTACACATATATTTATATAAAAAAAACTCAACATATAGATAGCAGGAGAATTTCAATTTCGAAGCAGTACTTTAAACTGATATTACCATTAAAAGCAAATATTTCTATATAGGGAAAAGGAAACCCTCCATCTGCTCCATCAATTTTAATTTATTTTAGATTGTACATGTTTCGGAAGAAAACACTTACCAGTCACAAAAGCAAAGGCCCTACATGATATAATTGACCTCTGACAATATACCAACTTAGGGATTTTTCTATTGTGACTGCTAAACAGTTTTTAGTTTCGAAAGATGTACAGTCCACAATACATTAAAACTAGTAAAGCAAACTAACAGTTTTCTCGAAAACATATTTCGAAAGTACATTTTTTAAAAATGTCCTGACCACTTTTTCAAAGATGCTATTTAAAAAACTGATTTATGAAATATTTTTAAAACAATGTCTCCAAAAACCCGTATTTCGACAGAATATTTTTTTAAAAACTGTCTCCAAACAAATAATTTGGTACAATTAAGTACATTTTTCGAACATGTATTTTTTTGAAAACAATATTTAGAAAATTAAATTATGAACTCTAGCAGCTTGGAAAATGTTAACGAAAAAAAACGTAAAAAAGATCCTGAAGAAACCCAAACGAACATTTTTTTGGTTTGATCAGGTTTCCTTAGGTTTGGTACGTTACTTCCTCGTAAATTTCTTTTTGAGAAATCAAAAAAATAAATAGAGGCCACTTGAATTAATTGAGAAAATTGACGGCAGGGGGTGATAGATATATTCAAAGTTAGGTAACCTGTACACCCCAGTTCTAAACTTTGAAGTCGGCGCAATTTCACAGAATAATCCGTAATGATAATTTATAAAAATTAGTAAGGAGTTGACCTTACTTTAAAGTTCAGAACATTTGTGAAAAAAATACAAAATCGAACTTAATTTAGCGGACCTTTAGGCTAAGTAATAAATAACTAAAAATATTAATCTTTATTAACAACTTATCAATGTAATATCATTAAGGATTCCCATTATCCTTTAAAATTGCGATGGCTTCAAAGTTTATAACTTCGGTGTACAAGTTATCTAACATTGAACAAAATTAAGCTTACCATTAACCACAGTTATAAATAAGTAAAAATATTATTTCATACGATTTAGTGCTTTTTCTTTTGTGAAGTTGGATCAATTTTTGCATTTTTTTTTTAAATGTTACAGACATTAACAAAATTATTTACAAATAAACTGATATATTAATCAACTAGACTTTAATGAACTGTCGACAAAAGGAATAATATTACTTTTTCTACTCCCGTACTCTAATATTTAAATGTCTTCAATATGTTTCATAATATTGTTTATTATGATACAAATTTTCATTATCAAACCGCCTTATTATCCAATTTGAAACCCATACCAAGTGGCCTCTTTTTAATACAAACGATATGATTTTAACTGCTTTTTGCTAAAATTTGCATTTACATTAAAACTTTTAAGAATATTTAAATTACAGAGTATGTCAGATTATGGTACTAGTGATATAGTGAAGAATTTAACATACTTGACTGTTGCTAAATTAAATAAATGTTGTTCAGTTTAATATTCATTAATAAGTAATCGTAGAAAAAATAGTGTACACCTCTCATGCTCTTATTAATTAACATAATGTTCCGAGGTAATTAAACACTTATGTCCGACTCCTTCAATATTACTCATTAAAAAAGGATGGAACACCGTTATCGGCTTTGAATTGATAAGTCCGTAATGAACGTAATCGCGGAACAAGCCATTTCTGTCAGGTAAGGTGACAGCTGTGAAACAATACAACCCAACAAACCTTTTGAACTCTGCGTTTGTTTTATGTTTTCGTTGGTTTTGAAAGAAAATGTATTCGTTTGTAAAAGTGTTTTCACCATTAGTGACAGCTTATTCAGTGGAAAATGGATAAATGCTTTGAGAAAGTTGTTTCCGGCAATTTGCCAAAGGTTACTATAGGAATATGAATATTTATTTTTAAATGCAGACTATTTTAGCACTGAAATACGGAATGTGAAGTTTAAACGGTTAGTACAAAAAAACCATGCATCTCACATTGTTCTCAATAATTGTCTATATTTCCTAGGAATACTTTTCTCGTGATAAGCAAATTCATGTTAAGGCAGAGAGGTTTTTATATTAGATTGATTTTGTATCTTTGGTTGAATGCCAGCTCGAGCGACGAACGATTTGGCAACATTGCAAGACTCTAACAAATTAAAATGCAGGGAAATGATGACACCACTCGCCTGCGCGAGAAAACTCGTCAAAATTTAACTCGATTTTTAGAGCATTTCTTGCTTTCAAAAAATTAAAATAAAAAATTTTTGCACGCCTTTTGAAAATATCGACAGCTTGGAAAGAGTAGTAACCCGATGTGCTCTAGAAATTCCTCAAGTTGTTTTGGAAAAAGCTGTTTCAAAATTCTCTAAATTAGAAAAGGGAGGTTATATTGAAGTTTGAATTTTGTAAATTTATTCTTTCTTAATACATCTGTCTTATATTAAAACTCTTAACGTAAGTAGCTGTATTTGTTGTATTTAGAGAGAAAAAATAATCCAAATAATTCTTTAAAATATCTTTTCTTTGTATCTTGCTAAGTAAGGTTACTATGTATTTTCTTCATAGGGATTTTTAGTTTATTAATATGCAGAAATTTTCTACACCAAAGTGATTTTTTTTAACTTTGAAATTTTACCATATTCACGAACTCCGTGGGACACGCTGTATTTTTAATTACTACAATTACAGGGTGTTACATGCCTCTTGTGTCACCCGGTATAACATCCTTAATTCTATCCAAAAGAGAGCGATTTATCAATGACGTCACGAAAAAACTCCCTTCTCTCGCTTTTTCCCTTTTCTATCAATTCTTCCACGGATTTTGCTCTAAAGAACTACCCACTACAATTCCTCATTGACGGTTCCTAACAAAACAACACAAGCACTTTATGTATGCATTTTTTTACTGTTCAGCTACAAAATCCTAGAATATTCCACTTCTCTCGCTCATTCATACGTCGGTCTCCAGATTATTGGACAAATTACCTGCAGATGTTTTCCCTTCTCCTCCTAGTCTCCAATCCTTTAAATTCCGTCTCAAAAGATTACATTTCCCTTCTCTCCAGATGCACACGGTACCTTAGTATCTAGGCTTAAAGTCTACGTTGGCTGTTTTAGATAAAAAAAATACCAAAAGAGAACAAATTAAATGTATGACAATTACAGTGTGCGTGCGTTATTATTCAAATTCACTAAAAACAGAAAGTGTAAGAAATCATATTTATTTTTTTTTCTTTTTTATAATTACCTAGTAGTATGTTAATACAAAAAGCATTGAAGTCAAAATGATTTTGTCCAATGCTAACCAAGTTTTAATAACTCTCAAGCGGTTGAAAATTTATACATTTGTTATTTTTTGTTACCTTTAAATAAGAAATTGTTGTTCTCTAGCATAATGCACTAAAAAAATCTTACTTATGAATTTTTTTTCTACCAGAAAATTCGATCGATCGAAACCAGTTTTTTTTAATGTTCTAAAACTAAAAGCTTAAAGACGTTAAACGTTAGTTTTTGCAAAATATATTATTTCTTGTAAAGTCCTAAGAAACTAATACGAAATCAAAATTATTGAAAGGGTAAATCATTTTTCACGTAGCTGCAATGGTTTAAACAACTTGCATCTGCATCAGTCAATTAGATGACGAAACATCTAATTAATCACAATGTTATTAAGCAATTATGTAGGTGTCAGGTGGTTTAAACACAGAGATATATTCAAAACCAAAACCATACTTGTTATAATATAACAAGTATAAGTTTTATTGGCCGTAAGTTCATTTTGAAGTAAGTAAAATGTGGAAACAAGCTGTTTCCTTTATCTATGGTGGCGTCAACACATCATCCTGCAAAACGTCTATTTGTAGGGACTTGAAAATTTACCCTTTCATGCACATTTAGGTTTTAATCTAAAGGTAAAGTGAAAATAGAAATCTTAAGAAAAAACTTTTTAGATATTATATTTTTTCCTATAAATTTGAAGAAAAATTAATGGAAATTATATAAAACAAAGTTAATAAAGAAATAAGTAATTAACATAGTTAAAATCTTACTTAATGTGTTTATGCATGAAACCTGAGAAAATGAACAATATCTAAAATCTTATTCAAAATATTATTTAACTTATTGTATTTTAGTTTTAAATTGCCGCCGTAAAGTTAAGTAGTTGTCGAATTCTGCAAGTAATAATTACTAGCGCATTTCATTCAATGCCGTCGGCCTCTTCCAAGGTTAAAACAATGCAGTAAATGTGAATGATATTGATAATTTATCGTGTGCTTTTTAAATCCTAGAAATTATAGGGGTATAAATAGTCGGAAAAATATTTTTTTATCGGTTACCATCAGTCAGTCTTCAGACTCGCAACACAGACCTAAAAGCAGTAAAAATGTTTAAATTGGTGGTGTTGTCTGCTCTCGTTGCTGTGGCCGTCGCTAGACCAGGTTTAAGTCATGGAGTGGTAGAGATTGCAGCCCCCATTGTAGCTAAGACTTACATCGCGCCGTCTGCTGTCAGCAGTACATACAGAGAAGATATCATCAGTAAGCCAGAGGCTATAGCTTATGCTGCTCCTGCTGTAACTTACACTGCTGCCCCTGTAATTGCTGCACCCGTAGCTGTCGCCGCTCCAGTTGTACACAAAACCATTGTAGCTCCTGCTGCTGTCAGTCATACCTACAGGGAAGATGTCATCAGCAAGCCTGCTGCAGTAGCTTATGCTGCTCCCGCTGTAGCTTATGCTGCCCCAATAGTTCACAAAACTGTCGTAGCTGCTCCAGTTGCATATGCTGCCCATGTTCCAACTGTCTACGCTGCTCATCATCAACCTTCTGTTCACGCCTGGTAAATTTAATCTGGTCAGCAGTCCTGTGGTAACTAAAGATACTTTCATATTTGTGAACTTTTGATAAAGATGGCGACGTTTTAAGGTGGCGGTGAGTGGATGTCAGAGCAATTTTAGAATTTGTGCCATTTTCTATAGATATTCTCAATTTGAGTTGGCATTAACACATTGCTTTTCCAGAATTACTCCTCTTTATGACGTCAGTTTTTTCAAGACTATACACATGTGAGAGTACCCTAAGACTATTGTAGCTACAGCCACTTACGTTCCTGCTACTTAAGCCTAGCAAAGAGAGGACTGAGGAATATCGAAATTGTAAATAATATTTATTTAATTTTTAATAAATACCTAATGAAAACAGCAGATTTTAGTATTTATTTTAAGTTTTCTTTCAGCCATCTATGAATTTCCCATGTATAACTAAGACTGATTCTTAAATTAAACATAAAATAATAAGAAAAAAAATAATAGGAAGGTAATAAAGTTTGTTTATATTATGTGACAAAAGATACTTTTTTATTAAGTCGCATTATCTTTGGGCAACCAACCCAACCCAATCAAAACTTTTTAATTAACCAATTTTACCATACAGAATATGTATCTAGCTACAGATCTAAGGCAGTAGTAGATAGTTGTAGCTAAGACAATTGTAGCTCCAGCACTATTCATCAAAACCTATGTGAGAATTGTTTATTTTAAAATTGAAAACATTATATATTTATAATTTAATAAACAGGAAATAAAAGTAGCAAATATATAATTCTTTGATCGACTTTGTTAAAAACATATAAATGTCACATACCATTTGGGTCAAAATAGATTTATTCAAACCCAACAAACAATATTCTTTAAAACAAGAAAAACCCACACAATTATTATTTCTACAGTATTTTTTTATATATAAATACAGGGGCAGATTTAGAATTTCGTCTAGGGGTGGGGGGGGGGGGGCAACGTCACCTCACTCACTTTTTTATTGTTTATGATTTAGGGTTCTAAGAAATGTGCACTATTTCATAATGGACGGAAAATCTAAACCTGTTGTTGCCAAAACAGAACAGTTTGTCATCCTAACTGACCAATATTGTTGCATTTTTTAAATTACTTATACCTTCTGTCCATTTGGACTGATATACGAAAATTTTTCGAAAACACATTTTGCCGAAAATATATTTTCTCGAAAACAGAATTTTTCCGATAATACAGATATACGAAAACTAGGGATGTTCGTAAATTTGTTTTCTGAAACCAACTTCGAATTTTTTTAAACACGTTTTGAAACAACATTTTCAAGAAAACATGTTTTTAGAAAGCACATTTTTTAAACATTGTTTCAAAAAAGACTTCGACTGTTCATATTAAAAAGCAACACTTTTTTGAAAGTAATTTACCACAGAGTAATATAGCAAATACAAGGAAACGTAAACCTAACCTAAGCTGACCAAAACATCTTCGAAATTTGTATCATTTGAATAAAATCATTATAAGAGTAATATTGCAACAACCCAACTAAAAACATTTTTATGCTTTTCTCAGTTAAAGTAACAGATAGCCTTATACAAGGAAAAGTAAACCTAACCTAAGCTGACCAAAACATCTTCGAAATTTGTATCATTTGAATAAAATCATTATAAGAGTAATATTGCAACAACCCAACTAAAAACATTTTTATGCTTTTCTCAGTTAAAGTAACAGATAGCCTTATACAAGGAAAAGTAAACCTAACCTAAGCTGACCAAAACATCTTCGAAATTTGTATCATTTGAATAAAATCATTATAAGAGTAATATTGCAACAACCCAACTAAAAACATTTTCATGCTTTTCTCAGTTAAAGTAACAGATAGCCTTATACAAGGAAAAGTAAACCTAACCTAAGCTGACCAAAACATCTTCGAAATTTGTATCATTAGAATAAAATCATTATAAGAGTAATATTGCAACAACCCAACTAAAAACATTTTTATGCTTTTCTCAGTTAAAGTAACAGATAGCCTTATACAAGGAAAAGTAAACCTAACCTAAGCTGACCAAAACATCTTCGAAATTTGTATCATTTGAATAAAATCATTATAAGAGTAATATTGCAACAACCCAACTAAAAACATTTTTATGCTTTTCTCAGTTAAAGTAACAGATAGCCTTATACAAGGAAAAGTAAACCTAACCTAAGCTGACCAAAACATCTTCGAAATTTGTATCATTTGAATAAAATCATTATAAGAGTAATATTGCAACAACCCAACTAAAAACATTTTTATGCTTTTCTCAGTTAAAGTAACAGATAGCCTTATACAAGGAAAAGTAAACCTAACCTAAGCTGACCAAAACATCTTCGAAATTTGTATCATTTGAATAAAATCATTATAAGAGTAATATTGCAACAACCCAACTAAAAACATTTTTATGCTTTTCTCAGTTAAAGTAACAGATAGCCTTCTACAAGGAAAAGTAAACCTAACCTAAGCTGACCAAAACATCTTCGAAATTTGTATCATTTGAATAAAATCATTATAAGAGTAATATTGCAACAACCCAACTAAAAACATTTTTATGCTTTTCTCAGTTAAAGTAACAGATAGCCTTATACAAGGAAAAGTAAACCTAACCTAAGCTGACCAAAACATCTTCGAAATTTGTATCATTTGAATAAAATCATTATAAGAGTAATATTGCAACAACCCAACTAAAAACATTTTTATGCTTTTCTCAGTTAAAGTAACAGATAGCCTTATACAAGGAAAAGTAAACCTAACCTAAGCTGACCAAAACATCTTCGAAATTTGTATCATTTGAATAAAATCATTATAAGAGTAATATTGCAACAACCCAACTAAAAACATTTTTATGCTTTTCTCAGTTAAAGTAACAGATAGCCTTATACAAGGAAAAGTAAACCTAACCTAAGCTGACCAAAACATCTTCGAAATTTGTATCATTTGAATAAAATCATTATAAGAGTAATATTGCAACAACCCAACTAAAAACATTTTTATGCTTTTCTCAGTTAAAGTAACAGATAGCCTTATACAAGGAAAAGTAAACCTAACCTAAGCTGACCAAAACATCTACGAAATTTGTATCATTTGAATAAAATCATTATAAGAGTAATATTGCAACAACCCAACTAAAAACATTTTTATGCTTTTCTCAGTTAAAGTAACAGATAGCCTTAAGAATTTTTTATTATCACTTAAAATTCATCTGAACAAACAGTTCTATGTCAGTAATTTACGTTTTTACGATGTTGAAATTATTTTAAAATTTACAAGAGAAATTCCAAATTTGGGAAAATTTTAATTGCCGTCTATAGAGAAGGGTTTGATTGGTGCGAACATAGTTAGAGCATGGATGAATTCACTCATGTCTGCGGCTAAATCAATTGCGTGGGGAACATTATTATTAAATTCACGTTAATCACCGCAGTTCCATAGATAAATTCGTTCTGAAGATCCCTAAGTTTGTATTTAGGTAATCTTCCATTCGAACGCCCATTTTGCTGGGATTACTGTTTTTAGACTAGCACGTCTCTTACCTTTAACGCTTGAATCAAAATAGGCAGCAAAAATGCTGCTAAAATCAAAATAATGCATCTACAGTGTGTTTAAAAATATGTAGTAGTCCTCACGCGATTGCTTTAACTGCGAACATGAGTGAATGCGTCCATGCCCTACCTGTGTTCGCACCAAGCTAAACCTTTCTGTATATTTAAAGTGCAAATATCCCCTTATGTCCCCTATTTTAAAGCTTCTATGAAACATAGCGTGATGATTCTTTTTTTTGAAAGAGAGGACTATTCTTCCCATGTAGCCATCATTATAAAGAGTATAGTTCCATTGAATTTCGATGGGTTAAAACTTCTTATCACTAAAACTTGTTGATTAATTGAATTTGCTTTTATTGAGTTATTGTTTTTTCTACAATATATTTGTTGACTTTTTGTTAAGCCTTCTTCTTTTAAATAACCCATCACTGTTAGATTAGGTAATCGAAAACTTTTTTGGGAGTTCCTAATGTAAAATTATTTTTTATAATATAGAGGTTACCCTTTTTATTAAAGGTTACAAATCAATTAAAAACGAAATGCAAAGTAACTGTTGACCATGAAATTTAGCTAAATTAGATCACAATGACGTATAACTCATTTGGAACCAGAAGTTATAATTTGTTGGTTCTGAATACATTAAACCCACACAAGGCAACACCTTTTATTTTAAGTAATTTAGTATAATATATGATTGGAAATCAATTTTTCGGAAGAATTCAATTATACAAATTTTAGACAAATTAATTATAATTTTAAATAGTTTTTTTCAAGGGCACATGTTTTAATCATATACACCATTCAGAAGGGTGGCAACACAGTCACTAAATAAATTCGCACTTACAAGATTGGACTTTAAAAAAATTGTATAAATTAAAATAACTTTATATACAAAATACGAAAACGTTATTTTGCGTAAGAGTAAACATACCTTGCACCCAAGCAAACCCAAACCGAAGTTTAAGATTTCATTAAAAACTTAAATATTGAAAGTAACGAGTTTTACCACATTATTGTTTCAAGTCCCAACTATTCTCTCCCACACCATTAACCAGAGTTTAGATATCAGAAGGAATTTCTGATTTCATCCTGGGATATTGAACAAACATCCTCGGTAATTCTGCATCTTAGAACGTTAATATTATTTGGCATTGGAGTGTCATAAATAATTCGTTTCATACGGGTCCATAGAAAAATGTGTCTAATATTTCTAAGTAAGATATTCTATTGCAGGTGTTATTAAAAAAATTTGGGCCTATATTGCCATGGACAGATATCGCGCACTACACGTTCACTTTTGTAAAATATTGTCGTTGCCTCATTACTCTAAATTTGGGGTTTTCTGGAGACCACACTGACATACTGGGATGCTACAGTTCCATTAGTAGAAAAATATATAAAAACATAATAAATTTATAAAAATGGATATTTCGACTTAAAATTTGGTCTCCCACCTATAAACAGAAATCTAATCTTTTCGCTTCATCTCCCTCTTCCAATATTTGGTTAAAGTGGGATTTGAATGAAAATAATTTATTTTCTTTTAAGATCATCTGAATATGAGTGTTTTTCACAATTTCTAGATGTTTATCACGATTTCTAAGGGACATCACAGGAGTTTCTATAACAGACTGACGAACTAAAACTGTGGCAGCATCGTTTTGATCTTATTTCTTCTTCCTGAGATTCAAAACCGAACCAGTTATTTTTTTATTGTGTTGTAGATTGTCATCTCAGGTTGGGTTGAGTTATTGAGATTCTTACAAATTTCTTGATCAATCGTTCCATGGTGTAGCGGTTTGATACTTGACTATCCCCATAACACTGGACAATAAAAATTATTTCTTCGGTAGATAGCATATTATAAGTATTACAAAGTTTTAAATTAAATAACTGATTCGTTTAATAAAGACTTTGACAAATATGTTCATAGATGTTATTATTGTTTAATATGTAGAAACTAGTACCTACTGTGGGTATGTGTTAGTGATAAAACTCGCTACTTTAAATATTTAAATTTTTAATGAAATCCTGTACTTCAGCTTAGTGTTTAATTTCAAACATATTCCATATTTGTTCTTTTGGTAGAAAATGATAAACAAGGTATGTTTACTCTAACGCAAAATAACATTTTCGTATTTTTATGCCCCCATATATAAAAAATTTAATTTTAGATATTATTACGTGAATCTTATTTATTTTATAAGCAAAAACGTTTACTAGGGGTGGTACTTTTACGTGCCTTGCAAAATTTGGTCCATTTATCATCTTCTAAATCCCATCCGCGGACATACTGTACATAATGATATGGTTATTACGTTAAAAGCAAAATATCTTGCAAAACAATACAAGACTCTTTTTGATGTTTTAAGGCATTTAGTATATCACTCTGCTTTAAAATTTTATAGCCAAAGGAACATAATAGCTTATGAATCAACGGTGAAATATTTTTTTTTGTTTTTCATTGCTACTCAATTTTTGAGCGAAACTAACCTCGATTTTTTATGCCTAAAATTTCCCAACCACTCTGCCAAGTGGCTCGAACTTTTTTTTTCATAATTATTTTTATTTAATTATATTTATAAGATGAGTACCTATATATACACCTTTACGCAGAATTTAAATAATTATATTATTACAGCTTAGAATATCTCACTGGTTTAATATTGCAATTAATTTGCGTTTTGTGGTATCCCATTCCTCAGGTGGAGGGGGCGATCGTCAAAGTGCTAGTGCACTCCATTCTTGCAAAATTTCGGCTTGATACTTACGACTTACTAATTTTGAGATATTTTTGGCTGGAACTCGGATTCCGGAATGATTATTATATAGGATACCCCTACCACTGACAGTAATTCTGGTTTGTCATAAGAGTCCTCAGGTACCTTCTTCTGGGCTCACAGGATCAATAAGTTACCAGAAGAGGACTGCTGCAATAAACCGTCTAACAGTTTATACAACATTGTCGTTAATTTGACTCTAAATTTGCATATAATTTGAATTTTTAGACAGAAAACCTGACGAAGTATTTTTTAAATCTTATTGTGTCATTATTATAACTCTCTTGTTCATTAAATGAAACTTTACCAAATTTAATAAGATATCAGAATACCTTGATATCAAATCAATTAAACTTTATTCAAAATATCTAATAGTTATGTCTAAATGCAAGTAATATGCTTTTATAAACTGATTGGGTATTTAAAAGGCCAAAGCGTACACCATTTTTTTATAATTTATTATAGTTATTGTTTAAAAATATCCTAGATTGTCCTAATGCTTTAATTAAGATGTTAATAAACCAGTTTTAATTCCTCAGATATAAAACTCTAAACTGGTCACCTAAAACTACGACCACATCCTTCTTCAAGCAAATTTCTTTGGTGCATTCTTTCAATGTCAGCAAGGTCTTTCATGGCCGGTTAGAAGATATTCGTGTACGAAATGATCTGAGTATAAATAGAGCAGCGTAAAATTGTTTTTTATCAGTCACAATCAGTCAGTCTTAAGACTCGCAACACAGACCTAAAAAACAATTAAAATGTTCAAATTGGTGGTGTTGTCCGCTCTCGTTGCCGTTGCTGTGGCCAAGCCAGGTAATCTCCATGGAGCCGTAGAGATTGTCGCCCCCGTTGTAGCTCAGACTTATATCGCCCCATCTGCTGTAAGCAGTACTTACAGAGAAGATGTCATCAGCAAGCCAGCCGCTGTAGCTTACGCTGCTCCTGCTCTAACTTACGCTGCTCCTGCTGTAACTTATGCTGCCGCTCCTGTAGTTGCTCAACCTGTAGCTGTTGCCGCTCCAGTAGTAACCAAGACTATTGTAACACCCGCCGCTGTTAGCCACACATACAGAGAAGATGTTGTCAGCAAGCCAGCCGTTGTAACCTATGCTGCCGCTCCTGTTGTAGCTGAACCTGTTGTAGCAAAAGCTGTAGTTGCTGAACCTGTGGCCAAAGCTGTAGTAGCCGAACCTGTAGTTGCCAAAGCGGTAGTTGCTGAACCTGTTGCCGTAGCTGCTCCAGTGGTAACTAAAACCGTAGTAGCACCTGCTGCTGTGAGCCACACATACAGACAAGACGTTATTAGCAAGCCCGCCGCAATTGCCTATGCTGCTCCCGCTGTAGCTTATGCCGCCCCTCTAGTTCAGAAAACCTATGTATCTGCTCCTGTAGCATATGCTGCTCCAACCCTCTACGCTGCTCAGGCTCCCGTCGCACAGGCTTGGTAAAGAGAGGACTGATTGTTTAGACTGCTTTGTAATATATGTATTTAGCTCAAGTAAAATTAGTAATAAATTATTGAATTGAAAAAGTTGATTTTTTTATTTACATAGAAGACATAGATCCACACGTCTCTCCTTAATTTAGCATGATTTTAGATAATTCTTAATTTATGTAAATTAAAATCAGGACGTTCTAAACGTGCAACTTTCTAAATATTTTTAAAACAAAAATAACAATAATACCATGCTAAACAACCAATGCATGCTAAACAATTTTTTCTATACTACCTGTAGGAATTTCTTGACGCAATTATAGAGAAATAAACCTATCGGTAAATAGGTAAAAAAGAAAGGTGAAAAAGTGCATGTAGAGCATACTACAAAACAATGAGAATTGGGATGATATCAGTTGAAATTATAAGTCCCTAATAAATATTTTCAAATACTAACTACATATTTAATCAATAAAGTTTTGTGTTCACAAAGTTTAGGATGACCCGACGGGTGTCGTAGTTAGACTAAATTTGACTGGTTCGTCTGGGGGAGGGGGGGGGCGAAGGTCATGTCAAGCTACACAAAACCATAAAACAAAAAACTAAAAAAGAAACAGAACCGTCGGTCATCTTAAGTTACAAATACTCTAGCATTTTTTATTTATACATTCTGTCCATTTGAACTGATATACAAAAATTTTTCGAAAACATTTTTTCAAACCATATTTTTGCGAAAATATGTTTTCTCGAAAACTTTTTCGAAAATTCAGTTATTCAAAAACTGGGGGCTTTCTATTTTTTTTTTTTGAAACCAACTTTCGATTTTATTTTTAAAAAGTATTTTGCGAAACTGCATTTTCTTAGGAAAACGTGTTTTTTGAAAGTACTTATTGTTGTGAAAAAAAACTTCGAATATTTGTATAAAAAACGCTTTTTTAAGAAGTAGTTTGCTACGGAGAAAGTCCTGTTTCATATAAACGCGAATCACGAATTGCGAATTGCGGTTATTCGCAGATGAAAATCGCATTTTTTTCATATTTCATATAGGCTGCGAAACTTCGCAAGATTTGGGGATTTTATCGTTTTCCCTAGGAACATTGTCTGTGGATTTTTAACATAACATAACCTAAAAAGTATTTGGTGGTTTTAAAATTTGAAATAAGTATCTAAGTCCTAATGGACAATAACAAACCCTTTATTTGAGCCGTTCAGAGGAAAAGTGGTATAACGCACAAGCAAACCGCCATGCAGTTAGACCACTTTTCCTCTGACCGGCTCATTTGTCTGTGATGGACAACCTGTTTCGTTGGCATAGAAAGTGGATAATAGCCACATATTTATTATTAAAAAATAGAAAAAAGCAAGTTCATAGATCGGTTGAAACCTGCGAAATATTTAAGTAGAAAAAAATAAGCAACTTAAACACAAGAAAAAGTCAATATTTCTGCCAATAAACCAGGACAAATATAAACAAAAAAAAACTACAACACTGAAAACAGATAAACAATGACCAATATGTTCTTCATAACAGTTCTGTGTTAATAACATAACCTGAAATTTTCGAAACTATTACCACGCGTGCAAGTACAAAAAATTCGCGCGAATATTCGCTAGAAATTAAAATGTTTTTAAGATTCCCGCCCTCCAGATTTTAAACTCGCAAAAAAATTAAAAATCGCCTGACAGTTTCCCGCCACTAAATTGAATCTGAAATTGGCTAATAGGAACAAAATCATAGACAAGATATATTTAGACCATCACAACGTATTCGCGACACCAGCTGAATCCGTCCAATGTATGGGCGAAAAAGTGCGTTTGTACCATAGACAAGATATATTTAGACCATCACAACGTATTCGCGACACCAGCTGAATCCGTCCAATGTATGGGCGAAAAAGTGCGTTTGTACGCATTGGGCGCCAGTCAGATTTTTAAACGACGGTCCTCTCGAGGCATGCGCACTCGAGACGTCTCGTAAAAGTGGTTGTTGAACTCAATGACGCAACGAGGCGATCAGAACCGGGCCGAAAAAATCTCAGTCATTTGTATGTTATGGTATTTTTGGTTGGGGTGGCGAATATAGCGAACCTCTGAAGCTTGATATTTCGATATAAAAACAGTCTTTACAAAGTGTTACAGACATTTCATATGTTTCGCCAATTATGTATCCATCTTTTAAATATAAGGACTTATTTCGTAGTCTATTTCTTACAAGTAGTGCATAAATACAAATAGTTTAATTCCAAATTTAAATTATATCAATATGTGAAAGAATAGGAGGTAAAAAATATAATTTATCTTAAATGCACTCCGGTGTTGAAGTGAATACACACACGGAGAAGTAGAAATATTTGTCAGTGACGTATATTGAGTGTGGTCAAGGTGTCAGAAAGGCACTGATGGGGTGTGTGTGTATTAGGGGCATTGTATAAGGGGTAAGATGGTGTAAGAAGGTCATATATAGTGTCAATGCCTCCTTCCCCTATATTGCATAAGGGTGAGTGTGACCAAAAGGCATATTTGCGCTTTCGCCAAAGGGGCACTAAAAATACTAGTGGATTAGGGTAGAGGGGAGTATTTTAAAAGGGATGGCGAAAGAAAAAAGCGCTTTCGCCAAAGGATCGCTAAGATATCAGTGGATTAGAAGGGTGAGTGTCCAAAAGGCATATTTGCGCTTTCGTCAAAGGGGCACTAAAAATACTAGTGGATTAGGGTAGAGGGGAGTATTCTAAAACGGATGGCGAAAGAAAAAAGCGCTTTCGCCAAAGGATCGCTAAGATATCAGTGGATTAGAAGGGTGTGTCCAAAAGGCATATTTGCGCTTTCGTCAAAGGGGCACTAAAAATACTAGTGGATTAGGGTAGAGGGGAGTATTTTAAAAGGGATGGCGAAAGAAAAAAGCGCTTTCGCCAAAGGATCGCTAAGATATCGGTGGATTAGATTGACATGGGGCCGTAAGTAGTAGCGCTTTCAGCAAAGTATCAAGTGCACACACTGTAAATAGGTGTAAAAATATTTACATCTTACCCTAGAACTTGGTTTGTTCAATAATTATACAGGATGGGATGCCAATCCAATAAAATATACACGTAATTTTTTTGATTTACTATTTTAACTTCTTAACACAGTTGCATATTTCATTTCTATTGTTTAGAATACTATGTTTATATTTTATTTTAACTTTCAATTTTGTAAATGTAACGTTTAAAAAATTAAGAGGGGGGGGGGACATTAAAGAGACGCACTGTATATATATAAACTGAGCTATTTTCGAGGAACTATCGACAGTTTTGTATAGCAGGAAAACTCAGATTTAAGCCAACAAACTATACACTTTTTGTTAAAATCTCACTAATGGTTACATTTTTATCATTAATAAAAAGAATAATTACAAGTAATATATTTAGCATTTATTACTCGATAAAAGATTCACATCATGTGAAATAAATTTTGAAGTACGGTCCTGTCTATCACAAGGCAAACGTTCGACAATGCGCAAGCCCGCAGAGGACCGTCTTTGTTTACGGATTCAGCTCGGTAAATTTGCCGCATTCGTAATTGACATTATATATTTTCTCTATGGTTTGTACGCATTGGGCGCCAGTCAGATTTTTAAACGACGCGACGGTCCTCTCGAGGCATGCGCACTCGGGACGTCTAGCAAAAGTGGTTGTTGAACTCAATGACGCAACGCGACGAACAGAACCGGGCCGAAAAAATCTGTCATTTGTATGTTATGGTATTTTTGGTTGGGGTGGCGAATATAGCGAACCTCTGAAGCTTGTTATTTCGATACAAAAATAGTCTTTACAAAGTGTTAAAGACATCTCATATGTTTCGCCAATTATGTATCCAACTTTTAAATATAAGGAATTATTTCGTAGTCTATTTCTTACAAGTAGTGCATAAATAGAAATAGTTTAATTCCAAATTTAAATTATATCAATATGTGAAAAAATAGGAGGTAAAAAATATAATTTATCTTAAATGCACTCCGGTGTTGAAGTGAATACACACACGGAGAAGTAGAAATATTTGTAAGTGACGTATATTGAGTGTGGTCAAGGTGTCAGAAAGGCACTGATGGGGTGTGTGTGTATTAGGGGCATTGTATAAGGGGTAAGATGGTGTAAGAAGGTCATATATAGTGTCAATGCCTCCTTCCCCTATATTGCATAAGGGTGAGTGTGACCAAAAGGCATATTTGCGCTTTCGCCAAAGGGGCACTAAAAATACTAGTGGATTAGGGTAGAGGGGAGTATTTTAAAAGGGATGGCGAAAGAAAAAAGTGCTTTCGCCAAAGGATCGCTAAGATATCAGTGGATTAGAAGGGTGTGTCCAAAAGACATATTTGCTAAAAATACTAGTGGATTGTGGTAGAGGGGAGTATTTTAAAAGGGATGGCGAAAGAAAAAAGCGCTTTCGCCAAAGGATCGCTAAGATATCAGTGGATTAGACGGGTGAGTGTCCAAAAGGCATATTTGCGCTTTCGTCAAAGGGGCACTAAAATACTAGTGGATTAGGGTAGAGGGGAGTATTTTAAAACGGATGGCGAAAGAAAAAAGCGCTTTCGCCAAAGGATCAGTGGATTAGAAGGGTGAGTGTCCAAAAGGCATATTTGCGCCTTCGTCAAAGGGGCACTAAAAATACTAGTGGATTAGGGTAGAGGGGAGTATTTTAAAAGGGATGGCGAAAGAAAAAAGCGCTTTCGTCAAAGGATCGCTAAGATATCGGTGGATTAGATTGACATGGGGCCGTAAGGAGTAGCGCTCTCAGCAAAGTATCAAGTGCACACACTGTAAATAGGTGTAAAAATATTTACATCTTACCCTAGAACTTGCTTTGTTCAATAATTATACAGGATGGGATGCCAATCCAATAAAATATGCACATGTAATTTTTTTTGATTTACTATTTTACTTCTTAAAACAGTTGCATATTTTATTTCAACTTTCAATTTTGTAAATGTAACGTTTAAAAACATTAAAGAGACGCACTATATATATATATATATATATATATATATATATATATATATATATATATATATATATATATATATATATAAACTGAGCTATTTTCGAGGAATTATCGACAGTTTTGTATAGCAAGACAACTCAGATTTAAGCCAACAAACTATACACTTTTTGTTAAAATCTCACTAATGGTTACATTTTTATCATTAATAAAAAGAATAATTACAAGTAATATATTTAGCATTTATTACTCGATAAAAGATTCACGTCATGTAAAATAAATTTTGAAGTACGGTCCTGTCTATCACAAGGCAAACGTTCGACAATGCGCAAGCCCGCAGAGGACCGTCTTTGTTTACGGATTCAGCTCGGTAAATTTGCCGCATTCGTAATTGACATTATTTCTCTACTATATATTTTCTCTATGAACAAAATTCGCAACTCGCGATTCGCGTTTATATGAAATAGGACTAACGCAGTAGATACAAGGAAACTAACCTGACCGAACACAAAAAAGGTTTATTGATGTTAGTTCAGGATTTTTTCTGCCTTTTTCTTATTGACATTTTCTATCCTAGTAAAGTTCGTATTTTAATTCTCGAAAAATGTTTTTTTGAAAGATCGAAAGTTGTAGATCCGTTTCCGAATAAGCATCTTTCGATAAAGCTGTTTTTCGATAAAATTTACTTAATTTATTATCGAAAAAATGTTAAAAAAGCAATAAAAGGACCAATAAAATTGTTTGATAAATATAAAAATGTCAATATTCTAGCATTTTTTTATTTATGCCTTCTGCTCATTTAAAGGGATGTACTCTCGTAAGTACAATTTTTCGAAAACAAACTTTTTAGCACTTTTCCAAAATACATCTTTTTCGAAATATTTTTTTTTCGAAAGGCACTTTTTGAATAATAATTTTTTCAAGCAATGGCTTTTGAAAAAAATAATTTACGAGAAAATAACGTACCAAACCCAAAAAAATCTGATCAAACACCAAAAATGTTCGTTTAGGTTTGTTCAGGATCGTTTTTCGTGTTTTTTATTTAACAGTCTCCAAGTAGAGCTTATAGCATAATATTGTTTTCGAAAAAACACATTTCCGGAAACTGTATAGTGTACACGTATTTTTAACAAATCATGTTTTTATAGACATTTTTGAAAAAATTTTCTCTCGAAATATGTGTTTCGGAGAATTTCATAAATCCGTTTTCAAAACATATCTTTTAAGAAAGTTTTTAAGGTTTTTTTGAAAAAGGTATATTCGAAATAGGGCTTCGAAAAAATATTTTAGAAAAATTTCATAAATTCGTTTTCGAAAAAGCTGTTTTCCCAAAAAAATTTGCTCTCAGAAAAGAGGTTAAAAAACCTTATTTGGCTATTTGTTTCCTTTAGCAAGAAAAGTTTTCAGAAACCATCTGAGAGCATGTAAATCAAAAATGCCGAAAAATTCTGGCATTTTTTATATAACATATTTGTATTATAGATCTGTTATTAATATTTTTGTGGTATAATTTATATATTATAGACCTTACATAGCAAGCAAGCAAAGCGGTATTCCAAGGAATTTTTGATCATATCCTCGATATTTAAGAAAATAAACTGCAAATATAAATAAATTTATTAGTATGTTATAAAGAAAGGAGAGCAAAAAAATATATTTTAATATTTTTTTAACTGAAGTCTCAGGAGGAAGATATTATCGCAGAACAGTAAACCCGGCAACACACATGCCGTATTTGCCGAATGCGAGCAACGAATGTGCGTCTTTCGGCAAACACCTACTAGTGTGTATGGAGAGATCGAGGCGAATGTTTTCCATCGCTTGTCGGTAAATTGGCACGAATCAGGGGAAACTAATATTTGTCAAGCGTAGATTGGTGTAGTTATCAACAAATACCGCATATGTGGCGCCGGTTGTCGGGAATTGGCGAATAGTTTGTCAAACAGTTTGCCAAATAGCAAACATTCGGGATTCGGCGAATGCCGCACGTGTGCTGCCGGCTTCATATTATATTTTGAAATATAAACTTTCTTTTTTTTTAAGACTTGGGTTATACAGGGTGTTATGAAATTCACTGTATACATTGAAACCGGTAAATCCGGATATGAATTTAGATTGAATAAAAATAATCATTCATGGCACTTCATGATAAGAAGAAGGTAATATTTTTGTTATCTTTAAAGATGAAATCCTACTAAAGGGGGATTAATACAGAGTACATTAAATTTAATTTAACCTTAATTTATCTTCAATTTTGCTTTAAGAAATTTTTAGGGCATTGAAAGTTAAAATTAAAGTAAAATTAAAGTACAGTTGTGGGTAAACGCTGTTATGCCTTCATGTGTATTTAACTCGTACTAAATTAAAGGTAAAGTTAAATTAGGGTTAAACACAACAAAAATAGAAACAACACAACAAAAACACAAACACAAACACAAAAAACATCCAGAGAAAAGCTGTCTAAACCAATGCAATAGTACAATAATAATGTTCAGCTAGGCCGACCAGAAATTTTTGGAGAACAAAAGAGTACCTGTACAAAAATTTAAGTTTAAAGTTAGCTTCACTCAAAAAAGCTATGATACTTAAGCATGTAGTTTTTCGTATTTACCTATTTTTAATTATATCTAACAGAAGATTTGGCTTTTATTAACAGGTTTATTTATATCGTCCTTAATTTTTAAGCAAAATTCCTTACAACTTAAATTAATAATAAACTTTACCTTCATAACCTCTTCCCGTGTTATAACAGTCATTCGACTTTTTTTCACCTGTCCAATAATTTTTAATTTTGCTAGTCTTTTACAGTCTACGTTAGTACTAGCAGGTAACGTAAAAATACTCAAAAAGATTTTTTGATACAAGGAGTTGTTTCAAATGCATCATTGTATTTACACTTGCTTAGCGCACTAATATACGACAAAAATTAAAAAACTCGACAAAATAACTATAAAAGCGAACGCGCTTCCAAGCGACGCACTACGAGGCTATTGACTGAAATTAAAATCAAAAAAAGAAACAAACTTTCTCTGTCGGACTCGCACACTGTTCAAACAATAATTAAGTTTATTATTATTACTACACAATATAACCCAGCCGTTTGGTTAAAACATGAACATCCACCAAACACTTCATGATGTTTTGTTTTCTTATAAATGGTCAACACTATAAACACATAGCATAGCACCATTAAAAACTGAAATCTTTTTTCCCACTAGGAGAATGACAGAATTTTAAAAGCCGGCCGGTCAAGGTGCGCCAGAAGAGCTAACGGGCCACTGCACGAGCCCGTTATGACGTCGTGATGTTGCGTAGTAACTTAACGCGCCGTTATGCCACATATTCAACCATTCACAGCGTGAGCTTTCGTCGCTTACGCGTCCGGCGAAAACAGAAGCGTGAAAGTCGTAGCCGTCGACTCGTCTCGGCGCAAGAAATAGATGAAGAGAGAAGAGCGATAAAAATGAGATCGAGGAAGAGAGATCACTGCATCCGAACATATGATCAAAGCGTGTCGCCTTGTAAAATTAAAAAAAAATTCAATCGTCGATTATTATCGGTAACAAAAAATTGATTTGTAAAAAAAGCGAGCATTAAAAAGATATCCTTCAACTGGTTCTGGACAATACGCTGCGGACGCACGCTTGTTTGGACGCAAATAATGGAAAACATTTTCAACATACCTATTCTCTACCAGATAAGTATCATTGTTTCAAACGTATTTATTAGTTTTACTTATTGATATTTAAATTATGTTAGGCAAATATTGGTTATAGCTAAGACTGCTGACAAAAAGGAGTGATTTCGCAGTGGCCTTTTTACTAATTTTTTTCTCTTAGCTTAGGAAAAGGTTTAATTTTTTTTTACCTGTGTCTTAAATTACGCTTAAAACAGAACATAAGTTACTCCTAGAGATTTATATATGTGGCAACGTTACAACAAATTCAATTGTTTTAAGTTTTTCGCGTGCAATTTTCTGTCAGGCGTTATGTCGGGCCATGTGTTCGCTCAGCCAGGTGCGTCGAACATGGACCGGTTTTAGGATATTTTTGAAAATTTTTAAAATGTTCGATTTAAGAAAAAAAAGTATTGAGGATGTCGGTAGACTACCCTAGAAGTCACCCATTTCAATATATGTAAACATTTCCGTAACACCCTGTATAGCGACCATCCATTTTAAGTTTTTTTGTAGACTGGTCTTCGTATAATATGCTTTAAATGTACGGCTATTTTACGTAAACCAGTTCGAATTTTATCATTAGAAACTGGCACATGAAAAACTCTTCAATAAAATCCTTCCACTTTAATAAGGGAAATTTGTCACTGCCACAACAACGATAAAGATCACACATCGGTGTCCACTAAACAAATTGATTCGTATAGTGCCAACTCAAGAAGATTGAAGTGATAAATAAAAGTTGTTTTTCAATATACGAGCCAATATATCTTTTGTTTTCCTGTTTTTTCTATCTTAGTCTATCCAAAATAATGCTGACTGGCAGCGTTAATAACATAAATTGTTACAGTAAGGTTGCAATTTTAAATTTAGGGCAAAAAGATCGAGAGTTTAATTGCAGCCAGCATAAAAGAAAGTTCGATCAGTTATAAAAAAGTCGACAGCCTTTTCGGCGAAGATTTGCAAAAAAAGTCGAAAATTTTAGTTATTATCCTCGCATAGGGTTGATTATTTTTTTCTTCACTCCCTCCCAAAACATAGTGCTTTCAATACGTTTAAATTAGTTCTAATAAAAAAAGTGTATAAAAAGTATCTAATCCATATTGTGCGTGTTCGGTTAATATGGCCCAATCGGAATTGTGTTATTATTATTAATAAAATGACTGTCTACTTGGGTTGGCAACTTTCTTTACAGGTCTGTTTCACGTATTAATGATCTGCTGTCTTCTATTATATTAATTTCATATACAGTTTTATTATGCTTCGTTTCCCGGTTCAAATCTCAAACTGAGTGGTAAGCGCATATTTATTGCATGATCTTTAATTGATATTAGACTGTGATGCCAAAATCCTTGTTCAGGTTTCTGTGATTTCAAAACCCGGTCTAGCCACCTGTCACGCAAAAATCTAGTAATTTTCATTTCATTCCAATGGCCTAACCATACAGAATAAAGAATCGTTCGATCTTGATAGCACCGCTTTCGAACATGATTTCAGCTCGTACAAACACATTACTTCAACATCAGCTGTTAAAAAGTTTGGTTTTCTTTTCGAAACCATAAAATATTTCTCTGCTTGTCACTTATATTGTACTTATATGTTACGCTAGGGAGTTGAGGTCAAAAATTTTGAATGCAAACCTATGCCGGGTGGCCTCTTCATTTAAGAGCCTTCAAAAAAGAAACATTTTACCGCAGCTCCCGTATTTTAATTCATTTTTAAATGGCAAGCCTATAAAAATTATAAATCGTAAATCGTATAATCGGGCGGGGCACAAGTCGACCATTAGTCGACCTCTTGTGCCATACAGTACCAGTCTGCGCTACAATTTTTTTTTTGTGGTGCACTCTTTTTCTAACTTTTTTCCAACTTTACTTCTTCATTTGTCGTTTTTATATTTTCTGTTTTTTGGCATCTGCGCAGTAGACCAAAATGCGTACCACACGGAAACCGAGCGGGACATGCGTACGCAATTTCAGGAGATGTACTTGGGTGTCTACATTCGAATCCATTCACTTTTCATATTCCCAATAGTCAAAGTACCACTACGTATTTAACTTTATAACTCTTTCCCAAGTTTTTTTCGACTTTATTTTTCGTTATTTGCCATCTGTGCAGTGGACTAAAATGCGTACCACGCGCAAACTAAGAGGGCTAGACATGCGCACGAAATTTCAGGGAATGTACTTTGGTGTCTACGTTCAAACCTATCCACTTTCAAAAATATATCTCCAATAGTAAAACTACAACTACGTATTTAACATATTTGTACGATTTCATGACGTCTTACTTTTTTGAACATTCTTAACTATGTGACATTGTGACCAACCGTGCCAGCCTTACTAATCAGTTATATTACGCACTGACTTATTTCTGGCATGGCCGTCTCTTCTTATTTATTCAAGCATTAGCCTTGCCATAGTTATTGAGACTTTTGCGTCCTGTGAGAAATTCACAATATTGTATGTCTCACGGAACCTTCTATGTGCGAGTCGAACTTGCACTCAACCGTTTTTTTTATTTCACACAATGACGGCAACGCCCATCAATTAAATTATTTCTGGCAAATACCGTATGTACTTATTTTCGGCATCGACGTCTCTGGTAACAGACCAACAGTGCCTGCCTTATTACGTTAAAAGTTGTTTAGAATGACCACCATGAACTTCTTGACAGGAATAAAGTCCGTTTTGAAACTCTGCCAAGAAGTAACATCTGCCATTCTCGAAAAGACCTTTAAAATGAGGTACCACACGGCAAAGGGTTGCATTTAAAATTTTTGACCTCAACTCCCTAGCGTAACCCCCCAGGGGGATTGAAAAAGTCAAATTACATAAAAAAGTAGATTTATTAACCAATAAGATAAAACTAAAATTTGGTGTCTCTATCTTTATTAATAGTAAAGATATTTGCCCATGCTAAGACTTTTCAGACACCCTGTATGGTATTTTCGTATTTCGCACATTCAAATAACACAATGTGGGTAAATAAATATTTGTATTTTATTTTCACATCGAATCCTAATTTTATTTCCAACTAGGTTAGAGCCGTCTCTGGAATTACCCCCGTTTGCAAAGCTTTACTTATTAGTTACAACGCGGCGAGTGAGGCAATTGGCGGCGACACAGGGAATTCTGTACAGCAAAGATTTCGAAGCTGTAAAATCTGTAGTTTCCAAATAAATTAAATACACAAGAAGCGAAAGCGAATATGGAAACTCAACCGCAGTTTAATAAGCCACAAGTGCAGTCCGATTCACGCACAACACAAGAAAACTATAGTACAGGGTTATTCATTATATTTTGATTCCCACCTACAGCTCTTATTACGAGTTATAGAAAGAAACTTTAAATACAAAAGTTTTAGGTTTTTTCACGTAGTATCTTTTGATGATAGCGGAAATAAAAAATCGACTTTACAACATTGAAAAAATTAGTTGAGTCATATTTTTTTAAATGGAACACCCTGTATATTATTAGCTCAAATGAAAGATCTCTTTGTTCTGATTTCAAGTATATAATTTGTTGGTATTTGGTTCAGCCACTTTTGAAATATTTGAGTTTAAAAAAATGCTTTATTTAAACTACAACAAACATTTTCGATGCAACTTGATTATATTAAAGCAACAAACATGAATGGCTGTGATCTCCGATTATTGTGGAAAAATAAGTTATAAACTCAAATATTTCAAAAGTGGCTGAACCAAATGCCAACAAATTATATATATTTGAAATCAGAACAAAGAGATCTTTCATTTGAGCTAATAATATACAGGGTATTCCATTTAAAAAAATATGACTCAATTAATTTTTTCCATGTTGTGAAGTCGATTTTTTATTTCCGCTATTACCAAAAGATACTACGTGAAAAAACCTAAAACTTTTGTATTTAAAGTTTTTTTCTATAACTTGTAATAAGAGCTGTAGGTGGGAGTCAAAATATAATGAATAACCCTGTACATTAGTGGATGCAATTGACCAGTTGTTATAACATAGTTATTTGTCCCTAATGCAATCTTTCGAAGTAGTTGATAATATAAATACGACTCTACAAACTTTAACAGATGTACCTGGCTACACGAAAATATACTTCGGCTTTAGCGACAAATCCGGACATCGCGCAATTTCTAGAGTTTCGAGATATGGCGATTTTTCGATAACTGTTAAAACAAGGATAGTAATTTTAGAACAGCCGTTATTTTTAATGGTGATTTTTCACTGCAGCGATTTTTATTTTTAATGCGAGACGGAGCAGCATGGTAACTTTTACGAGACTGATATTTGCTATAAATACTGAATAAAATTATTATATGATTTGTTTAGTAACTAGTTATTAGGGTAAAAATAGTATTTCTTTGGTATGGCCAGTGACAGAGACGTGGCGAATATTGATCGAAGATTACCTTCATTCTTGATTATTGCGCTAGATTAAGTTAAAAATATATTATATAGGTTTCCAACGTTGACGTCGATTATGTTGCCTCAATATTTGTACCTAAGCTACTTTTATGATTTGTAGCTAAAACATACGTACGGATTTTGGTTCCTATTAGCTAGGTGTTCAAATTATTACAGTAATAATTTATTCATAACTAAAAAAGAAAATTATTTCGTTAAAGATGAAAATAGGAAAATTAGTTTCTTTCACAAGATTTTTTAAAAATTGCCGAAAGAATTTAAAGAGGAGCAGTGGAAACAAAACCCGACAAAACAAATAAATATACCTGTCGTAATATTTACGCCATATAAAGTTCAAGCTTGATCCAGAGTCATATTTGAGCATAAAGATGGTGTTTTCCGCCATAAACACAATGTGACCTGGTAAATGTAGCGAAAGGGTGCAGCAAGCGCTTCGCAAAAATCATATTTGTTCAGATTACTCTGATGTTTGGAAAAGGATTTACTTTTTCGGTTTAAGTGGCTTTTAGATTCCCGTGTATTTTTTGTCCTTCCAAAGCTTACACGATATTTGTTTTCACAGCTTGACCGGTCAAATTAACATGTGTTTATTTTTTCTGTTTTTAAATTTCTACACACTAAAACACTATTGTAGTATCAAAGAGACAGTTATTTAAGCAATGATAGACTCTGTTCGTCATTCCTGAATGACTACTACACTTAATTCAATTCTTATAGGGTGGCCCGAAAAAGGCGAAAATAATATTTTTGGAAATCTCAATCGTCATAGGTTGTAAGAAGGGTACAAACTAAGCTGATTTTTTTTTTCACAAATTAAAAAAATGTTTTAGACGCGCCCCAGGAGGGTTGAAATTTTTTTTTCGATCTCACTCACCACCGGGAAGTGGCTGCATGTCGAGTTCCATATTAATAAACTGCACTAAGAGAACTGCACAACAGATCTGATATAAATATCCTGATCTGTACTTAAATCCTTGTCGTCAACTTCAGGTAAGTAATAGGGTATAAATTGACTGAAGCTTTTGTACAGGTTTGGTTTCGCATAATGCCAGCAATAAACCAATTGGTCCAGAAAACGAGTTAGGTCATTTTACTTGTCCATCTAATTGTTGAAGCAGGTCGTAGGGATAATTCGTTAGCATCAAGCATAAAAATTAGCCACTGAAGTGGTTTTTCAATTTGAACTTTAATTATTCAAATTGCATCGCCTTTTCAGCCAGTATTGATGTCGATGAGTAGAGGGATATGATGCTCCCCGAGTCTCCGCATGCGCAGTAGGGTCGACCTTGAACGCCCAGGTGTGCTATTGTTATTTGGCCTTGATATGCGCAGGTGTTATTCCAAGGTCAAGGTCAAGAACTTGGCCTTGAACGCGAGCAGATGTTTCTTTGTTTGGTGATGACCAGGTGTACGATGCTTATTTCAAGGTTACATTTGCGGTGCATATTTTCAATGAATGCGAGCAGCTGTTTCTTTGCTTGGTGATGACCAGGTGTACGACGCTTATTTCAAGGTTACATTTGCTTGGCCTTGAACGCGAGCAGATGTTTCTTTGTTTGGTGATGACCAGGTGGACGACGCTTATTTCAAGGTTACATTTGTTTTGTATTTTTCGAGGTCGTCGGATGTATTCCTCCCACCATAAATAAATACTTGACCTTGGATTACTTCCTAATAAATATGGCTCATTTCGAAATTAGCTTTCATTGTCACTCATACATCGTATGCGTTAACTGTTGCTTTGGCATATAAAGTATTGTGTTTGTGGTGTGTTCTACAAGTGTTTATTCAAGGTACTTGACAGTAATTGTTTTTATTGTATTTTAAATCATGAGCATTTCAAAGCAGACCATAGCCGAAATTAATAATATGATAAACCAAGATATTCAATTTCTGGAACGTAGAAAATTCTCTACGTTAACGGTGAGCAAAATTTATATGATAAAAAAAATTAATTCTTTGACTTCACGTTTTGGAAAAGCCATTATCGTCACATTGTTTGATCCAACACATCAAGCAACATTTGAAACATTTTTACCATCACGCGTAGCTGAAATTCTGACAGAGGATACTATTGAAATGATGAATAACTCCGGTGATCAGTACACCTTAACTTATTTGGGGCAAAGCTCACATGTATTCTCTGGAGGTAATACTAGAGCGTTGTTAAATTTTGGTTGTTTGTAATATATTGTTGATTAGGCTATTTTAATGTTGATTTAGAATGTAATAAAATAGTTCTTGTTAAGTATATATCGAAAAACACACACTCACACACAATCACATGTCCATTATTTTCTATTTAAGATGTGTGACTGCCCTACTGTCATTGAAAATCGAGATATGTACATTAATTGGTTATCGTGTAAATTAAGAGAGCTGGCTGAAGAAATACTACACTTTGCAAATTATGGTAAATCCGATGTGGGTTTTAGTGAAAGTCAGTATAGGAAGTATATGAAAGACGCCGTAAATTTCACGGCTGGAGCACATACGTGCGAGAAATACCTATATGGAACCATTGATCTGGACGAATTTTGCGCTGGAATGATAAATGAAGAATTGGGAAGCTACCTATTCGAAGTGCCTTATTTACCCGATGAATTAGCTAGAAAATATGGTTTGGCTCCCACAAATGATAACACCCTTGTTGATGGCCTTGGGAGTGAAGCAGTCAACACCGATGAAGTTGATGGGGAAGCGTGTGCTATTGTTAGCGATGAGTGTGTTCAAAAAGATGAAGAAAATTTCTAAACTTCTATTCATTGTATAATGTAATATGCGATGTTAAATAAATCATTATGTACCTAATTTATTGTTTTATTTTTGCTTTAACTAGTCTTAATATTTCTTATAAATTGGTAAACTTGCAAAATTACTTCAGTTTAAGTTCAAAATGGGTCGTGTTAACAACACAATTGATAAATTTGGTCGTCATGGGACCAATGTACAAGTTCAGTTATTACGTGGTCCACCTGGAGTTGGTTTCAAACTAACCCATGATGGACAATATGACATTGAAGGCAAATCTTTGTCCAATGTTGCAAATCCGATAAAAAGTCATGATGCGGCAACCAGTGAGTACGTCCTGAATGAACTTCATAAAATTCATACACAAATATTATCTAAAATTAATACGGAGGTATATTCACTTAATGAGAAGATCACCAGCCTTGGAGATATAAGCCACAGCTTTCTATGGGGCCTTGAGAAACGAATTAGCAATTTGGAAGGTCAAAAAAAAAAAAAGCCAAGGCAAACCTAAAACGAAGTTAAGATAGGGGTGGGGATGCCAAGGTTATGTCGGTGTGTGAAGGTCGACTCTTGGGTATAAGAACTTCTCTCGAAAATTTTAAAATTCAGTTCAGTTGTATTATTTGGTCTTGAGTTTACTACAATATATTTTTTAAAATGCAGTCGAAAGAAGAACGTCCAACTGCAATGGTTTCGCCATTTTCCATTAATGGTCATCAGATGTGTGCCAATTGCGAACATTGGGAATTGCTAGTGGGACAAATGGGTTTCTGTGAATGGTGTCAAAATGAGCACAGAAAACAGCAAGAAGAACAATTATCATCATCGCATATCACCCAACCCACTCAAACCCCAATCAGTTTAAGCGGGGGAGGAGATTTGTTAGAGCAGCAGCGACAGCAAAATTTCAACTCTTTTACAGAAGAAGAAGAAGTCAACGGAGATGGTTCATCATCGCCATCGTCGTCGTCATTACCGTCAGAGTGGTCACCAGGTAGAACGTCGCTACCGGATGCCCCATTCGACACTTCTGATGAAGAGTATATGCGTGAAATAAGTGGCGATAATGAAGATGAATATGATGCAGAACAAGGTTTTCGAGCTATATGTTTAAGGAGAAGCGAACTTATACAATTTGGATATAGCCCATAAATTTAATTTTATATATTTTTTAGTTTGTTTATGAAATAATAAAAATCTTCTTGTACTAAATATGTTTATTATTCACCATACATTTAAATTAACAAATCGCTCTTGATATATATTATTTCTGTGGTTCCGTTCTAAAAACCTTGCTAGCATTGCATCCATTTTTCCAATTCTCCTTTGAAAACGATATCTATCAAGTATTAGTTGCTGAAAATTACTTTGTCGGGCTTGTCTATATGCGAAACACCAAACAGACATACGGTGGATAATATTTCTTTCTTCGTCAAATCTTACTTGCTTCATGGTTTATTGTAAAATAAATTTTTATTAGTTATGTTATTTATATATAGGCCGAACATAAAGAGAGTGAATTAGTTTTACTTTAAAATGGGTCGTGTTAACAACACAATTGATAAATTTGGTCGACAGAAAACTCTTGTTTGTAACAACGTATCGCGAGGGTTGCCCGGAATCGGATTTAAACTTACTTCAGATGGACATTTTGATATAGAGGGAAAGATATTAAGGAATGTTGCCCAACCGATAAATGAGAATGATGCTGCTACCAAAGAATATGTCCTTATGGAAGTTCATCAACTTGGTTCGCAGATAAATACCATATTTAGTAATGTGCTAGTACCAGTTTTTCAAAAAATGTTTGAAGATGATGAGGACAAAATTACGTACCTTAAGGAAAAAATATATCAATTCATCAAATTCACCCACATGCTGCACGGCACACCACAACGAAGATAAAGGATCCAAAAAAACCAAAATGGAAACCAACCTAGATGAAGTTCTTTTGAAAACATAATTATACTGTTACATGTAATAAACTAACAATAAAACGCATAATTATGAAAAGCAATGTTTATTATTATTATTTATAATGCATACATACGTAACGTAAAACCTATTTGATAATATTTATACAATATCTGATTTGTCTATCCAAGAATTAAATTGATTTGGAAAACCTAACCATTTTACAAACAATTGATCGTTTTGATTTTTCTTGCGTTTTCTAAGAATTTTCTCAACTAAATAAACACCAGGGCTAGCTGTCTTTTGCAGTTCTGCTTCGTAAAAACATCCTTTAATAGGTTGACCTTCTAATGATTGCAGCAAGTATGTAGGTGGATTTGTAATATTAACTTTTGCTA
Source organism: Philopedon plagiatum (assembly GCA_963971165.1). Taxonomy (NCBI): domain Eukaryota; kingdom Metazoa; phylum Arthropoda; class Insecta; order Coleoptera; family Curculionidae; genus Philopedon; species Philopedon plagiatum. The sequence goes on along the minus strand of OZ020190.1, from coordinate 19,072,860 downwards.
TTTCAAACAGTTCCGTTGACCACGAAGGCGTATATCCTTTGTCAAATACACCTTTGTACTTGCTAATGCGAACAATGTCACCCAAATGGAATTTTTTTTTCTTCGGAACAATTTTCAAATAGTCATATGCTTTAATAGGGGTATCCTCTTTTACACTGTTAGGCTTCATTCCAATGGTGCGGTGTTTAGTGTTATTATAGGTCTTCGTTATAGCTGGTAATATTTGTAACCATCTGTATGAACCTCTAGCCGAGAATTGTTTATATAACTTATTTTTCAAAGTTCTTATAACACGCTCCACAATTGCCGCTTTTTTCGTGCTATATGTGGAATAATGGTTTATATTATATTTTTTCATGAGTGCTTGAAAGGTGCTATTATAAAATTCCTTTCCTTGATCACTCTGTAAATTGTTTGGTGCATATGATGCTTCTTCAATGATGCTTTTCATGGCATTCGTAACTTCAACACCGGTCTTATTCTTAACTGCTTTGGTGTACACGAATTTGGAGTAACAATTTATACATACAACAATGTAACGGTAACCATCATTGTCAGTAGCATATTGCTGCATTTCCGCCAAATCAATTTGCCACAAATCTCGATATCCTTTTATGACCGTACGTCTTCTAACAAAATTTTTTCTTGCTGTCCTATGTAATTCATTTACGACTTTAATTTTTTCTCGGCTAGGATCCATATTATAAGGTTCCACGTCTTATCAGACACTGAGGATGGCAACTACGTGCAAAACTTAATATATTATTCCTTCTTCTCGAAGCTCTTCCATAATTGACATAATCTCATTATCATGTCCGGTATGTCCAGCTACTTTTGACCCCCACAATAATCGTAATCTATCCACTAACTCCTTAGGTTTATTCCAATAAACATATTCAGATGATTTCGACGATAGGCGCTTTTTTGCTGGTAGTTGGATTTTGTTGTCGCCTTTTTTTCTTCCTACACCACCACCACCCAGTTTGGTTCCCATAATTAGCGGTTTTATGATTCGTAAATATTTTCTCCATCGGGTTTCCCTTAAACCACGTTTCTTGTCATAACCGTCGTAGGCCGCATCCGTCAATTTCAAAATGGTTTGGTATTTTCGAAGTACATCTAGACTAATTTCGTCTTCATTATCTAAGCATGCTGGATTTTTTAGAAAAATCAAATCGTAAAGCTCAGCCGTTCCATCGAATTCAGCAATGTTTGTTTTGTTCTTGTATAACACCATCTTTCCGTTTGTTAGAAAACGAACCACCAAGTTGCCAATATATTTTGTTGATTTATTGTCTTTTTTACCAAAGCGTACACCATACACGGTATCATAACGGGACGGTTCGAATTTTAATCCATTTAAATAATCTTGAATAGTTTTTGCGGCTGAACTGCTACCACTTGATGTGTGTGGTGATGTGTAAGATGATGTTATCGTTGATGGGGAAGGGGTTTCGAACAGTGACTCACGATTTCCACGTTTTGGTGTAGGAATTTGTGTTTTTTGCGAAATCGGTGTAGATGTTTCAAAATCCGCTTCTGTTGGATGTTCTTCAAACATTTTCGCCATTCCCACCGAGCTGCTGCTGCTACTCCGACTTTGTGGTTTAGTCGTAGTACTTGATTTTTTAGTTGCGTACTGTTGCTGCTGCTGCTTTACGGCTTTAGATATAGATTCTAGTGGTTTAGAAACTGGTTCATAAAACTTTTCCAAATCATGTTCATTCTGCACTTTAGCTGCTTTAATTTGTTTAAATTTTTTTCTAACCGCATTTGTAGTTTCCAGTAGCTTTCGTTTTAATTCGATTTCTTCATTCATGATGCTTTCAAAGCACCGTTCAACGATGAAATGATTATCCAAGTTATTATTATAGGAATATATAACTATCGAATCCCTTGCGGTATCTGCCCGAATTTACATCACTGTCCTTGTCAATAACTAAAAAACCATATTTATTATCCCAACATTTAGCACACATCTCTTGAAATTGTGTAAACGTCAGGTCGGGTGAAACGTGATCGGAAAATATATGTTTCATATTCATCTCATCTTGTTTAAACATAATAATGAAGTTGGCATTATCCCGGACGAGCTGCTTAGGAACACGAGAATACGTTTGCGCCAAGTAAAAGGCATCCACATTTTTGTGACGTCCCATGCTAAAATACGATCTTATAACGTCCTGTTTCTCACACATAACGTCATCAAAAATAAATATTGAATTAGGTTTAGCATCTGACGGTTCCACAATGTTATTTGCGTCGCTAAAAGCGTAGTAGCCAAGACCTTTGATTGGTGATAAAATTTTCTTTAAATATTCATATTTCGGTTGATAGAGCGACTTTGAGTAGATATAAACATTTTCGAAACGCAGTCCCGAGGGGTGAGTAAGCAGCGAAATCATAACATTTGTTTTTCCACAGTTTGAAGGTCCTATTAATAATCCACGAATAGATGACGGTAGCAAAGGACCATGTCTTTTAAATAATTTTTGTTCTAGTCCAGATCCGACCTTTACATCGAGATTATCGACGGGAAGTTTTTGTTTAAGATTGACGATACGCATCTTAACAAAATCTATATTTTATACTGAACTTTCACGTAAACTATCATTCAGATGTCGCTCGTCAGACGAAGTAGACGGTCTCGTTTATCAAGTAAGACTGGAAGCGGTATTGTTAATTCAGTAATTAATAGGCTACCGTTTGAGTTACACATTCCCGGCTATCAGTATTGCGGGCCCGGGACGAAAGTAGTAAAACGTGTGGCAAGAGGAGATCAAGGAATTAATTCTTTGGATGTCGCATGCAAAAAACACGATTTAGCCTATTTGCGTAATAGTGAAAATTTAAGTGCTCGCCACCAAGCAGATCAGGAACTCGAGCAAAGCGCGTGGAAAAGAGTAAAATCTAAAGACTCTAGCGCTGGTGAAAAAGCTGCAGCTTGGTTGGTAACCAACATTATGAAAGCGAAACAACGTTTTGGTATGGGTGTATCATCATCATCAAAATCGAGAAAAGCATCCACTAGAGGTAAACGTCGCTTCCAGCGCCGCCGCCGCCACACTAAAGGTAAAGGCGTTGGTAAACATAAGCGACTACACAAAGTAGCTTTTGGATCATCTATTAGACGACCCGTTCGATCAGAATTGTTAAAAGCTGGTGGGAAAAAACTTGTCGAGAAAAATATCATGAAAGCATCGAAAATAGCTGCAGTAGCTGCACGTAAATCCCTAAGAATAGCCGGTGGCAAACGAAAAATTCGCACGCCTAGAATCATTCCAATTCCGAAGACTGGGGGGATATTACCGTTAATACCAATATTTGCAGGACTATCGGCCTTAGGTTCATTAGCAGGTGGTGCAGCAGGCATCGTGCGTGCCGTAAAAGCAGTAAAAAAGTCGACTGCAGAAAAAATAGGTATCGGCTTACATCTAAGTTCAAGAGGAAATGGATTATACTTGAAACCATATCGCACAGGTTTGGGATTATATATAAACAACGGCAAAAATAAGAAATCAAAAAACTAATAGAATCCCTACCTCAAAGACCACTATCCAATATTGATATAGAAAAGTACGCCTTAAAAATGAAAATACCACACTTTCGAGGCGTATATATGAGAGATTCATTACCTGTACGCGGTCCCAAACGTTATGAGGCCGCCATTATAAATTTGGATAGTATGTCGGGTGTAGGGACTCATTGGGTAGCATATAGAAAAAGCAATTCTGATGTAACATACTACGATAGTTTCGGTGATTTACCCCCACCTATGGAATTGGTACGATATCTGCAGATGGGTTCCGAAGCGACGAAGAAAATTTACTATACATACGACCGTCAACAAGAATTCGGAACAGTCTGGTGTGGACATTTGTGTTTGAAGTTTCTTTTACAATCGTAAAAAGTATGTCTTTGACACCCCAAATGGAACGTGACAACTACACCAAAATGTTGCTATCACTTAAAGCATATCGTGAAGTCGGAGGATTACAAAAAATGACTGCCGAACAGTTAGAAAATACGCCCAAAGAAGTGTTGATCGCATTAGCTCCAAATGAAATAGCACTAGTTTGGGATAGGTTACCTAATCACCTAAAAAGTGACGTCGATATATTGAAATATCAATACTGTTTCGAACATTATAATAGCAATAATTCAGATTCGGACGAGGGCGATGGACCGATACCAAAAAAAATATTTTGTTGTTATTGCAAAATTAACGATGTGAATATAAAGGCAGAAAACAGTTTAAAAACGTCCAAAGGAATAAAGCAACGCTTCAGCTTAAATCCATTTAACTGTTGCAAACAGCAATAAAATAGCTACACAAATAGTTTCGTGGTCAGTCATGTCTTACACATTCACTCTAACAGGACATACAAGTGTCTTAAGGGCGGATTTTTACCCACCCATCGAGTTAAATACAACAGACAAATATGGAGTTGCACTGCTGGGATTTTACACATATAATTCGATTTTTAATATCGACGAAAGCAATAATTCATTCAGCCATTTGAAAACAGCGATACCAAAGTATGTAAGGATTCCACCAGGAGCTTACGAAATTAATGAAATAGCAAAAGCCATGTACACCGCTTTAAAAGAGTCATGCAATGAAGTTGGTACCGATTTATTTTCATTAACAGCCAATAATAATACGTTAAAATGTGAGCTAAAGTCAAAATATAGCATCGATTTTCGAGGTAGCAATAGTATCGGCAAAGTGCTCGGATTTGGCTCTGTGCTGCTGCAAGGTGGACAACGACACGAATCAAGTACCATCGTGGACATAATGAAAGTGCGCATCGTACGTGTGGATTGTAATATAATTTCCGGAGCATACCTGAATTCTTTGGAAAGTCATACGTTATTTGAATTTGATATTGACGTCGAACCCGGTTACAAAATCTCTAAAGAACCGCAAAATAATATTTATATGCCGATAATGCCGGATGGTCGTCAGTTTATCGACAACATTACTCTACGCATCTTGGACGATAGCGGTGATTTGATCGATTTTCGAGGTGAGAAAATAATAGTTAAACTAGAGTTGAAAAAAATCGTATAATGGGTTTTTGCTTTAACCGTCAACTGCATAAGCTGTCAACAATTCAAGATTCAGTTAAACGACATAAAAGTAAGCAGACAACACAGTCAAGGTTCATTCGCAAGTCAGACGGACGATCGAAAACACATCCGCACAGCAATCGCCAGCTCTCCGCGAAAGATTGCAAATTTCTACAATCGATCGGTTTGAAAGTGAGAAAAATTAGAAAATGATGGCCGCTAGCAGTGACAAAATCGAAGTTTTTACCGAACCCATTTTTGATAACTCCATTATTAGTTTTCAAGAACACACATATAAACCTTACGGTTCTCCAACATTCCGCAATTCCGATGAAATTCGTATACCTGTACACTTTCAAGATATCATTTTGGATATATCGGATAGTTACATTTACATCGAAGGAACATTTAAACCCAAAGATGTTAGTAAAAAATGTTATCTATCAAATAATGCCATCGCCTTTCTATTCGACGAATGTCGTTATGAAATGGGAGGGGAGCAAGTTGCCGTCGTTCGGAAACCCGGAATTACCACAACGATGAAAACTATGGTGTCATTGGGTGCCGCACAAAATAGAGCTCTCATGGCATGCGGATGGGGTCTAGACGAAGCAAATCAAGGGATACTAGATTCCACAAGTAACATGTTCTCCGGCAAGCTTCCTCTAAAATATCTCATGGGTTTCGCAGAGGATTATTCAAAGGGTATTTTTAACGTCAAGCAAGAGTTGATTTTAATTATCGCCCGCACTTTCAACAATTGCTATATCGGCGAAGTAGATGCAGACATTTCAATTGAAAAAATTGAATGGAAAATTCGTCACATTATTCCAGACGATCGACAGAAGTTAAAGATATTATCACGCATGAATAAAGGTGGCAGTAACGCAAACGTTCCAATGGCTTACCGTAAATGGGATCTTTACGAGCTACCTTCTTTGAGAGAAACATCGTCAGACGTTTGGGCCTTAAGAACTAGCACGAGTCTCGAAAAACCGAGATATTTGATTATCGGTTTTCAACCAACTAGCTCGTCCGACAACAGAGCAAAAGATAGCACACAATTTACAACGGCCGATATAAGTGATATTAGGCTCTATCTGAACTCTGCCGTATTTCCGTACGAAAGATGGAATTTAGATTTTTCAAAGAAACTGTATGCCGCAGCCTATTATAATTATGAGAATTTTCAAGCTAGCTACTACCAGCGAGAACTGAGCGATCCTATGATGAGTTTTGCCGACTATCTGAAAAATCCGTTATTCGTAATCGATTGCAGTCACCAACCAGAAGCCGTGAGGACGTCCACAGTGGACGTGAAATTGGAGTTTGAAACACGCAAAAGTAAATTTCCTAAAGACATTAAAGTGTACGCGTTAGTTATTCACGATGCATTTTTTAGCTACAATATACTTAATGGTTCTGTTACTAACAAATCAATACATTAGTTTGAAGTTATGTAATTCTCCAAATTATATATTTTTACATATTTAAAATAAACTTATAAAGGACATATTTGCGTTTTATTTTTACTATTGCCTTATTTTAATACTTCAAATGTGGGGCTTTGGTAAATAAGGTTATGAGGCGAAAAATAGAGAGAAATTTAGGAGAGGGGTGGGGAAAAGAAAGTATATAAGACGGGATTTAGAAAATTAAATTCACTCGAAGCCACAATGTCGTCAAGCTCGGATAATGGTTATTCTAGTGACGACGAGCAGGCAGTCGCACCAAATGTGCAACATAGGCTCGTACGCAGACCGCGTAGGCTTAGACCTAGGTATTGCATCATGCAATCCTACGTCTCATGGGGGTCTAGAGATTTGTGTATGAACTGCTACACGAGAGGATTTGGAGCTGCGATTATGGATGTTCATTTCGTCACAACCCATTTTACAGTGGGTTCGCGAGGTGATCAAAGGCGGAACCACTCGAGGTGTGCTTTGTGTAGGGAGAGACTGTTTACCGTCGTTCATCAGCAGTCTTGCCTTATTTGCAATAGAATGTAAATTCTATTACAAATAAAGCTCCTCATACGACAACCCTGCCTGTCCCCTGACAAAATCAGTCCTTTTCAGGACTACAGAATATTTGATCGTAGTTTGTAGTTAAACACTATGTTTCCTAAGGAAGATATTTCTCGAAGGAAAAATTGTGTTAGTTTGGGTGAGAGATGCATTATGTGTTTAAATCATACATAGATGGCGAGAGAAAGAGCATTTGCAAGATTTAGCTTGTAGTTTTTATGTATGATAAGAACGCATATGCCTCTAGTTATTCAAAGTGACATAACTTTCTATCAAGAAACATATTTTAAACAATAAATTCACTCTGGGTTGATACGCTCAAAAAGATACATCTGAATTTGTGTCGTTTCACATAGAACGTTGGCAAACCTGCTCTTAAGTATGACAAAAACAGACGTATCCTTTCAGTGTAACAAAATATTTCGAACAAGAAATCTATTCTATAGGAAATATTTTGTTACTCTGAAAGGATATGTTACAACTGTTTAGCCCCACGCTCACCCCCACTCTCACCCCCCACCATCCTAAATGCTTTTAAAAGCGGGAGCAGCCATCACAATTTTCATTTCTCAACCAGCCATGAAGTGGGACAGGCTGATGTTAAGGACGACAAGGGAGTCCAAAATAAGCGAGTTTTGGGAGGCTTGGCGTTTAAAAAACGCGAATAAGCCAACGGCTATCGTACAGCCGATCCCAAGACCGCAACCACCACCGGAGCCGGCTCCAACAGAGCCCGTGGAAGTGGTGGAAGGACCACAGATGCTGCTGGGTCCTGAAGAAAGGGCGGCTCTGTTAGAAGAGCTCACGGAGCGTCGCCGGAGCCGTCGCAGCACTCGGCTGGAGGTGCGAAGACGGCGAGCTGCACCGCGATCGGTGCAGATCGCGAGAGGGGAACAACCACTCTAGGTTTCCCTCTCCAACCCACCGTGAAAACGGCCCTTTTCAGGGCCACAAAAGATTTGATCGTAGTTTAGATATTCTTAGTCACTTTGTGTTTGACACTGAATCGGTGAAAAATGCAAAGATGACCAAGGATGACATTTTCAGGACGTTTAAAAATAGACGTTGGCATTTTTGCATAACTCTTTTCGATAATTTACCTAGAAGTGTCTAAAACTTATTTTAAGTTAAAGGTCCAAGATCCGTTAAAATTGTTATTTTTCTAACTTAAAAATTGTATCCATTTAGTTATTTCCGAGACGTATATTTTTGGAACTAAAAATCGATATTTGTCGACCCACTAAGATTTTTATTTTTGTATATTTTTAACAAAAAAAGCAACCACATTAACCCTTATATAACAAAAATATTTTTATTTCGGATCAAAGCAATGACAACAAGCACATAACTTGTGGGTTTGCTCAGGTTTGCTTGGGTTTGTTTAGCCAATACAAATAATAAGAATTTTGTTATTAATATTATTATTATTATTTGATAGTTCAAGGACATTTCAGAACATTTGACATAAAACTTTTTATGATCAAAATGATCAGACTAATCAAAATTTCAAGAATTATGGGGTTTGATTGGGTTTGCTCATGAATAACGGGAGAAGTGTAGCTCAGATCGAAAAAAGTTATAGGAAAATATTTTAGAGTAAACTTTTTGTGATTGGAAATGACTTTTCAATATTTAATTTGGAAAAATTGAAAAAGACATTTTTCAGATTTCTAATTAATTCAAAGGGGTAGTATAGGGAAGCTGTGGGGAATAGGGCGAAGGCATGAGGGATGGGTGGCATAATCGTTTTTAAATAAGACCCGAGTGATTTGAGTCATTAAAAGTAATAAGAGGTCGGTCAAAAAAAGACCTAGGGAGTAGGTATGTATTTTAGGGAAAACAGGGAACTATGAAAAGATAGTCAGGTCCAAACTAATGTGAATTGTACAACTTGACTGTTATTCCGGGGTTCGGGGGCGAGGCCCCCAAACCCCCGCCAGGGGCTACCGCCCCTGGACCCCGTTTGGCTTTTGCGCAACGGAGGCGGGCCAGCGGGTGGGCGGTGGGGGCGGCCGGGGGGGCGGGGGCGGCGCTAGCTGCGTAGCAGCGTCGTTAGGTCGCGAAGCGACCTAACCTCCGCGCCGCCCGGCCACCCCGGGATTTTTCGAGGTTTTTGGGGGTCTTTGGGGGTCTTTGGTGCAATTTTAGACCTTCCAAAACTGAATTTTATATATTTCTTTTTCTTATATCTTTGCACGTAAAACACCCTTCAGCGTTTAAGTTTGTCATCTCCTAAGGGTTCTATCATATCTTGGTAGTCGTCATAGAATCGCACCATCATCCCCTCCTGTATTTTTAGCAAGGGTGGGGGAAGCTGAGGTCTTTAAAAGCAGCTCGAGTCGACTGCTTACTTCATTACATTCGCTCATCTCAACATGGCATCATCAGATGATGATGGATACTTAAGCGATGATACTCCTAGGAATTTGGATAATTGGGCACTTAGACAGAGGAAAGTTTTCCCCGTCCGATCCCGCCGGGTGTGCAAGATCTTAAACCTGGTGAAGGTGGGTGATGACGGCTGGTGTATTGGCTGCTATGCCGACTTGGAAAACAAGTCGGCTGGTGACCAATTCTTCAGTGGTCATGTAACCCAAGATTTCGGTAGTCGCGCGCACATACCGAACTGTAAAGGTTGTGGAGTAGCTCTTGGTACTCTACAACATAAGAGTGCGTGCCTTATTTGTAATCGAGCCTGATTACAAATAAGATTTTATCCCTTGAAAAACGGTCCTTTTCAGGGCCACAGAATGTTTCATCGTAGTTTTAGTTACCTAATGCCATAGTACATGTGGTGTTAGGTAGAAAATTATATAAGTCCAGTCGGATCGACTATAATTTTCCTTGCAAAATCCGTCCTTTTCAGGATGACAGGATATTTTGATCTTACTTGTATTTATCTAATGCCACGGCATCTGTACAGGATATTTTGATCTTACTTGTATTTATCTAATGCCACGGCATCTGTGACATTAGATAGAAATTATGTAAGTCCAGACGGATCGAGCATAAGTTTCTTTGTCGGTCACATTTCCACAACACAATTACACCATTTTTGAGAACTAAAAGCAGTTTTCGACAGTGAAGTCCGCCAGTATCATTTTTGGATGGAGGGCATTTGTATAATAAACTCTAGTTTGTTGGCGGTGGAAAGGTGGGGATGGAGTGGTGGAGGGGGTAGATTATCTCTATTTAAACGGTTACGAGCGGGTCACAGAATCACTTCATTTTTAAATCTTAAAGTACGAAGATATAACTATGGATTTCGAAAGACCATTGAGTCGCGGTTCATCGGTTTTTAGCGATGATACCGTTGACATGAATGATGTCGATATGGATGACCTACTCTTGGACATCGAACGACTTCTAGACATCGAGGCAGAAGATATGTTTAATGCCTGGGAAGATGAGCGGGCGGTCGAAGAAGCAGATGTGGGTCTGGAATTGCCAAACATGGATTGGCAAAATGGGGAGTTGTCGGCTGAAGACATGGAGCCAGACTCCAGCACTGATTGGGTGCCACCACCGCCGCCGGAAGGTCATGACGGTCCGGCCGATTCATCCACTTGGTGGATCACGGACCATCAGGATGATGATGGCCCAGCTGATTCCACCAACTGATCCCGGAACCATGCCCTCCCCGACCTACCCCGACAAAATCAGCCCTTTTCAGGGCTACAAAATATTTGATCGTAGTTTGTAGTTGATTCATGTCACATCCCAAGTAACATGATATTTCTCAAGAATTAATTTCTTTTGGAAAATATTGTGTTACTCTATAAAGACATGTACGTTCTTACCATACGTTAGAACTAGCTAAATTTCTAGTAAGTTCTCTACGAAAATGCCGAGAGTTTGGTCTATTATCTTACTTGCAGTAAAATTCACATTTTATTACAAATAAGATGCATGTTCTCAGGCATTGTAACGGGTAGCCTCTCTTCACAGACATAACACTTTATCGCATACTTAAGTTGTGTGCATCTAATGATTACACACCTAAAGTTACGGCCCTACATTTTTTCGTCTATTCTTTTTTCTATTTTGCATTTTTATTTTATTTTGTGTAACTTTCGCATACTTATTTTAGAAATAAAAAATATTGTTTCATTTAACTTTTTATTATCATATATACAAAAACATTTTATTTTACTTATATATACAACACTATTACAAAAATAACTTAACTCTATATTTACAATAAAATTCTAAAATTAATTATATGGAAAATTGTCCAATAACTTAAGTCTTTTTCTACACACTTCCCCTTCACTTTTACACTGTTCAATTTTCGCCTGCAGTTCCTTAATCTGTCTCTCGTATTGCGCCACATCACTATCGTTCTTTTTTAGTTCATCAACTAGTTTTTGCCTCGCACTAAAAGCCACGGAGAAGGCACACTTCTGGCTTGGAGAAAACTCTTCCATCCAGTCCGGTATCGGCACTTCTGCAGAAGAAGCAGCAGCAGGTTGACGGGGTTGACTAACCGCCTCGAATAGCCGCTTGCACCGCTTCTTTAATGGTTTGCGGCACATTCCACGCCCAACTATTGGCGATATCGGCGCACTCGCGATCGGCGATTTTTCGTCAGCGTCGGCCACCAACACAATCGGAGGCATGGACTTCGGCGGCTCGGGCGTTGTCGAGTTTGGGCCTTCATTAATGATGACGACCGGTGACAGAGGCTTCGGTGGTTGTGACGTCTCCAAAAAATCGGGGTATTGAACTGGCACTGTTGGTCGCTTGAACACGAATTTCTTCTTCTTCTTCTGTTCACCCTCCATAGCTGCATAAAATTGACTTTTATTGTTGCCGGCTGTCTTTGGCAATTTCAGCAGCTTTTCCAACTTCGTAGTGGGTTGCCGCCTCGCCTTCTTTACCACCACATCACTTATGATATTGATGCGCCCGCCGTCCTTCTCCGTCCAGTTGTTGACGTAATCAACCGCCGAAGATACTTTTTTTTCACCCACATTCTCTTCTTCCACAAACGCAGTGTTTAGCACGTCGTCATTGTGCCACTCGTCAAACACACCCGGGGTCAGCAGGTCAATAACGTCCTGCCCCATCAACTCTGCTTGGATACTTCCATCCAAGTTAAACGCATTTAACAACGACTCACTACCGGAATTCATTTTTCTAACTAACTCACTGCACTTAACTGACGAATGTATTTACTTGGCGAACTGTTCTAGCGAACTATGAAATGCTCTGCCTAGCAAACCAAATTTATACTTATCGCCCCACCATAAACTCCCCCACCCTATCTGACGGTTGATGCTTTAGAGGCCAAACAAGTTAATTCAACTTACAAGGTTGCGTTCTACGGCTAAACAGCGATTCAAGGACATATTTTCAAGGTAATCGTGTGTCCTTACTTCTGTTATTGTTTGTGCTCTCAAGGTTATATGACCCAGACAACCCATATTTATAGACACTCTCTTTCCTTCGATGCCTATTATCAGAAACTATAATGTTGCCCGCAGATCAAGATAACAGTCGTCCAGCTGAGACTTTTTCGGGAGCACAAATAATAATTTCTGCTGTTTGCTATAATTGTAAAAGAGAAGTATATATTTGGACTGACCACATGCAATCTTACAGTTACATTGAATTGTTGAGAGTAAGGATTGTTAAGTGTCATTACTGTGGAACGCTGATGTGTCGACGAGGGCCGATTAGCAGATCTGATATGTTGAGAAGACAATGGATGCTACGAGAAGTTTACAAGCCAGACATTAATTAATTTTTATTTTTGTAACTTTATTACTATATTGTAAAATAAAACAACATATTATTGAAACAATTATCTATGTATTTTCCTATCCTGCGTTATAAAATTTCAACTATTGCTATTACTATAGTGGTTAATAAAACTACGTGACATTGGAGTTAATATTTTTTTATTTTTCTAAAACATAGACTTTCCAACATTTTTCTAATTATAACTAATATTTTCGGGTAAAAAACTTTGCATAGCTTGTATTAACATATTTAGGTTATCTTCAGGGTTTGTTTCGTAAAACTTTATGTCTGGGTGCCCCCAAGGTAGAGTTTTTGTTGTTGATGGTATAATATAACGTTTATCGTCGTGGTGACATAAAGCAACTTTATTAATTATTTCGGTATAAACGTCGTGTTTATAACTTCGAAAGGTTTTCATTTTTCGAAATATCTGACCACCACGTTCTACGATATTCCGATAATCTTCCAGGTGAAGCTGTTTTTCAATTACACGTTTTTTTATACCTTTCGCTTTTTTAATTTCGCTACTGATTGAGTTTATGTAATAAGCTTTGGCTCCGGTACCATAAAAACTTATTATTGGATCACCTGGAAATTCATCCTTCATTCTACCTACTACTGACTGACTTTTTTTTATGTTAAAAATATTTCCTTCGGTATAATTGGATGTATCGAATTTATCCGGATTTTCTGCAATTATACGATAAAAATTTTCGGTGTAAACTTTTAATATTAACGAATCTGTGTCGGTATACAGTAAAGAAGCATTTTTGCCAAATTTTGCTTTAATGAATGAGTAGAAAAAATCATAAATTACTGTTTTCGACATGTCCAGTATGGAAAATCCGATATAAATTGGTTTATTATAAGTTACCTTTAATCGATCCATATGAATGGCAACGAATTCTTTATTAAAAACCGTTGAACTTTTAAAATAAGGACGAGAAATTAATGCTCGTGCCCCAATTTTATTCCTGTCATTTTCCCATCGGGTGACTAGTTTTATATCATTACGATTCTCCACATTTTCCATGGTCTTGCCGAAAACAGCATTAATGATTAATTTAAAAGTGTCTTTACCAAACTTTGTTGTTGCCCTATTGCGCAAATCTGTATTTAAGTCGATATATGTCTTTAACCAGGGGGATTGATTAAATTTTAAAATTCTGTGTGTTTGCATTACCATTAGGCCGTTATTGATTGCTTGTTTTAATGTTCGGTAATGAATGATGTATTTCTTTTTATCGTTTAAATTCGGAATTAACTTTGAAAATTTTGCCGATTCCGTGGGTGGTACAATATTTTCAACTAAAAAGGGTAAGTCGGAATGATCATCATATAGCGTATCCGGATAATGAACGTCAACTTCCAAAACGTATCCTTCTGGACCATTATCGTCCACATCCATAATATTTAAATTTAAAATTTCATGCTCTGATAACCATCTAAAGCCGCCAAATGGTAATGCTTGCGACATACTATGACCGTACAGATTTGTTGCATCAAGATAAACAATGAAAGATGATGGCTCGTTAGGATCGTAGTTTGGTACATATATGTTGTTGGCAGCGTGCATCCTTTCTGAACACTGACTTATACCGCCTCGAATACCTTTTTTGAAAAAATGAACCGTGTCGATATCGGTCAATAGCTCTAACTCTACCTTAGAAATACGCAACATACAATCAAACGAATAACTTGGAAGGGTATGGTACTGTGCTGGATCCAGTTTATACGTTTCTAAACAAGTATCGCGAAACTGTTCAAAAACATCGGTTAATAATAAAACATCAGATTTCAAATATAAATCCGAATAGTCCCCCAAATTCTTACAATTAAATGTGTCCCACACCTTTTTAGCTCTATCATAATCTTCATCGCTAATGTGCTCCTCTGACAAACTATCATAAAACTGATTTTTTGTGGGTAAAGTTGGATGGTTCATTTTGTCTATTGAATCGACAAAACTATAGGGAAAAACACCTTTTTTACGCATTAAATTAAACTGCTCATTATCAGAAAAATATTTTCCTGTTTCCCTGAAACTACCCACAGCTAATCCATTACCCAAATTTTCCAGTGACGTTGATAGAAATTTAAAACTATCGATGAACCGCAATTTCAAATATTTTTTCTTTATTGTCCCACTTTTATTATCGACATAATCGTGAACGTAAATACTTTTCGTAAACGAAATATACTTTTCCTTGCTTTGAGCTAAAACATCGATCTTGTCTCCGTGACGACACAACTCGTTAATAAACATGTGGCAATCGTACCCGCTCAAGTTATGAAATATAATTGGAATAAAATTGGGTAACTTATAATTTAAATTGCAAATCGAATGAGCAGCACCAGGTCTTTTTTTCCCAGTTATGTGACAGTGGTCCTTTACTTTACAATTATTATTTTCAAAAGGTCGTTCACATATACCACATTTTGTGGCATTATTGAACTCCGCTATTTGGTCAGCCGTTAAAGTTTCCATTGCTTTTATATCTCTTAAGTATGTATTGTAAAGAGATCTTAAATCACTTTCAAGTCGAGAAACGAAAACCTGGGCTGCGTCGTTTCCCCGGTAGAGCTCAAATTTTGAAATCGACTCGTCAAAGGAGCACTTAATTAAATACGCAAAAGAATACGGTTCATGTTTGATGCTTTTGACTAAGTAAGAATTTGTGGGATTCGGTTCCACTGTATCCAGTGGTTTAAGCACCGATTCAAAATCCGCGTAAACGACAAACGGTACACGCATTTGCTTTTCTATGTTGTCAAATTTTAATATATTTTCACTTACACTCCTTCCAAATTTATCTATTTTTAAATTTAGTGATGGTGTTAATGAATATTTGTGGTTACAGTCATTTTTTTGGTGTGATATCAAAGATGATGGTGAACTAAAATATATCAAACAACCATCACAAAAATACATTTTATCTCTACGTGATGTAATTTGACTGGAACATAATTTCGATAAGTCTTTTATCCAACAATAATGACTTTTAGAACAACGCGTATCACAAATATGTTCATCATCATCTTTAATACTACAATCCTTTGTTATTAACAACAAGTTGACATGTCTGTTAAGTTTTCTACCCGAATACCTTAATGGACCGACAACTTCGTACTTTAACATATTATTTTCGAAATTTTTTTGCAAACCATAAACGTTAACTGAAATATTATTCATTTCTTCAAATTTTGATATATCACGCAACTTTACTGGAAAGTCTATACCTGTAAAATTCAGCACTCTTGAATAGTGTGGATAAGATTGAATCTGTGATGCCATTCTAGTGGTGGGGCACAAAGCAGACACGATTGACCACGCAAAACAACACTCATCTTGATTAAACACATTGATGATGGCTTTTTTCAATTCGATGAATCGGGGTAACTTTATATATGAAGATCCACCAAAAGGTTTATACTCGTTGACATTTACTTCCAGGTATAGAATTTTTTCCAGAGCCCAACCTACGAAAACAAAAAAGAATGACATAAGTATTTATTTTATTTTTAGTCGTTAATTTATAACATACCTGAATCTTTTTCCTGAAACTCAGTCGATTGAGTCTTCATGGCTTCCACTAATGATTGATATATTTCTTCCAAATCGCTTCCTGAAGTGACAATTTCATTGCGTGTATTAAATGACTTGTCACTGTACATATTATCTTGTGTTGGTAAAAGATACCGACCAACAACCACCATATTAACTTTCAAAGCACAACGCACTCTTACTAGGTCACTTACTACCTCTAACACTCTTGCTTTAATTTCATCAAAAAATAATGAATAGTCAGTATGTTCATTATCACTTGATATACGGTATGTGGCAATCCTATTTCTAAAAGCACTGGACACTAGCTCAACACCAGCTGATATTGGTGAACATGCATTACTTTTATGGTGTATTGTTCTTTGATGACCTGCCATTCGATTTGCTGGTATGGTTATATTGCAGCAAGTGCAAGTACGCACCTCGTATGTTGATGCCCCATCGTCAACTTTTCGCTGTTTTCCACCATGCATATTTTCAAATCGTGCTACGCACGATTCTCGTTTATGTCGTAACATATTATAACTCCGAGTAAATGATTTACCACAATTTTCACACACGTACGCCATGACTTTCAAATTAACTTGCTTGAACCGTTTTACTCAACACAATGTTCTATACTAAAATTTAACCCCCCCTACCCTCATATATACCGATCCACATTTAGACCCAACCCACTCGACCGTCATACCAAAACATGTTACACCCCAGTAATAACTCAAGGTAAACTAACATCATAAATGTAACCTTGAAATAAGCGTCGTACACCTGGTCATCACCAAACAAAGAAACATCTGCTCGCGTTCAAGGCCAAGCAAATGTAACCTTGAAATAAGCGTCGTACACCTGGTCATCACCAAGCAAAGAAACAGCTGCTCGCATTCATTGAAAATATGCACCGCAAATGTAACCTTGAAATAAGCATCGTACACCTGGTCATCACCAAACAAAGAAACATCTGCTCGCGTTCAAGGCCAAGTTCTTGACCTTGACCTTGGAATAACACCTGCGCATATCAAGGCCAAATAACAATAGCACACCTGGGCGTTCAAGGTCGACCCTACTGCGCATGCGGAGACTCGGGGAGCATCATATCCCTCTACTTCGATGACATGGCATCCGATTGCTTTGAGGTTCTTTGGGTTGACATAATTTTCTTTTGTATAGGATATGATATTTATGGTGATGTTTTCAGCATTAACAGATGAATTTATTGATAAGTGACCAAAATATTTGCTTCCTGGTTCTTCTATTAAGGCGACATGTTCCCCCTGTATAACCATACGGTGGCCTTCAATTTGCATCATGGTTTGATCTTTGCTACCCTTTCCTTTCTTCGGTAGCCTTTTCCTGTACGCGCATTCTTTTTTTTTTTTTAATTATTACTATACTTAGAATTCTCTAGAATGCTTTCTAGGTTTGATGTAACACAACACGGTCTTACAGCGATTAAGTCACACTGTCGCAATCCTTGGTATTACGTATCTAAGTGGCGCCTGTCTCGTGACAGCAATATGATACAGAGACGTCTTTATATTTATTGAAGTATCCTCTTGTTTTCTCAGTGCCCGGACGCAGCTAAACATTAAGATATTTTACAAACATTTTTTTCGACCATAAGTGAATCAGAAACAATATTTTTTTTGTATAAAGTTAAAACCGTCAAATGTCAAAATTTACCTTTTTTAAGTCACCAGGAAGCGCGACTGAAGATTAAAATATTTAAACCAATTATTTGTGTCATTAGAGCGTGGACCCCTATCACTTTTTTGCTATACCAGATCCAAAATGACACATTGAAAAAAATATGATCACCACCCACAGGGCGCGGCTAAAATACTTTTTTGGTAATTCAGTTATGAAATGTCACTTTTTTGACATTGATTTTCATTGTCAAATGTGGCTCATTTTGACACAAGATTTGAAATGATATTTCATTTTAACACTCATGTTTAAATAAGTTTAATCGTCCATAAACACATTTCATTATACAGCACATCCATTTAGTTTCACATGCTTCAACGTCGGAACGAAGAGACTCATCGGATTCGCTCATTTTTAACCAAAATAGGGAAACAAAGATTGACGTTCAGGTAGATATTTTATGCAAATATTTGTTGACATTGACGCTTTTCCATGGTAATATCACGTTAAGATTGTTGTATTGTTATCAAAGTTATTTACATAGAAACAAAAAATGCCTTTAACATTATTTTAGTCTAAATGGAATTTAAACAAATCAAATTTTTTTTTAATAATTGTTTGTATTAATAACTGAATTACACAAATTATTGTATGAAACACGATGCAAAATAGCTTCTTTTTTTGCACACGATGTGTTGAACCACTCGCTGCGCTCGTGGTTCAATCTCTACATCTGGTGCAAAAAAGTCGCTCATTTTGCAACTTGTTTCATAAATAACTGTTTTAAAATTAAAAAAAATTACCTTAGTTGTCTATCCTCATTACAACTGTTTTTGCTATGATAGCTGAGATTTCCAGAAATGATTTTTTAGGCTTAAACTTAACTTATTCTTGTTTTAGCATTAACGATTACGATTGTTTTAAGACTACGGAAACATTGGCTTATGTCAAAACCCCGTGGGTTTCCAATAGCAGGCTGTATTTGGGGCAAAATAATGTATACTTAAATGCTACTGCTTTTCAATAAAAGACTGGGTTTAAGGCAAAACAAGCTACAATGTTTTTAAATATTTATTATATTGTATAGTTAAAACGGACTTAATTTTGTCAAAATGTCGGTAATAGTGGCATGCTTGTATCTAGTAGATATAAGCATTTACTCACCCTTAACAACAGAACCCTTTTTCCACCTCTGAAAAAACCAGCGCGACACCATTTTACAAACAAAATGTATGGCAAAATTGACGACACCTACACGCATAAAGTAGTAATATTATTAAAATAAAAGTAAGTAGTATTGAAATAAAGACAAATAAACTTAGTTTAATTTTCCTGGACTTCTCTGGAGTGACAAGATATTAATTAGTGCTAAAACAGATTTTATTTATTTAGTATTCTAGTATAATTTTTTTAGCAGTACTATTGCTCTTTGCTATTAAAGGCAATAATTGTAAGCTTTTACCAGTAGTTAATATAATACTATAATTTAAAAGAAAACATAAATTTACTTAATTAAATAATATTTAGTAAAACAGGTATAACTTTAATGTACATTTGATCTAAATATTTTACTGTTATTGCTTTAAAGTTAATCTATAATTTAAATCTTTTATTCAGAAAAAATAAAAACTCATTTGATTAAAGAACTGTTATTATTAATACTAAAATAATGTTATTTTCATATTCAATATGTTTAAAGTGCTGGTCTGCAACGTCCTTTATGGCAGGACCTCGGGACTTCAGAGGCCTAGGGATGTTATACCAGAGACCTTATATCAAAAATACGTCGTTTATTTCCGGAACAATTCGCAAAAAAGTCGATACGGCTCGGTTCTCTACTAGCGGATATAGACAGCTTGCGACGAGCATTCCCAACTTGTCGGGTGGCATCGGATGTTTTCCTTGCGCAAAAATTTGAAACTTTCGATAGTCTTTTGTTTTTTCTGATAAAATTTTTCAAAAGTTCAGATAAAAATCTAAAACTTTCTCAGTAACAGCTTTTTGAGATCTCCATAAATAAAACAGCTAGCATATGGGTCAATATATAGGTACGGAATGACCCTGTACACATGCTCTAGGTTTATTACAATATAGAAAGGCATATAAAAATAGGGATATTACAGGATCGGTAAAGAACTAAATTTAAACTTCTTAGATTTTTGGTCGCATTTACACCACCACATAATAAACTTTTTTCCTACCTATACTATTATATTCTACACAATACACGTTCACCATAATGTGTATAAACCTGAGTAATCTCCTGTTTGGTCATTAGTTTATACCACCTTGGACATCTCGACTATTGTGCTTAACTAATTATATCAATTAGCCAGGAACTTCATGTTCTATATCTGTAAATTACTGCTTAATAATTGATTGTTTCGTTGTCACTATAGGAGTAATTTGTGGTTACAGTAGTTCCCTTGTTATCTCTTGTATCTAAATTGAAAGTCTGGTTGTGTGAGGAGTTGTATTTCATTTTAAGATAATTTGGCCTTTTTGTTTTAAAACTTCTCTTGTTCGAAATAATGATAATAATTTTAATAATAAGAGTTGGAAAAATCGCTCAAGAAATAGTTTTTGTCACTACTGCCACCAAAGAGTAGTACGACAAACTTCTTCCAATTTATGTTTTCTTGCAGGTTGGGTCAGAAAATGATTGTAAGTCAAATTTTAAAGCCGAGGCGGGCTGAGCGCTCTCCTCCCAATAAAACGACCAACAAACTTGTGTGTCGTCAGCTTAAAAATGATATTTTGTAAGAGAGAAATGTAGGACGAAACCTAGACGTATATAAGATAAACAGAAGGAGCCCCAGCATAGAGCCCTGGGGGGCACCGCTTTGAACACTTCTAAAGGAAGATCTATTAGCGCTTTATAAGAGACAGCTTGACCTCTTTCCGACTAATAGTCTGCCATCAGTTGAAGAGCCTGGTCAGATAATCCAACATAATGAAACATAGAGTTAAAAAGAAAAAAGATTTGCTTAGTTTTCCATTGATTTTTATTTTGGAACTGGTTGCTAGGATGAACTAGATTTATTATTATCGAAAGTACGCACTAAAATTGCAGTTTTCTATATTTGCGAAAAAATTCAGAAACAAATTCGTAGTATAAAACTTAAAAAATCTATTATTGTACGAAAATTTCCCGTTTCTTTACAAATTTGCGAAAAACCTCATAAAAAGTCATATTATAGAATTATCTTATTCCTACACTTGTCAGTTTAAAACTTTTGGTTGTCAAATTAGATCGGACTAGCGTTGGAGTTAGGCTGTTAGTACATACGTCATGGACAAAATGAATAATTGATCATTATTCATAATGCCCGGACAATTTGAAAAATGCATAAAATGATGTGACAATATGATAAATATTATTGAAACTATTATATTGGCCCGGCATTATGTATAAGGCTCTAAATCTAGAGGACACATTGATTAAAACAATTTTATTATATTTTTATTGGATATTGTTTTTACATAAAAATTATAGGATGTTTAAGTAACAACCAGAATAAAAGTATGGGCACAAAATAACCAAAATTTACGCATATCTCACAAACCTGAAATAATCGCGTATGGTTTGGTCAGGTTTGCTCAAGACTGGAGCGAATATGAAAGGCGGATGCTGATTGGCCGGCGCGGATAACGTGTTTTCTACGGCCACTTGCGGTTGTCGAGATGCTACCGAATTATCGAAATGACCGTTAAATTATGAAAGTATCCGGTAAAATAATAGCTTTATTCATACTGACCAGACAATTTGATAAATTGTTGTACATAAGCAAAAATTTATTAAATTTTAGTGGTCGTTATTTATAATAACCGAACATTATAAATACTACCAAGATCAGTCACTTGGTTCATAACATATAAATTAAAGTGTCATGGTCTGTTAATAGGTTTCTTGGATGAATTAAGAATGGATACGGGATGATTTAACATTCTTTGAAGCCAAAACAAACCATTCTAAGCGACACGGTAAACACAATTTGTAAACAGTGGCCACATCTTATTTTACCTCGTATTTTTGTACAAAAAATACGTTAGACGCATCACGAGACTTACTAAAAGTAATACAAGCCCTAAAATATTTAATTTTCTACTAAATAATAATAAATTTAGGTTAGAAAGCTCATAAATACATTATTTCTAAAGGCTTATTTAAAGTCGCTCCGAGTCATTTATAAATCTATAAGTCGCACTCTTTCTTTTCTAGTTCATTAGACAAAGACATACGTGTAACCGAGTGTTCAGACGTACTTCCTAAGCAACCAACAGAGACAGCAACACTTCTGAGCTCCAACACTCCAATGCTATTTTATCTCTTTCTACTACCATTCTTGATTCAATTGCGTATTTCGTAAGTTCGTAAACTGAACCTCTAGGGTAATATGTTTTCATAACAAACATGCTACACGTTCGATACGCTCACAGTATACGGAACACCGAATCCTTTCTAATTCATCCAAGGTTTCTGCACTGGATGTGAAGAGGAGCTACTACTAATAATAAATTACTACATTTCTGGGTTTAAGAGAAATATTATAATGCCGTCAGAGTTTAAAAGGTTGTAAAGTAAAGTATAATTGGCTTTAAAATCACCTTCTATCATCTTTAGTTCTTTAAGATTATAGCTTATATTATATAAAAACATTAATTACTACCATAACTACACACCAAATTAAACTTGGTACTGTCTGATGTAATGCTGTAACTACCCAACAATAATTGTGTTTCTAAAGATGATTTTAATATTTTGTGTTTTGTGTTTGGTTGTTGTCTGCATGTAAATTATTCCATTATCCTTTGTTTCAGATGTTAGACAGGTACGCTAAACAATATATTGTTTATATTGTCGTTCGTCCTTTGTTCTCCATGTTATGGGACCAAACTAAATTTTAATTTGTTTGTACAATATTGCGGCAACGAAATTATAACATTTTGTAAATTTGAATTAAGTTTTCTATTTTATAGATTAAAATTAGCATTAATAGGTTTCCGGATGTCTTAGTCTTCTCTGAGATTAAAAAATTTACAGAATACTTTAAATGCTTGAACGAGGTGTTAAAGACATTAGTCTGGGACCACCAGCAACGGTAAATTTAGGAAACTTTTGCATACAACCTTCTCCGTTTTTCAGCAAAACAAGATTATTACATAACGTATGCTTCATTACCTTCATCAAGAGTTTAGCATATTTTAGTAGATATTCCATTATCTATAATACACAAAAAATGGAATCTTAAATTAAGCTTCAAAATCTGCACTGGATATAAAATAACATGAAATCCAAATATAAGTCTAACTCCACTTTTAGAGCTTCTCCAGCTTTAACACAAGAAATATATTTTATCAAAAATATTGTACAAATTGTAGAAGTGTAATTAAACTGAGTAAACGATTTGTTTAAATAAAATAATAGAGCTCTTGTAATAAATTTATAGAAGAGACTTACAAAGTCTTGAAATTTTAAAAGATTTTGTTTTAAGGACCGCATTTTTTGTAACAAAATTTTACTTCAGATTCACTAAGAAGGTTTAAGATTTTTTATAAGATTTAAGATCGGACCTATTTTGTTTGTTCTTTTTGTAAATGATGTCCATCATTGCGTTCAAAAATCTCGCTTTCATTTGTATGCGGACGATCTAAAGTTGTACTCGGCTGTCTCACCTAATGAGATGTGTTTGCAAGCTGACCTTAATAGTTTTGTGGGGTGGTGTAATAGTAACTACCTGAAGCTTAACGTAAAAAAGTGTAAGGTTTTAAAATTTTTCAAGTGTAACAATCCGCAAAATCAGACTTATTCCATTAATAATGTTAACCTGGAAGAGATGTCCTGTTTTAACGATCTTGGTGTGATTTTCGACAGTAGCCGATCTTGGTGTGATTTTCGACAGTAGCCTTTCAGTCACCCTGCATATAGACAGTATAATACTTAAAGGTTTTAGGATGTTGGGTTTTATAAAACGACATACAAGACATATCTATGATACCAAGGCGCTGACTGCTCTTTACAACTGCTTGGTCCGCAGTATATTGGAGTATTGTTCTATAATATGGAACCCCTACTACCAGTATCATATCACTAGACTAGAAAGAGTTCAAAATAAATTTACGAAATATCTGCTGTTCAAATATAATTTTCCATACAATAATATTCCTTATGGAACTAGATGCGGTCTTTGATCCTTACAATACCGAAGACAAAGAGCCCTTATGATTTTTCTTCATAAGCTGCTTAACGGTTCAGTGGACTGCAGGAGCTTACTTGAAGCTGTTTTGTTTCGCGTACCATTGCGGAGAACCAGGCAGGTGCAGTTATTTCATAATCAAACACATAGAACTAACTACGGTCGCAGTGCTTTCATCGAGAGGCTGTTATACAACTATAATAGACATTTTTTAAATTGTGACATTTTTGCCATAAGTCTTTCGGTATTAAAGAGAGATTTACTTTTATATTTTAATTCTTAATATTTATAATGTGTTGTACCATTTAGACGTAAGTTCTGTAGTGTACTGTTTGAATAAATAAATAAATAAATAAATTTAGTACTGGTTTAAATTAAGATGTTATAATTGATCAATTATGTTTTGACAGGCTTTTGTCCTGTCATTGTTAATAAGTCGTCATTAAAAACTTATAAATTATTCTGATATTGCCGCGGTTTGCTTGGTTTCCAAATTATTTTAATCTGTAATGAATCTGTTGCTGTAATGAATTTAGTTCTATTATGGTCTAAAGTACGGACTAAAATTGCCCTTTTCTTTATAAATTTGCGAAGAAGCTCAGAAATACATTTATAGTATAAAACTTACTTGTTTATTCTTACACTTTTGGTTATCAAATTAGACCGGACTAGCGTTGGAGAATCAGGCTGTTAAAATTTTTCGAGTAATTCTCTGTTGAAGTAGTAATAACATTTTTTTTCTAAAATAAAAAATCGTCCCTTATTATAAAGAGTTAGTCTAAATATTTCCGGCGCGCCCTAATCGGTTCTGTTGCTATTCTTATTGTTTGTTTGCCATTCTGCCACAATAAAACACAACCAGTAGCCAAAGGCTGCTGAATTCCATTGATGCCATTCTCTTGTGATGGTTATTTGTGCAGTAACTAAATCAGTGTAAGGTATAATGGAGAAGAAATTTGGAAATACCATAAGAAATTTTCAAGACCGCTTCCTTTTAAAGTAATGTCGGTATTTATTTGTTTGGGAGTAAGAAGGTGTTGAAATCAAAAGTTCCATTTATCAACCCAAGAAAGGAAATTCTCTTGATTTATAAGATGCTTCCCTTTCAATCGATGACCAATTTAGTTATTAAAGGTATAAAGCTGCGTCTAGATTTGTGACTAAACCTCGTAACGTGACAGCGCACGGTGGATCGATACATAGGAATTTGTGGACATAGGACCAAATTGGATAAAAAAAAACTTTATGGGTCTAAAACGAAAACTCATTAGTAAATATAATGTCGGTGTTCACGAAAATAAACGTGATGCACAGTTACTTGGTATACGGGTTTTTTTGATAATTTTTGTGAGGATTAAATATGGGTTAATATTACGAAATTTTACATAATGCATACACATAAAATAGTATTGAGCTCAAATACTCTGTATATCAGAAGAAGTAGTTTTTTTTAAGGACCTGTTCTGTTGAAGTTTTTAGGTTTCAGCAACTCAGAGTGATTTATGAAAATTTTAATTTTATTTCTTTTTGTTGTGGTAAATAATTGGTACTTTACCTAAAGGTCATTTTTGTAACAATTCCAAACAACGATGTTTACAGTGGATATGATGCAATATGTATTTAACTTACAATACACTAAATTATTGTGGAATTAAAAAAAACTCAAAAAATGCATAATTATTCTCTCAGTGGAGCAGCAATGTTCCCCGGCACTGCTTTTAACTTATAAATATACTGAAAATAGTGTTAGTGTAGTATTAATTTTGGATTCTAATTTTCTCGCGCCCTCATATATATGCTAACTACCTCAACAAATCTTGAGAACCGTTACTTAATTATTACAAAGCGCTACCCATGTAATAAGCTTAACACAATGAATTCCTTTCGTAGAATTTACCAACTTGTGGCAAGTTTGCGGCGTTCTAGGGCAGATTCTGTCGTCTAGGTGCTTTATTGCCCAAGCCGCTTTAATGTGCATTTCTAGTTTAACAGTTACTGTATGGGTTTGGTCTTAGTTTCGGAAGTTATCCATGTGCGTATTATATTAGTAACAAATACATACTCGTACTTCCTATCAGTAAAATGCAGTATATAGAAATAGTGCACATTTTGTCTTAAAACACGAAAAGTAATTGAAGTTTTAGTAATGGATATAATAATATGTAACTATTTTAGGAGTCTATATATTCGGTGTGAACCGACGTACCCACGTCGTTATACGTGTTAAAATTTTCGCAAGGTCTCTAAAGAAAAATATATAGGTATTCTAAAATATGAAAAGTTAATAATACTTGCATACATAAAAACCTCTGCTTTAAAATGCTCTAAAAATGCCAAAAAATGTAAAAGTTTGCATAAAGAGGGTCTTTCAGGTCAAATTGTATAGATGACGTAAAAACAGATGGCCCAGCGACGGTGTCGCACCACTAAGCCACGCTAACCTCCCCCGCCGAGGGGAAGCGCGGATACTTAAGAGCTCGACGCAAGCGTTGAAGGACATTCACATTCAGATAGAGATTCAGACTGAGCTTCAAAGTTCAAAGAGACATTCAAATTTTCCTCTTTTTAAAGTCAAGTCGTAACGCTACCAGTTGAGTTTCTCCTTTTAGTGATTTTTCTTTTGTGTTGTAAAACTGCCAATAAGTCTTTTGCTCTTTGTCCAAGGCATAATTATGTTAATTTATTTTGTATTATTAAGCAGGGTACAAAAATTAGATATCTTTTTATTTAGTGGGGTAGCTCGAGCGCCGATTTAAGCTGGCGGTTTGCAAACGCCGCGCCGAGGCTTATCTAACTGGTATTGAGATATCTTTGGTAACGAAATTAAATCCATTACTGTAATTCAATTTACCATATTACGTATACTAAATACTGGCAGTCGTGCATCACAGTTTAATCTTATAAACAATATAAAGTATTTAATTAAAACCTTAGAACGGGGTCAATATTAGGGGGAGAACTTAAAATGGAAGTATCAAATAAAATTATGAAATATTATTTTACATAAATTTATTAAAAGAGGCCTAATTTCTAACGGTACTAGAAAATGGTGCCAATAAACTTTTGCTTTCGAGACTAGGGTCAGTATTATAGGGCAAGTGCATTCTTGTTAAATGCAGATGGTCAGATTATCTTCCGAGGATTATTTGGCATTACAAAGAAAAAAAAACGAAGGTCAGTGAAACCACAAGGTAGATATAAAAAGAGTATTTTAAGAAATTAAACGTAATCTGCATTAGTAAAGAGAAATATTAAAAAGGGTTGGGTTAGAGTAAATATGCATGATCGCATTTTACTAACGCATTATCAAGATTGGCTACAATAAAGGGTGTAGGGATTGGCATGATGCTACCTGTGGAACGTTAACAGATAATAGGTATATATAAAACTGTGCGACGAGTTTTCTTAAGAAAGAATTATAACCGACGATGGTGAGCTATCGAGGTTTTCGGTGCCTAAGTAACAACACCTGCTTGAGAAGAAAAGTCACATATGCGTAAAGCAGGTGGACTCCTAACTGTTATTGCACTGTGTGTGTTTTAGATTTACATTGAGGTGTCCGATATTTTGTTTGGTTATTGAATGCTGATTGTAATCGGCTTATGTTATTACAGTTAATTAATTTAACAGTGGGGTTTCACTTCTTTGGTGTTCGGCCCCTCACAGATTGTCCGACAATGGGGTTCCGCTGAAAGGCTTTTCACCCTACGTAGTAGCATTATGTCAAGCGGGTACGTAATTTGGAGGGATACTAAGTATTTGAAGGTATTTAAAGTTAAATAAAAATTATACGTACATGTCACATTGGGCGATACCAATAATAAAATTCAGGTTATCTGTGTTAGCAAAGAAAAAGGATGAGACAAAAGGAACGAAGTGATTAAGTGTATGCGGAGGTTCGCTGCACACGCACAGTAACAGGTATAGGTGTTTAGGTAAAGAAATAGCAAAGAAAACTTAACGAGGAACACCATCAGTGTCGCAGACATTAGATATGTGAGCTATGGAAAAGGCGTAGTCAAGAAAATTATGTAATGTATAGATAGGAAAATCACCTGTAGTGTCGCAGACACTTATTTCTTTGATTTCTTATCTCTACAATGCGATAGATTAAAAAGGGAAAATGTAATTAAAAGCTATCAAAATCTTATATAAAATTTACCGTTGTACCAAACTTTAAAACAACCTGCAATAAAGACAAAGTAGGAAAATAAGGTAACACATCCAGACGATTACAGCCAAAGTGATTGACTTTGTCACCTGAGTAATTGACTGGGGGTTGATCAGTTTCAAATGGTTCGACGTTTTTCTAAGTCTAAGACAACGAATCTCAAGCCACTTAAATCCTGTTACTTAGCTTTCTTACAGCACGTAGTGGCTTGAGCACTCTGCTGTAACGTTCGTTACTGTAGT
Source organism: Philopedon plagiatum (assembly GCA_963971165.1). Classification (NCBI taxonomy): domain Eukaryota; kingdom Metazoa; phylum Arthropoda; class Insecta; order Coleoptera; family Curculionidae; genus Philopedon; species Philopedon plagiatum. Next base: position 19,044,196 of record OZ020190.1, on the reverse strand, counting down.
ACTTTTAAGTAGTTCAAATGAATCTCGTGGATTCGCGACAGTATGAACTCAAGGTAGGAATCAGTTGGTCACACTCTTGATTGACGTTTATGCCTTTTAAGTTGCCATTCTTCCGATGTGATTCTGAGGGTTGGGTCGACGGAAGAAAAATTATTTTTCCTATAGGAAACTAAGATTCAGTGTCATCCCAACTCTTTACCATAACAACTATTAATTAATTACAGCAAATTATTATCGTTATACTACTAAGTCTCCTTTTTTCTGCCTTTTTGAAATCACCTTAGCATTGTTACAAACAGAATTTAGTAGTGACACAAACTTTCTTCAGTTCCTATCCTTCAGTTAAGGTTAAGTTAATAACCAACTTGTTTTCTTTCTTCTTCTTGGCATTTTTTCTTTCCTTGCTTCTTTTTCGTTTGCTCCCTGGCTTTTGACTTTAAAGGCTTTTCTATTTTTACGTGATCTTAAATTTGAAATTAAAAAACCAAGAATAAAATTTGTGGCATCAAGTTTACTGCTGCTGCTGCTGTAGATTAACATATCCAAGTACAGACAGCAACAAACACGAAATTTGCATGATTAGTAGTAAGTGAATTAAATTTTAAATATATCTTTTTTGTTTCAACTATATACAATGAAAAACAATCTTTCAAATCGCAAGTAGGTTCTTCCTATCTGAGTATCAATAGCGGGTATGCTTTATTCTCTTTTAAATTATTCAAAAGTTTTTAAAGAAGAACGAAAGCTTTCGTGTGTTGAAAGTATATTCTTTCGAAAGGCACTACATAATATAAAATTCTTGTCGACCTCGTGTAAATGTGCTAAACGTACCGCTTATTAAATAGACGAGAAGACTATAGATACGAAAACACTGAAATGAATCCAAATTTTAACCAACAGAGCCAAAAAACTTCTGAGATTCATAATATTATATGTAACAATAGGGAATATGCATCTAATCCACATAAACCTAATTTTTTTTTGTATTCTCTATTTCATGTAAAATTTGAAACTTGCATAACGCGATACTATTGTTTGTGACGTCATATGTCATGTAAATAAAAGTTTTATAAATAGTAAATTCCAGTGTCTTTATTATTTTCCAGAGGTATGGAGATTTAATGGATAAGAAACATTAAATGTGAATCAAAGGAATATTTAACCATGACTGGAACGGAATTTGTGCAAGTGCAAATGCAAAGTTGATGCTTGTATGATGGATGGCCGCTTATTTTTTGGCTTTAAAATTTTGTTACAAATACCGACAAGTATTACATAGTTTCATATAAAAACGAACGTACAGCGAAATACACCTATATACTAAGCAAAAAAAACATCTCAATTATGTTTTCTTCTTTCATCGTTACGTTAGTTATCTTGGAATAATAATATCGCCTGGAAGTTAATTCTTTCGCTATTTTCCTTCAACTGAACAAAATCGCAGTTCTTTTAAAAACAAAACGTTCTAGTTACGAAACTCAAATAACCCCGCTACATACTTTTCATTATTTGGGACCAAGAAAGTGTTTCATAACATTTTCGTTATTTCTTTGACATTATAGGGATGATCTTCTTGGGCTGCAAATGGGTGTTTTTTTTAATAATATACATTCTTCTGCTGTATAACAATTCTATTATTGCGCTTACCTTATGAAGATAGCCTACTGGGAAGTTAAATAAGCCGTTTTATGTCGTATTTTTACGGGATATTTGATTAAGGATAGCCAATGAACATTCTTTTAAAATATCTGGATGAAATTTCTATTTTAGAATTTCAGAAATTATAACTATGGCGGAAAAAGTACTATGAACATAAAATACACTAAACATGAATCTTTCAATATAAAAAAATAAGAAAGATTTTGGGCTAAACATAATTTCAATTGTTTGGTTTATAAATTTTGTTTATTCAAAAAATACACTCACACATAAAAATTATTTTTAAAAAAATCTTCTTGTATCTTGTACCTGGAAGAAGAAAACTTCATAAAATATTTGCCCAAAAGTTGGTAGTTTAAAAGTTTTGCATTTATAAAATAATTATTAAACAAAACATTTTAAGTCAAGATTTTAAACATACTTAAATATACTTATTTTCGATCCATTTTCAGCGGTTTTTCTTCCACAAGAACACTGCTTTTATAAAAAAAGGAAGATCAAACCAGACTTGCTTGCGAGATATTGCACGAAAAGAAAAGGAAAAGTGATATTCGGTAATTGGGGATGGTGGCGTTGTTCATAGAGAACCGATATAGTCATATCTGAGATGCGTTTAAAAAATGAAGTCCGAACGGAACTCATCTTACAGTTTTACGACGACATCTTTATGATGTAACGGCTTTAATGATATCATTATAATAACGCTACAATAACAACATTGTCTGGGCAAACAAAATATTTTGTATCTGGAACGTTAATCAAGAAACATAAGCAAACGCAAGTAAAAAAATGGCGTCTTAATGAAAATATTCTTATGTTAGTGTAAAGCAACTTATTAAAAACGTTACCAAACATCCTAAAGATGCTTTATTCTTAGTGGGTGCTTACTAGAATTTGACGATACGGACCTTGCACTAGATATGTACTTTCTTCCAATATCGGCTGTTCTGGGCACGTTAAATATTAGGTTTTCAGGGCACTCAGTGGTATTTTTGCACATTGACAAAATACAGTATTTATAGGGTGATTTTTAAATAGATTTTATTGCTTAATAAAAAATAAATATACACAAATTCCACTGTAATAATAAAACAACAACCATAACACAAACAATTACTTCTGGGCAAATAAGGCGGCTCTCCACGTGCTACACCTTTGTTTCCGAAGTTAAGGTCCTCGTCCTCGATAGAGTATGTGACGTTAGGAAATGTGGATGTTTTTTGTGTTGCATAACAAACCCCTTCAACTTTAGGTCTTGTAGACTTTTGCCACTCTTAAGCTTATAGATAATAGGTATTTTCATGGGTGCCGGATGACATTTTAAAGTTGTATATCTCTGTTGCTAGTTCCGGGACCCAGGTCCAGTTTAGGGTTGTTGATAGTGGGCGTACTAGGAATATTTTAGTAAAGAAAAAATATATTTTGTGATTTGCGGAAAAGAGTTAAAATTTTGCTTTGCCCCCACACCCCTGAAAAAAGTACACGTTTAGGTATTTTATTTATCGATTTTTCTAATTTTACACCATTTTGTCCAAAATTTTTAAATTGTAAGACAAAAAAATGTGTTAGTAGAAAGTTAGTCATTTGAATTTTTTAAACTTAAAATATAATTTAGAAAAAAAATTCAAATGACTATAACTTTCTACTAACACATTTTTTTCTCTTAAAATTTAAAAATTTCGCGTTCATTTCTTTCCAGGAGGGACAGAGCAAAATTTCAACTTTTTTACGCAAATTACAAAATATTTTTTTCTTTACCAAAACATTCCTAGTAGACTCAGTATCAAAAATCCTGAACTTGGTAAGTAGCAACAGAGATATACAACTCTAAAATGTCACCCGGCGCTCATGACTATTTTCCAACAAGCACCTCGTATGGTTTTCTGATCGTCCGAAACAATCAGTCATTTACATACAACAAACGCACCTGTCGCTGTGCACCATATAATCTTTATCTGGGCAACTCTATTTCTGATCGAAAATAGTTCTCGGACTCTGTGTTGGAGCAAACCTAATATTACAAATAAATCATAATTAGTTTGGTAAACGAGTTGATATATGTAGGTATAATCGTACGAGAAAATGCTCACTTGATTTCGGACTATTATAGAAGTTGTGGATTCATATACGTTTGTCCTAGATTAAACTTTACATTGACATGTAGATCGACACTTATTTTCGCTTATCTGTTAAAGTCAGTTGGCACTAAGGGCAAATGGCTGCTTTTGAAATTTTAGTAAATTATATCGAGAATCAGAACATTTTTTTTTGTTAAATTATCCTATGAGTTTTCTTCAAAATAATATTTTTGGGTTTGTAATGACTTCCTTAAATGATTTAAGCAATAAAAAATAATGCATATTTCTTATTTTTTTTTTCGGAATTAAAATAATTATTTTCTTCGCTATTGTAAGGGTCGTTGAAACGTATTGCGGTGGTCAGGATGGAGAAAACACTAGTTTAAGAAAAAGCAATAAATAAATAATATATTTTTCTTTAAATTTCTTATTTGGTCCACATGAGATGGTAACTGGTTAGTATAAAAAATTAGGTTATTTCTGAAATAATGCCAGTAAATGAATGCGAGTTTTGAAACAGTGCTTAGATATATAAAAGTCATTGCGCATCACTCATAGGAAGGAAATATAATTACGAAGTACTCTTTCCTTTTTTTAGTTTGGTGTGTTAAAATTTCAATAAAATCGATACCTTGTTTGTTTCTTAGTAATACGAAAATGAATACGTATCTGTATGTATCTATGTTTGAAAACATATTTTTTGATATTCTACTTCAAGCATGCTACAGAATTATTAAAACTGTAGCGTAAAAGTATGTCTACAATGGATTTTTCAATTAAATTTTGATTTTGGAGGCATAGCATAGAAGAAAATAAAATTGTCCGAGATATTTTTTTTCTTGTTTTTCGGTCTTCAATTTCTACCACACCAGTCAAAATAAATCCTTACCTGTAAATTAACCTTTAAAAACTAAGGTCTTAAGCATTCTTCTCAAAAACGGTTGCTTCTAGCGACATTAATAAACTATACCTTTTTTAAGTAAACAAGGTAGGGGAATAAGAATTTTTATTCAGAAATTGGGTACCCCAAAGCACAAAAAAGTTGGAAAGTATTATTATTATTATTATTATTGTTATTATTGTTATTATTATTATTATTATAATTAGTTTGTTTGATTCCTGACCGTATTTTTAAACAATTGAGTGTGTGGTTTCCTGGGCATATCGGTCAATGATTATAAATAAACAAAAACTTATTTGAAGCGGACGTTTCGGTATATTATCATCTTCAGAGCTAAAATAATTACATATTTATACAAATAGAAAGGTGCGCGACCTTTGTTTATTTTATAAACATACATAAAAAAAGACATAGGTACCTTATTACTATACAGGATTTCTTAAGTAAAACTATATTATGATGTTGTTGTTGTTGTTAAGATGTTGTTATAATATAGTTTTACTTAAGAAATCCTGTACAGTAATAAGGTATGTCTCTTTTTATGTATGTTTATAAACTAAACAAAGGTCGCGCACCTTTCTATTTGTACAAATATGTAATTATTTTAGCTCTGAAGATGGTAATATACCGAAACGTCAGCTTCAAATAAGTTTTTTTTTATTTATAACCATTGACCGATATGCCCAGGAAACCACACACTCAATTATTATTATTATTACATATTACGAGATAAAGTGCACCTTGAACTTGCGCGTCTCCCATGCTTTACTATAGATAGGGGAAAGGTCGCTAAGAACTGTAGATTTTTATCTAATTGTTTTCTTTATTATTTATCATTTTCGAACTAGAAGCCAACGGCCCTTTTCCAATCCATGACAGGGGCATAGGGGGCAAAGGGTTTGGCACAAATTAGTATATTCGGATGTCTTCAAATAACAGAATCTATCTTTTTTCAAGAAAAGCCGCAGGATACACTGCTCCACAAGAGTTGGGGATATTTATAATTTTTGAATAAATACCCAGATAAGTTGGATTGTTTTTATATTAGCAGAAAATATATTTAATAACATACAAAAAATAAGACTTTTTTTCTTAACAAATGAATTTAACAAAATTATGGGTTTTAAAAAATATGGTGCAGAAATCTCATTGCTCGGCGATAATAATGCATCTCAAGAAAACAATTACCTAATAGGCGGTGACGCCTCCATGTGCGGCAATAACGGTTTGGCAACGTCTTGGCATGCTCGCTATAAGGTTGTTAAACACCCCATTTTGGGGTGTTCTGGGAAGTGTCCAAACTCATACTCTTCGACTATCTGAGAATCGAGCATACCGCGACTAATCAGTAAAAAGGACAGATATCCATTCTTCCTCCCAGTGATGTTAATCCGTTGCCCACTGTAATCTTTGCTGCATATGAATCCGGGTAAGTGGAATCCGCCTCAGCAGGCGCCGGCGCCGTGACCTCAAATTTGCCTTGTTTAATCTTCTTTTCATTTCAATTGAAACCTGGATACCCGTGGCATTTAAAAACTGGCGAGACAAACTCCGGCAATTTGACAACGGCTCTCTTCTGTCATTTAACGTTATGAACCGGTCTTGTACTGGAGTGGCTTTTCGTGGACCGCCAATTCTAGGTCTTTCTGATACTGAACCAGTCTCATTAAATCAAGCGTTAAGTCTACGTCTAGCCATTATTTTTACGATATCAAATTTCGAGAATCGCCGAATAAACACGAATTTATAATTTTGTTACTTGCTTTATTCCAAAAATAACAGATAAGGTTAGGTCAAGCAAAAAATGCTTGAGAAGGAATGGAAATATCAGCATATGAATAAAGGAATGTATTTGTCGAATAATGAATGAAAATAAATAAATTGAAACATTTTGGATTTTTCGCAATATCCCTAACTCATGTGGAGCAGTTTATATTGACAAACAAACATTGCAAAAAGCATACTTTTAAGTAAACCAACAACAACACAAAAACGAAAAAGTTCGTAAAAATCCAAGAGCTTGCACTTTTTCCATCAATAATTTGGGTTAAGCAGCTTGGCTTCTTGCCAAAGTATATTTTGTAAACAAACTGTAGAATAAACTGGTTAAGTTTTGCACTTGTCACATTTCTAATGCCGAGTAATGCCATTTCGCTGAACTTCGCTAAGCACTGCCTTGTAGTAAATTATGGAAGCTATTATTTACAGTGGCTCTGCTACATCGTTTTTAAATGGGAATTTTTGCGAATAAGTGCTTTTAAAGTACAGGTAATAAATTTATGTTACTGTTTTCTGGAATGCGAAGTAACACGGATTTTGTATTTTATTTCATTAGCCGATTTATAGGCCTAAGGTCCATTGTAATTTAATTTTAAGTTAGTCAGCATAAGGAGACTAATTAGTGCTTAAAAGACCATATATAATTATATTCCCAAAGGGGGGTTTAAAATGATGTTGCTATTAATCATGCCATTTATTTTAACGTTGCTAGGGTATCCTCACCTTGATTGAATAATCTTTATTCACCTAGTTTTAAAATAATAATAACTATTTCGTCCACAAACTGACATCTTTCTGTCGTGTTTTAACCCCACAAAAGTCATTATTCCAGTATTGTTAACCGTTGCTAAACAGTGAGACATATAACAGTACTAGAATATCTTATTCCCGGCCTAGGCCGGTAATAAAATATTCCCGTAGAGAATTTCGTTTATTCACACCATACATACATTCGTCGTTTTTAGGAATCAAGCAGAACACAAAAAGCGAAATTTGTACTGACATCGCTTATTATAACGAAACAACAATAACTAGTCAAGCAAACGCAAAGCTGAGCATAAGCGATCATTAGGTCATGTTAATAAATTTTTACTTAAAGTTCTTAATTTTATTTTAGCATTTATTCTATTTCATTTTCGATAGCAGAAACAATAGTATGTGCACCTCGTAGGAAAAACATATTCTCGGACGAGGATGCAAATTGGTGGACGAGGCGCATCTGAGTTCAGCAAGCGTCCGAGGCCGACTAGATACACAATATACTATTATGTAACAAGTTAGGAAATGCTTGACTTTGTTTAACGAGTGTAATGTTTGAGGGACGAGCGAATGTCCGGGACAATTAGCGTCCCGCAAGGCATTTTTGCGGGACGGGTGTAAAATACCTTTAAATCCGGGACAGTTAACAACCCTAGTACTGACGCTGATAAAAGCAATATTTCGAATTTTAAATACAACCCTATTCCGTGTGGTAATTCATTTTAAAGGTCTTCAAAAAAGAAACATTTTACCGCAAACTCGAGGTCCGTATCTTTCGATTTTAAATGGCAATCCTATAAAAATTAAAAACCGTAAAAAAATTAAGTAGGTACCTTTATTTCTCTTATTACCTTAAAAATTGTTCAAAATGACCACCATGAACGTCTTGGCAGTAATAAAGTCGATTTTGGAACTATGAAGAACCAAGAACCTGAACCTGCCGTTCTCGAAAATGTGAGCATGAGTTCCAAAATCGACTTCATGGTGGAAGTTGATGGTGGCCATTTGGACAACTTTTAAAGTAATAAGAGAAACAAAGGTCTTTTTATGATTTTTAATTTTTAAAGGTCTACCATTTAACCCTTAAATACCTGCTATTATAATAAACGTAAATCAAATTCCTTTAGGGACCAAATTAATTTTGACAGGTTTTAGTGGTAATGATCTAAGTAAGATGCGTATTTAATTTACTTGTCATCTTTATTATTATATTAAACAAAAAAAAAAAGAACGAAATGATAATTTCTAAAATGCCTTCAAAATAATTTATTGGTTATTACAATAAACTAAGTTGAAAAACGTAAATCGAAATGGATATGTATAAGTTAATTAGGCTGACAAGCAACTGGCACACAACACCTCCTTCGTTCCGATTGGTTGGATTTTTATCATTCCAGGATTCAAAATACCTACCTTGATTTGTATTAAGACATATAATATCCTTTACTTCTGCTGTCAGAAATAGGTTAAAAATTTTGCGCGAATACAGAATCCTCAGTATCAAAAAGGAATAAATGCTGACGTTTTGATAACGCTTCCGGAAATGTCGATACTTTTTGTAAATGACCCTAATATTCAACTTGGTCAATATTGTCAACTTGATCATAGTTTAAAGAATATATTATATTTCTGTAAACTTTGACTTGATCACCTACTCGGGGACGCTCACCCATGTTTCGACTTCTGATAATGTTAGATTTTATCATCTATCCACTATATATATTTTATAATACAAGTAAATTCTATAACAGAGTGTAACTTGTTTCCCTTGAGTCTATTTTCTATATTTGCATCCAGAGAAGTATAAGTTTATATTAATTTATATAGGTCGAAAAATAATGTTATTGTTTATCTTCAAATATCGAGAGACCTTAAAGTTGATAAACATTTTTCTGCTTTTTTGGTCTAAGAAATACGATTTCCCCGGGGGTTTGGTCATATATCAATATTTTCTTTTGATTTGGCTGTAATTTCAATCCTCAATAATAAATGTGAAATTTTCCGATTCAGAACGTTCGTATCGAGTCATTTCTTTTAAAATTTCGTGTAAAGAAACACAATACAATTTAATTTGTCTAGTCAAAGGAAATTAATTATGGAATGTGGATTGCTGCTTACATGTTTCAATAAATGTAAAAATATTAAGCGAGCATAGATAATACAATGATAACTAAATTTACACAAATATAGCAAATGATAAATCCCGTTTTTAAATGGAAATCAATATAGTGGTATCGAAAGTCTCTTTGTCCCTAAATGAAATTCTCTAAATAATTACCAAAATTCAAAAAATAATATTTTATCTTACATTGACTTATGTCTTCAAACGTTCATTTCGAAATTTAAAAGAATCTGTATCCAAGATGAACAAATAATAACCTTTTTTGTCCCTTAAAATCAGTTCAGTGCACGCCTTGATATCAAAACAGACGAGCTGTCACCAAATAATAAATTATTGATAAGCACCTAATTACAATATGACTATTTAAAAGATTTGCGTTTGCTTAGGATTTTTAAAATCTTTTTAAGTAATTATTTCTAAAATATTAAAGTTCCGAATTCACATAATGACAAATATTCGATGATAAAATAGTATTGTATGAATATTGAAAGGCATAATAGTTTAGTAATCACCATTTGTTAATTAATATGTTATTCTGGAAATAAATTTGATTATTCAGTACTAATCCCATTTGCATTAACATTAATAGACAATCGTATTGAAATAGTTTTGTGATAAAAATTTGGTGATAAATCTGTTGTTCCAAAAGCAAATTTGATGATTTATCAACTAATAAATACTATGAGTATCAGTTTCGTCTACTACCTGTTACCTAGTTGTTATTAGTATTAGTTTCAGTTATATAATTAATATATTATTAAACATAACACTGTCACTGAACCTGCAACGTCTATAAGGGTTATTAAATAAACAAATAAAAACAGAACGGTAATCGATTTAATCATACCCACCGTAAATAGGGGAAAACAAACCATATAATACCAGCAACATTACGAATACAAAAAGTTATGCATGAAGATGTTTTTGCAAGTTTCGAATTTTATATGAAAATTTCTAGAAGAGATTTTTTTTTAGTGGTCCGTGAAACGGAACACTTATGAAATCACTTTGGTGTCCATCCGTCTGTCACAGGCGATTTTCTCTGAAACTATCCGACGTAAAAATTTTAAATTTAGCACAGAGACAGAGTATGGTGGCCCAATATTATAGACGTGAAGTATAAAAAGTTTAATTCTGATTCTGGGGGTTAATTTCGGGGGTAAACTGTGACATGAAAATGGAATTTTCAAGGGCATCGTATAGGGTATCAAATAAAAGCTTATTAATTATTATATTATTATAAAATTGCTTTTCCTTCATGCACTTATTTTATTCGGAAAAAATGTACTTCGAGAATAGTATTATTATTAGTTTGGGTTAAATTTATAGGGACATCGGCTATTTGATTTTAATACTGACTGCTAATATACTTTTTACCATTATTAGTTTCGTCCCCTATATATAATGTCTGTTCACAAAAAGCGAAATTAGCTTCACAGCTACCGGAAAACAGCAGCCTAAAAGACCCTTTATCCATCTCAATCAAGTACAAATAAGTTCATTATATTCGTCTACGATGAAAATGGTGGAAAATAGAGTGGAAATAGGTAGAAAATGGAAAGTCATCTACCTTAATTTCAACGGACGAATTTCTTCTCCGACACACAAGCTTAATTTGAGCTCCGTATAGAAAGCTCTGTTTTTGTTCGTATAAAAGTTCGATTGACTCGGGGATAATGTCTGGCCAAGTACGCTGCCAACTTTTCACGAGTCTAGCTGCAGTTTTTAGGAGATGGTGCAAACAGCTTAAAGTGACTTTTTATTTGCTTTGTTTATCCTGGAAAGGATGTTAGGGTTCTTTTGTTTACAAGTAGTATGCTGTTCTTAGATTTATATTTATTGTGGCTGGGAAGAATATAAATAGCTAGCCACTATATTTAGTTGGAGTCATTAGAAGATAAGAAACTAGAAATATAAATTTATTAGTAAACACTTACAATTGCGGGGTAGGGGGGGGGGGGGGGGGTAGCACCAAAAAAATTTTAACCGCCCTTTACAAAGTGTTTTATTTTAGATCAACCATAAAAGTAAAATAAAGTCTAACAAAATGGAATTAAAACAAACAAACACGTAATAACAAAATGCATATTGTTCACGTAACAAGAACTTAAGCAAAAGATATAATATGTTAAAGAAGCGAAAACCGTGGAATTTTCGTTAATTACAGAGTTGCCAAGTCTGAGTTGCACGGCGATATAATTACATATTATTTTACATCTGCATCTAACAATGTTTTCGTACCGTTCTGGGTTTGCTTTTCGTGCCATTCTGGAGGGGGGGGGGAGGATAATTAGTCTCATCCCCTCCATTCAAAAATGAGTTTATTTAAAAAGCAATTTTTGAAAACGCAATTTTTTCTAAAAGTCGCTATTTTAGAAATACGGGTTTCAGGCATTAAATTCTGAACTGTCATTAGAGTTCAAATTACAATTTCCTAAACTACTGTTTAGAAAATGAGACAGAGCTTGACCACGTTTCATCAGACTTTTTCTGTCTTTTCACCAACGTCTTCTAAACCATTAAAATTTGAAACCTGTCTAACAACATTCAGGACCAAGACTCGAACAATTTAAAATATAACATTCTGGGCAAAGCTTCCAGAGTGGACCGTAATTACATTATTTTGAATATATTTACAGAAAAGCGTCTAAGACAAAAACTTTTCGAAAAGGCGTATTAGCGAGAAAAAAATCGTATAGCTTGATTTTAATATATTTCTCCATATTTCCATATTAAGTTTGGTAGTAATTTTTTGCTTCCTTATTTTCTTTTTGTAATTTTGTTTGCCTTTTTCATATTTCTTCACTTAGTTTTTGTTTTTAGTAGGTATAGATATTTTTTTGCAGAGAAACGACTAGCAATACCTTTATTAAATTTAATTGCCTATTTGCAGAACGGAAGTCTCCAAGCAAACAAAATTTTTAATGTACCTACATACATGTCTTTTATATCAATATGCATTTCAAGCTCAACACCAAATGACAACGCAAAAAGGAAATAGCATATAAATTATTTTACACATTCGAAACCACACATAAATTACATAAAACATTTATCTATGTATTTGTATTGTAACAACCTAGTTCGCCAAGATAGATATCATATCACACTGTCAACAAGCGCTCGATGTTCAATGAGCACAAATTAACGATACAATTTCGACGCTTTATTAACATACATACCTCCCGATTGCACCTCATCCGCATGCTATAATAGTCCAGATTTATGGCACATCTATTTTGACCATAATGCGATTGGTGACGTATGAATTGCGCTAGTGCTTTGGTTTAACTGTATTTGTCGAAGAATGACAGCTAGTTATATAAAGTTTAGACATGTTAACGTAAGCATTCAATGGCAGCATTGCAGTGGCAAGTAGGAAGTACCTATACCTAAACCTAAAATAAGTTTTAAGAGTTACGTATATATATATATATATATATATATATATATATATATATATATATATATATATATATATATATATATATATATATATATATTAGAAAATAATCGCATTCAACTCCAGCTGGGCAGACTTCGGAAAATACTTGTCATAATTGGTGCCATGGAGAACAATAGGCTTTCTGATTATAAAAGACTTGTTTTTAAATAGAATTACAATATATAATCAGTAATAGCCAGATTTTTCGGGACTGAATTTTAAACGGGATCCCGGGATCTCGGGATTTCGGGATGCCGGAATTGCAAGCCCTAGTTGAAATATTATGGTAAGTAAATAAGTATGAAATTGCAGTTTTTATGATGCTATAATAACTTTTTAATATGGTAACCAAATAAAATCCATATAAATTGTGAAAAAAATGAAACAAATATGTTTAGTGCAGTGTTATTACCTAAATATAAACGTTTTAACTTGACTAAAAACAATTCTCTAACAAGTGGTTTAGAAAATTTTGATTTGAACCTCAGTAAGAGTTTATCATTTAATTCCTAAAAATCGCATTTTTGAGAAAGTTTTCGAAAAAACTGCGTTTTAAAAATTTTTTATTTTCAACAAATGCTTTTTAAAAACACTTATTATCGAAAATCATTCGTAAATAATCCATTACGCATATCTAACTGTTACAACTTTGTGTTAGTTTACTCTACGGTGTATGTACAGGGTTTTCTCTTATATTTTGAACGGGGTCCACAGTCCTTATTTTTAGAGATATGGAAAAATGTTTAATACAAAAATTTTAGGGTTTTATCCAAATCATCAGAATTTTCTAAAAACATAAACAAATGATAATCAGAATGTCAAAAAATGGCTATCAACTTTAATTTTTTAAATAGAACACCCTGTATATTTTCAACCATTTAGAAAGACATCTTTTTTCTGATTTCAAAAATATATAGTTTGATTATGTTTCTTTAAGCAGTTTTTAAAATATTTAGATTTAAATATTTTAAAATGCCCAGTTTTAAGTCATAGCCGCTCAAGCATAGGTGGCTTTGGAATCACTTGTTCAGTGATCGCAAACGTATAGCTTTGAACATTTTTAAACATTTAAATCTAAATATATTTTAAAAACTGCTTAAAGAAACATAAACAAACTATATATTTTTGAAATCAGAAAAAAGATATCTTTCTAAATGGTTGAAAATATACAGGGTGTTCTATTTAAAAAATTAAAGTTGATAGCGATTTTTTAACATTCTGATTATTATTTGTTTATTTTTTTAGAAAATTCCGATGACTTAGATAAAATCCTAAAATTTTTGTATTAAACATTTTTCCATATCTCTAAAAGTAAGGACTGTAGACACCGTTCAAAATATAAGAGAAATCCCGTACAGGACAGGGCTTTCATTTCTAAACTAGCCATAACACATGATTTGAAGTAAATTCGGTTTGAACAAAAAACATGTAAATAAGTGTTCCGTTTTGCTAGTTTTAGGAACACTAAAAATCATGCAATTGTAGCAACTTTATATTTTCAAATGACACAGTTCGCGCGGTAAGTCGAATTAGCCAGTAAAACATGACTTGGTAACTTCTAACACGTAAAATCGTATAAATTAAATAAAATATTTCAGTGGGCAGTCATCCAGTAATTATTTTACATTCCGCTTGCCGTTATGCTGCTAGTTATGAATTACGACGTGAAATTTGCATTTGGGCGTAAATCAACTTAATCGCCAAGTTAAGACTCGCTACTTCACAGTTTGCTTTCCACTGTTTGGAGTGTCTGGAAAATAAAGTGGACTCTAATTTAACTGGGTTAACTGGACACTTTCTCGTAAACTAATTTTGTACGCCAAATAGTATGCTTTGATGGAGCTTTACCAGTCATTACTAAATTATCATAATTATTATGAAAAAAATTCATTTCCATTTTATTAAATAAGGTGATATTACTGTTTAAAAAATGGGAAAACGATTCTTGACTTGACTGTCTTTGAAATGCTTTAGGGCTAGAGGGTGAGTTCTTTAAAGTGTTACAAGACGAAATCTCGAAAACGGTTTACAATATTTTTATGAAATTTTGGTAAGTTAGTAGAGAGATGGGCGGACATATTGAAACATATTTTTGACATAACCCCCTCTCTATATTTTAAGGGGTGGAGAGTAACTTTGGAATTCTAATTAGGATTATGTACTTTTGTTCATAAAATGTGAATCCACGTAAAAAACTACGTATGTCTACAATATTTTTTATTCATTTGCTCTTTCGATTACGGAATTATGATTTATAGTTAGGAAATTATTTACCATTTAATTTCAACTTATTTATCATCTGTCATGATTGAAAAGGTGTTCGGAACAAAACTATTTGAAATTCCAACGTTACCCCCACCCCCCAAAATAGAGGGAGGGGGTAAACGTCAAAACATACCTAAATATGTCCCCCCATCTCCCCGTTAACTCGCCAAAATTTCATCAAAATAGGTTAAACCTTTTTCGAGATATCGCCTATATAAGTTATCTTCAGAGGATAGCCAATAGGAGAAACTTGTCGCATTAAATATTCTACCGATGTAGAAATTTTTTCTAGTCCTGGTGCATATGTTTGTTCGCATTGCGGGGGATTTTGTTTGCTTTGGTGAGTTTTCTACTTGGTTCATGCGTATTGTGATTTTTTTTTTAATTTATTTGTGGCAAATGTTTGCGTGTCACTCTAGAGAGCCAGGCGTGCCACTATGTGGAACGCGTGCCGCGACTTGGCCACCCCTGCTGTAGACTATTATTTCCATAGGATGCTGGTTCATTTCATTGTTTTGCGCAATCTCTGTCGGTTACTTCTTGTAGACATTCAAAGACATCAGTTTTCGTTAGACACTATGTACATTTATTTACATTTATTTACACTTATTATATTTACATGTCCATAACACTTTCCGTTCTCTTCAGACACCCACGGTACGTTAGTACTTAGGCTTGAAGTCTACGTGGGATGTCTTAGATAAAAAAAAACTTTGGTTACGAGATGTTATTTCGTTTAATGGCTCTTGGCATAGAGTTCCTTGAGCACTGGAGGCTCGAAAGAGGTTTGAAGTGTTACGTTCTTCCGACTCTGATGACCTGCAAAAGTAATGAGATAAGGGGGTACTACGACCCGAAAGAACAGGTCCATGCCTGGTTAGAAATGAGGGGTTCCGGGATACTGATGTCCCGAAAGAGTTTAATAGGACTTTACCTCGTTATTACTCGCTTTTGGCACTGACGGCCAGAAGAAGTACTGAGATGAGGGGGTGCTGTGACCCGAATGGCACTTGGGCATGAGTTCTTTCAGCTCTGAAGGCTCGAAAGAGAAACAGGACTTTGCCTAGCGAAATGAGGGGTTCTGTGGACGAGAACAGGACTTTGCCTATTGTAATGAGGAGTTCCGGGAGACTGATGACCTGAGAGAGTTTAACATGACTTTGGTTGTTAGAAATGGGGGCTCTGTGACCCGAGAACTTTACTTTGCCTGGAGAATTGGGGGGTTCTGTGACTCAAGAGAGGACTTTTTCCCGCACTCATTACTTTTTTAACTACACCAACTTTTGACCATGTCAGGTCAGACACTTAACCGACTTTCGTCGAGTAGCTTGACGCGACCCGACCACGACTCTTCACCCCTCAGATACTTAGTTAACTTACTGCCGCTCCAACAACAATTCGAAGATGAAATGAAATATTGCCACCTCTTGAGGAACCCGCCTAACAGGGTTGACCAATTAGGGTTAATTTGGCGATGACGCAAAATTTGTATGCCAATTATGTTTAAGCAGATATTTTATTCGTTAGAAAGATGAAAGGGACGGAGCGTTGATACCTTGGTACGACGACGAGGAAACAGGGGTAGGATATCTGTAGCCAAATTTGGATCTTTTTATGCATTTGGAGAATTATATTTTCAGAACGCTAAAGCAATAAACGTGAGATTTTCTAATGGAACTGGGCTTTTGAAGTTTTGCCGACAAAGGTGCCGGTTTGGAATAGAAATAGGTTGAGAGAAAGATTTTCTTTTGACATTTATTCCGAAATGTGCTTGGTCGTAGCCGACTACTGCGTATTTAAATGCAAGTTAAATAAACAATAGATGCAAACTTGAATTTTATTATTTGCAAGGGATTTTAAACATGCTTGGTTGTTAATATTTATTAGGAAATAAATATGGCAAAATAGATATTAAAGGAACTGTTGGGTGTCTCCAACAGTGTTAATATTGTGAACAACAGTAAGTAGCACCAGTGTTTATCTATTTATTTAATAAATTTTATATTTATGTTGTTTTTAATGTTTGAGTTTTTATGCCTGATGTGAGAAGTGTACGAAATGGTTTTGACCTTAGTGCATGAAATATTTCGGGCACTACAAAACAAAAATGATAAATCAAACCCGAGCAAAGTGCTGTCAAAAAATGTCGAACTTCGTACATTGATATTAATGAAAAAATGTCGACTTTTTGACAGTTATAGAAAAATATAATTCTTTTAACATATTCACCCTGAAACTCTGCTCTTGTAAATGTAAACTGTAAAAATACATTTATCTAGTTCACGTATGTATAGAAAAAAAAAACAGAATGTCTATTTTACGGTAGGTACATATGTATATCTGATTTAGAACTAGGTCAATCCTAATGCATATGCAACTAGTTTTCGCATCCACAGTTAAGTAAACCATTTTAAAGGGACTGTAATTATTATTCTACACATACCAGCGGCAATTTTACCTACTACTACTAGTTATGAATACGGCATGTAGAATATATGCATTAAGACGTAAATCATCATAAGCGACTAGAGACTCGGTATATCACAGTTTGCCTTCCACTGCTTAGGTGGTCTGCAAAATAGAGTGGGCCCTAACTTAACTCGCTTATAGGGCTCAATAAAATTGCCGTACTATTCATATACTTATTATTCTACTTTAAGAAGAAAAACTACCTTTAATACTATTTTATAAAATTTCTGCTGAAGTATTACCAACTTAGAATTAAGTTTAAGCGAAAATCAGAATTATAAGAAGAGCGTATGTCAAAAATTACTAAAATCAAGATTTCTCCACCTAGAAGACAGTAGATCAGTAACTGGCTAAAATAGTAGGAAAGCAGGAAATGGGAAGTTATAGTAGGCAGGTCGAGAAAGCATAATTTTAACAGCATAAACAGCAAAATTATGAAAACCCGTAATGTTGAATGCAAGAGACATAAAATTTAGGGCAATAATTATCTTAATATATTTTAGTTTTAGAACATGAATTGATTTATGTCGCAAATTTTAGAAAAGAATATAATTAACCTTATAAACACACAAATTAATATTCTTAAAAAGGATGGGTTCGAATGGGTACACCAAGGTACATCTGAAATTCTGTGCGCATGTCTAGCACGGTCGGTTTGCACAAGGAACGCATTTTGGTCTACTGCGCAGATGTCAAAAAACGACAAATGAAGAAGTCGAAAAAGTTGGAAAAATTTTAGAAAAAAAGTGCCCCACAAAAACAAAAAAATAATGGTCAGAGAGGAACTATATGAGAATATGGAATATGCCACTCTATTTTTTTACTTGTTCTCATTTTAATTACTTTTAAATCACTATTTACAACGCAACTGCTTTGACTAGCGCCTATAGCTTGTCTGTACTGCGTAATACACACAGAAAAAAGCGATTCCTTCTTATAAGGCATGGTAGGTAGTGTGCATGCAATAAAAAAAATAATTCATAACGACCAAGTTCAAAGAATTCTGTAATGTTATTTGAACGGAAATTAAGCATTTATTGGCATTCCATGTCAACTGTTCTTTTTACCTCTCTAAATTCCGACCTTTGTTTTCTTTAATCGCAAAATCTTTCTTATGTACCTAGGGCTGTGACAACTACCTAGGTAGGTATACAGGTATTTATATTACGACTGTTCAATGGAATATTGCAATTTCCAAGTCTTAATTCATTACACAACACAAAACAAAAAAAATTAATAATTATTGTCACTATAATATATTGTGTCGAGGATGCACGCCCATGCCTGTCGAACTTATATTTCAGTGGAAAATTTTAAATTCCTAGCTCTAAATGACTTCGTTAAACGATTTCTGCAATAAAAAATACATGCATATCCCTTATTGGACATTTAACTTGTTCTTCAAAAAAATTTATGTACGTCCAACACAGGAAGATTTTTAAGAAATAATATTTAGAACTACCCAACAATATGAAATAATCACTTTCGTAAAAACAAGTAATACAACAATGACTTTTTTTGCAAACAGATATCTGTGGAGAGTTTTGTTATTCGGTTTTTACCTGTTTGTGTATTTGTAAATATCTATGGTCGGTTTCACAAAACAATTTAATCAACTGGACTGTTGTAATGTGACAGCGCACATGTTAATGTTATTGACAGAGGTGACTGTAAATATCACTTAAATTTATTACTTGATTGAATGAAGGGACAAACCGATAATATAATTAAAGAAAAATATAATAAATTAGGAGAAATTCTAATGTTAATGAATATTTCAGAAAGCTGACATTTAAGCGTGGTCAAATACTACCGAGAAGTGCACTATCAGCGTTCCTGTCCAATATCGGTTTTCCTAAAATCGCATCAATTGATTTCATGGAGCCTAAACAATTACGCCAATGAACTAGAAAATGCTTGATAAGCATTATACTATTAATGGTCAGTTAAAGGAGCATTACTAGCGCCGTGCTGTTAGTCTGTTTTATAATACTCAGACACTAAATGAAATAAATTGTGGGGTTTAAGATGTTAACATATTTGTTGGCCTCTACCTAGCTTTAATATAAAGCCCAATAATAATTACTGAAATATAATAACGGTTCAAACGGATTTGTTATCGAATCAATTTGAGGATGATTGCCTGACGTTAGTCGGCAAATTTTGAGAACCTGAATATCGATTTCTTTACATATTTATCGAAAATGATTCAGTAGCTGAAAATAAATCCAATTATTTGAATAAAAACGAACCAAACTTATAATAAAGTACACGCTTATCCAAAGATATAGGATAAGTCTATAGAAATCGACCCACCTTACACTTCTGAGATCGAATGCGTTTTTTCTAGAAATCAGTCACCAGTTTAAATAAAAAAAATACATTGTTTAAAGAACTATTTAATGCCATTTAAAATGAGCCTAAATCAATCAAGAGTGCCCTTTTTTATTTAAACTTATTGATTTTTGAATGGGCAGATTAATCACAAAAACACTTCAAGTTACTTAAACACTGTTTTATTGCGTCCTCTTCAAATAATCTTACAGGAATAATTATTAAAAAGAAAAGATTCAGCGCGACAGCGCCTTACGTACAAAACTGCTTAACTTGCATTCTCGTTTCGAAGAAAATAAAATCTCAAGGATTTATAAACTGTTGACTTTTGTAATCAAAACAGTAATAGATTTATTTTTTGTTATCAGGGTCGGAAACTCAACACTCCCCCTCAAAAAATAATTCATTCTTTAACCTAACCAACTTTTACATAACTAATTTAAATCTTACTTATAGAGGACAAAACAGTATTTATACTATTGGGGAAGATTTACAATTATGGTCCAACATTTGTTGCAAAGAATCAGGAAAAACCCCATATGAAAAACCTGATCAGACCAAGTTTCCTAAGCTAGTCTTATTATTTATCTTATTGACTTCTTCTTCCATTCCAAGCTTGAATCGAAGTTCTTGGAACTTCGGAGCGGGAACCTGCTTGGTGAAGATATCAGCCAATTGGTTACCTGTAGATACATACCTTAATTCAATTGATTTATTTGCAATTTGTTCCCTGGTAAAATGGTACTTAATATCAATATGTTTTGATCGTTTGTGGTCTACAGGATTGTTGGCTATCGATATACAACCATTGTTTTCTTCATATATTATTATTGGTTTTATTATTTTTAAATTAATATTTATTAATATAGACTTTAACCATAATGCCTCCTTTACTCCTTCAAAAAGAGCCATATATTCGGCTTCAGTTGAAGAAGTGGCAACGGAATTTTGTCTTTTGGTATTCTAAGAAATTAGACAACAATCAAACATTTTGAATAAATATCCTGTAGTACTTTTTCGATTCAATTCATTACTGCCCCAATCGGCATCTACGCAACTAATAATTAATATATTATTATAATTTAAATTGCGTTTATAAATTCATTTGAGATTAATTGTGCCTTTTATATATCGTAAAACTCTTTTAAGACATTGCCATAACTCTTTGTTGTTCTTAGTTTGGTAACGACTTAATAAATTGACAGCGGTACATAAATCGGGACGAGTACAAAGAGTAGCATAAAGTAAAGAACCGATTAAATTACGACATGGGGCCTCGTAATATTCATGTGAATTTAGTTCTTTATAATTTAATTTTAGCTGAAGTGGTATATTTACAGGATTACATTCACTCATATTAAATTTATTTAGAACTGTTTGTAAATAACCACTTTGGTCTAAAGATATATTGTTTTCATTTCTTTGAATTCTGATTCCTAAAAAATATTTTATATCTTTTAAATCTATCATTTGAAACTGTTTCATTAAATAGTTTTTAAAGCTTGACATTGTATCCATGTTACCAGTTACAATAATTAAATCATCGACGTACAAAATTAAATATATATTTTCAGTAATGTGACCTTTATCTAGAAAATATAAACATCGGTCGCCGGCTGTGCTTTTAAAACTATGTTGTTTTAACACTTCGTCAAAACGCTGAAACCAGCAGTTTGTCGACTGTTTTAGACCATACAGGGATTTATTGAGTTTACAAACAACATTTTTATTGTTATCAATTTTTATACCTTCCGGTACGGACATGTATATCTCTTCTTTTAAAATGTCATTTAAGAAGGCGGTTTTTACATCCATTTGATGGATTAATAAATTGAACATGGTTGGCTAAGGCTAAAATTATTCGTAAGGTGGTTATGCGCGCTACTGGGGCAAAAGTTTCGTCATAATCAATTAAATATTGCTGAGTGAAACCTTTTGCGACTAATCGCGCTTTATATTTTGTTGGGTTTCCAAATTCGTCATTTTTAATATTAAATACCCATTTACAGTTTACAATATTTTTATTTATGGGTTTAGGTACTAGAGACCATGTATTATTTTGTACTAGAGAATTAATTTCATTGTTAATTGCCTCATCCCATTTAGCCTTATCATCCCGTTCAATTATTTCTTGATAACATAAGGGAATTTTTAAAAGTGCCTGTTTAGCGCATGTTAGAATTTCGATATCATTTTCATTGTATGATATTTTAGGGCGATTTTTATTTCTTTCGCTACGTCTGAGTTCAGTTAAAACTGGAGTCTCAGATTGAATATTATTGTTGTTTCTGAGTTCAGATGGACCTGGAGTCTCAGATTGATTTTTGGTGTTTTTACTTCTGAGTTCAGTTAAAACTGGAGTCTCAGATTTATTTTCGGTATTTTTACTTCTGAGTTCAGGTAAAACTGGAGTCTCAGATTCAAATCTAGCATTTTTGCTTCTGAGTTCAGTCGAAACTGGAGTCTCAGATTTTTGTTTTAACTGATATTTCTATTATCGATTTCAAGGTTTATTATTTTTACCTATTTCAAGTATCGATTTATTATCAGTTTTAACACCTTTAGAATTGTCAGGTTCAACATTATCGCCAATATCTAATTTATGTCTAGAAATTTTAAAATTAATTTCGTCAAATATTACGTCACGGGCTATTACAAATTTATTTGTTTCAGCGTTAAATATTTTATAGCCATTTGGTTTGTACCCAATCATTATTACTTTGACAGACTTTTGTTCAAATTTATCTTTTCGGTTTTTGTTAAGAATATATACGGTGCAGCCAAAAATTTTTAGGTGATCTAGTTTTGGTTTTGTGTTATGCCACATTTCAAAAGGTGTCTTGTTTTGGGAAAGTGCATTTGTTCGAGATAAATTTAAAAGATATGTAGCTGTTAAAATAGCCTCACCCCAAAAACATTTATTTAAGTCTGCACCGTGTATCATTGCTCTTGCTTTCTCTATAAGAGTTTTGTTCATTCTTTCTGCTACCGAATTTTGTTGTGGAGTGTATGACACAGTTAAATGATATGTAATTCCCCTTTCGGAACAAAAAGATATTCTCGACCATTGTCGCAATATAAATTGGCAACTTTTAAATTAAAAAGAACTTCACTTTTTGTGACATAATCTTTGAAAAATTTAAACGTTTCAGATTTATTCACTAATAGATATGAAATAGTATAATGCGTGAATTCATCAATAAAAGTTATAAAATAGTTTTCAGTATTTATTGTCGAAGGAGTGATTGGTCCACAAATATCAGAATGTATTATGTACAATGGTCTTTGAACATGAGATTTTTCTTTCTTTTTGGAAAAAGGTAAACACGCTTGCTTTCCATAAATACAAGCTTCACATAATTCATTTGTTGTATTTACATTATTTAATTGGCTATGATTCTGTACCATTTCTTTATTTTTAATTTCTAAAAATTTAGTTTTTCCGATATGACCTAATCGTTCATGCCAAAGTTTAAAATTTTCAGTAGCAGAATGAATGGAAGTATTTATTTGGCGATTTTCAGAGTTATTTATGTTTCTAAGTAATTCAAAGTCTATTTTTACTAAATTGTTTTGACACTTACCCTTTATCACCATCTTACCATTTTTCTCTATTAATACTTCACCATTTTCTTTGAAAAGAACTGACATACCGGCCTCCTGGATTCGCCGCACAGATAGAAGATTGTAAGGTACATCAGGGGCATAAAGTACGTTCTCCAAAATCCCTTGGACTCCATGGTTGGTAATAACTTCAATATTTCCTTTTACAGATGCTATTATGAAGGTGTTGTTCTTCGCAACTGAAATCTTGATAGGCGTCTCCATCTCCTCCATTGATGAATAATAAGATTTTTTATTAACAATGTGATCAGTAGCTCCCGAATCCAATACAAAACAAACTTCTGGTTGGGTGTTTGACTTTTCATTTTGGTGATCCCTACTGCTGACCATGAAGGCTAAACTATTTTCATGCTGTTCAGTTTGGATTGTTTGCAGAGTTCTTTGATTATTTTGAGCCTTTTTGTAAAAATAACAATCTCTTCTGAAATGATTAGATCTACCACAAAAATCACATTTTTTGTGAGAATGACGTTGATTTCTATTTTTATTATAATGCTTGTTTGGTTTAAAATATTTTTTTCTTTGAAAATGTCTTGAGTTATTCGTGAAATTATTTCTATTTTGTTTTTCTGATTGTTTTAAAGATGTTTTCTCTGGATAGGTTTCCGATTGGAGTATTTGTGAAGTGGTGTCATTTGCCTTCTCTTTTAGTTTAGGTTCATGATCAAGAAGGCGATTTTTTACAAATGCCAGAGTGAGGTTATCTTCAGATAATGTCTGAATGGCAGTTACTATCCCATCATATGATTTTGGTAAAGTCAATAATAGATGTGCAATTTTACCTGTTTCCGTTAATGAAGCACCAGCGGCTACTAGTTCGATTATCATTTCTTCAAATTTTATAAAGTGCTCAGTTAGTGAAGTTTCACCAAGTTTAAAGCTTAAAAGTTTCTTTTGAACTGAAAGTTGTGTTGCCAAACTTTTCCGTTCAAAAATTTCATCAAACTTTTTAAAAACATCTCTAGCAGTGTCTTGTTCTGTAATCATTCCTATCATTGAATCAGTTATATATTCTATAATGCAACCTTTTGCAAACATTTCGATTTTTCTCCAATTGTCCGTTAGCTCAACAGGGGGTTCCTCGTTCAATACTTGAAGAGCTCCTTCTTCTGCGATTAGGGCTTTGATCCTAAATTTCCAAATGGAATAATGCTCTCCATTAAATTGCCTGATGGCTCGTTTCACTTGTCTCCCGGTGTTCATTGTTTTTCTTTTGTTGATTTCAAAGTATATTTATTTTCACAATTATCAATTGCGATATAAGACACTTCACTTTTTCACTTAAAACCACAGCGTTGACCTGGGTCCATAACCTATTGATTTTTGAATGGGCAGATTAATCACAAAAACACTTCAAGTTACTTAAACACTGTTTTATTGCGTCCTCTTCAAATAATCTTACAGGAATAATTATTAAAAAGAAAAGATTCAGCGCGACAGCGCCTTACGTACAAAACTGCTTAACTTGCATTCTCGTTTCGAAGAAAATAAAATCTCAAGGATTTATAAACAGTTGACTTTTGTAGTCAAAACAGTAATAGATTTATTTTTTGTTATCAGGGTCGGAAACTCAACAAAACTGATTACTGTTTGGTGTGTTTCAGTAGTTTCAAAGAAAATCGCCTGTGACAGATGGACGGACACCGAAGTGATTCCATGTGTTCCGTTTTGCTAATTTCAGCAAGGAACCCTAAAAAAATTAAGAAAAAGAAGAAGAGGGGAGAAGGAATAAAAGAAGGTAAAGAAAAAGAATAAGAGAAAAAAGAAGAGCATAGTTAAATTTTGTACACAAAATTTCACCGTTCAACTAATCAGACATAATTATTGTTCCGAAGCAGCTCAATTAGGTATATTCTGATATTTTCTGATA
This sequence comes from Philopedon plagiatum, assembly GCA_963971165.1. Lineage (NCBI taxonomy): Eukaryota > Metazoa > Arthropoda > Insecta > Coleoptera > Curculionidae > Philopedon > Philopedon plagiatum. The sequence continues at coordinate 19,018,891 of OZ020190.1, read as the reverse complement.
TATTCCCTACTGTCCACTAAAATTCCGTAATGCAGGCGAGAAATGTGTTCTCAGCGATATTTATTATACAGCTTTGGTTTCCCTGAAATTACAAATGATTTCATCTGGTCTGAATAATGTGAGCATTACGTCAGTGAATTAGAAGTGCTTGATAAGCGATACGCACTGAAATATTCGGCAAAATAACATCATCAGCTCGGTTGCCTCTTCACTTTATTACATCCATTTATTAAGTAAACTCACCTCTAAGCGAGAGCAATAGGGGGAAATGACTCGAACTGTTTTGATCGATATTGCCCTATAATAAAATGATTTTTTTTCCAAATGATTATTTTTATAATTTGTTGGACACAAGTTTCTTTTATTGCCAATACACAAAGAATTTAAAACCGAGTCATTTGATACTGTGAAATTTGTTTAGTCTAGAAATTACAAGCGCTGAGATAAAAATTTAAGTGTGGAAGTAAAATGAAAAAAACGAAAGTTGAAAGACGACGGCGACGTCGATGACCGAAAGTTGGTTGGTGGTTCTCATGCTTTAAGAGTGGCAGTCAGCAAACATCTCTATTATTTCTTTTTAACGGGGAACTAGCTTTTTCCCGCGACTTCGTCCGCGGTATAACAATGCTACTCCATTACAAACTTTGAACCCCCATTTCACCCTCTTAGGGGCTTATTTATTAAAAACTGTAAAACACGTGTTTAAACATTTATTTTTAGAGAACTTCTATGAAGTTTCGATTTAATAGGACTATCTAATATTTTTTTCTTCATACAAAGTTTGATGCCCTGTGTCACCCCTCAGGGGTTGAATGTTGAAAACCCCTTCTTTGAAGCATGCCTACGGTATTAAGGAACCTCTGTGCAAAATTTCAAGTTTCTAGACCCAGCGGTGTGGGCTGTGCATTGATACGTCAGTTAACTAGTCAGTCAGTTTCTCCTTTTATATATAGAGATTACTTCGCTACTATTTTTACATTACAATTAAATAAGCAAGTTAACTGTGATGGAAGGTGGTAGAGGAATTTTTTCTTGGCTGAGGTGATATCACCCCACACATTCCCTTAAATGGCTGTTGAGATCCCTGCGAATATTTCTAGCTCTGGATGTCTGAGTCGGACTTCCTCGGTACACCCACGGTAGATGGTATACTTAGGCACTGGTCTTCATGGGCTGTCGGAAGAAAAGAAAAAGATGTCATTCTTCGGCGCTGAGTTAACTAGAGAAGTTTATGAACAACGAATCGACACACCGCATCACTTAAATTATGACACAAAATGTAGGTTCTGTTATGATACTATTTTTATGTATTTATTAAAAAGGCATAAGACTTAAGACACTTATTTACTGCTACATATCCATATACAACGTGGGCAAAAAGAATGGAACACTCCAAAAATTTTCATAACTATGAATAATTTAGAAAAACGCTCGAACCCGTCAATGTTATTTTTATTTTTTACAAATTTTAACAATTTTTAGCATTATACAGGGTTGCTCAAAAAATCAGGACAGACGTCAACTCTAGTTTTTTAAATGGAATACCCCAATTTTTAGTCGATATTTGTACCCTATGTAACATAGGGTATACTGTGATCTTCAAGTGTTTTCGTAATAACATAATCTAAACTTTATTACTTGACAAAATTTAAATGATCTGCCTATTAGCCTATTACGGAAAATCAAAAATATAAAAATCTAATTATAGGAAAGAGTATGGATTTTTTCCCAAAAAATTCCGTGTCATTAACAATTTTTCCATCGATACTCTTACAACTTTTCATTTAGTCAGTCTCAAAATGTAAACCGAATGTCCACATTTCCCAATTTCCCATTATACAGGGTATGAAATAAAGTAATGCAATCAATCAACAAATGTGTTAGGAATGTTGATAACACATTTTTTCTTCTTGCGCAAAACTTCGGGAATAAACGATAATGCTCGTTCGCATAGAGCGAGTATTGTTTAAGAAATCTTGAGAGAGAATAACATTGATCCAATGGATGGCTTGCGAGATCTCTCGATAATAATGTTATAGAACATGTGTGGAGTAGAACGAAAGTAAGTTTGAATCAGTGGCGCACCGGGGGATGGGCTGCCGGGCTGTAGCAACCCCCCCCCCCCCCCCGAGCATATGACAAAAACATATTTCACTAAATATTCCATAACTTAACTAAGAAAATATTTTTAACAGTAATTTTCATGATATTAATAATATGTTTTATTTTAATCAAAACTTTTTCATTTTTCTAAAACTAATAATTATTATTTTCGAACAGAGAGACTGTCGTTCGCGAAAGCATACGGTGTTCTGCTTCTAAGTGCCTAACCCGAAAGGCCGTCACACACGGTTTTGCATAATGCATAATTGCATAAGATGTTTCGCATCGAGTTTTATTTCTAAAAAATGATTGATTAAGTTTTAAACGCGTCCTTTAACTATAACTATAACTTCGTCAAATATACGTTTTCTAGTGCAAATACAAGAACTTAAACTTTTCAAATTTTTGAACTACTTTCTGCTCCGCGCTAGATAATGTCCAGATATGCAAAACGGCTTCCTGAAACGAAATGTAAACAAAGCGGCCTTTCAGGATCTGAGATGCTCATCAAAATCCGTCAATTCGTTTTCAAACTACAGCAATTTAAAACTGATGATGAACCTTTGCTTTTACGGTTTTTTTTTTGACGAGTAGTTTTGTTGGCGCTGGCCATTACATCTTACTCATCCAAAACTCACTGATCGATATAAGGCTGCTTTGCCTGGTTAAAACGTGGTTGGTTCCTTTGTCGCCCTGGGCGCAAGCCTGCCTGATGAATAATCAAGGTGCAGAAATCGCGCAGCAGGAGGGCACTTGGACCAAAATCAAAAATACTCCTTTTTCTCCAGTTTTCTGGCGGTCTTGTATTGCATTAGCGAAGTAATTAAAATACAGTTTACACAAATAGTTTTTGATTTATTTCCACGTGTGCGTATTAATAATAAATTTTATTGGCATAATAAAAGGTAATTTGTTTTACATTTATTACTGTTCACTATAATGTACTTACCTGATAAAACTCTTGATAACATGTACATTATTTAACTTAAAAATTAACATAATATTTTTAGTTAAACAAACAGTAACTAGAAACTAAAATATTTCTTATCGCAGTCATAAACTGCCCCAGATGATAAAATGTATCGATAAACTTTTAATAGTCTTTAGTTGAATAGCAGTCAATTCCCCCACAAGTAATAATTTCAGTTGGTAAAAATTGGCAATCATTTAATACCAAAAACTAACTGTATAAGTACGGATTAGTAAAATATAACCATAAGACGTTTGTTTCGTAGTTTTTAGAAATTAATTTCCTTTGTTGCACAGTGGGGCCAAATTTAGAGCGACAGTGGCAACGCAGCTTTCTTTTCCTAGTTCTGTTTATTCATGGATTAAATCGCTGTAGAGACGTTGCCTAGCAGTGGAAATAAGTATTGTGGCAAAATGTTCAGTGTTATTTCTTTTAAATGATTTTATCCATCCAACTTTTGTATGGTGCGTGTATGGAAGATTGAACTTTTTCTATTCGGAAATGTCTTTTGACAGGTTTGCTCAGTTGAATACGGACTGTTCAAAAAGCCATAGAGACAGCGCGCGAGACCAGATGTTTAGCACTCCCTCACTTCTCTCCTCTTTCTTTGTCTTATACACTCGCAATGCATAGATGATTGACGTATGAATGGTGATGGAATGATTTGATCTCTCCCTGCTGATTACTTTTATGATTATTTTTATTTATTATTTTTTCTAAACAAATTTTACATCATTTGGTCGACCATTCTTAAATTTTAAGAGAAAAAATGTGTTAGTAGAAAGTTATAGTCAATTGATTTGGTTTTCAAAATTATATTTTAGGTTTGAAAAAATCAAATGACAACTTTCTACTAACACATTTCTTTGTCTTAAAATTTAAGAATTGTCGACAAAATAATGTAAGATTTGTTTAGAAAAAATAATAAATCAAATGCCTAAGCGTGTTCATTTTTTCCCAGGTGGGTCAATTCAAAAATTCAACTTTTTGTCGCAACTTACAAAATATTTTTTTTCTTTACCAAAACATTCCTGCTAGGCGCACTACTAAAAAACTGAACTTGACATGGGTTCCATAAGTAGCAACAGATATATACAACTTTTAAAATTTCACGGGCCGCGCCTGCTTTTACATAGTTGTATTGGCTCCTGGGACGAAAATCTCCACTGTCAGTGCACAGTAAAATCATCAATATAATTAGATTTTAAAATCATCCTAGCTTTATGGCATTCAGCTATGGCGAAGGAAAGCCACATTAAACGCATCCAAAATAAAGTCCTACGGAACATAGCTAATGCACCGTGGTGCAAACATAATACTGACTTACATCACGATCTTGGTATCCTGTATGTCGCCAGTGAAATTAAAAGAATAGCCATCATGTCATCAAGCACGAGTCTCGACTCCATCAACCATCTTGCTTCTTAGAACCAGGACCTAGTTAGAAGGCTGAAGAGGACCAAGCCCTTTGAACTTGTATAGACCTTAAAAAAAGCAGAATACAAGTGTGTGAATGATTAGTGCCATGGCCATGAGTCACAACAGATAAACCTCTAAGACTCCATTGGGTGAACTTTAGTATACCTATAACGGTTTTAGTTTTTAAGAATTTAGAGATAAATAATTAATGGTTAGTCTAATAGGCCAGTTTTAATAGCGGTAAACACCGCAAGAGTTAATAAATAAAATGTCTTTTATATACATCTACACTTGAGAGTCACGAATTTTTAAACAAATAAGCGTTAAAAAAACAATAGAGTACTTATGGGCGCTGAGTACCGCTATTTATTTTAGCCAATATCAAAAACTAGACAAACACTACAAAAACAATGGATCCGCCAAAATTAATATACCGATTGTAATCTTATTAACATAACAGAACATATACTTACATTTATTTATTCCGCCAAACCATTCCTTACAGTCGCAGAGAGAAAGGTGTATAAAATAGATAGGTACTAATTATTGCCAAAATGGGAAAATTTAACAGGCATGTTTTCATGGAATAAGGTCTCGCCATAAAGATCCGCTGTTTCTAACACTGACATTTGGCAACTTCGCATGACGTTGCACCCGATGTACGCCGCACGAATGATGATAGTAACACTTGTCATCCCCACCCACCTTGTTTTCCCATTGCTGTAGTTTTCTTAGATGTTGGCGTGTGGCGATAGAATAATTTATGAATGGATAATTTTATCTGTTTTTCGCTACGCAATCTAAACCTAGAACATTATTAAAAATTATTTTAAAAACGAACGAATGATGATAGTAACACTTGTCATCCCCACCCACCTTGTTTTCCCATTGCTGTAGTTTTCTTAGATGTTGGCGTGTGGCGATAGAATAATTTATGAATGGATAATTTTATCTGTTTTTCGCTATGCAATCTAAACCTAGAACATTATTAAAAATTATTTTAAAAACGAGGGTTTATTCAATAACAATTAGGATAATTTACTACTGTAAACCAATAAATTAAAAATAATAATATAAAACTTCATAACATAAATCAAAAATTCCCGATAAGTCGCTACTGAAATGAAAATCTCGAGAAATTTTAGTGACCTGCTTGTTTCGCTGTTGTATGTAGCTCCCCGTGTTTGCTCGCTTGTGTTTTGTCTTTGTGTTTGTGAATCAGTGTTATCCTGTGTTAATTTTGTTTCCTTTTTCCTAACATTGTTTGTGTTGTTTGTGTTATAGCGTTATACCAAAGTTGTCGGTATTTGTAGCTTTTGTCCTGTTATTTTTGTGTCTGTGATTGTTTATTTTCGTTATTTGTCTTATGGATGCATTTTTAAGGTAATTGTATTGCATGTGTTGTGCTTTACGTGGTGCAACTAATTCCTAAATAAAGCAAACGTTCCATTAAAACTTATTTTATGCTGTTTTGACGTTGGTTTATATGTGTTTTATATCTGGTTATATTTATTTACATTTATTTGTTGTGTGAAACCAGAGTCTCCTAGAAAAAACTCAATACGATTCAATAAACAAAACGTGCATAACCTACAATCCTACCTAACCTACAATCATAACACGTTTTACTCCAAATAAATATATGCCTGTTATAATGGCATTACTCTTAAATTTTATTTGTGATAAGTGATGACACAATATCGTCACAGATGATATCGTTGTGTAAAAAGACAACATTCCTGTTTTATCCTGTAACTTTTTTCTATCTTAGATTTTTTCCATATCTTGTACTGTTTGGATATGGATCGTGAAAAAAAAAAATTTAAATATTTTTATTTCTCTTATTAGGTACTTTAAAAGTTGTTCAAAATGACCACTATGAACTTCTTGGCAGTAATAAAGTCGATTTTGGAACTCTGCCAGGAAGTAGCACCTGCCATTCTCGAAAAGGTGAGAAGTAAGTTCCAAAATCGACTTTATTACTGCCAAGAAGTTCATGGTGGTCATTTTGAACAACTTTTAAAGCAATAAGAGAAATAAAGGTACTTAAATTTTTATTTTTTTAACGATTTTTAATTTTTATAGTCTTGCCATAAAAACGAATTAAGATACGGTTTGGGGTAAAATGTTTCTATTTGAATACCTTTAAAGTGAGGTACCACACGGCTAGGGTTGCATTTAAAGTTTTTCCATAGCGTCAGCCCTCAAGGGGGTTAAAAAGTTAAATCACATAAAAAAGTAGATTTATTTACTAATATGGTACCCCTAAGATTTTGGTGTCTATCTTTACTAACAGCAAGGATATTTGCCTTTTAGGACACCCTCTATAAATCACAACGTTGTTTCAATAATTAATTATTTATTAATTATTCAGACAACGATCACAGCAGCTGCACCGCCAACCGAATGGGAATTTGGGAGTATCGAATATAGCCCAGATTTGGGAAACTAATATCTGATACACAGATACATGCGTCGCGTTAATATTTTTTTAATTTGTAATTTGTTTTTTAAAGTTGCTGGTGATTTTGTTTCGCAAGGTGGAAGAGTAATAATGCTTATGTTCCATGTATGACATATCATGCCTTGTTGAGGTCAAGTAATTCAGAATTGAGGCATTATTTGTGTTAATGTTTTTTTCTACGTTGCGAAAGACGAAAATAAATGTCTTTCTAATGCGTTTTTGTTGCATTTTGGAAATCTTCTTGCGACCCCTTAGTTCTTTAACGCGATCCCTAGGGGGTCGCGGCCCACTCTTTGGGAATCACTGGATATCTAAAAAACGAAGCGTTTCTGGACCAATGGCAATAGGAAATTTACCTCTAGTTTTAGGCCAGACAATTACCTGTAGGATTTTGCCGGTGGAGTTTTGCAACACCCTGTATACCTTTAGACCTGCTAAAAATGCGGAGCTTGAGCTAGAGAACGACTTACCAATAAGAAATATAGTAAAGTGATAATAATAATTGTTATTGATCTTTAGCTACAAAAAGTAGATAAGCAGGTCATTTACAAACCTGTGTATACAATTATACAGATATGTATCTTTTCTTTAAGTATTTAAAATATTTATTGTACACTTACAAAGATTACTAACAAATACAAAATTTTCATCATCCAAAAAATTGCACAGTGAGGTGTATTCATTTATTGAATAAAAGCAATTCGCATTTACAAACTTTTTTAGTTTCTTTTTAAAGTGATTAAAAAGAATTATTGTCTCTTTTATTGATGCAGATAAAACATTATAAGAAGAGCAACTAGCAAAAACCCATGGATTTTATAATAAATCCATGCAAAAACCGGTGATTTTTATAAAGGTCATGCATGCTTTTAAGTGAAATATGAACATGTTTCTAGTGTGGTAATTATGAACTTGAGAATTAAGTAAATTTTAATTTTTGTTTTTATAAACATAAGTTAAGAGTTGAGGTAAATTGAAGAAAAAGTTAAAATATTATTATTCTTAAAAGCGTCTCTACATGAGGTTATGTATGGAAGATCAAAAATCAGTCTGATTATCCGCTTTCGTGCAATAAACAAGCGCTCCCATTGAATAGTGAAAAGTAAAAATAAAAGTTTAGATTCACTAAAAAGTTTAAAACTTAGAACTAGTTTAAATTAAGATCTTCTATTTGATCAGTTAGGTTTTGATAGGTTTTTATTACGTCACTGTTAATAAGTCGCCATTAAAAAAAACACACGAGTTATTCTATTATTTCAACAATAAAAATTTTTTTTCAAATTATTTTCATCTTGGAGTATGTTGCTAGAATTAATTAAGTTCTATAATAATTATTGTAACAAGTACATACTAAATTTGTTATTTTCTTTATAAGTCTGCGAAAAGCTCAGAAACAAATTCGTAGTATAAAACTTAGTTCATTTATTCTTACAATTGTCAGTTTAAAACTTTTTGTTGTCAAATTAGACCGGTCTATCTGACTATTTAAAAAATGATCGGCAAATTTTGTCGGCTTCTGAATTATAAAGTATCAAAGCTGAGATAACATGACTACAAAATTCAAATTTTAGAACTAACGTCCTTTTGTATTCAATACCGACTTGTCAAATGTAATTTTTGAAAAGAATACTTTAAAGTAATTGAAAATCCCTTTAATAAACAGCCTTTTATCAACATTTTAACTTCTAGTTACAAAAAAATACTCTTGTAAAATTACAAACAACACAATAAGGCTCGTCCAACAATGGAAATATTCAGCTCGAGCATTGTGTATTGTTCACCCTGTTCTATTGTTTTGATACGAAAATACGTTCGACGGATTTCGGACGACATTTTTATGGAACTTTATTATGCTTCGTGTTGATTTGCGCTTTTCCTGTGTTCTCACAACAATGCCAAAGGGCTGTTTTGCTTTTTTACGTGGCAAAAAAAGAGCTACAAGGGTCAGATATTCGTTTCTAATGGAGAATACATTTGGAAATTATACAGGGTGAGAATTTCAACGTGAAAAACGGTTCGTAATATTTTAATAAAAATTTTGCGTAGTAAAAAGGAGGTAGGGAGACACATTTTATGTTCGACATCCCCCCACGTCACATCTAAATGGCGGGTATCAAGTTTGAAAAGTTAACTGGAAAGATTTTTTTTTTCGAAAATTCAATACAAATTCCTCTAAAAGATACATGTAATAACTGTTGCATTTACTCTACTGGTTGCATAGTTACGAATTATTGGACAAATAAAAGGAAGAGTAAAAACTACCTTCAACTTAACGACGGTCTTGCTTTAAAATGTGTTCGAAATAGCTTCGATCTACTTTCAAACATTTTAAAATTTTGTTTTGACAGGAGTTGCGTACACGATTTAACATTTCTGGGGTTACTTATGTACATTCATCCAGTCTTTTATGTTTTCGGGTGTAGTTGGTGCTGTGGTCATAATTATTTCTTTTATAAGTCCCGGCAAGAAAAAATCCTAAAGGGTCAGATCAGGTGATCTTGCAGGCAAGTTTACAGGGCCACCACAACGTATCCATCAATCTCCAAAGGTGTCATTTAGCGTGTCACAGACATACATTTTCTTGCTGATTTTCCTTACTTAGGTGTACCGTTACCATTTAAATAGCCCTTTCTACTCCATTATTCAAAAATTCGTAATTATGCAACCAGTAAAGGAAATGCAACAAATTTCTTCGTACACGCGTAGGTTTTGAATGATATTGGAATTTAAAAAAAACTATCCTACCTTTCCACTTGACATTTCAAGCTTATCAACTGCCTTTCAAAATCTTTGAGAATATTCAACAAAAAATTAGTACTCAGTCTCTAAAAGAAATATTTTTATTTATACAAGGTAAGTAGATACTTACGCCAACTGAATATACCGGAGAAAAGAGATACGTAGAATGGGAAAGTTCTTGTTGTCTGTGTACGTTGCATTATTTTTGGCGGTACTTGTATTTTTGGTTCTTGATCTACTGCCAAAATTTAAACGCTGCACTGTTTCAAATAGTTAACTAATAATTTAGTTAACGGAGATGTTAAAATTAAATAATTTCTAGTTTTTCGAGCAATTGCCTTTGACTCATTATCTTAATTTAATTTTAAATTATGTTACATACGTAGGTATGTGCCGTGCATATACAGAAAACTATAAGGTATTTTCTGGAGAACAAGAATTTTAGATCGTCAATTTTGGAAAATAAAAACAAAACAAAAGTGAACTTTTCAATATTTTCAGTTACTTTTAAAAACTTATATTATGAATTTTTAAGCGTCACTTTGTATAGGCAAAGCTTCTTTTTGTTATACAGTGTCTGCCCCGATTTGGTTAACATATGGAAAACTTTTTTAATATAATTATTTCAAAAAATTGTATTGTTTGAAAAAAGTTTTGCTTGCCTTAAAAATAATATTGCCGTTAAGAAGTTTAAGTTATAAACAGGGTGAAAGAGAAATTTAAAATACCTCAAAATCATATTATATTATTATACTTTCACGAAAAAAAAAATACTTTTGTTTTGACTAAAACTAATCTTGCTACTCAAAAATTCAAGCTTTATTATACAATGTGTGACAAAGTTAAAAAAAGCATGCTCATGGCAATAATATCTTTATTTATAAGAACAAAGAATTTTATTATAAATCCAATTAAAAAAAAAAGGAAAAAAAATATTGAGCCTCTGCAGAACCACCACCATCATTTTCTATGCGTTTAATTGTTTTCTGAATCTTCCTACCGAATGTTCGACATGAGTTGGTGACATCTGCTTACAAGCTTGTCTAATTCTGTATTTTAGGACAATTACATTTAAAATACATCAGCTTCATCCCTTAATAAATTATTTGGTTAATTATATTAAAACTTACACCTGTTATTCCCACCCATGGATTTATTAAGAAAGGATTCGATGTCCGTATACTGTGAGCGTATCGAACGTGAAGCCTTATATTTGTTGTTTGTTATGAAAACATCTTACCGTGAAGGTACAGTTTACGAACTTAAGGAAATATGTAATTGAATCAAGAATGGTACTAGAAAGAGATAAAATAGCATTGGAGTGTTGGAGCTCTGAAATGTTCGTCTCTGCTGGTTGCTTAGGAAAACCGTCTGCGAACACTCGGTTACGCGTACGTCTTTGTCTAATGAACTAGAACAGAAAAAGTGCGACTTATAGATTTATAAATGACTCGGAGCGACTTTAAATAAACCTTTAGAAATTCTATAACCTATAAAGAATAAAACCTTTTTAACTTAAATTTGTTATTATTTAGCAGAAAAATAAAATATTTTAGGCCTTTTATTACCTTTAGTAAATCTTGTGATGCTTCTAATGTATGTTTGGTACTAAAATACAAGGTAAAATAAGATGTGGCCAATCTTTACAAATTGTGTTTACAGTGTCGCTTAGAATGGTTTATTTTGACTTCAAAGAATGGTAAATCATCCCTTATCCATTCTTAATAAATCCATGTTCCTACCAATGCAAAAGAAAGAAAATAAAATATTAAATGAATCTAATGCTTTTTGGTTTTAAAATTAAGTCTTAAATGTTTTCTCACCCTGTACCTTATGATAAATACAAATCTTTGGTAGTGAAGAAGCAATTTTGCATTTCTGTTATTCAATAGTTTAACAAGATACATGAGATTAAAAAAAAATCTACAATTTAAGAAATAATGTAACTTTTCTCGAACCCTGTATAATATAACTTAACTTTTTTAGTGACGGTATTATTTTTAGGCCAAGCAAAACGTTTTATGAAGGATGCATTTTTTCGTTAAAATTGAAAATAAACTAGGTTTCCATATGTTAACGAAATATGGGCAGACACTGTATATAACAAACACTTGTAGACACTAAGTAATATGGACTGTTTTATTATTTTGATTCGATTGACTCACTAAACTAAATTAGGTTTACCTTTTAAACCATATTTAGAAAGACCAGATTGAAAATACTCGATTCATTTTTTATCGCCAGTATGCTTAAGCTCCATTCTAGTTGCCCTGCTTTAGTATACTTATTATTTGAAATGCTGACAAGAGAAAATACCTAGATATCCTTTGAACTAAATAGCATTCTATATTATATTAAATTATAATCCCAAAAGAAAAGAGAAAATGTGGCTTTAAAATCAATATTACTATAATATGAAACCATTTGAGGTCACCACGGAGCCAGAATAAGAAAATGGAATTCAATATCATTTTTATGGACCTATTGAGTCTCGTTCATTTTTATTTTATTTGTACTTTTGGAAAAATGTATAAAACTGCTGCTGTAGAAAGGTTATATATGTTTCACAATTTATATAATATAAAAAAAATTGACTGGCTCAGAATTTTATTTACGTTAAAGGTTTAATAAAATCTATATACTTACTCGTACCCAATTCCCCTCAATTTTATAAAATCATGTAAAAGATATTTAATTTTTTTTTTGGTAAATTGGTACATGATTTCCACACTAAATCCATTCTGGCAACACGTTTTAAATGATGACTTATTTCTTACCAGCCACAGGACAAACAAACAACCCGTAAAAAACTAATTGATCAACTGAAAATTAATTTAAACCAGTACTAAATCTTAAACGGTTTTAGTGAATCTAAACGAAAATTCTATATAACATATTTTCCGGCCAATGAAAGTACTGCTGCTAAAGATCTTGGTACTGTATTAAATTAAAATTGTTCGCAAAACAATTCGTACGGTAGTACGCAATACGTATAGAACGTGTCGAAATCTATTTATATTTTAGTTGAGTTTGTGTATCTGTTTAAAACCATAATTTTCAATAAACTTTTAAACTGTACAAATTAAAAAAAAAAGAACATTTCATGGGGAAATATTGTTTACCAGTAAAATTTCTAATTTCACTCCCACATAACATAATAACATTAAATGACTATACATAATATATCCACTTCAATGTATTTTCACTAATAGGTATTGAATATCCATTAAATATACAGGAAATATAAAAATGACATTTAATGTTTGTCAGTTTGTCGCTAGTCTGGCGACTATGTAGGTTCATATTAAATTCACAGAATATCCTACAGTATATTCAGTGAATGTACATAATAGATCTCATAAATTTTAAATTTTTGTTTTAAATACAAAGATACACAGAACGTATGGATATAAACGAATATATCCTTAATATTAATTAATTATTTATTCCTTATAATATTTTAATTCATTATATATTCATAGTCAGATATGAGATATACATTAAATATACATCACATTTACCTAAGGATAATATTAGAAGTACATAGGTTTCTTACAAATTTTGGTCGAGTCCATATGATATTCAGAAGAATATGTGATTTATGTGCATAATACATTCCCTGCTGTGTTATTCTGAGTTTGGTTGCATGTACACTGGACGTACTGCCGTCCCATAATGCTAACAGCAGTAAACTGGAAATATAGTTTTGTCTTGACTATTGTGCAATCCCTTTTACGAGACGCTGCAGTTTTCTGACAAACAATTCAGTGGGCTTGAAGGAAGTTATTGGTTTGGCCCTGTAACAAAAATAAAATCAGCAATCGTTTAAATGTTTATACAGGTAACTGACGTGACGTGTTGAATCTGCGTTGTTATAAGTTAAAGGTTTATTCAAAACTTTATTATGAAAATAAATTTAGATCAGTGAGAAAAGTATATTAAAAATGTTTTTAATTATAATATAAAGGAAATATCAAACACATTTATTAACCGGAAGAAATACCGACAGAACTAGGAAACCATATGTTTTTCGTAATCTAAGAACCCAACATGTGAAAATCAAAAAATAATTTTTCGCGATTACTCCTCTTTCTTCTGGCAAAGAATGTAAAAAGTATACAACTATTCATGAGACGTCTCGTACCGTATTTTATTTATATATAAATGCATTTTGTAAAAATTTTAATAAGCAGATTTGATCTATTTTTTTTAAACAAAATATGCTGGATTAGAAATTAACTTTCCGTCATAAAAACTTGTTTCTCTTAGGTGTGATGTTAATTTGAGTTAGTCTATCTTAGTTAACATATTATAATATTATAATATAAGAAACTTTTCTCAACACATACTCCCTGACTATTTTTATTTTAGAAACCGAAAACCATAATTGGTAAAATAAAAGTTTATGTTTCTTCGCTTTTAGGTTTCCAATATTTTTATGCGAAATGCGTGGAAAATAAAGATATTTGGTTACGAGTTTAAGTGTCTTCTAACGCAGTCAGTATCGGGTTTTCCACATTTTAGTCCCTTATTTAGATCGTTTGATTTTTATGTAAGTTTCCCATTAAACCAACAAAAATGTTAGAGCATATTCTGGGCTGTATTTGATATTTCTTTAGTGTGCTAAGTAGCTCACGGTGACGAAATTTAGAGTGATAGTGGCAACGTCGCTTTTTCAACGAAGCACGTGCCGTTGCCTTGTTCACTGATGACTTATAGATTGTCAAGCGTTTCTTCATAGCGTTTCAGGCAGGTCGGAAAATTTTAAATTATTTTTGGTTTTTCATAAATTTTGAGAAATGGTGCGCCAATGCTAAGTGTTCGGAAAAATGGAGTATTTTTATCCGGAATTATCTTTTCACAGGTTTTTTCGGTAAAATATCGACGACCCGCAAAGCCATAACGGTGGAGCGAGTTTTAGTTTTCTTTCTTTATCCTATAGACACACAATATAATGTGAAACCAACAAAAGGCTAGCTATGCATGAACGGCACCATTTTCTCTTGCTGAAGCCAATGGTTTTACACCACCACCACACACTCAAAACAAGATTCTTGTAATCAATATGTCATTGTGGTTCGACAATCGTGTTAAAATCACCAGGAAATGATTTGGTTGTCTCTGATAGGCCAAATGACGACTGTAAATGTGTTTACGTCATCCAGAATATAAATGATAATAAATAAAAAATATATAAAATAGAAATTGCGGAAAAATAATCAATCGCCCGAATTAAGCGAATCTGTGCTGCAAAATATAAAATTAGTAATTGAGGAACTCGCCGAAACTGACGTATGGAAAAATTGTGTATCCAACGTCAAAGAAAAAAAAAAGATATATTGTGTTTTACCACCAATTGACCCGATCATTATAATCCCGAATGATTACTCAAGTTCCAAACACAGCGACAGTGATGAATAGGTAAGCGCCAACTTTTAATTAAAAATCGTTTATCGCCATACTTGTATCGCTATAAGTAGATATCTGATAAAATACCTAAATACATACATACCTTCAACCCCACTACCCTATCTAACTTAACAATTTTATTTCAATAGGCCGGTGTAGGTAAAAGAAATCTTACAAACAACCCAAATGTCTTAAAAATTTGACAAATGCACATGAACATGGGTAATTAAAAATCTATAAATAATAAACAAAATGATTATAATGAAAATTAATTAATTTAATAAAACTGTTTTATTAAACTTCTGTAACCGCCGCCCATGTTTTACAAAGGAAACGCCGACTGCCGTCATTTGACTCCGTACAAACTTTATCTAGGATCTTAGAGATTCACGTATGAATTCGTTTTTCCGTCCACGACGATTCGTTTTCGAGTTATTAAGTACCAAAAAGGGGTCTGCTAATAGCATTTTTGAACTAAAAAAATTTAAAAAAAATGCCATTTCCCGATACTTACCAATTTTAATAGGGTTCTGAAGCTCCTAGTCCTTTACAACCTCCGAAAATCTGAATCGATTTGAATCGATTTAATTCACTTTTGCGACCTACAATCGATATCATACGAAACCGCGTGTATTTCGACTTTGACGTTTATTAGCTCCGAAACGTACACCCTGTATAACTGATTTTTTTTATCGAAGCTAGTCGCACTATCCCTCTACTAACCCAGAAAATTCGATTGCTCCCCCACTGACCGTTTTCGAGAAAAAAAATTGAAATTGTGAAAATCTCAAAACGGAGAACAGACATACATTTTCATCACCGACGGGGGGTATATAGACCGCCGTTGGCGGTCTATAATAAATCGTTGCACTTTGCCGGATGTCAAATTTTGCATAATAGGTATAGTTTTGGGTTTAGGTATATAATTTTTAAAATTATTCCTATCTGTTTTGTGTCTGGTTTTGCAAATAATTTAATCCCAAAAAAATAAAAGTCTGAAACAACAAAAATTTAAGACAGAAATTCTACAATATTTCCTGTAATTGTTTCATATTGCAGCAAACTAAATTTTGGCAGAGAAACTTTCGATTTTAACCCTTCGCTCGAGTTTTACACCATATTTTATTATTTTGTAGCACATGTCAAACCCCGGTGCGCCCAACAGTCAGCTTGTTTTAATGACGTGATAATTTATGAACTTGCTTTTTCTTTACCCGGAAATAAAGTTATCAAGTAATATAGGGCGTTTAGCAGAAGTGTGTTTTCCAGGTTAACGAAAGAACACAATTTATTTTAAAATGTAAGCAGTTTTTAAAAAATTATTATAAAAATAAGATTTAATAAAGTTATTTTCTTTACCATTGATACTATAAAATGTTAGCAAATGTAAATAAATTTTAAGGACGTTTTGCTAAGTTTTAAGATATTTTTATTCTATTTTATATTAGTTTTATCTCACCACTATTGGCTGACGCCAAATAAGATCATATTAAAGCCAATTTTTACCATTATAAAAAATAATCACTAATAATAAGGTAGGCAGAGTAGTAATAATAATTATCAAATAGGTGCACATAGTTAATAATGATAAATTAAATGCCCATCTTCAGTTCAGAAGTGCATTTTTTTTCTTTTTTCCCTTGGGCTCCGTCCGAGACCGGAAACACTGCGGCCACTAGAGGCCTATTGTGCCTACCCAATAACTTTTGTTACACCCACTCTGTTATCCCAGTTTCCTGCACAAGCCTGTACAGGTCCACAAGGGAGCGGGTGATCAATTCCTCCGGTTCTAACTTTGGTTGCCCGAACAGTTGGTGGCGCTTGCGATCTAGTGACTCGCAATTATATATAATGTGCTGAACTGTTTCCCTGTCCCTACCGCATAGTCTGCAGCTAAGGTCTCCCTGGTACAGTTTCATTTTGTTGAGAAGGTCCTTTACAGCCATGTGTCCTGTTAGTACCCCTACGATTGTCCTCAACTGGATCCTGCTCAGATTTAGCAGTTGCCTGGTGAGTCTAGGATTGGGATTTCCTATAGCGGCCTTGCTGTGGTTCAGTCCCTGTACTCCGTTCCAGTGGACTTTGTGTTGTTGTTTGATCCATCTGTTTACCGCCTCTCGTGCCGTGCACTTTGGCACCCCGAGAGATGGTTCTGGGCCAATGTATGGTGTAGCCGATCCCTGTCTAGCAAGTTCGTCGGCTTTTTCGTTACCAGTGATGCCCTTGTGGCCCGGTACCCACATGAGCTTCACTGAGTTTCTGGCAGCTAGCGCGCCAAGATCGTTTATGCACTCCCATACCAGTCCCGAAGTGACTCTGTGGCATGAGAGTGCCCTCAAAGCGGCCTGACTGTCTGAACAGATATAGATCCGCTTATTTGAATAAGCCCTCCTATTGTTTTCCAGCGCACATTGTAAGATGGCGTAGGTTTCTGCTTGGAATACCGTGGGGTACTTCCCCAAGGAAAAGGGCATGTCCCTCCTTGGTCCGACCCCATGTACTCCTGCTCCGGTTCCCGCTTCGGTTTTTGATCCGTCGGTGTACCATATGATTGCCCCCGGAGGAAACTCTGGGTTTGTCGAAGTCCATTCCCTGCGATCCGCTATTACTACCTCGTAGGGGATGTTGTATTGGAATTTTGGAGTCATGTAGTCCGATCTCATTTCTAAATCGGGCCCTCCAATCTTCTCTCTTATGAGTTCATGTCCCGCCCTTTTCCGTAATGAAGAGGGCAGAGTGTTTTGCAGTCGATAGAGACCCATCCTCGCCTCTCCCTGGATGACCAGGTGCAAGGGAGGAAGGTCTAGGAGATTCTCCATCGCTGAGGTAGGGGTCGATCTCATTGCCCCTGTAATGCCCAGACAGGCTAGTCTTTGCAGACTGCTGAGCCTGAGCATTATTGTTTTCTGCGTTGCCTTGGTCCCCCAGACCAAGGCTGCATAAGTTATTGCGGGTTTCACCACTCTGGTGTACAGCCAGTGCACCATCTTTGGTGAGAGACCCCATGTTTTCCCATACGTTCGTCTGACCACCGCAAGAGTGATTTCCGCTTTTCGTATGGTTTTATCCACATGCTTGTTCCAGGTAAGTTTTGAGTCCAGTGTTACCCCCAAATACTTTACCTCTTCCTGCAGTGGAATTGTGACTCCTCGCAGGGTTAGAGGACCGAGCCCCTCCTTTTTCCTGCGGTTAGTGAACGGGACGATGACAGTCTTGTTTGGGCTTACATTAAGCCCTTCCTGTCCTACCCATTTTTCCACTACGGCGAGGGCGCTCCTCATGCAGTCCCTCACGGTTGTGTTGAATTTTCCTTGAGTCGTTATGACCAGGTCGTCTGCGTAGCCCAGGATCGAATAACCCCTTTGGCTTAGTTCTTTTAGAAGCCCGTCCATTACCAGGTTCCAGAGGAGGGGAGAAAGAACCCCCCCCTGAGGGCATCCCCCTGCCACCCGGGCTGCCAAAGTTTCACCGAGTAGATCTGTATAAATTACCCGGCTTTTAAGCATGCTTTCTACCCATCTGCAGCAGGTCTCATCTAGCCCGATGCCCCTGATTGCTCTGGATATAGATGTGAAGGATGTGTTGTCAAACGCTCCTTCAATGTCCAGAAATGCATAGTTTTAACGTCAAATATTGAAGACAATATTTTCCTTTTAACTTTTTGTATTGGAATGCACAATTTTGTCGCATTAGCTAATATTTTATCAAACATTTTACCAACGACATAAATTTAATCTCAGCATATTGTGGAATTAGTTTAATTCAGAGCTAAGTCCGCTCTATATAAAAACAAATAAAAAATAAACTTCAAGAATTTTGAAGTAGCAATAATTATTTGTTTATTTATTAAAGAGCAAACATTTTGGACAGTCCTTGTATATGAAACACTACCCCAGATAAAACCAGACTTTTATCTGGGACGCTACGTTAAACTAGCTATCTTTTGTTTTTAACACTGATTTAGGATTTAATACTGGATTAAAAGTTTTGTCCAACGACTGTTAACATTATATACCCTTCGTGACATATTCAACGCAACACAGCAAAATTGTCCATAATATGGACATATATTATAATAAGTGGAAAACAGGTTATTGTTATTGTATAATTTGTGTGTCAGCTTTAATACTACAGTTAACAAAGTAATTTAAAAAGTAAAATGTTAAAAATACATGATTAAAATGTAATTTTAATTTCAAATTGACGGCACTGCTAGTGCACTCCACAGAGTGTTTTCAGCTCAAAATGGTAAAATTTTAAAGATACAGTATTTGGCCAACACAATATTTTATTTTTTAGCATTCTTAGCAAAAAAAAACTAATTTCCTGAAAATACTACACTGATAGAAATGTCAAGTTTATTATTACCCCATGGTAGATTTTGGCGATATTTACTAGTAGTAACCTATATATTAATATGGCTTGTTTCTAAATAGTTAGACTCCCAAAAGTATGTAATTAGCGCAAATAAATCATTGATTACCTACTAAATTATTTACAGTGCATGCATTAGTTTTATTAGAAATCAATGCTTTCAGTTTTTGTCTAAATTAATTAATAACTAATTAAATTTAAATATAAAGTTTAAAAGTTAAAAGTTAAAAATATTAAATCTGAAAATGTTTACCTCTAATGTTGTAAAATAGATAGTTTTATTGTTAACACTAGTGCACAGGGACGGACTGGCCAAGCGGGCGCCCTGGCGCCTTTTGTGTAAGTAAAAACCATAGTTTAAAAAATAATAATAATTCAAATCGGCGCCTTTACCTTTAAATAGCCCGCCACATTTTCCGGAACCGGTTCGTCGCTGCTAGTGCATATTAAATAATAACTCTCTATTAATAATAAACCAAGATAGGTATCATACGCTACTGTATTTACTTAAAGACTACTTCATTGCCATTCCAAGAATTTTGACTGCATCCGTCATTTTGATTCGAGATCGCGAGCGACGCAACGGGTTCTGCATTTTCAATACGTAAATTAAAATAAAGTGGTGTTTTTTGCGAGTGTTTGGACCCTTTATACTCGTATGTGTGGTTAAAATGGAAAACACTTGCTCAATTGGCATAAATAACGAGATAATTCAAATTAAATAGTTTCCAAAATATTAACAACTACCATGTTAACATTTTTGAGTAATTCCGTCACTGGAAGTTGTTTTGCTCCAAAATGCACAATTACTGTATAAATATAACTGTATAAATATCGTGTTTTCCATTTAAGATGGGGCAAGTTTTGCCGTGTTGCGTTAAATATGTCCAGAAATGTGGTTAAATTAATACAAAAAAATAGTGCACTTTCTGGGACACAAAAAATGTTAAATTTAAGACTTTTTTCTAACAGCGTAATATATACCTCTTACAAGTATATTTAAGGTACTTTTTAGATTCCAGAAGTAGTAGTTTAATACGAAAATTATATATTGCTATTTTATCTTTTTAATTGGTTAACTACATCAAATGCACTAACGTCGTCGGTAACTTGGTCATCTTAATTTTTTTATTTTAGTTTATATTAAATTTGTATAAAACTTAAAATTACAATTAGTTGAGTCGCATAGACTGTGAAAGGGCACAATATTCTTACAGATACTGTCAAGCAGGATATACCCTTCTCATGTATCTCACAATCAGATGATCTAGCAGATGGTTTAGGTATGTATTTCAGTCAAATATTTTAAAATTCAGTCCTGCAGTGACTCGTTGCTTTCTGTTATTTTGAAATTGCTTGAAAAAAGCAGAAGATCTAGATCAAAGTTCCGGTGTGAGCAGAAAACTGCGAATATTTACATGGGACTACACTGTAAAATGTTGTGGAAAATTTACTAAAATTATCTTGATAAAAATCCTAAATTATTACAGAAAGGTGTTTGTAATATTTTAGATTTGATGTAAAATTTAAGGATTTTTCGCGTAAAATGTAATTTCCTTGTGAAAATACTTAGCATGTAGTAAAATTACTAACTATTTACACGACATACTGGTAAGCTTACACAAAAAATACAGTTAATTCTTAAAATCACTGCGAAAATAGAAATGTTTGTAATTTCACAATATTAATTGATGTAGATTCACATTGAAAGTGTAATGTGGCTCCTTCCGAGACGTGCATGTACGCATTGGAGCTGATGCAATCGTTTGTTTACGGGCTTTGAGCGCTTTACTGTGTGCGAATATTTTGTGCCGTATTTGTGGTGGTTGTGGTGTGCTAGCCCTAAAACTGGTGTAATTTGACAATTGGGGGTTACAATGGGCAAGTGCCAGACTAAGACAACTAAATTTTGTACCATAAAATCATTTTTTGCTCGAAAATCATGAAATTAAACATTTTTTTGCATGGCACTTTATATAACAGTGTTAATCTGTCATAACTTACCTGGGTTACTAAATCTAAATTTAAGACCGTACTAAATTTAAACCCCTTTAGTGAATTAGGCCATCACTGTACATGTCGATGTCTAAGCCAATGTTTTTATAAAATAAATGTTTAGGTTCCTATAGAGTTATGATTATTTTATTTCGTAATGCCTTCGTATTAAACTGCCTTCTTCACAGATTCTATAGCCTTTCAGGATGTAAATAAAAAGGTATACCATTCCATAGAAAAAGGGCATCACTGCCGGTTATACCTTAAAATATTCTTAAAATTACGACAAACAATGATTTTTTACAATTTTCTACTGTAAAAGTCATATTATATTTATGGACGAATTAGAAAACATTATTTACATCACCGTGTCGGAAATTAGAACTAAAGTTACAGCGATAATTATTGTTTTATTAATAAATTTTAGTTTACTAATACGCGAATATTTATAGTAAATTTACATAATGTTTACCGGCAGATATTTAAATTTACAATAATTATTTCACCAAATTTCATACAATTTTACATCATCTTACTGTAACCAAAATGTAAAAGTACATCATTTTTATTATAACTGTAGTATTTTTATATATATTTTACACTGATTTCACAGCGATTTTTTAGGGGAATTTACAAATGGTATATTAAATCATATTTACCAAATAAGTGTTAAATTACAATTAGAATGTAAATTCGCGGTGATATTTGGTGGCCAAAAATAACCAAATATATTTATTGTAATTTTACCATATTTTCGTTTACAGTGTACAATAAAAATTTTAAATTATATAATATTTATAACAACGATATTATTAATAAACTGCAAATAAAGACATTACGTGTGATATTCAGTAAATATATCTACTCGAAAATACTTTATTTACACTTGACGTTTCAATAAGTAAATCCGTTCTATTAGCGATTCTATACCAACACTCTTACATAAAATACCACTCACGTAAACCATTGATTTGATGTCGGACATGCAGCTCAGACACTTCCCAACAGAATTTCGGTTTTTGACATCTTATATTGCTGATACATACAAATGCAATATCTCGAACGTGGTTTTTGGCTTTTTAACCTTATACGGGAGAATAATGAAAAAACCCAATTATTCTAATTAGTTTTATGTTATTTTTCTCAAGACTCAATAATTTATATAATATACAATGACTTACAGCTTAAATGATTCAGTTTCATTTAAAATTGTTAAAGTACCAGTTTGAATACAAAAATGCATTTTAAACAGATGCAAGGCACTAAAGGGATACAATGTTCGCAAAAATCTGATTTGTTTGTTTCAAAAAAAAGAACTAATGAACAGCAAAAATATGATACATTACTTTATAGCTTCATAATTTTATGTCACAGCTTAAATGATGCACAGTTGAATTAAACATAATTACCAAAAAAAGAACCTTAACTTAATTACAAAAAAGCATTTAATATTTGGTTCAGCCATCCCTAAACAAGTTTTAATATTTTGTTGGCCCTTCTTTATTTTCAATAACAGCTTCAAGACATTTTTGCATTAATTCAACCAAGTTCGCTATGTATTCGGGGGAAATATTCCATTTATCCATAATTTTCTTTTCTAAATTATTTTTGCTCGTTGTATGACTACTGTGTACCTTATTTTTTAACGTTAACCATACATTTTCAATTACGTTAAGATCAGATGATTGGGCTGGAGTTTTAACAACATGTGGACATGCAATTGTAAAGTAACCATTCAGAAACTCGGTACGAGGTATGCTTGGGGTCATTGTCATGGTAGAAGCGATAATCCGTATTGATCCCAACTTTTTCTACACTAGCAGCTAAATGCTGCATTAAAATATCTAAATGCTTGTACTGGTTCATATTACCTTCAATGAAATGTAAATTACCAACACCAGCAGATGCCATATTATATCCCCACAACATAACACTACCCTCGACATGCTTCACCGTTGTCTTGATATTTTTCTTCTCCAGACTATTATTTTACCATTAGATACAAATAAAGAATGTTTTGTTTCATCCTCAAAGATTGCCGACTCACAAATTTCCATATTTTTATATATTAAGATTTTTGCGGGCAAATTGTAGCCTTAAAAGTTTTGATTGGCTAATGAAGGGTTTTCTATTCTGCCATGTAAATTATTCTTCGGCAACACTCGTCGGATAGTTTCTGAATTACAAGATATTCCGAATTTCCTTTGTACTGAAGTACAAATTGTTAATTTTGGTGTACTTTTTTAAGGGATTATTCTGCATTTTTCTGTAAATTCTCTCTAGATGTTCTGTTAACTTTTTATTTGAAGCCCCTATTAATCATTTTGGATTCTATTTTCCCGACTGTATCGTTCTATAAATCGTTGCATCATGGATCTGTTATAATAAGGATTCGATGTTCCGTATACTGTGACCGTATCGAACGTGAAGCCTTATATTTATTTTGTTGTTTGATTTCCCTTGGGGGATCAGTTTACAAACTTTAAGGAAATACCACAGGAAATACTTAATTGAATCAAGAATGGTAGTAGAAAGAGATAAAATAGCAGGAGTGTTGGAGCTCAGGTTGAAAAATCACACCGGTGTGTCACCCGGCGATGATATCGAACGCAGCCCAGAAGTGTTGCTGTCTGTGCTGGTTGTTTAGGAAAACGGCTGAACCTCGGTCTGAACACTCGGTTACACGTACGTCTTTGTCTAATGAACTAGAAAAGAAAAAGTGCGACTTATAGATTTATAAATGACTCGGAGCGACTTTAAATAAATACCTTCAGAAATAACATAACCTATAAATAATAAAACCTCTTTAAATTAAATTTATTATTATTTCGCAGAAAATAAAGTATTTTAGGGCTTTTATTACTTTTAGTAAATATTGTGATGCTTCTAACGTATTTCTGGTACAAAAATATAAGGTAAAATCAGATGTGGCCGATGTTTACAAATTGTGTTTATAGTGTCGCTTAGGATGGTTTGTTTTGGCTTCAAAGAATGTTAAATCATCCCGTATCCATTCTTAATAAATCCATGTGTTGCATAATAGATGCACATTTATTATCATGTTGGCAATATTTCTCTGACTAAAGCCATTTTTAAAATGAGTAATTACCAAATTTCAGTTGTGGTTCGACGTCCCATTATTGTTTTACTTTGCGATAACTTGCAATAACTAAGAAAATAGTATAGCCAGTATGTCAACAGAATAAAAAACAATGCAGGAAAAAAAGAATTTTTAACTATTTTCAAAAGTTACATATTCATGCTTTATAGAGATTTAAACAATTATTGTTAGTTTCAAAGGTAAATATAAGGTAAATTTGCAACTTTAGACTTTTGTAAATTGCTAGGTTATAATTTTCCCGCTTTTTTTTTGGCCGACCAACAACTGTAACAAGAGAACATTGTAAAACACTCGTTGGCCACCGCGGCCAACAAATATGCAATATCAAAATTTCAAAGAAACCTTAATAAACAGTTGTTAGCCAGGTGAAGGTTGTCTTAAAAAAACATTTTTGTGTGAGTTCTTGCTATTTACATTAAATTATTAAATTTCTAAAGTTAATTGAGTGCACCTATTATTTAGAGCATCTTTTACAAAATGTGTTTTTTTTTAGTTGCCCTACTAAAATGCCCAAAGCAACAAAAAATACAAAAAACGCAAAAAATATAAGGAAGAGAATATAAGAAATGCTTTTTAAGCAACTAGTAAAGGATTGAGTCAAAGAAAAGCAGCTAAAAAGCTAATATACAGTTTAGGCTTAGCAAAAAATTTTCATATAGTGATCCAGTTTTAACTAATAACGAAGATCAACTTATTGAATACTGGATAATATAATTGATTTACACAAAAAGGATTTCCTCTTAGATTAGAAGACGTTCAAGTTTGTGTAAAGAAATTTTTAAGCGACAATCCAAGAAAAAACCCCTTTAAAGAAAATAAGCCTGGCGCCGGCTGGCTAACAGCGTTCTTAAGACATCTTTCCATATCCTTAAGAACAGCAGGAGGAGTAACGGCTGCAAGCTCTGTTGTATCAGATTCGAATATAAAGAAATGGTTTTCCGATATCGAATGTTACCTAAAGGACAAAAATTATATAAACTGATGTTCAAAAAAATACATGTAACGATCAAACGTTCAATGACAAAAAAACATTCAAACCTTTAATATTGAAGTATGTTACATATAGTTCTTGAAGACCTACTTCTAAACACAGCATCTACACTAAATCCAGTTGTTGTCTTAACTAAAAATAATAATGGAAATGGGATGGAGGAAAACTCTTCGTTAAACTTAAATAGATCAATATTTTATACATCCAAAGACTCCAGAAAGGAAAGCAGGAAAGCGAAAAAGTTTCTTTTGTTCTAACTTTAAGCGCCAGGGAACGAGCCTACTTGAAGAAGATTGAACAAAAGAAAGAAGAAGAACGGCTTAAGCAAGGAAGAAAAGCAAAAAATTAAGAATTAAAGAAACAAGAGAAAATGA
The DNA here is from genome assembly GCA_963971165.1 of Philopedon plagiatum. Taxonomy (NCBI): domain Eukaryota; kingdom Metazoa; phylum Arthropoda; class Insecta; order Coleoptera; family Curculionidae; genus Philopedon; species Philopedon plagiatum. The sequence continues at coordinate 18,992,932 of OZ020190.1, read as the reverse complement.
GGCTAAAAATAAAACGAAAAAAAAATGTTTAAGGATAAAAGAACAAACTCAGATCGGTTCTATAAAGCCCAGAAGTGACATAAAACATTCGTCAATTGGAGTAACTTGTGCTTTTTGTTTACGAACTTACATTAAATGCATATAGAAAAATTTTAAAGAAAAACTGGATCAACAATTATTTGTATGTAACGTTTGTCATTCAAAATCGCATGCATGAATGTAATGTAAATATAATTTGTAAATGTAAAACTTTTAAAAGAACGTTTTTCATGTATTTTATTATTAATAATTATCATCTAGATTAATTGTTTAATCCACATGAGCCAAAAGAGATATTCAGATATTGTAATATCGCAGTGGCCAATAACAGTAATTTAGACTATGTCGAAAACTATGTCCTGGCCAATAACTATGATATTGGTAATATTAACAATAATTCCTGTTTATTATTAATATAGGGCTATTAATCCCACGTAAGAATTTTAGGGTAATAATATAAACATATTTTACAATACCGTAAAATGAAAGGACCGGTCTTAGGCCCTTAAAATTATGGAATATTACGAAAAAATCCAATGAATTTCTTAAGCGGTATATGTTACCCTATGGTAGTTAGCAAATCGGCCGATGAGGGCGCAACGTTCTTAATTTAAATCGCCAATAGAACGGTAATCAGCTCCTACCCCTACTGTTGTGGTTATTTAACACTGTTGTTGCTCAGTTTTTTGTTGCATAGAAAAAACACATTACTGTCGATAATGCAGACACACCAAAAAACAATTCATTAAGGAAATCGAAATTTTATTTTACGCAGTTTCTTTGGAACCGTGCCTCGCCAAATTTCGATTAGTCTGTCGAATTTTCGAGGCGTGAACGCAAAATAGCTTTACAGAAAAGAACCTAAGCTAGAATGAAAGCGCTGTAAGAAGATACAGAGGAAGACAGGGAAAGTCGTGCGATGATGAAAAAAGAAACAAAAAAGCTATTGAGAAAGGAAAAGAGAAAATTTATGGAAAATAAATTGAAAGAAATAGAAGGCCATTTTGTAAACAACCAGGGGAAATATTTTTATTAGGGGGCAAAAAAATCAAAGCGGAACGATGGTAAGCACCAGGCAGTATTATTTTGCAAAGACAAGGAAGGAAAATGGATATGAGAGATTAAAGGGAAATTTAATAGATGGGCGGAGCATTTCGAGGGATTATTGAATGGAGAGGAGCAGAAGATACAAGTGGAGGAAGAGGAGTGATTCCACAACCAGCAGGAAGTCGAAAAACACACCGATGAGGAAATAGTAAAGAAAATCGAAAAATTAAAGAATAACAAATGTTCGGGGGAGAATGGGATCCTAGCAGAGATAATTAAATATGGAGAAAATAGACTAAAAGAAAAAGAATATGTAAAATCATCCACAATGTATGAAAAGATGAGAAAATTCCCGAAACATGGAATAATGCGATCATTTGCCCGATACATAAAAAGCAGACAAGACCGAATACGGGAATTATAGAGGGATCTCACTTCTGGATGTAGTGTACAAGGTTTTAGCAGCAGTCATAAGAAGCAGACTGAGTAAATACAAAAAGTTACAGGAGAATACCAAGGAGGCTTTAGGGAGGGAAGAGGTACAGACCAAATATTTAACCACAAAATGGTTTATCAATAATAGCTATGAACGTAATCTGGGACTACACATACTATTTTTGGAATTTAAATAAGCCTACTGTTCCATAAATAGATAAAAATAGTGGACGCACTGAAGAGCTTGCAGATTACCAAGAAGACAATAAATTTCGTAAAAATGACGCTCGAAGACGTGTGTAGCAGAGTTGCAATTGAAGTTGAACTATCCGAGAAATTTGAAATAAATAAAGGGTTAAAACAAGGAGACTCGTTATCAACGGTGCTTTCTAACTTTGTTCTGGTAACTGCTGAATTTAAAGTAGAAAATAGAACGTATAACATCGAGAAAGTAAGAGTTTGAATATTTGGGAGCTATGCTGACTAACATGAATACAGAAGAAAAATAAATTCATAAAGGGGTAATAAAAGGGCGCAGATCAGCAAAAAGCCACAGCAAACTACTTGCAGCAAAACAGATGCTCAGAGCGGCAAAAATCAGCCCTATATCAGGACGGTAATCAGACTTACTGTTGTGTTTGGATGTGAAACGTGGTCCCTCACAACAAAGGAGGAAGTAAAGCTAGAAGTTTTCGAAAGAAAATACTAAGAAAAATTTGTGAAGGAATAAAAGCAGAAGAGGGACAGTGAACCCGGAGAAATAATAAGGAAATAAAAGAGAGTTACGGACACCCCAGAATAGGACATTCTATAAGATCCCAAAGAGCCAGATGGCTGGGACACTTTGAAAGGATGTCGGCAGAACGACATGAAAAGAAAGCTTTAATTATGTATCTACAAAGGAAAGTTATCGTTTTTTATAGTGAATAACTAAGCAACAATAATATTTAAATAATCAAAGAGTAGGAATGGGAGCTGGTAAGTCATCTTAAAGAAAGTGGTTATTGAAATTGCAGAACTTCCATTGAGAAATTTGTTTTATACATTGTGGCAATGTGGTGAGTCCAACAAAGGATAAAACACCTTTATTCATTCAGCTTGGATTTGACCTGTGTGATATATGAACTTTTCGTAATTTAATTCTAGAACAGAACACACTGTCTTTTTAGTCTACGAAATCACTAACATTTTTCATTTCTTTTAAATTTATTGTTTGCAACATATCCCTTAAAGTTATGAACGGGTTCACATCAAAAATTCTGTAGCCTTAATCATTTACCCTTTCCAATATTAATTACCCTAATTTGCAAGCCATGCAAATTTTATATTAAAATAGTTAATGAATAATTTTACCCAAACCCGGTATTATGAAATTGTTTGGCAAATTAATTGGTAGAAAAATAGTTTATTAGGCAAAACATGCCTCACTGTTTATTACTATAGACCAAATTAAAATGTTTCGGTAACAATATTTTATTGAAATACTGTTTTAATAAATATTGGTGCAAATGCGGAAATTTTGTTGTGTTAATATGATAGAAATGTTGCTGAAATAGCGTTTGTGCTCACCTTTGTTCAAACTAATCATGAGAATAAAATGGGTCTGCTGCTATTCCATTCCATTTCATGTCTCTATACTGAACAAGAAAATTGTTTAATAAAAAACCCGCCATATTTTACATCAGTAAATAATGAGTCGCTTTGGGCTGTGTTGTTTTTCACTAAATTTTCCGCAAATTTACAACAAATAGTGAGGCTTAAAAAAATTAGCACCTTGTAATATTCTCTTCGTGTTACTTACTAATGTTTTGGCAAAAAATAGTTATTACCAAGAACCACTCTCTGAAAAATAAGCTTTTCAAGTAACAATCCGAAAATCGTTCGAGTGGTTTTAAAAACCAACTTTTCTTGGTTGTACATGTACAAGATTACTTTTTTCGGTTTGTTTCATTCTAAGTGCACCACAAAACTTTTTGAGTACGTTTTATTGTTAAGTATTGTTTTAAAATTGATTGCGAAGTGAAAAGACAGACAACATTTTTGAGGTAAATCTGGAGAGTCGAAATAAGCAAAAAAAGTATGCCATGGATGAAACCAGTTGGAATGAGTCAACAAAGGTGTCCAGATAAACGTATGAAACTCTTTATAAAAATATCTTGCTCCTAATTTTTTTTATTAACAATTTATTGCAGAAAAGTCATTTTTTTATTGTCTTTTCGTTTTTTCCGTCATATCTCAGTTGTTTATTAAAATATCGGAACGCCGCTGGCACCATCGGAAAGGTAAGAAAATTTTACACAATTTTGCTGCGACCAAGAGATTCGTCAGTATTTAATAAATAAAAAAACCAGATGTATAGCGTCGCGCGTTATAAACAAATGCTCATAACTTTTGATCAACGAAAGATATTTGAATGAAACGAAATTGCATGTATAAATAATCGCCAAAACAATCAACTAATAATATTTTTAAAGTATTTCGAATATTTGAGTTTCCGATATTCTTGTTTAAGTGTGAAATTTTCGACTTTGTTGATTCAAGCTCTGTATTTATAAACAAATTTTCAAAAATTAAAAAGTAGGTATTGCAACCTCTTCCTGAGGCCACTATCTATGAATTCTGCGAGGGATGTATCCATAGGCTTCTTATTTTTTTATTACGGCAAATTTTCAGTTGTCTGTGTTCGCCGCTTAGGAAAACCAATTATTATTTTTTGTAATTTTTCAATTTTAAAAATAGTACAGTAGTTATCAGTGAGGTAAAACATGTAATTTCAGATGATGTGATTGGATTTACAGAGCTTTTAATTTTTCAGTGAGTTTTATTGGCATGAAGTTGAAGTTATCTTGAAAAAGATGAAAATATCGCTATAAAGAAATTGCTGTAAAAAGATAATCATCTGAAACTTGGTAAAGTTGTAGATAAATATGTCTTCTATTGATATTTAACCATAGATATGATCGTTTTTGCGTATATTATTATAAATTTCCTTTTTTCCCAAAGAGAAACGTGGTTTTTCATTTTGCGCGCCAGATAACTTGGTGCGGTAAGACCCGTGGATGCCAGAAAGCAGGCTTTTAATAATATATTGCTGCATGCAAAAGTTGCAAAGAGAAGCAATGAACTAGTATTGAAATTATTGATGATTCTGATGAACTGGACTGCGACAATGAGAATACTATTAATATGTGTGTTGATGATAGTGAAAATATTTGCACGTCAAGGCTACCAATATGTATAAGCGATGCTGAAAATAAATAAAGCTCAGATAGGCGATTCCAAAGAAGAAAGCGCTTCCTATTCAGAATAATTTGTATATAACATATAATTACTTATATTGTAAAAAATATTTATATGGTCTTCTATATTTGTAATAATGATATTAATTGTATTTTTAATGAAAATGCTACATTACCTATTAAAAGATGCATAACTCAAGATTTATAATTACATTTTCTTTCTCCCTATAACAACGGCAAACAAAAGTTATTAATTTTTGTTCTTAAAAAAATTAACGTTGACTAGCTGCTTAAACTTTGAAAATATCGTCTATAATATTCTTAAATATTTTACAGAGATAAAAATTAAGAAATATGTATATAGTTTTGTAATACTTATGAAGTCTTTGGCGCGCAACCCACGTTTTTTCGAAAAAAAAAACGAAATTTATGGAAATATATACGTGCAAAATGCATTCCTAAGATTTGGCGCGTTCCTCCCCACTCACCCTGTATTCCCGAGCAAACCTAAGCAGAAACAAATAATAGATTTTAAGATATTTCGAATATAAAAATTCTCTGGATTATTTCTTATATTAACTTATTTCGTTGACATTACTACAAATTTAGAAAACCTTCTACATTAGTAAGTCAATTGGAATTGCGAAAAGAGATGCAAACAAATACCTCTATCATCTTATGTACTTAGTTTTATAAAAATAAACGCTTATTTGTATTTACCGAAATGAATCCAGAATATCGAACTGTACCGACAATATCATGTATATTCAGATAGCGCTATTTCATTTGAGATATGTCTCTGTTTTTCGTAAATAGAAACACCATCTTTAAAATGGAACATTTTATCTCAACTAGCTACATATCCAATCAGGCGATATAAAATATGGCTCCGTTAAAGCAACTTGAAAAGCCTTTTATTCTGTACAGGATCAAAGGCACTGTACATGATACAGTTTTACTACATACGTCGAGTGCAGGAGTCTTTTGCTAGAATTTTTATTGCCGATAGTAGTTTCTATACAAAGACAATGGTAGTATCTAGATCCAAGATATTAATGTTAATAAAAATGCTTTGTAACGTACGCAAAGAAAACTAATAAAAGTAAATGACTTTAAGATTTGCTTATACAAAGTGAACAACATTAGATCATATACTTTGTTTTCATGACTATCAATGCTCATTTTTCTTTACCGAAATGAATCCAGGATATCAAACTGCACCGACAGCATCATGTATGCTTCAGATAAAGCCATTTCAATTCAGATATGTCTCCGTTCTTTGTAAATAGGAGAACTATATAGAAAACGAGACATTTTATCTCAACTAGTTACATATCTAATCAGGCGGTATAAAAATATGGCTCCGTTAGAGCAAGTTGAAATGCCTTTTTATTCTGTACGGGATCAAAGGCACTGTACAATGTAGGTACATGATAACGTTTTACTACATACGTCGAGTGCAGGAGTCTTTCTCTTGAATTTTTATTACTGATAGTTGCATCTAGATCTAAAATGGTGATGTTAACAAAAATGCTTGTAACACACGCAAAGAAAATTAACAAAACTAAAGAATATTTGGACTTGCTTATACAAAGTAAATAACATTGTATTATGAACTTTGTTTTATAACAATAAATGCTTATTTTTATTTACCGAAATGAATCCAGAACATCAAAACTGCATCGACAGCATGTAGGCTTTAGAAAAAGCCATTTTTATTTAGATATATCTTCGTTCTTCGTTAATATGAAAACTATCTTTAAAACGCAAAATTTTATCTGAACTAGTTTGATATCAGGCGATATAAAAATGTGTCTCCATTAGAACAAGTTGAAAAGCCTTTTTATTCTCTACGACTCTACGGGATCAAAGGCACTGCACATGATAAAGTTTTACTGCATACGTCGAATGCAGAAGTCGTTTTCTTAAATTTTTATTGCCGATAGTTGTATCAATCTATGATATTAATGTTAAGTACACCCACGGTACGTAGAGTACTTAGGTTTAGACCTTCGTGGGCTGTCCAAAGATAAGAAAAGTATATTATTGCTTAGACAAAGTGAATAACAGGAGAGCATGTAGGTTCTTTGTTTTATGGCAATAAATGCTAATTTTTATTTACCGAAATGAATCCTGAATATTAAAACTGCATCGACAGTATCACGTATGCTTGAGATAAAGCTATTTCAATTTAGATATGCTCATTTTTATTTACCGAAATGTATCCAGAATATTAAAACTGCATCGACAATATCATATATGCTTCAGATAATGCCATTTCAATTTAGAGATGTCTCCGTTCTTCGTAAATAGGAAAGCTATCTTTAAATTGAAACATTTTATCTCAATTACCTAGTTACATACCGAATCAACCGATATAAAAATATGGCTCCTTTAGAACAAGTTGAAAAACCTTTATAATCTGTACCGGATCAAAGGCACTTCTTGAATTTTTAATACTGATAGTTGTATCTATACGTAGATCTAAAATGTTAATGTTAATTAAATATGCTTTTTAACATGCAAACAAAATAATTAAAACACATTGGAATTGGGTTAAAAAATCCCAATGGCCATGCCAGCCCTAAATCTGCAAATTAATTTGACTTAAAATGAATTACTGTCAAAATTTAAAGTTGGCTGAAAATGCACCCTAAGAGTGTAACACTAAAACTTAGCGTAAACTTGTTTTTGTTATAAGGAAAGCTAGTTTTAAACTAAATTGTCAGTTTCTAAAGAGAATTGATACATTACTACACAAAAGCTAGTCACAAATTACGTCTTTTCCGGAAATAGATTTCACCTGGGCCCATTGTTCCTCCTAAATTACACTTCCACTAATAGATATAGCTAATCCGAAGGAAGGAGATAGGATCTTATTAATGCAATCCTGATACAATATGGCTTGGGACAGTTTGAATGGTTTCGGCTCATGGGGATTTTGCGACACATAATAAGCATAAGCTAGAGCTCCTTCGGGATGCAACAAACAGTGATTTATTATGTCTGCTGCAGTTCTCGAGGCTCTGAAGCCAAGTGCCGCTATGTTTATCCTGAGACTGCCTGTGATGAGTCTGACTCTAAAATTATTCCTGACGATCTTTTTTCACAAATAAGTGTAAGGGCCTTAAACTGAAAATTAGCTTAAAGCCTATTTTTGGTGGAATAGGAGGTTTAAATTCTTACTTACCGTATTTGCGTTATTTGCTCTCTTTAATGGACCCTTTCACTTAATCTGAAATTCTTATAAAGTATATTTATCAGAACGACATTTTACTAAAAAATTGAAAAGATGATACTGCCAAACAATGTAGAATAATTATTTCGACAAGATTTACCCATTTTCCCCCAATTACGTTTAAAATATGCCAATGAACCAAATGCTAAAACACAACTTTATAAAGTAATTTTTTAATTTGATATTTTGTAAATGAATTGCCGATGCCAATAGATTTTTTCCACTATCTGTAGAAGCTGCAGTATTAACGGACCGCATCGAAGATATGGTGGAGGACGGGTCAGTATCTGATGTGAATGTTGATGGTTTCTTGTTTAGACTACAATCGCTGGCTTTGCTTAAAATTTTATTTCACATTTTCTGTGGTTGGTGGACTCTTCTAAGTATTCCTCAACCACGGTGGTAGATTTCCAGCCTCCTAAACGTTTTATATTAGTTATTCCTTTCCCGGTATTGGCTAATATAGTGGAGGACGAACGTCGGAAGCTATGGCCCGTATATAGTTCGGGATTTGGAAGTCTTAAATAGGCGGCCATTTCGGTAGGCATTTGCCCAAAAGTATTTTCCCACACATTATAAACCGTGCATTTTGCCTTTTTGTAGTTTCCAAAGAAACGGCGATGTGGTGTCTTTGGACGTAAATTTACGTACTTTCTGTACAGTTTTAGGAATTGTCCATTATTTTATTATGATTTATGTCTTTATTTTGTTCTATGTGTATTATGTCTTAATTTTGTTCTATGTGCATAGTTTTAAATTTATTTGTTTTTAATTCGTGAATTATCACTTAAAATTTTATGTACTACGGGCTGTTTTATATTATTGGTAGCTTTATAATTCTGTTTTATTTTTGTATATTTTATATTGTCGATTAATATTATAGCCCTACATATGTGTATTTCGTTTTCAATGTATTCTTATTTCTTACTTATGTGTTCTTTGTTTTACTGAGCTTTAATGCGTGTTTTATTTCTTGAGTAGCGTATACTCCATTATGACAATTTCTATGTATCTTCTATATATAAGTATATACATATATTTATTTTGACTTGTTCTGGTTGGGTTATTATATATATATTTGAATGACATAGTTACTCAATATTGTTCTATTGTATATAGTTTAATCTTACCTGCTTTGTCAATAAAGCTTTACTTTGAACAATAAAGCATTTTCTAATTTAAGTTTTGAGTTTGAGTTTGAGGTGCCCACAATATAATAAATTTTAACTGATAATATTCCTTATACCTACATAATATAATGATACGACAATTGCTGCAAGTAACAGAACCGCTTTTTTATAGCAAAATATTCATATCAGGATCACCGTTCGCCAAGAAGCGGTGAATAAGTCTATTCAACAGGTCCCAGTTCAAGAGTAAACATTCATAATAAATCTTAACTGATAATATTCCTTATACAATATACATATATAATGATACGCCTATTCTTACAAGTAAAAAACTGCTTTTTTATTTATTTTATAAGCAAGTTATATTCTCTTTATGCTTCATTGGCTTTTCCTTTCCCTAGAGTCATTTAAAAACAGGATAAATTGTCTACTCCGAAGAAAAACGGGCGCATCATGGGGAAACATCGAAGCGGAAATTTGGCCATTTCTGGGAAAATGTTTGATTTCGTTTAGAAGCATGTGGAGGGAAAGTCATTTGCCCCATGCAAATCTGTGCAAAAAAATTATAATGTAAATTCGTAGCCTCTGTTATTGCTACTGTAAGGATTTTATAATATCCCTAATATTGTGGATATTTTGGCTGGCCGAGTATTCCTAATAAAAGTAGTTGCTTGTAAAATAGATAAAACTCACATTACAAAAAAGTAATTTTTTTTATACAGGGAACACAAAAAATACGAAAACGGTACCTATTTTGTGTAAGAGTAAATATATCTTATTTATCATTTTCTGCCAAAAGAACAAATATAAAATATGTTTTAAATTAAACTCTAAGCCGAAGTACAAGATTTCAATAAAAAAATTTAAACATTACAAGTAACGAGTTTTATCACATTATTTTTAAAGTCCTAACTATTCCCTCTCACAACTTTAACCAGAGTATTAATTTCTAGATATTAAACAATAGTGAGACCCGTGCCCATGTTGGCAATGTCTTTATTAAATGAAGCAATTATTTAGTTTAAAATAATACTTCTCATCCAAATGATGTCTGCTGAACACAGGATTTTCATAGTCCAGTATTATGGGGATGGCCAAGTATCATACCGCTACATCATAGAACAATTTAGCCAGAAATTTCTAGGAATCCCAACAACTGAAATGACAATCTACAACACAATAAAGACGTTTCAAAGAACTGGTTCGGTTTTGAATCTCAAGAAAAAGAAAAAGAAATGTGACCAAAACGATGCTGCCAATGTTTTAGTTCTTCAGTCTGTTAAATAAACGTCTATGATGTTCCTTAAAAATCGTACTAACCATCTTCTAGAAGTTGTGAAAAAAACTCATATTCAGATGATCGTAAAAGAAGATACATTATTTCTGTTTAAACCCCATTTTAACCAAATAATATTGGAAGAGGGTGATGAAGCGAAAAGGCTAGATTTTTGTTTATGGATTGGAGACCAAATTTTAAGTGGGAATATCCATTTTTATAAATTTATTATGTTTTCTGATGAATGCACATTTTGTACTAATGAAACGGTAGTATCCCAGCTTGTCAGGTACAGGTCACGAGAAAACACCGAATTTAGAGTAATGAGGCGAAGACAATATTTTACAAAGTGAACGTGTGGTGCGCGATATCTGTCCATGGCAGTATAGGCCCATATTTTTTTAATAACACCAGCCATAGAATATCCTCTATTGCATCTATACTTAGAAATGCTGGATACAGTTTTTAGCGATGAACTTGAAAATTTGCCATTCAATTTTCGTCAAAAAATACATTGTTGTATGTCCAGCACATTGCGTTCGCGAGGTAATAAAATGGCTTCACCGCAGATTTCGTCCAAGGTGGAATGGGGAAAATGGCCCAATTTTGTGGCCCCCAAGGACCTCCAATATGTTTCTATGGGGCGGTTGAAAACAAATCGTTTATGCTACTCCAATACCAAGTAGGTAATATTGACGTGCTAAAAGGAAGAATTACCCAGGCTGTTCGTTCAGCATCCCAGGAATAAATCAGAAATTCCTTTAGATATCTAAGGAAGCAATTAGAAAAATGCATTGAATATGGGGGTGGAGTTTTTGAATTTTAATATCTTTATTGTATTGCTTAGTTTATATCATATTCTTTTGAGTTTAAGTAAATGTTCGTATTATTTAAAAATTTCACTTGAATAACACGTCCACCCATAGGTGTCAATATGGTTTAATGAGTAGACATTAGTACTCTGGTTAAAGGTGTAAGAAAGAATCAAGGTGTAAGAAAGAGTCAAAACTTAAAAAAAATAATGTGACAAAACACGCTACATTTAATATTTAAATTGTTTAATAAAATCTTGTACTTCGGCTTCTTATTTGTTCTTTTGGTATAAAATAATAAAAAAGGTACCCATGTTTACTCCTACGCAAGATAACGTTCTCGTATTTCCTGTATAAAAATTAAATTTTTCGCAACGTGAATGTTATTTATTGTTCAAGCAAAAACTTTTTTAGGAGTGATATTTTTACACATCTTGCAAAATTTGATTGATTTGTCCTCTTCTAAACCCTATCCGCAGAAATACTGTGTATGTATGTAGATGGCGTTTGCAATGTACAACGAATAATGCAAATTATGCGGTAAGTGTCACATTAGACGCATATCCCAGCATAATGCTTAGGGCACATCTGCGTTAACATTTAATGGACAAAAATGATATTACTCTTTATCTTTTCAAGTGTAATGGCATTGACAACGCCGTTATAAAATTATTTCGTTAATTTCGTTATTTGTGGCTACCCTTATATTTAGTGTCAAATTACGCATTAACCGTCATGTTAAGCGTCACATTAAACGCAGGTGTGGATAAAAATATCCACAACAATTCTCAAACTAAAGATTTACTGTAAGCAGACAATAATTCCCATTATAATCTTTAATATAATTATACCCCGCAAGTTCAGAAAGAACAGAAACAATGCAGATTATATTTTAAAATAAATCACCCAAATAATATAATACTAAAGATCTCCGAGTTGGAGTATAATTTAGTAGACACAAAGGGCTCAGGTGGAATCTATGTATTTGAGAAAAGACGTAATATGTGGCTTGCTTTTATGTGAGGTATTAATAGAGCTTTAAGAAACTAAATAGACTTTCATTTATACCGTCTGTTATTGTTTTCGGTTCCATAAATCAGAAAATTATTTTATCACAATTAGGTACTTGAATGAAATATCATATAATAAATTTAGGTAATAAATTAATTTAAGATGTAGCAGCAGGATTAAAATTAAATTTTAAACCATACATAATTCTGAAGAATTTCCAGTAAATGAATAATAACAGGTCATAATTTTAATACCAACATCTTAAATCAGGGTAGGTTATACTTGCTTAAAGATAATACAAAGAATCCTGAGATGGTCTATAATTTTTTAATCAAAAATCCAGTAAAATTAACTGAAAATCTAAAAAATACTGACGGTTTCTTTCTCAGCCCATTGGCTGTTCGATCAGTTGTGTTTATTCAGACTCATCAAGTGGTAAATTTCCAAGTGATTTTTGGCGATCTTTAGTAGGCAGTGATCTTGACAAATGTTTAATTTCTATATGACAAAGTGAGTCCTGAAATAGTATATTTCATTACCAGTCCGGAAAAAAGGATTTTTCTGTGCGCGCTTGACAAATTCTCGTGTGAGGCGCAGCCGAACACGGGAAGTCAAGCAAGCACGGAAAATCCATTTCTGGACGTGTAATGAACGATATTTTTTATTATACTTCTTTCAAAACGATAACATAAAACAAAATATAACATAAAAAAATACATACATACAAAATAAGCTTGGAATATTTTTATTTTCACAACGCTGACAATATGGTCTTTGGCAGGTATGATGCGTTTTCATGGTAACTTTCAAATCATTTAAAAGGTGATTTAAATTTGTCTATGTCAGATAAGATTGACAAAACGTCAAAAAATATTTCAGAAATTCATCTAAATATTCAAATATTTACGAAATAAAATACAAAATAGGTACATATTAAATATCAGATAGCATATAGACTTTCTTGAGTTTAGTTTATTTTCCTATACCTATATTTCTATTTTAAAGCCAAAAAATAGTCGGTATCTTCATTCAGCACACTGAAAGAACTGGAGACCAGGAAAATTTTTTCCGTGCGCTCTTTCCGTGCGCTAGCCCGAAAAAGCCCATCTTACATTATTACTAAAACAGATGAAAATAAGGTGTTTTCAAAGAAGTATAATAAAAAATGTATTACGAACATCAAAGGAATGACAGATAAAAATATTGACTTTCGGGAAATTTTCAGGATAATGAATTTACTAATCGTTTCGGCACTTAGGGTGACTCTATCTCGTAGGAGAGTTTTGGCATTAAATGAAAAGGAAACATTGTGGCATAGGTTAAACTTTTGCGACATTTTATAAGAAAAATTATTTTGCTTCTCATTTTCTTAAAAAATACTTATCAATACCAAGAAGTAAGGATGTCGCAAATTCTATTTTTTCTTGCTCTATATAATGACAAGCATCAAAATTTAATGAAACAGCTTATTAGTTCTTCAGTAAGGAAATAAAACCACACATCTGCGCTTTCTTATCATTTGGGTCAATGAATTTTAATCAAGCATCAGTAACATTTCTGTTTGTCTTTAAATGTAACATTAAAGTATATTATATTATGACGTTAATTACACAGCTGTTATTTATAGTCTTGCTACAGTAAATTGAAGTGGTCAAATAACGATTTAACAAGGAAATGCGTCATTCCCATGGGTGCCCATGGGTTGATAAAAATTATTTTTAGCGTTACATATAAGAAGGTACAAAATATAATATAATAATATTTAGATTTTATTTCCACATTATCAATTCAATTGGTAAATAAAATCTTGTAAAAAATACTTTTCAAAAACAAGCTTTTATTATTTAGATGTACTAAAACGAAAAATATAAGTCTAGTTTTTTCATTGTGGCAATGCTGAATGCTATTTATAAGTGGACGTAGTTCGCTTGGGTGGATTCTAATAAAAGTAGTATCAAGGATGTCACTGAAACAGATATTAATATATTATGTTAAATTTATTTTCTTAAAAGCTCGTCGCGCGCGAAAAGTTCATACAGGCATTAAGGCCATTCAATTAGCTTAGAAATACTACTATAACTATTGCCCTTCTGGGACCATCACCACCACAATCCAATTACCAGGTAGAAAACTCTTTCAAAATACAAAATATGTACATTTATCAGTGTTTTAATTCAAACAAAATTAACATCTGACACGTTCTGTAACGCGCTCTGCAGAATGTATTATAAAGTTTATCCACACGGGTATTCAAAACAATAATTCTTTATTTAAAAGAACCATCCATCTCTTTAAACTGTGTTCAAAAAACAACAAAACGTACTGTAAATTTATAAAATAGGATGTTTAAGTCATAGATCAATCTTGATCAAAACTCCAGACGTTATTACGGTAATAGAGAAAGTATCCAGAGCCAAACTGTCCCAATCCATCATCCCTACGAGTAAGTTTGTCGGACGGCGCTCCATCCACTTACATTTATATAAATCAATCAAATAGAAATTTATCAAAATTATTAGTGGTCAGTCGGAGGGTTGCCAAAACAAAAATGAACAACGGTCGTGTGTAAGAAGATCTATTAATCATGGCTTTATTGCCGCAAATTGTTATTAATTGTTTCAATTAATTTATATAATAAACTCTTGCTCTGTTTATGACCTGATATACTTTTGTGATCTCTATTATTAAAGTGACAATCTAGGTCTGCTAAGTTGTAGACTTGGACTATGTCTAATTTTCTTGAGTCGATATTTCCACAAAACTACGTTAAGCGAAATTGTAGGGTGGTGACCTTAAAATATGCGTCATATTTGCTTGTTTAAAATAAATTAAAATAACCCAATAATTATAAACAAAATTTTAAAGAGTAAGTTTGGATTCTAAAATATATCAGTTGTACGTTACTTCAGAGGTTTTATTATTATTTTTTTATCTTAAAACCCTTTAAAACAAATGAACTCTAAAATATCAGTACCGTGTTTGTCCCAGTCACGAGTTGAAATAATAATGAAGAAATTTCTCTCAAAAGAAAGAGTTTTAGTAATTTATTTTAATATTCCCTCCTTAAATATTATTCAAAATTTTGATTACCGATGAAACCAAAAAAAATAAAAAAATTTGGTCGCGACTGAAAATCTGTCCTTAGTTAATAACATCAGTACCGTGTCACAATGTGAAAACTCTAAATTATTGAGATAAAATGAGGGCGGCACCACGTATTCAAGTTAAACCCCGTTTTATATTGTTTAATCTCCCTTGTGCCGCAGGTGAGTGCACTTAAGGTTAATTTTATTATCATTTTTTACACGAAACCAACTCTCGAGCGTGCTATTTGTGAAATTAGAGCTGAAGCCAGGAGGTTATTAAATTAGTGACAGGACGACCGAAATTACAATTAATTTCTTTTGTATGGCATGTATTATGATAAAATTATGACCATCTTAAACAGTCGATTGAGCAAACCAAGAGTGTAGTCGGTAAACGTTCTTTTTTTTTATCTGAGACAGCCCACGTGGAATTCAAGACAATCTACCAACGTACAGTGGGCATCTGAAAACAAGGGAAATGTAATCTATTGGCACGGGATTTAAAGGCCTGGAGGTTGGGAGGAGAAGGGAAATCAGCTACAGGCAATTTGTTCCACAGTCTGGAGGCCCTAGGTATTAATAATGAGCGAGAGAAGTGGGATGTTGTATACATTTATTGCTGGATAGTAAAGAGATGCATGGGTAACGCGCCTCTTGTTGTTCTGTTAGGAACAGTCCAGGGGGGAGTTATAGCGACTAGTTCTTCAGAGCAAAATCCGGGGAAGTATCAGTAGAAAAGGGATAAATCCACAACAGGGCGGCGATGAGCGAGATAAGGGAGTTTTCGTTGGGTCGCTGATAAGTCGAGTGTCTCTCTTTTGAATAGAATCAAGGCTGTTAAGTGTTGAAGGTGATGCCGCTCTCCAGATGTGGGAACAGTACTATAGGTTAGGAGATCTTATTTGGGAAACGTAGAGAGTGTGTAAGTTGATAGTCTAGAAGTATTTTCTGACTCGAAAGAGAAAACCAAGCTTTTTAGCTGGTGATGTGGCTATCAAAGTAATGTGTTTGTGCCAGCTGAGATCATGTTCGAAAGCGATGCCAGCAAGATAGAACGTGTCGTTGTTACGTAGAGCTTGGCTATTCACGTGTATGGGGTAAGTGTTGACAGAATTTTTTTGCGTGACAGGGAGCAAGACTGGGTTTTGAAGGCGTTGAGCTGACGAAGGTTTTTGGCACCTCAGCCTAAGATTACTTGAAGATCTTGAAAAAGGGATAGGTGTATAGATTTGCTTTTATTATCCAGCTCGAGACATGTCTGGAAACATGAATGTTTGAGTGAAGAGTACTATTGTCAGCATAACTGTGAATGGGATTGGTAGTTGAAGAGAGCAGATCATTAATGGTAACAAGAATTAATAGGGTTGGTGCTAGGACCGAACCTTGGGGTACGTCGGCATTAATAGGATGGAAGTTAGATGCTGCTGCATCGTCTCGTAAAAACCTCATATGGTGAAAAATATTTCTTAGGGAACTAATAGGAATTATGGTCCTTGGCTGAAAGAACATTTGCTGGTAGTGTATTATTTTTTTTTTATGTCCAATTACGACAAAAAAGTGTCATTTTCGTGTTAAAGTCAAACTACGGTATAATATACACCATTACATTTTTCTGAGCTATCCTTTTGGTGATGAGGGTGGGGAACAGCAATTTTTAACCATTTTTCCCGAAAAATGTTTAAAAAAATGCGTCCAAAATACTTCATATATATTGTTCAGTTCGTGCTTTAATAAGCTTTCATTTGACACCCTACAAGATGCCCTTGAAAAATTTCCATTTCCCGGTTTACTGTCTGAAATTAACTCACACAATCAAAACTGAACTTTTTGTACTTCACGTCAATAATTGGACCACCACACTCTATCTCTGTGCTAAATTCCAAATTGTTAAATCGAACAGTTTCAGAGAAAATCGCCTGTAACAGACGCATGGACGGACGGACACCGAAGTGATTCCATAAGTGTTCCGTTTTGCTAATTTTAGCACAGAACACTAAAAATAGCGTAAAAGTTACCCATTTTTGTGGCATTTACTCTATACGTAGCTAATAATACTAATAATATTAATCCAGAGTCATGATCCAAAAAAAGAATCGATTCATTGGGTTCAGGAACTCGGGATGGCCATATTTAACATTTAAAATAAAACTAACAAAATAGCTTCTAAGAAAAACAAAAGTGCTCCAAGGTAAATAGGTCATTTCGTTGTACTAATTGAATAAAAACATAATTAAGCACTCGATCAATTTGTTAGTAATGTTTGCATTCGTAATAAATGCTTTGTTTGTCTAACGGTATAAAATAGTGTCTAAATGCAAAGAACACATCCGAATTTTACTAGCATAAGTTGCCATTGGATATCCGTTTAGGGACTTTGTTTGAAAACTGTATACTTACATCAAGTATGTACATCATACATTACATACCTACATAAGTAAGATAAAAAAAGTAATCAAAATATGATGTGGAATCAATCACGCCCTCTTAAAATATTACGCTTGAAAGGTAACATAGGTAAAAGGTCCAGGTGAATGAAGAATAGGACTGTCAAGTTCTGAAGTTTTTATTTTGAATAAAATTAAATATGGTATTCACGGCAGGACAAAAAGCTTTTATGATCGAAAGTTACTTTAGAAATAGTAGAAGAGTTGATGGCCAGTGGGTTTATTTAATAATGGGGCACCAATCAGGATTTTCAAACTGAATTTCCACCCATAGTCGTGGATTTCGACCAGTTTCGCCAAGTTTTGACTAGATCTGAGGCTTTGTTTAGAGAAACAGGAAGTGTGAATGGAAGGGAAGGCAGTGGGAGACCCAAAGTTCGCACTGTACAAAAAGTAGAAAAATTGAGACAAACAATGAACACCCACAAACCCCTATTAGGGGTTTAAGCCAGCAAGTAAATGTATCCTACGGAACTTGCAATACAATCCTGAACTGTGACTTGCATATGCACGCTATCATCTAAGCTCAGTCCAAGAATTGTTACCAAACGACAAGCCAGAGCCAATGCAATTTTCAGAGTGGTCTAGGGGTAATTTGCATAATAATGAAAACGTATTTGGAAAAACCGTTTTTACTGACAAGGGAAAAGAAGGTTAATTCGACCGATTTTTTTAAGGGACTCTCAATTCCGCGCGATACCGTAATGAAATTTTAGAAAATTTTGTAAACGCATTAGGCGATGAAGCGATGCGACAAGGCTACTTCCATCAGGACGGCGCACACATAACTCTTGATAATTTAAATTGTTTCGAAGAATTTTTCGAAGACCGAATCATTAGTCGTAATATGCCAGTTAGGTGACCACCACGATTCTTCGATCTCACGCCGTGCAACTTTTTTTTATGATCAGTGATCACATATTAAAAACTCAATTTTCACAACCCCTTGTGAAAATTTAGAAGACCTATGGGCTAGAATTAGAAATAAATTTCGGGAGATTAACAACTCCCCCAAGTGCTCACCAATGATTTTGATGCTGTAAAAAGAAGAATGAGAACATGTCTCTCATTTAGTTTAAATTTTATACTTTCAGGATCTCTGTTTTATGTTTTTTTAATTATGCATTATGCAATGACGATGACAATATCGTAATTCTCTTAAAAATAAAAACTTCAGAATTTGACAGTTTTATTTTTCATTCATCTACATATATCTATACCTATTACCTATGTTAAAAAAGTAATATTTTTTAACCTTCAAAAAGTAATATTTCAGGACATGCGTGGTTAATTCTATGGCATACTTTGAGAAAGTTTTTTATCTTACGTTATGTACAGTTACAGTTCGCATATTATGATAGAAATTAGTCGAAGCCAAAATTTAGTAACAATTTGGACTTGTATGCAACATCGTAATGGATTTAACATTTATTGAAATTATTCGGTTTATACTTTTTACGCCATTAAGTAAATGAAAATAAAAATCTCTTAACAAAAACGTAAAATTAGAGTAATAACTCATTTCTCAACTCCAAATCGCCTCCATACCGCCTCGGGACGTGCGGTTGAGATTTATCACAAGGAGTTTTTAACAAGCGCGCTCATCTATAAATCAATGGATTGCTTCTGATATACAGACGTTACCGGGGATATAGAGGCGAGGCGATGCCGCGTTGATAAGTAAGCGACAACCTCTAATTATCTGACAGTGTTTGAAACACTTCCAGTTGCTAGATAAGGTGAATATTTTACCTAGAGATAGTTCATGAAGACAAACTAAATGGCGCATTTAATGGAAGGTCTCCACTGGCTCTGTTTTGTATTTTAATAGGACAAGTTCGGATAAAGACAAAAGCAAATATACTTGTTCTACATGACATAAATTGTGGCTTTAAGAGCTCCGTTTATTAGCTGGCGGACGGCCAGCTATAATGTTCTAAGTTTCCTATCTTGTGCGCTGCTGGTAAAGGCGAGAAACCAAATTTAATCAACAAATTTTAAAGTTCTTAGTGCTGGAAACTTTATAGTCGTTTGGCTAATAACGAATAGCCCGCTAAATTATTTGTAAATTTCACTTAGAACTTTCAAGTTTACACATTTTTGTTAAACTTTATTACGACATGTAATACGTAATTTGTTGTGCAGCAAATCATTTGATGCTTGGATATCCTGCGAGACGAACTTGGTTTCTTGATTTTGAAGGCAAAAATAGCCATATTACGGGTTTTTAAAAAATTTACTGATTTTTTTTTCTATTTTGGCACTCTTTTGCTTAAACATCACTGAATAAGAGGTTAAAATAAGCTTTATAATACATATTAATTCACAATATTGATTTCACCGAAAGCACTATTATAGTAAGCAATATTGTAATTTTAATACGACTTCAATCATAAATGAGTTGGTTGTCACAGTTGGTTGTGCCACATTTGTTTATTTTCCATTACTCCCTTAATGAGTAATGGTATTTGTACTCCCTCAGGAATTAAAAGTGACAGTTTAGTCTCCGAAAATAAAGATTAGGCACTTTTAACCTGCCTAGTGTAAAAAAAGTATTTTTCTTTTTCAAGTATTTATTAAAATTTAGATGTAAAAAAAGTTGAAAGCATGGAATGTGTATTGTTATTAAATTAGTTTTGGAATCAATAAATACCTGTTTCTTATCATCAGGAAAAATATGAGTAAATAGTAAACTCTCTTTTTAAATAAGTCAAAGTATGAAGTCCTAAAAATTCTACCCATATGGAGTTCCTCTATTACAGAGTAAGCCTGAGCATTCGGATTATGAACTTTCATGAAATTTTCTACACTTATCTATTACCTATCAACATATTATCCTGTTGTTTGGTAACTAAGTAAATTAAATATTCTGGTAATTAAACAACTCAAAAATTATAACCAGGTGCAGATAATAGATATAATATTTGGTGTTAAATCTGTTATTCTGGCGCAATACTAAATAAGTCATTAACAGAACCGATTTCAAGTACAAATCAGATGATTGATGGCTTAAGTATCTCAATTACCTTGAATTTGAAGATAAAAAATGGAAGACAGAATAATAAATTAATCTAAGATTGAATTAAAATTCCAGGAATAATTTGCTGATCCAGAAGTTTCCGCTTGTTGTTTAATAAATCTGCTGGTGCTAATTTAATGGATCCCCTTATTCTAATTGGCATCCCAAAATCTGAAAAACACACTATACATCAAGCATACAAATAATAAATTCAAAACTTAGTGGTTTAGCGTAATTAGATAAACCCAGCAACATACAAATTAATATATTTTAACTGGCCAGGTTAAATACATGTAATACTGAATAATTGTTTATCTGGGAGCTTGTGTTACAGTTTGGAGAATTTCCAAAAACAAATTAATTTTCTGTTGAGTTGTTATACGTATATATTTTGTTAAAGTTTATTTATTAGATGTTACTTACTAAAGTTCATTATATGAATTTTATTTACATAAAATATATTGCAGAAATGCTTGAACGCAGGTCTCGAAATGTAATTTTTTAAATCCCAAAAATTTTTGTTGTTAAAAGCCTTTCTAAAACTTACAGATAAACGTGTCTAAAGTGGATAAAAGTATAAGAAAATGTGCACCTAAATTTATTGAATACAGTAAATATGGCGAAAAGGAAATTATTTTATAACCATATTGAATTCATTATTTTATAACTTTACAGACAATAAGATAATTCTGAATTTTATCTCAACCGGAATCACCATTAAACGCAAATTCAATTAATCCACACTGTTTTCGTCAGAGTTTTACCTTTTATGCATGCATTTATTTCTCCTTTTGCTATAAAAATATATTCTTCAAATAAGAGACACACATTTGCTTACTTTTGAAGTAAGCCCCAGGGCTGCAGGCCCAAAAATAGTTTGAAGCATCGAATGTAGTTTGTAATGATATTAGTTTTGGGATCAAGATATATCTATTTTTTATCGCCAGGGAAAAATATGAATAAATAATAAACTTTCTTTCTATAAAAGTCGAAATATATATAGTGTGTCCTAAACATTGTCTCAATATGTAGTTTTGTACTACATAGAAAACCGAGTATTCCGATTATAGTTCAGTCATTAGGTAGTCTGTTAGAAACAAATTGTGGATTAGTTATGGTTTTTTGCTTCTCTATGTTCTTGGGGTGCTAATTACGAATATGAGGTGTGCCAACAAAATTTTAACTAAGTAAATTAATAGAAAATATTCTGGTAATCAAAATAAAATAAAAATCATAACCCGGTGCTGATAATTAGATATAATATTTGGTGTTAAATCAGTTATTTTGGTGCAAAATAAGATACTTCATGAACAAAACCGATTTCAAGTGCAAAACAGATGCTTGATGGCCTACTAAGTGTCTTAGTTGTCTTGAATTTAAAGATAAAAATAGAAGACAGAATATTAAATTAATCTGAGCTTAAGTTAAAATTAGGGGAATAAATTACTGATCCAGGAGTTTCTGCTTGTTGTCAAATAAATATGTTATTGGTACTTTAATATATCCGGGTCATTCTATTCAAGTGGGGCCAAATGGGACTTTGAATTAATTTAATTTTTTTCCCCTATTTTTACCTCAATCTTTAAATTTAAATTACTTTACATTTTATCATTAGTATTTCATTAGCGGTTATACATTAAAATGAATTTTGGGACAAAAAAATATAAAAAAACAAAAATGAGTTTCACGGAGTTGAGGTATGTGGTAACGGTACTGAGAAATTTAAACTCAAGTATTAATATTATCTATATTACTTATATTATAATTACTATTGTTAGTAATATTATCATCAGAATGGGAATAAATAAAAACAAAGGTCCATAAAATGTTTTTATTCAATCATGTTTAACTAATAATTCTAATTATTAGACAGTAAACAGACTGTAAACAGCTGTTTTGGTTTTTAAAATTCTGCTTCGGTTGTGACGGCAATACTTCTCCAACTAACAAATTTCTTTTAACAATAGGAGTTACTAACTGTCCCTGCAATATGTCCTCAACATTTTTTATTTAAGTTGTTTTTTTAATTTTTTTAACACCTTGACGTCTGTTTTTATATTTCATTTTCTTAGCTGTTTCTTTTTTTAATTTCTCTTCAGGCGCAGATATTTTATGCTTTAGCAAATCTTTGTTTCTCCTTCTTCTTTTCTTGCCTTCATCTTGTCTGCCATAAGACCGTATAGGAGTTTCCTCAATAAGCATGACATTCTGTTGGTAGATCCCTAAAGGATTAGGCACGAGATTAGGCGTGCTTCTTGGGGATGACGGAGGTGTCAGTTGACATAGTCTGTTTTCATCTTGCTTTCTGTTCTTTTTTAAATCATAACACTTTTTACTCTGTATTCGCCAATTCTTTCTTATCTTCATCTGTTGTCGTTCACTAAGCTCTGAAATACTTTAAATTTTCCTTCTGCTTTTCTTTTGTAGTACCTTTCCCTCTCCTTTCTTTTTGTTTCTTCATATCTGTCAGGATCATTTCTTATCACCTCCCTCAGCCGTCTCGCATACAGTTTTTATTTTTCTCATTTTGATCTTTCTTACTATTGCCTTTTTGTTTTGGACCGTCTTTTACTTTAATTTTCTGGTAAATAACAAAAACGTATATAAATAAAATAGTTCAGATATCATCTAGGAATACTTAATTGATTGTATTCTTATAGATAATTTTATTAAATTTTTCTATATCCACTTATTTATTGTCGACAATTCCGCTTCCAACTTAACTGTAAGGCACAGGGTACATATTTTTTAAAATATCTCCTTAAACAACAAATAAATAAATGTTTATAAATCCTGTTCGAGTAATTCTCATCTCCGTGAAAATAGTGTCAGCTCCATTACCATAGCACAGTAACGGAACTGAGACCACGGAAATGAGGATTTGTAACGTTTTTTAACGATATCTTGATTAGTAATTAATAAAGAATTAACATTATTTTTGGTTAATGTTTAGAATATTGTTTAAAATGTTAAGTATAACTTAAATTAAAATAATTATTATAATTAAGGTAAAAAAAAACATTCACGGAATTGAGAAAAATGTATAACGAACTCACCCCCATCGTGGAAACACAAAACACAAACTAAAGTAACGTGCGAGACGTCGTTTACGCACCACGTGCTACGAGCAACCGAACGGTCGGATCTCTAAACTCCAATAAATACATACGATATTGCCCTCTGTTGGATTTTACGGGCATTAAAATCTGTATTCACGGAGCTGAAAAAATTATTGGGGACATAGGACTTTAATAAATATCAACGCTGTTTTAAAACTTTTTAAAAAAATTCCTTTGGGTGGTTGTTTTTCTTGTATTGTTATTTGTCTGGCTAAAAAATTATTGCCATGATGGGTTTAGTTTACCTAAAATTTTTTCAGAAAGTACCTAATCCGAGGTGAGGGACATGACACGGAGCTGAGAAATTAAGGTTAAATCAAGAAATATTTATGTCGGCGAAAAAGTTATATATTCTATATTGAAGAATAATCAAAAGCTAAAAAAGCATTTATCTTTGCAGTATTTACTTTTTTAAAATTATTTCAACTATTTCTGATATTAAGTGGGGACCATGAATGTCCCTGTTTGAGTAGAATGACCGATCCCCTATATTTAACTGGCATCTCAAAATCTGGAAAAACACAGTCTACATCAATGATACAAACAATAAATTCAAAATTTAGTTGTCTAGCGTAATTAGATAAACTCACCAGCACACATAGATACAAATATGTTTTAACTGGCCAGTTTAAATATCTGTAATGCTGAATAATTGTTTGTCTGGGAGCTATTTTATAGTTTGGAGAATTTCCAAAATCAAATTAATTTTCTGTTGAGTTGTTATACGTGTACACTTTGTTAAAATTTATTTATTAGATGTTACTAAATTTCACTTTATGAATTTTATTTACGTGAAATATATTGCAGAAATGCTTTATTAAACGTGAAATATAGCTTTTTAAATCCGAAAAATTTCTGTTATTAAAAGCCTTTCTAAAACTAAAAGATTCTATGGTCGATGGAGGTATAAGAAACTATGCAACTAAATTTATTGAATACAGTAAGCATGGCAAAAATCAAATTATTTTAAAACGATACTGAATTAATAGTCTTAAAAGTTCACTGACAATGAGATAATTCAGAATTTTATTACAACCGACATCACCATTAATCGCCAATTTAATTAATCCACGCTGTTTTTGTCAGAGTTTTATCCTTCATTGATGCAATTATTCCTCCTGTTGGTATGAAAATATATTCTTCAAATCAAAAAACAGCTACATTTGCTTACTTTTGAAGTAGTAAGCCCTAGAGCTGCAGGTCAAAAAATTGGGCTATCAATCTTTTTCACAATATAACTTTTTAAGTCATTCTGAATTTTTAATGGATCTTATTGGAAAAAATAAAAGTTCCTATTTTAGGACCATTTCAAAACTAAAGGAATTTTGACATTTGACCAACTTGAACTAAATCGATTAATGTTTTCAATATGTGATTCATTTCTTAATCTAAAGACAGTTGTTTTAATTTTAAAAATTACACTGGAGTTGTAACAGTCATTTTGTTTTATCTGCAACAGCCCACGTAGACTTCAAGCCTAAGAACTACCGTACCGTGAGCGTCTGAAGAGAAGGAATATAGTATCTATTGACACAGGATTTGAAGGATTGAAGGTTGAGAGGAGAAAGAAAACATCGGCAAGCAATTTGTAACATAATCTACCTCTACGTATGAATGGAGTTCTATTAGGAGCAGTCAAGCAGGGAAATTTAGCGACTAGTCTTCAGAGCAAGATCCGTGGAAATATCGGTAGAAAAGGGATACATCCCCAACATTGCGACGACGAGCGAGAGGAGGGAGTTTTCTTATTGGGTCATTGATGAGTCGAATGGCTCTATTTTGGATAGAATCAATGATGTTAAGTATTGAAGGTGACCCCGCTCCCCAGATGTTGGAACAATACTCTAGGTTAGGTATTATTTGGGAAACATAGAGAGTGCGTGTGTTGGAAGGGGAGAAGTATTTTCTAGCTTGAAAGAGAAAAACAAGCTTTTTAGCTGCTGATGTGGCTATTGAAGTAAAGTGTTTATGACAGCTGAGATCATGTTCGAAAGAGATGCTAACAAGATTAAATGTTTCATTGGTCTGTGGTAGAGCATGGGATGAAGTAAGTGTTTCTGGATTTTCTGCGTGACAGGGGCCAAGACTGGGTTATGGAGGTATTGAACTGAACAAGGTTTTTGGCACAGCAGTATAAGATTAATTGAAGATCTTGGGAAAGGGATAGATGGATAGACCTGAATCTATTATCCAACTCTTGATTCAAGACTTGTCTGGCAAAATGAATGTTGGAGTAAAGAGTGGTATCGACAGCGTAACTGTGAATGGGATTTTTTGTTGTAGAAAGCAGGTCAATAATACGAAGAAAAATAGGGTTGGGGCTAGGACTGAAACTTGGGGTACGCCCAGAGACGGATTATCCATTAGGCACAATAGGCTATAGCCAAATTAGACAAAAAATAAAACGTTTTTTGTTACGATTAAATAAGAATTTAAAAAAAAATAATATTTTTCAAAAAAAGCTCTAAAAGATGACGTATAGTGGCGCAAAAAAACGAAAAGTTGCGCAAGAAAAAACTGTATGGCCGGTGCCTTAGAAAAATTTTTAAAAATAGACATTTTCTTTAAAAACCAAATGAAGGTAGTGGCCCGTCGCGGGTTGAATTTGAACTCACCGATATACCAGAGACCTCAGGAATAAATGCCGAAGGTATATTATTTAGATACCAATTTTATTAAATTTAAATAAAAATTAGCGTGATTTTCTTTTTAGGTATTTCGCTGAGCGATAATAATTCCACTAACCTAGATGATAGTAAATTGTCCGTAAAATTATTCAATGATATGTGACAACGATATGATTCAGCAAAAATAGTGACAATTAATTTTATAGTAAAGAATCCCATAATTATACAGAATTTGAACGAATTTGATTCTGAAAGACCAAAAAGAGTATATGTGGGTTTTCAAACATGTTATTCATCTAAAAACACATTTTTCTCTAAGCTTCGGAATGGTGAAGTGATTCGGCGAGACCGGCTTTTTATACTCTGTGTTTAAAAATTCCGCTTTCTGTTTGCCATGCATGTTATTTACTCGATATCGAGATACGTCTTTTCTTACCGTTTTTTAACTATTGGAAAAATATATGGTGCTATACACATCTACACTGACGGTTCCAAAACCAAAAAGGGCTCAGGATGTGAAGTGTGTTCCAGAGCCCTGAGCCTAAACATAAAATGGGCTACTATAGGTAAAGATGCAAATGTAGTTTAAACAGAACTCACAGCTCACAGGTATCTGTATAGCGACAAGAAAAATATCCAGTAAGAATATTACTAAACAAAATGTGCATATCCTCACGAACAGCAGACAGGCACTTCTGGCCCTGTACAGACCACGTATCATCTCAGGAACAGTATTAGAATATCACCGAGCCCTAATAGAAGCCTCCAATCATAATGTGGTTACTTTGAAGTGGAAAAAAGAGTACAGCACATCAAGGGGAAATCGCATTGCTGACTCTTTAGGTAGGGGGGCGGCCGCCCTAAATATGTTCAGGCCTGGCTGCTTCACTGACTTGGCGACATCGGCGGTAGTGGACCTGATTAAAAAAATTTACCATAAAAATTTTAAAAAGTATCGGATAAAACGGCAGGCTACGAACCCGCCAAGAAGCTACTTAGTTACCCCGACAGCGAAACAGTTAAAAAGTATTTGACGACGACAAGGCAGAACCTGCGTCTTACGATGGGTACTCTAACAGGTCGCTGTTAACTCCGCAAGTACCTTCAAAGAATGGGACTAGTTGATACGCCCCTGTGCAGAGTATGTAAACAAGAAGACGAGACTGTCGAGAATGTCCTCTGTGATTGCCCGACATTTTAACCCTTAAGAAAATTCGTGTTCGGCGGGTACTGGACCACCTTAGCCAACATTAGAGAGGCACCTCTTGGCGACGTCATCAACTACTTTAAAACAGTAGGCTGGTTGGTGCGCTGAGAGAAAGTCTCCTATTTCGGGAGCGATACACCATGAGTCTAATAAGGCGTAGTGCCGTAGAGCCTCAGCTCACCCTCCCAACGCTAAACACTTTGAGAGTAAGGAACCTAATATAACTGTAACGATTTTCTGTTTTCGCGTTTTTAGAAATTTATATAATATGATCTAAGACCAAAACAGCCTGGAGACTTTAAGACAAACCAACGAAACCAAATCATAAGATCAAAGAGCAGAAATACACAGCAGGCACCTTGTTTGAGTATTTGACCACAAAAGGATTCAAATAATCTAAACTCTCAGCAAAAAGACATGCTTAAAAGTAATTTAGAATCCATACGGTGCATTCACAATAATTATTAATAATCAGTTAATCAAAAGCCAGCACCAAGCCTCTAGCACTTCAGTAAACCAATGCATATGTTTAGTATCTTTCAGAAGTGGAATATTTTAAGTTTGTGGAAAAGATTCTCATAGGATACTGCTATCTAAATTAGCACCTTATTTGCATCGAAGTCCGGAATAATCCAGAATCTAAAAGGTGCTTTTGGAGAAGAATTCCATTACTTTATTGCATCATTCCCTACAAGAGACCAGACGCGAAACATATTTATGATTAGAAAAATTTTCACTCCTACAACCATGTTTCCCAAATAAAACCTAACCCAGAATATTATTCGCTAACCTGTACTGCACCTTCGATAAATCTTTGATTCTATCAGAAGAGAGCGATCGTCAGATGGCTCAACGACCTAATTCTTGCACTGATACTACATTTTCTGGCTAACCACTCCTCTATAGGTGCAGCCCTCAAGCCTAAGGTTGCCATAAATTATCTGGCTCATACCTAGCTTTAAATACAAAAATACAAAAACAACTATATTAGGAACAAAAATCTTTATTATAACGAATATTCTTTGGAGCTAAATCAAAAAATTATTTAGGATTTGCCGATTTTATATTTCTCAGATGAGGTGATTTTCTTTAGAACATCTTTCTAATCTCAGATGTACTCATACAATTCTGCACATTATAACTTAAAGTTATACCGGCATTGCAGAATGGCCTCAACGGGCTCAGCTAATAAACGATTTCTTGCTTCTGACCACTGGATGGACGTTAAGGAAAAAATTCTTTCGCAATTTGCTTTGCGCGCAGGGATTGCAGACAGGTATTTACACATTTTAAGTAACTCCGATTTCTGATCTAAATGTTTTATGCTTTTTTAAGAAATTTAATCATCCTGCTTCAAACGAACTGTTTCCACTCCGATTTTTTGTCCCATAAAAGTTTTAAGGTATAAATGTTGTTGAAAACAGTGATCTCTTAAAATTATTAAACTGTTCGATTTAAGATATATAATTAATTGTCTCTTCCAACTTTTTCCATTCTGGTGTTTGAAACAGGGACATGCAGCCGAAAACATTATTTATAAATGACCAGACCATTAATACGTCAAGTGAACTGGTTTCCAAATAATACCGACGCGACTCTACGCACAAATCCGCAACATAGAGGTCTACTGTGCCATGGTATTGTAGTGCGTTATATGAATAAGCTTTCTATTTAAAAAAACCTTTCAAAATCACGTTCGTTGGTGATCGTGCGTTTTAAATTTTAAATTAATAAACCTTGACAAAGTCAATCGGGACTTTTGATACATTTGCCGGTACGTCGGGACACGAACTCCAATAATGGTGACAGTCCCGATATATCGGGACGGATGGCAACCCTACTCAGGCTCCTACTGGAAAATTCTTTTGTTGCATTGTGGGTCATCTGCCTCTCGTCTTTAGATATTTTCTTGGATTCTGCTCGGTAGAATTAGCCTCTATCATTTCCCTTTTGATTGTTCCCATCAGAGTTACATATACAGAAATGAGTCACATATACATTCGTTTACTGTCCAACTGCAGAAACACACAACATACCACTTCTTTCTCTGATTCATATTCAAAATTTCCAAATTGCGGAATAACCCTAATAACACAAAAATGTACTTAAAACGTTCAAGTAACGTTTTATAGAGACCAGCGGATGTACCAGGAACGTTTTCAAAAAACCTTGGACCTTCCTCGAACGTTCGTGGGACGTAGTTTGTCCACAAAACGAATGTACCAGAAACGGAAGTGACAACAGTCCTTTAAACGTTGTTTTACGTCCAATAAACGTACTGCAGCCTTCAGTTAGAAGTACACCTAATATGTTCCAGGAACGTTTCATTAAGACCCATGGAAGGGCCAATTTTTTTTAAATAACCTACCCTGAATATTTAAAGGACGTATATTGTCCCTCAAAACGACTAGGACGAGATTTTGGTTCCATAGCTTGATTTGCAATGAAATATTTTTATCTTTTGGGATGGAATTCAATTATGAACACAAAGTAATATGTAATTTCGCAAATACTTTTTACAAACCTAAGCACGCCACATTACAAACTGGTCATTTGGGGCATTGGGTACTAAAAGTAAACACTAATATTGCTTAAAAGACATTTATTGCTCAGGATTTTATCTACACTACACAAATCAAAATTCACGCTCCAACACATAATATATTTATTAAACGAATTACAAACACAGTTGCTAATATCAAAGTGGCATCATGAAGAAAGTAAGGTTACGTTACGGACGCAAGGGCGGTTGTGGCAATAACTGTACTGCAAGAGTGACGACAATTATTTTTTGCATTTCTTGATCGTGAAACTTATAGGCAATGAAGGGTTAAAAAATATTGTTATGATAGTTTTATTATTCTAATTAGCAAATTTTTAATAACTTTTTAACTATGATTTGTATCAGAGTTCTTGTCCGCCTGTTATCGTTATAGTTATCACCACTATCGACTGCTAAATCACTGCGCATAGGCTGGTACCTTTTCGGACAGAAAACAGCAACCAATCATTTTGTTCTGTTCACAATCGGTAAAAAAGCGCCACATTTAAAATTGCCATGTACCCCAGGGGGTATTCACAAATAATTTAGAGAGCACCATGAGAACCAACATCGTAAATTTAAATGAAATTTTAGTACACTGTATTAAATTTTTATCAATTATATTATATAAACGCAAATAATAATCATTCAGTTCCTTTGTCCTAGAGAATCGTTTTATGTACGTTCTAAAACAATGTACCGGTAACTTTAGAAATTAAACGTCTTTGGAATGTCTTCGCTGGGTATTGAACGTTCGGACCTAGATAGGACTTAAACAGTACGTTCACAGAACGTACTGTGTTTTTAGGGAAATTGTTGTTAACCTACAATGCTTTAAATCTGGTAACAATAAATTATATCTGCATCCGTTTTAAACACCCACAGTATATTATTACTAAGCAAGTCTATGTGTACTGTCCAAGATAAGAAACTTCTAAATTAGATCCACACAGCCATTTCTTACAGCCTGTCAAATAGAATTTCTAATGAAATACTCTTTGTTACTATCGGCATAAGTACGGTATCGAAATAGAAGCGTAAGGATAAGCCATTATAATTGCTTGTAAAGGATACAATCTAACGCATTGATTGACGCTGCTACTCCATAACATACATACTGTAAACCTAATACATTTACATTCCCAACATAATTAACATATTTATTCTACAACCCCTTAATATTCTCATTAACGTCAAAACCATGGAGAAAGGTTATATAAGACGTTTAATTTGGGCAAATTGGTTTCAGTGTGGCTTCATTTCTAGCCTTAATTTGCTGTATAAGCAGACATAATATAATAACATAAATAATAACATAAGACTCATAAGGCCTCGACATATGACGGTATACTTCGTTGTTCTTTATTAAACGACAGATGGAGAGATGCTTTGACGTTAGAATCATTATTTAACTTTATTTAGTCCTTTAATGAATAAAGCAATAAAGACGTAGGAAAAGTACCTACAAAATAAAATTTAGTAAATTAAAGAGCGTATACTTAACGGATTGTTAATGTACAAATAATGGCACAGGATTCACTTCCAGAGTGTTTTATTCGCTATTCAATAGAGGTTATAAGATCCAGAACCATACAAAATGTCGAGGTTGCTGACTCCTCCCACGAGCACTGTGATGGGCTACTCTAAAGGGCCCCACACACTTCCTTTCTCTTTCTTTTTTGGCAGTGTTAATCGTAGTAATTAACATCGGCAATTAAGTCTGCCAGTCTATGCCCAAAAGCCGAATCTTAAAATTTAATATCGTCGATTCATTGGTGTTCGTCATTAATCGGCTGCAGTGTATGTGGAGTTCCTTGTTAAGTTCAGAAAAAATCGTCATTATTTCCCATGCCTACTGCTAATAGATAAACAAGTCATACTTTTCATCTTCATCGTAGTCGTTGCGTAGTTTAGTTTTAATCATTAAGCATCGCTCTTCATGTTGCAAAATAGATGTCGTCTGCAAACATAATTTTGGTGTGACTTGAAAACTGCCCACCAAGCACATAAATGGTTCCAAAAAATCAACATGATATGGCATTTAGTTGGTTAAAAGTATATTGTGACAAAACGAGTACCTACATTAAAATATTACAGATAACTTTGGGGACTAACATATTTTAAGAAAAGTCATAAAATTAAGGAAAAGGTTTACTTGGTAATTATAAAATTTACGTGAAAAAACAGTAATAAAAGAACCTTTTACTTCTGTACGAGTTAGAGAAAGACAGAAGTTATAACGAACAGGGACGTATCTCGAAACGTTTTGGCGGTTTACTAATTATCCCCAGATAACGAATATTCTTCTTTATAGAAAAGGATGGAATGACAATACGGATATAAGTAACTGCTAGATTTAGAAAATTTGAACCCCTTATGTATAGGCTTTTTGAATGTGATTTTTTTTACCAATAGTAATAGTAGTGACCAATAAAGGATTTTTTCGATCACTTATTCAAAGTACTTTACCGTAAATTAGTATAGTGTTTTAACCTGTATATAATGGATAAATCGACCATTAACAAAGAACAATTTATTTAATTTCTTTTGTATAAATTCGGCGTTAGTCCGACCCTGTAACGGGCGAAGGAGGTAGACCCAAGAGGGGGTGTATAGGGAAATATTTAGAAGGGTCTAGGTACCGAGGAAAACACAAAAATGAGAGTCCTCAACTGGTCGTTTTCGAAGTGAGTCTAGTGTAAAAGATGGATTTTCGGTAACTTCCTTTAAAGACGCGTTCAAGTGCTTTCGCGTAGTGTGAGAACTTAATTAATATGTAGCCAGGAGACTTATGTAAGTTAACGGGGTTAACTGTTGTAAGGGTAAATTTTTAACGTTATTTTTATGAATAATGGGGGAATTAATAGATCATAGAAAAATGATTTTTATTTTTACATCTTTTGTTTGAGTTATATTGTGTTACCTAGTAACCGCTTGTCCAGATCATTGTTCAGTTCATTATTTAACATTCGTTAAATTGTTCTTTGTTGTTTTATATCTTTATTATTATTATTTTTTTGTCAATTGTTATATCATTCATTGTACAGTAAGTTTTCATCTATTCCGATAATATATATGTGGATATATATATATATATATATATATATATATATATATATATATATATATATATATATATATATATATATAGTATATATATATATATATATATATATATATATATATATATATATATATGTATATATATATATATATATATATATATATATATATATATATATATATATATATATATATATATATATATATATATTATACAAAGACAAGGGTTTTATGTAATGGCAAGATTGACATTAATTATTATGTTCAAACTTCGTTGGCCGTCGGTGTCAAGAGGGAGACGGCGCGACAGGAGAGGTCGGTAGATGGCGACCACTTCCAGAACTTCGATCTTCAAATGGCGACAACTTGAGTCTTCTAGAGCCGCTATAAGAATTAGGTTTGAGTAACGTAGAGTCATGTACTAATATTAACTAACTTTAGCTTCCTTTCATTTGAATATTACTGTGACTACAAGAAGGCGTCTTTGTCAAATGCGCAATCTATTCTGGATGATTTATAAGAATCCTAAAAGCGGAATATTGTTATAGGTTCATTTGGCTTTATCTGACTTAGATAAGAAAAATGATTCAACCTGTGACAGTATAACGACCAGCGTAGATACTATTTTTGGACCATTTGAGGCCTGGTAATGAATGTATTTTATAATGTAAAAACGAGTTTTAATAACCACGTCTCTAAATAATTGCCAAGTTTTTAAAAATAATACAATAATGTTAGTATTGTTGGTGTCAAAGTACGCCACCTTAAATGTTCCCCTTTTGAACCTACCGTTTGAAATCTTTTCTCAATGACACTGCAGAGTGATGAAGATATTAGGAATTTAACTTTCACGACACGTCCTAACTACATAAAAAAGCAGATATAACGATAGGGAACCCCTGCCCTGACCTAAAAGTTTATTCAATATTCCCGAGCACTTCATATTGCTACTTATTGATGGATTTATATACAGGTATATAGGAATACAGATAAAAAGAAATAATATATCCTAATTATATTGGTGCAATTCTACGGTAGCAGGGTAATTTATGTTAAGTTTTTCTGCTAATTTTTAAGAAGTTGATATAAATATTGCTGGGATATAAAAGTTAATATGTGGGTCAGGGTGTCTGTATATTCAATAAAATGATATCTATACTAAATTGTATACTTTGTTGTTAAATAGCTCATAGATCTGAATGCTCAGTATCAACTCCAAATAAAAAAACCCTGTAAATTTTAGGAAGTGTATATCTTATCTTTAGAAACGTTGCATTATGGCGTTTAAACGAAATAATAATGAAATAAACGTTAAAAATTAAAACAAATTTATGGTACCAAAAGAAATATGTGAAAATTTGAAAGTTAAAATTTTTCAACAAAACTATAAAAATAGAATCTCGTTGACTAGCCAAACAACTTTTCCTATGACATTTTCCGAAATTTTAACAAATTAGTAATACAATTTTCAGGACATTTTCTTAAAAGATGCAACTTCTGACAGCTAACATGGATTACGTGACTATCTTTATATATGCCATTTAAGGTTCTTGGTCAAGCAAAAATTGATGCCGAAGTCAAATTTGACCTAAATCAAATTTTAAAAAAAATTCCCATAAGGTGCAGATTTTTGGCGGACACGGTATGATTAGTTGTAGGTATAGTATAATAAATTTAATAAAGACCAACTCCGTAGAATTTCTTTTTTATTATTTATCTCTACCATATTTCTGATAATGGTTCATTAGACACCTGCATTAAGATACCTAGCTAATATTGAACCATTTTTTATTTTGCAATAACTATCTACAGCACGGGAAGAATACAGGTTTCTATTTTAAGAGAAAAAACCTTAAAATAGAAAAAAAACTGTTATTGATCTCTGTCCGGTACAAAAATGGCTAATCTTCTTTACCTATTATATTTTCAAAATGTCGCAATTCTTAACCGTGTTTGAAATACTAAATAAATATTCAATTTTGGTAATCAAGTTATACCATTTCTATATATTAATCTAATTACTATTTAATTTACCTCTTTCGATACTGAAATAAACGTACATTGTTGAAAAAGTTGTAAACGTAAAAATTTACAACTTCGAACTAAATTAAAAAAATAATTTGAAGACGACTGCTTAAAGTTCCATTTCCTCCATTTCAATTTTATTACAGTTCATATTGCAACCTAAATGAAATATAACAAGTTCACACTGTTTCTCAGTGGAAGCAGATCTGGAAAATTAATGTTGGATAACTTTCCTAAACTTTATTCTAAGGTGACAAATAGGAAAAGTTTGACTAAGGTTATATATTGCTAAATTTCTCGCCTGTAACTGACGTTAAATATATGTCATAGTTTGTATATTAGGAGTAGGCAGAAATGATACTAATTAATATTAAAATTTTCATAAAGTATTTATAGACCTTAAAAAGGCCTACATAGTAAAAATTTTATACCACTGTTATTAAATGCGACTCAATCACTTCTTAACGGAGAAACGGACCTCCATGAAATTTTGCATAGAAGAACCTTACATCAAAACGGAGACAGGCTACTCTTTATCCCGATAAGTACCTAGTATACATGTCACGATAGTGTACTTTGGACTATTACTCACAAACTGGACAAACAATAATCGGACTCAAAAATTCTTTCTATTGAAAGTATTCAGATTGTGCTCGCATTTTATAAACAGTCTTTTATATACAGTCACAAGATTAAAGAACAAATTTCTTGTGACACAGCGCATCTAGCGCACAAAGTGCGCCAGACAAAGTTCTCGCAAAACCGACCGCGCGCGGACTGTGCAATATTTAGCAATATTACAATGTATGTACGCGTAATGTTGATTGCGGCGGCGATTGCGGCATACGCAATCACAGTACAAAAAAGTCAATGCTTGAGTCTCGACAGTATAGTCCTTGATATTGGTTGCTCTATATTCTCTTGTGGTCAGGTTTATGTTGCTCTCTCTAGAGTTAAACATTTAGACGACATTCACCTCATTAATTTCGACCCTGGTTAAATTAGGGCCCAAGAAAGTGCAGTTATATAACAGGCTGAGATCAACATTCCGAAAGGACCTAGAATTAATAATTTACGAAAACGCAGATCGAGAGTGGCTTTGCGTTCAAATCTTGCAGAGGTACAATCATCCGACAGATCTCCTGTGAAAAGAAAAGTCGCTACAAAACGAAAGTCAGTTCCTAAAACTGATAAAAAAAAAGAAAACGTCAGTAGAAGACGTTTTAGATGCTGTAACTAATAATCATTTGCTTTTATTAGTACGTAAACAAAAAGTTATGAAATCCCACCAAAAACATAAGCTTACATGTAAAAAAACAGGTCAACTTATCGTCAGGACTGTTGTTTTGTTATCTAAAACAATAACTAAAATGCAGAAATTAGGCAAAGTATCTTGCATACAAGTGATTAGCAGTGTTTTGGTAAGCACAGACAAATATTGTGTGAATTGATAAATTTACAGATCAAATTTGGCAGGTTTTTATTGAAGAACTGCGCAATATTGGGGCCCTTTAAAACTTGCCAAGTTTGGTCTGCAAATTTATCAATTCACGCAAAATTTTTCTGTGCTTATCAAAACAACGCTAATAAGGCAAGGAACTTAGCATAATTTCTAATTTTAGTTATTTTTTTAGATAAAAAATGCACAGTCCTGACGAGAAGTTGACCTTTTTATATATTTATGTATGTTCTTGGTGGGATAAATGCATACGGCAGAGGCGTAAACACTTTCTTTTTTAAGATTTGTTCACTGCTTTTTTCATGAAGTAACTGCTTTCACTGTTTCTGTATATTCATGATGTAGGGGAAAACACCAAATAGGTAATAAATTTAATAAGAAATGCTCCTAGTTCACCCCACTTTATCTACTAAACTAACAATAGATCAAATCTCTTAAAAGTAGATCACACACCAGAAACCACAAGTTTGTAAATTCTGGTAATATATTGTGTGCAGCTTGAAAACGAAACTGAACGTATAAAATGTAACCTAGCATTTCGCAAATATATTGAGCTATAGAAAATTGAATCTTCGAAATGTATGGTTGGCCATTTGCACACGACTTTTATATCATTTTAGCGGACTATTCTGCACTGACTAAAATATTGGCGGTTTTATTTATTTTAAGAAGAATTGTTATTTGCTATTTTCATCACAGTTGTATGAAACCAAAAAATTTCTAGTAGAACACGGTTCTTAAGTCTAATTTGGTAATTGGAAGTTATCATTGTTCATACAATTTTGCCGTAAAACTTTTATCGCACACTAAAACTTTTTTTTTCATTTCACGCACTTTTCACCAATCATGTTAACATCAGAATGGATACTGGCCACCAAAAAATATATAAGAGGTTAGAAATGTTAACTCTTAAGTAAAATGAAGAAACACGAAATTTAAATAAAAATCAATAAATTAGTATGCCATCGTGTTCTCAGATGTCGCTCCACCTCGTTTTCTCGGGGCGGGTAGGTTAAAAGGTATGTTCAATATAACATTAATTTATTTTTAAGCTAGTATTTGATTGATTTAAAGACGATTTATTGTTTTTTTTTCGTACGACACAATAAAATTTAATGTATTCAGTAAAACCAGCTATAAATTGATGATTTTACTGATTAAATTATATTTTAGAGGAAATCACCTATAAACAAACTAAAAAACAATAATAGTCTTTAACAATCAAATACTGATACTTCTAAACCCTACATAGTATAATATGTAAAATATAAATTATATAATAAAACTACAAAGTATGTACATGTCGGCTTTATTTACCAAACAGTTATTGTTATCACATTGATATTTACAAAATAGCCCAAAATGCAAATAAATGCGATATGTTTCTTTTATATGTGAGTAGTTTTCCATGTACCTACATGTGTAAATTTTCATAATGTTGAGACTATATCTTTTACTAAATACCGTTAACTCCTGAGCTCGAAAGATAATCCTCATTGTTATACGAATTCATGTTAGCATGCTGAAATTCATGTAGGAATAGATAACTACACAAATGTAAAACCAGCATTAAAACATCGTCTACCAGGATTTCTAAAAAATTAGGGGGTGCAGGGAAGAAAAATTTAAAAAATTAACAGACAACATTGAGTCGAGGCTAAGTAATTTCTCTGCCTGCACTGCAACCCAGAATTCTTTAAAACAGATATTAAGATATTGTTTAAACACAAGTAGAATTATAAAGAACAACCAAAAAGAACACTGTTAAAAAAGGCTTTTTTGGTCTATCAAGACAGGTGACAAAAATGACATTTCTTGTGAATTTTGACCTGCTGAACATGATGGCACAATTAAAATTACTTGGTGCTTCCGGGAACATCTTTTTCTTTAGTATCAAGTAAATTCTAATCACATCACGTTGTTCAGCAGGTTAAAATCCATTATAAATAATATTATTAGCTGTGACGTTTGATACCTTGGCAGGAAAAAATTGTCTTTTCTTATGATTGTTCTTTAAACAAATTTTAGTATTACAACACAACATACCTTTCATTTCACTTCTATTCACTTAAAACCATCCTAAAATTCGCAACAGTTTCTACGTTATAAATGAATTCAAAAAATACAAAAATTGTGAATGTAATTGTTTAAAACACAAAATAATTATTGCACCGACCTGTCACAGATCGCGGCGAAATTTGGCAAGTCGTCAGCTGTCTGAAATTCTG
Source organism: Philopedon plagiatum (assembly GCA_963971165.1). Classification (NCBI taxonomy): domain Eukaryota; kingdom Metazoa; phylum Arthropoda; class Insecta; order Coleoptera; family Curculionidae; genus Philopedon; species Philopedon plagiatum. The sequence continues at coordinate 18,953,886 of OZ020190.1, read as the reverse complement.
AAAGTTCAAAGAACGAGTGAAATAATGGTTGCAGAAGAATTATCCTACAGTGCCACCTCTTTTTTACGATGGCATACTAATGGTGTAACGGTCGTGTTTCCACTTATTCATTTCAAGTTTCACCCATGTGCTGGCCACTATAATCAAAGTATACAGAATATATAATATATTCTTTAAACTGTACTAAAGGTTTATTTTCGTTGACCGTGAAATCATTTCCGTTATGTTGGAATTACTATTATTAATATTATATTGTAATGATTTCCTAATAAGTTATTTTTAAACTTATGTAGGAATGCATCCGCAAGAGTAAATGCGAACTACATACCATCAAAATTTTGGTCAGGTTTCTACCTATATAATAATTTTCAATTTAAATTGTGGTCTATGAATTGCATTTCAATTTAGTTGGTGATTTCTGTATTTATGTATGGTTTTAATAATATTTAATTTAGTAATATTATTGAACATTGGTTACAATTAATTTAAAAATATGATAGGTTATTAAATAATAATGCAGTTATTCCAAATAATTTAGAAAGCACTAGACTAATAATGTAACATGTAGCTTGTTTTATTTTAATTCATTTAATTATTCTATCAGCTAGAAACAATTATTTTACAGAGATATTTTCAGTTTTACGGTCAACCAAATTATAGCTACAGCAAAAATATTATAGCTTGCAATTTATTTTATCGGTTTTGGACGGTTCTTTTTTATATGAGAGCCCCAATTAATTGTATTATAGGTAATAAATTAACTAATTCTATATTAAAATAAGTATAACTAAGCGGAGCTATTTTCATTTAAAACTTTCGGCCCATAATAAGCTACCATTAAGTATTTTATGAAAAAAATATGTTTCCTTTCAGTATTTTTCGACAGTAAAGGCAAACAAAATTTCCATTTAAGGTCTGCTGTGTTATGTAAGATTTCAAAACTGAAATTAACAGCTAAATTGGCTAAATATTACTTGATGTTGACTTCTTCCTTCCTTCCTTAAACGTGATATTTCATTATTCATTTGGGGGTGGCACGGTTCGTTTTTATAAGTAATCTTCCTTATTGTATCACCATAACTTTTTTTTATTTTTCTAGCGAATACGTTTTATGAGAGCCCTAATTTCTTTTTTTAATAACTTTTGTTGTGTATTTCTGCCGGCCAGTAGTTTATGCCGAGGTATATAAGGCCAAAGTATGTGATGCTCGGATTGCCAGGTCAGCTAGTGCCAAAGCACGCAGGCGACATGAGAGAAAAAGGGAATGGAAATGTCTTGTTACCCCATTTATTGCATTTATACCAAAACAACACTTCGTGAATGTTCGTCTACGACCATGAACCCCTCTGCATGTTCTTAAATTCAACGATTAACTCCATCGCTGTGTTCTGTCCTTTTGAATATATCTATAATAACAAAGACAGCAAATATCTGTGGCCATCGATTGAACGATCTGCTAAATTTAAGAACGCGCCTACCACTAAAAGCTAAAACCAAACAAACAACGAACATCCCAGGGTCATGTGATAATTGCATTTCTTATAAATATTTGGAAAATAAAACAGCATCGAAATGGAGGTAGGTACACCAATTGAAAATAACGTTGAACGTAAGCCCCAATGCTTTTATGAGAAATTATTATCCTTTTCGCTGTTTTTATTTGGATATCTTAGATATCTAATAAACAACTATAAGCCTATGGTATACCTACCAAAACACCCGGGGGGGGGGGGGGGGGGGGTTCACGCGAAGGACCAAGGGTGGGTCAGAAAACGATTAAATTTGTGTGACGTAATTTATGGGTGGCTCCTAATATCTTTAATGCAGACTTATTAAACTTAAAGCTGTTTGAGTGAATTCCGGCGATTTTGTTTATACAGTGATCTCATATGATGTACTGACAGACGCTTACAAAAAAGCATGTGTTTTTAGGCAAAAGCAGTTATGGTTCATTTCGTTTAAAACTTAAGAACTGTGTAAATGGAACCCATTTAATAGAATTATTAAGAGAAAATTAATAGTATGGATAAACTTAATAAATCGCAATAAATTCTGGCCAAAAAGCAACACGTTCGGCTCATGTTGCGGCGTTTTGGATTTTCTCGACTGCTGAACATGTTACGCAAAATATTCACTACTGAGTAGCATGCTTATAAGATAAGTAAAAATAAAATAAATGGTAAAAAAATATACACTAAAGTTCTTTGATATGAAAATTCTTTTCTATTCAAAATTTAACAAAAATGTAAAGAACTGTTCGAGTGATAAAATAAAATTTAAAATAATTTTATGTATGGTGAGAATTCTATCAACATTAGGGATTTCACCCGTAACATATTTTTGTAATAATAGATTCCGGAATAGGCAACAAAACAGAATTGGAAAATCCCTCCATCTTTTTGCATTGAAGATTGATAATAAACATGTGTCTTTATGATATGGGGTCGGGCCATATGCTCGCGCTGTTTCCAAGAGCAAAAAACGCGGGTTTCCCGCGCGTGAATATATTATTTTTCTCGTGATTGATGATTGTAATGTTCTTTTGACAGCGGCAAATCCAGTTACGAATTTGACGTGATTTTTCTTTGATTCTGCAGAGAAAAATAAAACTTTTTCGTTCCGTTTGAGGCTTGCAATCGTGCAAAAATTTTGCTTGTGTGATTTTTATAAAGCGGGGTTTAAATAAAAGATCCGAGAAAAACCTATATGTTTCGCTAGACAAAATCGTTAAAATGTTATAAGTATAATAATATGCAGTTGTTTATGGGATCTGTAAATGTATTGCAGCAATATCGGGATTTTACCTATGCATTACAACATTTTACTTTCTACACTTTATGATTTGAATTTAATTTCATATATACCGTCCAGATGTCTTTGAGTCGCTTTATGATCCTCAGCCATAGAGCTGCAGTAGATGAGAATAAATTCAACCGAAATAATCGTTACTCTCGCAACGATCTTGGTTTGTATCCCAGTCTTGGTCCTGTAAAATGAGACAGGCTATTGCTTATTTTCGACCGAAATTTAAAAAAATACAGTATCTTTTGATATAAACTATCTTTAGTTCCGGAGTCTAATATGCAAAGAATAATAAAATATACATTATTAACTGTAAAGGTATTACTTAATACATGGGCTAAACTCGGGGGTGTTGCAAAACCCTAGCAACAAAATTTTGTACGTGATTTCTTGACCAAAAATTAGAACGAATATCCTGTCAACATTGCTTTGCCTTTGAGTTGGCCCAGCCCATCAAATTTACATAAAGTACTTTCTTGAAACGACAGAAGCTCTGTTTGTAAATCCACTGTTGGAAGAGTTCTTAAAGCAAATCATTTTTATTCATACAAACCTACCTTTGTCCACACGTTGGAACCTGTCACAGTTGCCAAAGTGTTGTAGGTTTCAACACGCGTACCACGTGACCTGTGGCATCTATCCCCATGCGGCTTCTCTACCAGATTTACCCTACCTTCAATTTTTAAGAAATCAGCTGCTTGGCTTTGTTAATGGCCTTCCACTTAACATTGGAAATAATTGATTGTATCAGCATGATAGTGCGCCATGCCACAGTTCCCGAGCTCTTACCGAGTTTCTTCAGGAAATGTTTCAGGGTCGTTGAATAGGAAGATTTTCAGAAAATCATTGGCCGGCGAGGTCGCCGGATCTGAATCAACTCGATTACTTTCATTGGGGATATTTAAAAGAAAAAGTGTATTCTCACAGACCTTTTGAAAATATCGACAGCTTGGAAAGAGTAATAACCCGATGTGCTCTAGAAATTCCTTAAGTTGTTTTAAGAAAAGCTGTTGCAAAATTCTCTAAGTTAACAATAAAATGCATCGAAAAGGGAGGTGGCTATATTGAAGTTTGAATTTTGTAAATTTATTCATTTTAAATAGCCAATACATTAAATTTGTTTTATATTAAAACTCTCAATTTTTTCGTTGGTGTCTGTGATTTCTTATTTAGAGAGAGAAAATTATTCCAAATAATTATTTAAAATAAATTTTCTTAGTATCTTGCTAAATAAGGGTCCTTTATTCTCGGGTATATTTTACGTTTTTTTCGCTACCCTGTATACTACTATAATACGGTTCTTTTAAGATGTTTAACGTAGGGATTCTTAGTTTATTAATATATAGAGCTTTTCTACACCAGAGTGATTTTTTTAACTTTCAGTAAAAAAAATCATTTGGCCCTCGGTGGGACACCCTGTAGAGCTTTAAATCATTCTTTATGTACTAGCCAGTAGAATCAATGAAATTTTATATTAAAAAAAGCTTTACTTTTTAAATTTTGTTCATTAATAAAAATAAACTGTCTCTTTTCACAAGTCTCCGACCTTAAAGGACGAACATTCGCTTGAAGGGGCCAATACCTGAAAGAGTTGCTCACGTTTTTACATCATAAATAAATTTTCCAAAAATGTAATATAAAAATAATTCCATTAATAACCATTATAGAGGGACAAATACATTATGACATCAAAACATAATTTAATAATAGTGCAACACAATGTATTCCCGTTCGCATGCAGTAACATAAATTCACCGATTATCTGTATAAACATTTATCTCATGTATGGCCAAATTCAACAGTATTAATGCCAAAATCATTACAGATTATTTAATAATTTAACAATTTAAATATTTAGCGATTGGTAGTAAATGTACAAGGCATTTATTATTCTTAGCAGAATGACAAAATCAGGTGGAACATTTGAATCACTGAAAAAATTATATAAAAAATAGTTTTAATAAAAATTCACAACCTTAAGTATAACCAGAGAGTAGATAGAATATAACGTTAGAAGACTACCTGCCAAGCCACGATGTAAGTCCGGGACTGTTACGTACACGGAAAAAGAGGAAATGTTTCAACCGTTCAAATACATTATTCTTCCAAAAAACACTATTGCTTTATTTTTACAGCCAAAAATATCTTATGAAATTAGTACACCTCTGTTTGTAGAGAAATGTCAAAAAATAAATGTTTTTTACATCTTAGTAGCGTAAAAAAACAATACTTAAACTCAAAGTTGCAATTTTTTTGTAAGAGTATTTGTCAAATTTCAAAAATCTTGCTTTGTTATGATTTGAGATGTATTTTTAAAACATATATTTAAAACTACTTAAACCATGCACCATACTTCTACTTACACTACAATATTTTTCAAGTAAATAAATAACTACAAGTTGTATTCACAAATACAATATAAATTTTCTAAATAATTGTGAAACTAATACCAACTTTTACCTAGATTGTAAAATATACTTATAGCAATAATAATTGCTGTCATTACTTAATAGTTATTATTGTAAGGGGCTAAGATATATGACAACAAACCTTTGACTAGCTTAATGTTGCGTGGCCAATTACTTGAAGGGGGATTTCTTAATTTTTAGTTCATTAAAGCCACATGCCAATGACTTATCAATGTACGTACACCCATTAATATTATTGCTGTGGTCCACTAAATAGACCTAATTTGGCCCCACTTCCTGTAATATTACCTAAGTAAATTTTAATGCGATGGCATAACTTTAAACAAGTCAGCTGAAGTTCAAATACTTATGTGAATACAACTAGGTCACGGTAGTTTTGAAAATTTTAAAAAATGCAGTTTTATTCAGAATATTTTAACGAAAATCTATCTGAGAAAAGTTTCTGTACACTTCGTGCAAGTTTTTTCACATAACTTTTTTATGCAACCAATGCATATGAATAGTTCAGTGCTTGAGTTTTATAAACTTTCTTAAATGTATATTTGCATTACGAACTCAATAAAAATTGAAAGCAAAATTAGGACAAGAACATGTTGTACGCGTAGAGAGAGAGACAAAGTACAGATATCAGGTCCCAACGGTATTATCTTTGCACTGATTTGCGTCAACTGTAAGAACGTTTCGTATTGTAAATTAGAATATTAAGTAATATTAGAGAGTAAGTTTATTAAGTACTTCTTTTGTTCTTGAAGAAAATTATCTAATATTCTTAATTGCACTAAGATATTTCCAATTATGTACCAAATCAAGCAATCTTTTTCTACCGCTCTCAAAAAATAGAGATCATGACAGAATCATTAATCATCGGTTGCATAAAGCTCTTCAACCGGATTACTTGTGTGATAAAAATTGCTCTTAAACAAATTAGAATTTAAATGACATTTTATATCAACAGCTGATTGTAAGTTACATAATTGTATAAGAGTTAACAGAAGCACAAAACACCTTTTCATTATTTGACTACCGTCCATTCAGCACTTTAAGGCGACAAAAATATTTTTGAGGCGATAATCTTATTGTTTCTACTTTTATCTTTTAAAAATCTTTATTTATGCTTGTGTTGTAGTATATAAAAAATAATGGATAAAGAGAAACACCAGAAAATTTGATTAACACAAATTTGATTTGCAAAAAAAGGATATACATACCCAAACGGTCAGTATTAGTAGCATTACTGTTTACTTTGTCTAGAACTAAATACCAATTGTATTACGTTTTAAGCTTTTTATAATTTTTCCTAGAAACTGAGGTAATCAGAAATGCGGAAAGGGAGGTGTTATAACGTAATAATTAACCATATTTCTTAGAACATTATCAGGTAAAAATAGACACAAATACCTCTGATACTAATAAACCTATTTAAGGTTTATGACCTCATTTGACAGGTAATATTGTAGTAGAAAATAAGTGTGAATATACCCTGAGTCCCTGAGTCTAATACGAATGCAAGAATTTCTCTATCAGGTTAACGGGACTGTTACACCTTATTTAATAAGTACCTTGTATAATTTAATTAACGAGGCACCATTTGTATTTTTCATTAATTTTTAAAGCCAGTGGTGCAAAACTGACTTTTTTAGTTCTTATTTTTTTTTTCGCTGTTATCACCGAACCGATTTCAATAAAACTTTAGGGTTATATAGGTATCCATGAGAGGCACCCAAATAAGCAACAAAATATATGGCATGCAGTCTAAAAATATATCTTCATGACGTCACACTTTTTGAGACACCCTGTATAATTAAAAATATTTTCATGAAATGCGCCCTAGAATATACGTAAAGTCAGGGAAATATCAAATTCCCAATTTAATTAAAAACTGAGCTATAGAAGACGGGAGGTGAGCTGCAGGACCCTGTATAATAATCACAATTATTAAGAAATCACTAAGCAACGCTGAAACAGAAATGGAGTGCATAGAAACAGAATTCCACATTATTTATTTTTATCGATAAGTTTTTTGGTACAATATTAAATGTGTATAAACATTATTTTTTTCCGAAGAGGAGATTAGGGAACACAAAAAAGTATTTTTTGTTCCTTTGGGGTATTTTTTCTCAGAGAAACCACAATATCCTAAACTTATTTCGATCACTTTATTAAGCAATTGGGTTGCAAAATAGCTCTAAAACAATAAACTTAAGTATCCAAACATTTGGAGTTAGTTTAGATTGTAAAATATCAACATTAATATTTTATCCTATTGTTTTCAAAATTGCCGCCTATTAACTTCCACGAAATTAGCGGCTGCTACCAACACAAATTCTAGTACCGAACCCAATCAAAATTAAATATTCCATTTGGCCGTCCATGCATGCGTGGGCTATTTTTGAAACATAATCGCTATTCTAAGTTTTCTATGCGGCTTGTGATCTGGGCTCAAGCAATAATTCTTTTGACAATTAAACCCCCCTGGGGTTCAATCATCGGAAAATAATTGTCATTTTTACAACGGACGTATTTTTTTTTAAGTCACGTGACTTATCTTAAATTTAAAATTTTGTCGGTGTGTAATTTTGATTACAGTCTCTAATAAGCAAACAAAATAATGTGAAATCATGGATGAATTAAAAAGGATTCGGTGTTCCGTATACTGTGAGCGTTTCTAACGTGAAGCCTTTATATTTCTTGTTTGTTATGAAAACATTTCCCCTAGAGGTCTAGTTTACGAACTTTAAGGAAATACGTAATTGGATCAAGAATGGTAGTAGAAAGAGATAAAATAGCATTGGAGTGTTGGAGCTCAGAAGTGTTGTTGTCTCTGCTGGATGCTTAGGAAAAACGTCTGAACACTCGGTTACACGTACGTCTTTGTCTAATGAACTAGAAAAGAAAAAGTGCGACTTATAGATTTATAAATGACTCGGAGCGACTGTAAATAAACTTTTAGAAATAATATAACCTATAGATAATAAAACCTTTTTAAGTTAAATTTCTTATTATTTAGCAGAAAAATAAAATATTTTAGGGCTTTTATTACTTTTGGTAAATCTTGTGATGCTTCTAACGTATTTTTTGTACAAAAATACAAGGTAAAATAAGATGTGGCCAATGTTTACAAATTGTGTTTACAGTGTCGCTTAGAATGGTTTGTTTTGGCTTCAAAGAATGTTAAATTATCCCGTATCCATTCTTAATAAATTCATGTGTAAAATAGATGCATTTCTCTTTAAATTTTATTTTTTACGTCTTATATTAAATCAAACCACAGACTACTTAACTGCCTTAAAATATTATCACCAAGGGAATTTTAACAAGTTGGAATTAAATTAAAGCGGAGGTTTGTTTTGCAAATCACTTTTTAACTTAACGTCGATGTAAATTCACGTTAATATACCTTTTCAAAATGAGAGTAATAACTTTATTGCCACCCTTTTTCATGCATAACCATGACAAGTAATTTGAAACTTAACGAAATGCGAACGGTTTTAGACTTCATTGGAAATGCAGATTGTTTTCAGTTGTTTGCTGAAGCTTGACTTAAATTTATTATATTTATATTAAAAGGTAGATCTTCAAAAAAATTAAATCTTTTATTAACGCAGAGTTTTTAATTAAAGAAATTTTAAATGTCACGCCTTGTAAAGGGTAAATTTATTTTAAAATGTTTTCTTTTATTTTGTTTCTTATTGTTATGCAGAACAGTACCTTTTTATTGGCTTTGTGATAACTAATAAGCTCGTCTTTTTACTGATGACTTATATAAGTTCTAAAATGCTTCATTTCGAAAATACAGAATATTAAAATTTTATTTTTTTAGTGGGCAGAATGAATTTAGTTCTATTATTGTCGAAAGTACGTACTAAAATTGCCCTTTTCTTTATAAATTTGCGAAAAAGTCAGAAATAAATTTGCAGTATAAAACTTAGTGGTATTTTTCTTACACTTGTCAGTTCAAAACTTTTGGTTATCAAATTAGACCGGACTAGCGTTGGAGAATCAGACTGTAACATTTTTCCAAATAGTCCGAGAGCCTATTGTAAAATTTCCTATGTTCAAGCCACAGCTCTCTAAAAGAAATAGATTACCTACTTCCCATAAGACCCATTGTTAATAAAATAGCATACTTATGCAAAGGACGGCTAATGGGGAATTCAAGTTTAGATGTTGGCACGTCAGTTGCATTGTTACTTGAAATGCGTCAACAACAAGCAATTTGACCGAGCTGATTATCTCATGGGTGCGTTCGGATATGTACAATGCTTTTAACCCAACATTTTTTTCCCGTTCATATGAAGTCATTAGATTGCAAAATAGCTCTAAAATAATAACCTTAAGTAGCCAAACATTGAAGAGTAAACTCCGAGGTTATCTCTTTTACTGGCAAGTTATCAAATTCAAGTGATCACAATTTCATAATGTATGATATTCACTTTTATGTATATTGGAACATACACAATTTTGTAATGTATGATACACATTTATTTACATTAGAGGCTTAATAATTTTAAATTAAATATTGGTTAATCTGCCAAGTACTACAAAACAGGTCTAAGGTCTAAATGAAGATATCTGCAACCACCTTTCAACCACCGAGAATATAGCGACATTTAGTAATTCTCCCTCCTAACCATGTGTTTCCCTATGAACAGCAGGTTTTTAAAGGTGACACCCTATTTTACATTTCGATATGTCAAAATGAAAAATCATAAAAATCAGAGTAAAAAAAGGTTGAAAACCTAGCAATTATCCCAAAGAACGAACATGTTGACTCTGCATTATTTTACATTATAAAATATTAATTCATAATTCATTCATAATTTATTATTTTGTTTTCAAAATTACCGCCCATCAACTCCATACTCCCATACTCCATATTTTGACAGTTCATGCATGCCTGGGCTATTTTTGACACCTAGTCGGTATTTTACTTTTTTCTAGAAGCTTTTGGTCCAAGCACACAATAGATTTTGTATATATGTGAGTTAGCATTGACAGACGAACATTGAGCCACCAATGTAATACAAATATCCAACATGGCTATTTCAGCCGGGCGTCAAAATGTCAATCACAAAAAGTACCATCACATGATCATGGAGTGCCAAACCTCGTCTGACCGCAATCCCTTGGCAGCCCTAATTTTATAATGCTTCTATAATGGTTCAGGCGCGCCACTTTCGGTTCACTTCTATTATCGTGCTGTCGGTGTATCGGGTGTCTAGGCAAATAAAATGAACGAAAACAGGTCAACGCAAAGCGAAGTACATATAGTTCGGAAATAAATATTTCCTGTTATAAATAGAGAAAAACCGGCTTTCTTCACCGATTTGACGCGTCGATTATTCGTCATTCATTATAATTCCTGCCTTTCGAAGGTAATGCAGTTTAACAATTTCCAAAGTTTGTATTTATTCGTCGTTACGATAACACACTTCTAAGTAAACAGATTTTGGCGGCAGCGAGTTGTATTGTTTTTATTATTAGATGCGGTCATCGGCGTTGATTGAATAATATGGCTGAGGAGAAACGGTTTGACAACCACTGGTGTAATGTTAGTGTTGAAAAAATTATAACGGATTTACAAAATTTCAAGTACAATGGCTGACACGAAATATGTTTAGTATGTAATAAAAACTTCTCTGTTGGAAGAGACAAATGTACACTCGCCATATAAACAGTACAGCTCACAAATATAAAAAAGCGGCCAAAGATTTTATGCCGCATTTCGTTTCGACTTTATGTTTATGATGGAGTGCGTGTAATATACCTGCCATATAAAACAGTTCACAAACTACCGTTTCGTCACTTTTGGGTAAAATATGCTTCGCAGTGGAAATTACCAAGAGAAACAACATTGCGAAGGTATTTACCGTGTGTGCACGAAGGAATTGAAGCAGCATTATTGCTCAAATCAACAATAAAAATGATGTTTAGCCGAGCTCATCCGGATTTCTAATATTTACTTAGTAAGTGTCATATCATCATATAAATTATAAATTATTCTTTGACACAGTTGACTGCTTATAAAATCGACGTCTATGGAATGTAAGCGAGCCGACGCGCCTAACATATGATAGTACTTTTGAAGAACGACATTTTATTAGTGTGTGTAGTCACAGAAAACATAGAGCTATGTTTTCTGTGGTGTAGTCCAAGATAGTCAACAATGTAACCGGAAGTGACTTCGACAGTCCATGTTCTGGCCAAATATGATCACAATAACAGTGACCCGTGTTCGTCTATACGTCAATGCTAACTCACCTTAGGTGTTTCTGATACGTGGAATCAGTGTTGCCAGGTCCAAAATTTTTTTCCCTATTTAAATGTCCAAAAATTCCCTAAATTTTTCGATTTTTCTCTAAAAATTTTAATATGGGGAATATTTTGTTTAATTTTCGAAGGAAGTTTTAAGGATGTACTATATCGAATTTTTTGTTAGGTTGGCCATTTTGGACAGTTTTTCTTCTCAAAATGGCATTTTATTACATCCAATTTTTCTCAAATTATTTAACTGATTTTTATATTATATTAAATGTATAACTGTGAAATATTTTTTACGAGAAAAATAATTGACTCACGCTATTCACCATCGAAATTTATTGAACAAACAAAATACGCCTATATTTATAATAATGTTTATTAATATCAATAAATAGAGAATACAGTAAATTTTTGGCTAAACCGTTTTGAAATGATTTATTGAATTTTTAAAAAGTCAATTTTTGTTTTTTGCTTTATTTTATAGTTTAGACTTTTAAAAAAGAATTCCGTATAATCTATATGCGTATGTATTTTGTCCTGACTGACTGACTGACTGAGTGACTGACTTCGCCGAAGCGAAACCGCTGAAGCTTTAAATATGAAATTTGGTCATTGGTTTTATTTTATAATGTAGAGACTCACTAAGAGGGGATTTTTTAAAGTTCATGCCCTAAGGGGGTCATAAGGGGGTTAAAAGTTTATATGGAGAAAAAATATTAGATCGATTTGAATATTAACTCGAAACGTCTTAGAAGTACTCTAAAAAACAAAAGATTAAACACGTGTTTTACAGTTTTTAATAAATCAACCCCTAAGGAGGTGAAATGGGGGTTTAAAGTTTATAATGAAGTAAAATTGTTGTACCGCGGACGAAGTCGCTGACGCAAGCTAGTGATAATATAAGAAAGTATTTTTTGCGTCTTTCTAGATACATTTTATTCAAACTCATGGAACCAAACTACACAATAATATTATTTTCTTTTGATCAGATGCACCATGCTTTTTAACGGCAAATACAATTCTAACTGTTATACTTACCTATGATAAATAGTTGCGTGTTTTTTTTCACGGTGGTGTATTTCTTAGCGAGTGTCTACACATTATGATAAAAATTCCCGAAATTATCGTAAATTTCCCTTTTTCCCTGCGCTTGACTTTTTCCCCCAAATTTAGGGAAATTTCCCTACCAATGGCAACACTGCGTGGGATATATGACGGTCGGGTCTCCGACTAATATATATCCAAGAATGGATTTCCTCCTCGAGTAACTTGGCAACCGTGTAACTTAGCGTGTTCGGGTAAGCGGCGTTCGATAGTGGATCGATGCGGACTATTTAATAAAAATGTAAAGTTGGTCAAGTGTGCTCCGCATGTTCATTATTGAGGCATACTATAAGAGTAACGATTCTTACCCAGTTGCAAGATGAAGATTTTGTGCTCACTTCAATATAAGGCGTATGGAGGACGCCCCAAGTAAAAATTGGGTGAAATCGTCTGAGCGGAGGTTTAGAGAAACATCGTCAGCTGTAACTGTGAAACCCTGTGGTCGTCCAAGGACTGCAACTGCTCCTGAGAATGTTGAGACTGTAAATGCCACGATTATTCGAAATCCAAGTGGATCAATTCGTAAAACATCACGCAAGCTTTCTCAATGCACAAATCATCTGTACACACAATTTTAAGGAGGGATTTGTAGTTTCATCCATACAAGACGCAAATAGTGCAAGAATTGGACCTAAATGACTATGTAAACCTTCGTTCTTTCCCTGAAATAATGATAAACCATTTTTTGCAAATGACCGAAGTACCTAATAATCTTCTGTTCAGTGACGAGGTACATTTTCACCTTTCAGGCGAAGTTAATAAGCAAAATTGTCGCTATTGGGCACCAGACAATCCAAGGCAAAAACACGAATAGCCCCTACATAGCTCAACGGTGGTGTGCGATATCGGCTTCAGGAATTATCGGTCCATACTTTTTTGAGAACCGCCGCTAGCCTAAATTATAAATAGTGATCGTTATTGTGCGATGCTTCGGTATTTTTTGGTACCTTAGCTACAAGAATTTATTGACTTGAATCAGGATACATGTTTTAGCAGGATGGAGTCACCGTAATCTGAACTGGCCGGCTAGGTCCCTCGACCCGACCCTACTGGACTTTTGTGGGGATACCTCAAAAGTAAAGTTTATGTTGATAGACCTATCACTTTGCAAGAGTTAAACAAAAAAAAAATACAGAAGAAATTAATGGAATACCACCTGAGGCGTGTTAAGCAGTTTTTGATTACACGAAGACGGGATTGCAATAGCGTTTGGACCGTAATGGAACTCACAGCGGCAATATAATTTTTAAAACATAAAATCCGCATATTCTGTGTATTTTCGCCATAATAAATTCTTTATGTAACTTCATGAACATTTCTAATTATCCTTCAAAAAGGAAAATCCTTTTCTGGACACCTTGCACAAACAAGGTAGCTAGCTTTAAATTTGTGTTAATTACCCAACGCCTTTGTGAAATTAAATTATTTTCTCTTGTAATTCTCTTCATAATATTACGAAGTAGGGTTTTCTCATTAAATGCAAGATTTTAATAATTCCAAATCTACCGTCTGTCGACATGGCAACGATGCACCCGATATGGAATCTCATAGTGAATATTTCATGCCATTTCGGCACCCTTCGTCGTTCGGCGTCCGTCATTAGGCTTTCTCGCCGTGCGAAATATTTATCGATTAAATATTAATTGGTCAGGTGAGATGACGACGACGTTAGTCCCGAGCGATAAAAAGGCAGGTCTCCGTGTTTAATGAAATTAAAGTAAAATTTGAGAAATTCCTTTGATTGTGTACGGGACTCCTATTTTATTAAAGATCAGAAAAACCCTTTGTTTTTATCAAGAATTTAATCCTTTGAGCATTTAGAGTGGTTAGGGTCAGACGGTCAATTGCTTGACTTTAATCAAACATTAACGAACTGGATTTTGGTTGGGTTTGATTGGGTTTGATTGGGTTTGATTGACAGCATACGTATCAGTGTTGTTGCCAAAATTGACACAAAGCATCCATTTAATTTATAACTTGTTTAAATGCTTTCAGAAACCGATTATTAGGATAGTAAATTTACTGTTTACCAATAATTGCATTAAAGAACAAAATCCAACTTCTTGATGTAAAGTACATTCTTGGATAGATTTCGAGACGCTGCCCCTCACAATAGCAATACATTGCAACGATTAGTTGAATGCTGCTAAGCTTTTGTTTTTTCAAAGATAATGGCTAACACAATTTTTTATCTTTAGTACCCCATGCAGTGCTACTATTTTGGTTTCGTTCATTCAAAGTTTACAGAATTTTACAGAATATATACAAGTTGCCTCACGTCGTCGAATATTCAAAACTGCCTGCCCCTTGCACCTCCTGACCGATAGGCTGGTAGCAGTATCCCGACATCAGTCGAACAATACAGAGTAGACCAGTAAGGCGGAAAATTAATTTACCTTTATAGGGTGTTTGTAGACATACCTAATTCTGGTCAAAAATATAAATATTTTTTAGGTATTTTTTCATGATATGTAATCATGTGTTTTTAAAATAAAATAAATACTGGAACGCCTGTAGTACCAACTGTAATTTACAAGATATAAGTAACTTAATTTTGCGTCTCATCCTGAGAAGTACTTACTAGGTATGTTTACAAAATTTGCTTGCCATATGCCAAAGGGATATTTATTTTTTATTATCTGTATATTACTTGTATAACAACTTGGCCTTCTTTTCATTCGTGATATTATACCAAATACTTTCACTTTTCTAAAATTCGTTTTGTTTTTGCGAATATTTCAAGTAGTTCAAGAAAGTACCTATCTACGTAAAAATGTGTGCTTTATGATCATAATATATGTTATGATTTGTTTAGAATTTGTTAATTTTTTTTGTTTACCGTCCATTTTTCCCGTTAAAATAGTTATATAACAAATTGTTTTTAAAACAAACATTACAATTTTGCATTTTAATTTTGCCCTCCTCCCTAGATTTTTTGCCGATTTTGTTTTTTATTTACATGTATAGTTAACATTTAACACTTTAAGCGTAATTACCTTGATAACGTAATATCTTTTTGTATTTTTGAAAATGCTCGTAAACCTACCTATCATTTTTAAATTGATAATTAATTTATTTTTGACTTATTTCATAATTTATTTAATAAAAATTGAATAACTTGTTTATACAATTAAAAATCTCATGCCGCACTTTTAAAAACCCCCAGATATACAAATATTCCACATGCGAAACCACACTCCCTTTAGAAGTCCACCGTAACGACGGGGTTTTACGAACGACGCGACGCGACGCAGGTGGGCAGTGTCGCGCTTGTGATCTCGATACATCAAAGTTCCGACGGAGAATGAGGCAACTAATATAAATTCTGTAAACCTTGTTGAGGTCTCCTAGTACGGCTCTCTCATAGTAGAAACATCCTAATAAAAACGTTGTCTCCATTATGGATATAGAGTAATTGTACCTACATATATAGACATATTTCAATCCATGTTCTGGTATTACCATAGATATACTTTATATAGAGATTCGGACGGATCGCCTCATCACCCGAAAATATCCAATTCATGGGCGAAAGAGGAGGGTTTTGTGGATTTGGCGCCTGTCAGATTTTTCAGAGTCGATCCCTTAAATAGCGGCGTTCGTTAATTCAATTTTTTTCATCGTTTTGCTCGGAATTCTTGACTGGCACGTGGTCGTCGTACTGATTACAACAATGAGTCATGTGTCTGACAAAAATTCTGAGCAAAACGATGGAATTACCGAACGCCGCTTATGCATACGCGCTCCCCATTGCTTTCAGCTGTTAGTGGATGACAACTAAACGACCAGAATTGGGTTAACGCTCTTGGCATATCTGTTTGAAAAGCAAGCATTGTTGGCGTTGTTGGGTTTCGTTTACTTTATAACTTTATTATTACATTACTTTTTAACAAATTGAAATTAGCATTTGTGGATCCACAAAATATTGAAGCATGCGTATAAGTATCTAATAAATACTAAATTTTAAAGTACGGTCCACTATGTGACTAGCTGAGCGTTCTGTAATGCGCACACTATGTTTACAGATACAGGTCCTTAAATTTCTCACTTTCGCAAATATTATTTTGGGGTCTATATATAGTTATCTGTTCCTATTACGACAACCTTTGCTCTGAAGACAACGAGATTCTTTCTCGAATGTTAGAATATCATTCTTAGAAAATAATTTTTATTGTAAAATTTGTATTTGTACTGGGTCTCCGGTGCCCGAGTTGGTACGGCGCCAGCTTTGCAATCAAGAGGCGCGGGTTCGAATCCCGCTTCGGCCATGGATATTTTGTGTTTGTTGTTGGAAGGTGGTAGAGGAATTCTTCCTCGACCGATGTGGTACCACCCCACACATCCTCTTAAAGGGCTGATGAAATCCCTACGGATGTTTCCAGCTCTGGATGTGTGAGTCGATTCCCCGGTACACCCACTTCGGTCTTCGTGGGCTGTCAGAAGATAAAAAAAGTATTGCCACTAAACCTGAGCAAAAGTTACTTTCTGAAATATATTTCACATTGTACGGTAGATCCTTTTTGTTACGTTATTACTTTCAATTCGGTAAATACGTTATTAGTAGTCAGAGCGGCAGAAATCTTCGCAATCAGCAACTCGCTCACCAATTTAATCAGGGAATCAACATATTTTCTCCGCGTTCCTATCCATAATCCAAATCCACAATACCTTTGGTTTCCACCCGTCCTGAGCCATACTTAACATAATATATTTGCACTCCCCTTGGTAGTTCAGATCATGGCCTCGTTACCGTCCCTTGTCTCATACATCCCGAGTTAGTTGAAAACATCCTGGAACGGACGATCTGACACTACAATTCCGCCGACTAGGATGGTCTTCAAAACTGCTCTGCTTTCTCTCGGAACCCCGTCTGATTTTCCGCTTTCGATCCTTCCGAAGCTTGCTCTTAGATCACAGATTTCATTCAACTACGTATTGAAAGTTTCATTCCTCATACCCGCAAGAAACTTAAACTTCCCCATCAAAAGCCTTTGTTCTTTAAGGTTTGTGATAAAGCTGGACTCAAAAAACTCAAAGCTCACAAAAGGTTTCTTCAAAATTCTGCTGCCGAAAATCATCAGATTACTAGACTGGTTACGTAAGTAACTAATAATCAAAATAATTTTTGGATAAAATCTGACGACAATCAAGTGTTATTTTTTTCAAATATTTTAAATGCTTATAACATTATAACTTTTTCTTTCATTTTTATGGTAAGTCGAGAAAATACCTTAGGCATCTAGGTACTATTTTGTTTTTATAATTTTCAAAAAATTTTGTTGCATCATAAAAATCACTTTCAATATTTGTTACATAATGTGTTATTTGATTAAGTAAAAAATACCAAAAAGATAATGTTGTTTTGTTAAGTGATATTTTTATATTAAAGACATAAGATCTCGTCAACTTCGTATCTGTTTCAAATTTAATTTTCTGTTTCGTTACTGTAACCTTACTTTGCTGTAATTTTGCATAATATTATTATCCGTATTAAAACAACATGCCACCAAAATTACGGATAAAAAACGAGGGATAAAATGACAGCCAAAAATGTAAACCCGACATCGGCATGTGGTCTATGAAGATAAATGTAAGAAAACACCTTTAAAACAGCAAGGGGAGCTCAAATAACAGCTTTTCTTGATGAAACCGAGGGCATACTTTACGATTCAGTGTGAAATCAGGCGAAACAAAAACAGCCTCTAAAAAACCGAAGGACGAAAAATTTTAGTCCGGACAACACCAACTTGGGTAAAACAGTAATAAAATATTTTAAGTTATTAAAAAGCTTTATTATTTGTTTAGCGAAAAAAACATGCATATTTAAAATTATACTGATACGGGTACAGAGGGTATCTAAAAAAAATGAAGCATATTTTATTAGTACCTTCTTTAAGCTAAAATAGAGCAGTTTAGATCAACTCGTAGTGCGATTGTGCTTTCTTTAATGGTGCATTTTTTTAATATTGAATAATTTTTAAGTTATATGGCTCATTTTTAGCTTCTCTTTTGTTAAAATAGCCAAATAGGAATATCTGTTTATTATGTGTAAGACTGTGATACAATTTAGGCTCGTGGTGGGAGACGTTTGCCTTGCGTGGATAAGTTCGTTTTTATACAGGGCGTTTCAAAAATCTTGTGCCCTCGCTCAAAGGGAGATTCTTCGCTGAAAAATAAGACAAATAATTTCTATCAACATGGTTCTGCTCGTGACTTGTTGCTGGGCTACAGAATGTCAAAGTTTTTTTTTCTATTTTTCCGTTTTCCGAAAAGTATTTCCGAAATAACTTTGTCAATTCAAATAAAATTTGGATTGTGAGTGGTACTTAAAATAGTACATATTTTAACATTAAAAAGGCGTGGGTAGATTCACCAGGAGCGTGCGTACAGGCTGGCACTGGAATATTGTTTTAAAAAAATATTTGCGTCACTGACTGTTTACTTTTTGATAACACATTTATGTAGACAGTTAAATATCTAATAAAAGTACTTTCTTGATAGTTTATTGAAGCTGTCCATAGCTTTTGATGTGATGCGGAAATATGTAGCATTGTAGTAATTACTTTTTAGATATCCTATTCAAATTTCTAAATTCATTCCGGAGATATTTAAAAAAAAAACCGAAATATTAAAAAAACTTTTATCTCGAAAACGAAGCATCTTATGTTGATAGAAACTATTTATCTAGTCTTGGGTGAGGCACTGAAATACTCTGTATATTTTAGAATCAGCTAGTTTAGGAATAATTATTCCATAATTTTGTAGAAAACCGAGAGGACGGAGACGGATAGCTAGAACAAAGAGATATGGAACCTTTAGTGGCAAAACTGCACAGTGCACGCACATGCAGTCCTGTTATGTGGCAAGCAACTTTTTAAATAAGATGATTTAAAATATATTGGTGTAAAGTGTAAAGGTACCTATTCACGTTCAGTCGGCCGGCAGTTCATGAACTGTCAGTCCTGGCCGGACGACCATTTCCGTTGCACGATACACAGTTTCAGACACAGGCTGTGGCCCGCAGTTCTGTATCGCAGAAGATATTTGCCGGACGTTCACACAAAATTTGATATACACGCTCAGTTTTATCTGAACGATCGCGAATTAAACATCAAAAGAAAAATGTGCAGCAATTATTGTAATTGAGGGGCATTTTTGCAAAACTCGACATCTACAGTTTTTACAAAAATGAATTTTTCATATGCGTTTGTAGTAAATTTAGCGGTACATCGAAAAACGATTAGAAAACTTAACAAAACTGAACATCTACCAGAAATTTAATGGTGAAATATAACAGTTTTTATAAAACTATACAACTACGCACCCTGACTGACTGACTGACTGATTGACATATCAACGCACAGCCCACACCGCTGGGTCTAAAAACTTGATACTTAGCACAGAGGTTTCTTAATTTACCCAGACTTTTAAATGTACTGCCAGAATACACTTGCTGCGAAAGAATGTGGTTTCAACAGGATGGGACACCACCTCATTACAGTATGCTCGTAACAAATTTTTTAAATCAACGATTTGATTATCACTGGATAGGTAGAGGAGGTTCAATATTGTGGCCGGCAAGTTCTCCCGATCTAAACAAGCTTGATTTTTTCTTATGGGGATAGGTAAAAAAGAGTGAACCCAGACAGCTCACACAACAAGAGAAAACATGCAAGCACGAATTAGGGAAGTTTTTCAAACACTTACTCCGTCTACGAGAAATGTAAGCGAATCTTTTGAAAAAAGACATCGCGCTTGCATTTTAAATTTGGGAGGTCATATTGAACACAATTTAGGTACAATATTTTTATTATTACTTTCCTGTTTGTCTCTTGTCAGCAAAAAAAAACTAACCTGACAAAGTCATGCAAAATATTGATGTTAAATTTTATTATTTAATTTAATTTCTCAGCCATAGCTTAGCCCCTAGCTCCCCTGGGTGTGCTTAGGTTATGCCTACTTCTTGATTTGTCAGTTTTTTCGAAAATAAATGCGTTGTTTGTAACTACTTTGTTTTTTACCAAAGCAATCTTGACTAAATTATGTAATCAGAACTTCCCATTTTTAACTTAATTGAGACAAATCTTAAAATATTTCAGAAATTATAAGATTTAGGTATAGGATATATTTAACAAAAATAAAGGTATTCGAAAGATAAAATCTATGCATAAAAAAATAAGGGCGCCCCATTAAAAAAAATGAATTAAAGCATGTTTAAAATCACTGAGTTGTCCAAGTTATAACGAACAATTTAAAAAACATTAGGACAGATCTACATTGCATACCTTAAGGTACCCACAATGGACATTGTATTTGATTAGGTTGTATCCACAGATTCCTTTAATTTTTAAATCGTACCCCGAAAAATTACCAAAACTTCAGTAAAAAATTAATTACTTGGCAAAGCTGCATTTCAGCTCAGAAAATTAAATATGGTTGGGTATCGTTCGGCGAAGTACACACGTGCAGTTTTTAATTATTATTGACAGTGGACGGCAGGCTTTGACCTGCAGTTTTTTAACCGAGTGTGTGTAGTGAAAACTGGCCGGCCGGCCGTAATCTCTCTGGACTGAACGTGAATACGTACCTTAAATATTATTGAACTTATTATCTCTTTGAGTATTTACATACTACATATTTATACTATTTTCACCTATAACGTTGAATAACTTTAACCTAAAAATACACCAACTTTTTTGCTTGGACTAAGATAAACGACCGGCTTGAAAAAATAACCAAGGGTACAGCAGAGGAATGATTTTACACCTTCTTTTGAACGCCTTTTGTTAAATCAATTCGAAACGGTTTGCTGGCTTTGCCGGCTTACTTTTGTGTCATGTATTTATTTCAATTCAATGTAAGGTAAAATTTCTTAGGGGAAAAGTTTAAGAATCTTTAGATAAACCAAAGATTTTCACTTAAGATTTGTACCCAGTTTTAAGGGTAAAAAGCACATTTAAAAATTAGCTGGGGAAATAAGTATGTATGTTAGGGGAAATGGCTGTGAAAACTGATTCAATGGTAAATGAGGAAAAACGCATCAAAAGCATATAAAACGTAAGAGTTTTTGTAGAATCTGCCGATGCGTTATCTAGAAAAGGCGCAGAGATGGGACTTGCCTCGTGTAGCATATTATGGCTATTCCACTGGAAATAATTAGAATTGAACTTGACCAAAATGCCATTCAACTTTCTAAATGTAAATGGACAGAATTAATAAGCTGTATCATCTCTAATCAACTTCAACTTTCATACAAATAATTTGCCACTGCATATCAAAATAATAAAATTGCGATGTTATTAAAACATAGTCGGAAGGACTATTGAAAGTCACCCAAAATGCACAAAATTAGCAGCAAACGATTTCTTCAATATCTGCAGAGGTGAAGAAAAGAAGCATCCAATATTTTTCTGTGCAAGCCCTGGCCTTGCAAAAAAAAAATTTAATGTCCTAGGTGAAATGTTTTCCAGTGGACTGAAGAAGTAAATCACAAAGTATATTACTTGGTTTGATTTAGTTCATCAACAGCAATTACTGGTTCTGATATGATTTACACTATCATCCCACAACACCTTATAGCTGCATGATCTATCGGAAAGCTATCTGGTTCAGGTTGGTTCCAGGCACAATGTGGTACCATAACAGACCTTTTAGGTCTTCAGCTAGTTAGCTGAAAATCTGCTACTCTAAGCTGGGCCTTATATACATTTTTGGTAATTCTGCTATTATTTAGAACATATTTTTTGGCTTTTACGCAAAAATTACTATTATTATTAAGTCATTTTGACATCATATTTTTTTCATAAATGTATTTCTCTGTTATAACAAAAATAGACACATATTAGATTAATAGCTCATATTCCTGAGCTGAGGAGGCCTAAAAAGGCCGAAACAATATATTGTAAACAGGATTGAGATGTAAGTAAATTTTTTAAATCATTTTATGACAATTTTTAATTTTTTTAGAATTCTGTATTTTAAAAGATCTCATTTTTCTTGCTACTTTATGAACTTAAATTTTTGCTATGTAAATTTAGATATTTTTAGATTTTCATAAAGATTTTTTCTTTAATAAGCAATTAATGTCTAAAGTATTGTGTAGGAACAGATATAGTTCTTCCAATACTGGCGACATAGAATTTATTCTTTGTCTTTTCTAATTGTTATATATTTAGTAATTTTTGCGTAAAAGCCAAAAAATATGTTCTAACTGAGATTATTCGCAAAAAATAAAAACTAAGCTTAACAAACCATACCTGTATGGCCAGAATTTTTTAATTTTTTAAGGTATTTTACCAACAAATATAACAATAAGACTTCTTGTGTCTTTATAAGTCATTTTGACATTATATTTTTTTCATAAATGTATTTCTCTGTTATAACAAAAATAGACACATATTAGATTAATAGCTCATATTCCTGAGCTGAGGAGGCCTAAAAAGGCCGAAACAATATATTGTAAACAGGATTGAGATGTAAGTAAATTTTTTAAATCATTTTATGACAATTTTTAATTTTTTTAGAATTCTGTATTTTAAAAGATCTCATTTTTCTTGCTACTTTATGAACTTAAATTTTTGCTATGTAAATTTAGATATTTTTAGATTTTCATAAAGATTTTTTCTTTAATAAGCAATTAATGTCTAAAGTATTGTGTAGGAACAGATATAGTTCTTCCAATACTAGCGACATAGATTTTATTCTTTGTCTTTTCTAATTGTTATATATTTAGTAATTTTTGCGTAAAAGCCAAAAAATATGTTCTAACTGAGATTATTCGCAAAAAATAAAAACTAAGCTTAACAAATCTGCTATTATTAGCATACATAGGCCATTTAGAAAGGTGAATTATGAAAAGAAGAAATAAAATATTGGAAAACTATTATTAGCAAAAGTTTAACTTTTTTAGTGAATCTGAATGATAATTTTTAAACTAAACCAATTTAACATTGATCTAAATCGTCAACTTAGACAAATAATTGTGAAAATAGATCTGATTTCAATTTCATTGAATCTACTAGATAAAATCTGGAGTAGTTATATCTATTTAATTTTAAGTAAAGATCTTTAGTTGATTAATATGTATTTTCACGTCCAGTGTTTATATGATTACACAAAAAGGAAAACAACTGGGCTGCTTGTATATACTAACAATTTTTCATTCGAATATTTGTTCCAAATTCGGAAAAGCAGTCTTCGTATACCTGACATTGTTGGCTTGCATTTCATGAATATGTATACAGCAGGGGCGTCCAATGAACGTGTTGATTAGATGCAATAGACACGATTGCAATTTAAAAATTGTCGTGTTAAAAGCGCCGAATAATCGTATGTTAGGTGGAATGTTTGTTAATTAACTTTCCCGTTTGCAGTATCCAACATGTGTTGTATGAACTTGATTATTGTTGATACAAATTGTAAAAGTTTGTGCAATAAAAGAGTAATTGTTTTAATGACACTTCATAGTTAGCAGGAATTTACGAGGAACAAAAAATAGAAACTTATATAGCGCCTTGCTAAAATTTTAAAAATTAATTTCAACGGCATTATTTTGTTTCAATACTTAGTTAACTGGTTTGCAATTTGTCATTTTGAATCCTGAACTAACCTGAAAACTAGGCTAGCCTCAAGGTGTATTAAGGGATTTATTGATAAGATTTTTTGTCGTCAATATTTTAACATAAATAATAGTGAAAAGTCAGCGGAAATTTAAAGAAAAAACACCAGAGTTTGTTGCTAATTAATTGCCAAAGAATTAATTTTGTTGCTCAAACCGATCTCTGAAAATCGTGAACACTGATAACTTTACATAAAGGTAGCGGGTAAATGCGAAAATGAACAATACCTAATCGTATTAACAAATACAGTAAAATGTGTTGCCTATTTGTTGCTGCACGACGCTGCTCAAAAAGATATCGAAAAAAAAAGATTTAGAGCTTTTTTTAAAATTAAGTTTGAAGCTGATTGTAACTTTACACGCGATTATTATTGATAATACGCTGGATTAGATTTTGTTGCTAGTCAAAATACCTAGGAAAATTTTAAACAGAAACAGCAACAAAATTGAAACAAAAGGTCGGCTGAGTCTATGGATCGGTATGAATATTATACTGACCATGCTAGCTTAACACTTGATTTTTCTCGCCTAAAAACATAGCTAGATTTTGTTGCTGCTCGAAATAATGGTTTTTCATGTTTGTTGAGTCAGCAACAAAATAAAAACAAAAGATCTTCTAGGTTTAAGGATCGGTATGGATATATACCATATGGACCATGCATGTCAAATGCCCAGTCTGTTAAAATATTAGCTCTTTGGTTTACCATAGTGATTCTAACTAGCATGTATGATCTCTTCTCACCAAAATTCACAAACTGCCTCTGTACAAAGTTTTTATTCTCTACTCTACTGTATTCACAGGCATGCTGTTACTAATGTTTTTATGAATTTCTTCTAAAGAGTGATTACCAAATCGTTCGGTATTTTGGAGTCTACTAGAAATCTTAATTTCTAATCAATTAACTTTCTAAATAATGTCGTGAAAAAGCCGCAGAATGACATAAGTAAATTCAATAATACATTTTTGACGGTAACAGTGGTTACACTTTAATATACATATACCAGGATGCGCAAAAGAAACCTCTAATTTTGTCAAACAAAAAATATCTTTTTGAAATATTTGTATGAATAATAGTATTTAGTTTAAGTATTAAATAAAAAGAAAGTACATATATAATATACAAGTAGTCGAAAATGATGGATTTGTATGATTGTTGGTACATAGTAGTAATACAAAATTTAATCACTGTTGATAGTTACTGTGAAATTATCGCAGTAATTCTTTGGGGGAATTATCGGGGGTAAGTGCACAAGTGCATCAAAATTACCGATAATTTTTGAATGAAATGTGTTTTTTTATAATTGCAAGAGTTTGTTTTCATATTTTCGCGAAAAAGCCCGACTCCGCAGGAGGAGGGCATTTTCGTAAAATATGAAAACAAACGATTGCAATTTGTAAAAAAAAACACATTGAATAAAAAAATTATCTGGTTATTTTGATGCACGAGTGTAATTTATTTGAATATTTCCCAAATTAATTAAGAACTCGAATCAAATAAATTTAAATATTTTATTTTTTTGTCTGCTGTCACTCAATAAGATGACGTTAATTGTCAGAATATTACATTCTTTGACGTTTGTTAACAATAAAATTCCGCTTTGACGTTTCGTCAACAATATAAACTTGCGATGCAATTTTCGATTTCTGGCAGTGCTGTTTTCGCTGTAATTTTGCGAAAATTGCATTTCTCTTATAGGAACTTTAACATATGAGGGAAATATTCACTCTAATTTTGCGAAAGATCACACCTCTTATGGGGTTTTTAGTACATGAGGGAAATATACCAGGTATTTTGTTTGACAAAAAAATTTCCGCGATAGGTGTTTTCACCAATGAATGTAGCTACAGTAACAAACAATAAAATACCCGTGTTTTATTGTTAAAATCTTGATTTTGACTACTAAATGAAATTTTGAAGTATAAATTTTTAACAAGGTGGCAATCATATCTTAGAAGATTGTGTGAAACTTTATCACGATTCAAAGATGATGAGCATACCGTGAAAAATTAGTAACTAATGCTGAACTTCCACTATTTTTAGTTGTGAGAAATTATGACAGCCAACAAAATTATACTGGAATAATTTTGTATGATTTGAATTGTAAAATGATAATATATTTGAAAAGGTACAAATTTTAGAATACCAAGTTAGTTGAAAAGTCAAGCCAGGATTTGAGACCAAAGTCTATTCCACAGTCTAAAAAAGAGGCAGTAGCATCTTTTAAGAAGCACCCTGCTCCTTTAAACTGCTCAGGCCCATCTCAAGCGTGGAGGGACGTGAGACACAAGGGGTATCAACCTCGAGTACGATCTCAAATAAGGGAGAGAATGAAATACACAAGAAATCATTAGAAGTGAGTAGAGCTGGTAGGCTGAAATATTTAATTTCAGAATGGGTAAAAATCACATCAAACCGTGTTATATTAGACCGGGTACAAGGGTATAACATTACTTTTTCCCCAGGAACCCAATTTCGATTTACCAAAAGGCAATTATACTTGCTGTCTTAAAAACTAATCAGACAACTAAATGACTGAATGTATCAGTAATCTAGAAAAACAAGGTGTAATTGTCAAAGATAAGGGTTGCAAGGTCCAGTATTTATCACCTTTTTTCCTGGTGTACGAAATTCTTGCATGCATCAATTATAAAATATATCTCTGGCAGAATTTTACTTATATCTTCAAAATATAGTGAAATACATGCCAGCTGTGACTGTGACTCCTGCTGAAATTGTTTTGTGAGATTTCATATCTTTTTTACATACGAAAGTTTCCAAATTTGTCGATAATTTTTGTGTTTTTTTTTCAACGAAATAAAATTGAGTATGTCTAAAAACACCTACTTAATTTTAAATTTCTGGTTCAATGGTTAACCATTTTCTCTTTTTTACGAAAAAATATTTTAAAGCAAGAACTGAAATGCAAAAACTCTCAATCAAGTTCGAAATTGGACCCTCTATTCGGATTGACGTATGGTAATCCGTTTCGGCGCCAATGTTATAGGGTTATTTATGATTTTTTTGTGCGTGGTCTTTCTTTGTTAAATCTGGAGCTCGAATGATGGCTTTGGGATTTATGTAGAGCCTGGCTTTAATAGGTTTTGAAATACACAGAGATTTGTGTTTATTTAGAAAAAAGTGTCAAGCAGAATATATCAATGAACAAAAAGCCAATGGGCGTAATATATTTTAAATAATATTTCAGAAATTGAGGTGATTTGTGATCGGTTTCTCGGAAAAAGTTAATCAGTAATTGGCCAACAGGACACTTGTAATATGACAGCAGACATATTAATGTCATGGCCAAAGATACCCACTCAATTCATTTAATATTATTGAATTAGATCATTTGAGAAACCGATAAATAGATATTAAACTTAATTCATGATTTCTAAATCTCACCTCAGTGATTCTTCTCAGGAGTACTTTCGTACATATTTGTTTGTATTTTGATAGTCACTACGGCTGTATTTAAAATTTTGTTTTATGTACAAAATTATAATTATAAACTATGCTTGAAATATAGCAAAAAACAATATATTTTTTTTAAACGCATTGGTGTAGCTTAGTTATCGATGCGATTCATTTGCACTGCTGGAAAATATAACAGTAACGAACGTAATACCAAATTTTAGCAAATAAAATTTTAAAATAAGTATTTTATTGGTAATTAACTGACAAAACAGTCAAATTTCTCACATCAGCGAAGCTCACCTGAGCGAAGGCCATTATTAACTTAGATAACAAATAAATGAAAAGATTTTTGATTTGTTTAACTTAATTTAAGGAATTGCACGGACCGAACGGTCTGAAAAAGTTCCTGAAAAGCGAAAACAAAGACAGAACGAGGCTATAAGAAGACATAGTAAACAATAGCAAATATGAATCCGTGACGTTTAAAGAAAGAAGATGGAAAACAGAGCGTGAT
This sequence comes from Philopedon plagiatum, assembly GCA_963971165.1. Lineage (NCBI taxonomy): Eukaryota > Metazoa > Arthropoda > Insecta > Coleoptera > Curculionidae > Philopedon > Philopedon plagiatum. The sequence goes on along the minus strand of OZ020190.1, from coordinate 18,925,743 downwards.
ATCAAAATGAGCTAAAACAGTTTAGTTATATTTTATTACCATACCACACCTCATCTCACGTTAGTGAAATTATATTTAGAAATCCCTATTTCTTTCTGAAATTAATAATAATAATAATAAAGATGTTTATTTATGCCAATAAAACAATTAAAAATATAAATATAAAAATGATAAAGTAAAAAAGAAAACCAAAAAATCACAGTAGTATACTAGTTGGCATAAATAGGTAGGGTTTTGATTTATAAAAAATCATTCTTCCAATCCTACCCTTACTAAATAATTTTTTATATTTTTTTTGAAAGTTATATAGCTTAAGCCCCTCAGACTAGAAGGAATATTATTATAAATTACAGAAGAGTTATATTTAAACGAAGACTTATATTTTTCAGTATGATGTTTAGGTATTTCTATTGCGTTCTGATTTCTAGTATTAACATTATGAATATTATTCCTGAATTCACTTTTTTCAAATAAATATCTTGGTTTCTGAGTTAAAATTATTTTATAAATAAAACAGGATATGTGGATTTCGCGTCTTTTTTCTAATTTAATTAAATTATGTTGGTCAAAACTAGGTGATACGTGATCATACTTTTTTAGCCCTACTGAAAAACGAACACAGTTATTTTGAAGAATTTGTAATTTCTGTTTATCTTCGTTACTGATATTTTTGTGATAAATGATATCACAGTAATCTAATCCACTTAGAATAATTGAATCAACCAGTCTAAGTTTAGTATCGGTATTTAAGTAGTCCTTAAAGTTATATAAAATTCTTAGTTTGTAGTATGCTTTTTTAATTATATTTTTTATATGTTCATGAAAATTAAGATGCACTAAAGTGTGTAACAACACGTACAATAATGCTTTATGCGGAGCATTAAGCAGTACGCATATACATATTTCACGTGAACATTAGAGATGTCAAACTATCGATAGCGGCTATCGATAATATCGATAGTTGTACAAAAACTATCGCTATCGAAAGTTTGTATTTAACTATCGATAGTGGCAACTGACAACATCGGCAACGTCTCATCTATCTACACGGAAACTGGGAATTCCCATATTATTGATTGTTATATGTGCTCTTCTGAAGTTTTGTTTTGTACTGTACTTCGTGTCGTCGCATCGCGTTTTGCTGTTCACTGGTACAGACTACCACACTACGGTTTGATTGGGTTCATTCGTAGCCAGTATCTGGAGTCAAGAGTGCTGCCCATTAATACTAATCCACTTGAATTTTGGAATACTCAATCGCAAAGCAACTCTGTGTTGGCCGCCTTGTCAAAACAATTCCTGTGCGTACCACAAGGCAGGTCAAATTATAAGTGACCGGGGATCAAACTTAAAATCAGAACATGCTAATCAGTTGATATTTTTAAGCCAAAATAAGTGGTTAACATAAAAGTATGTTTATTATTAAGCGGATATGATTTTACTTTTATTTGCGTACGTGTATTTGATTTTTATACGTAAAATTCCTAATATTTGTTCCTAAAGACATTTGGTTTTTTCGTTACGTTTTTATTTTTTATAACCAAAGTTTAACTTGTTATATGATATTTTAAACTATTTTTTCAAGGTGTTATTTCTATTCTATATAGAAGGGTTACAAAAACGGCGTCTTTTTGGTTGTTGTTTGGAGAGAAAGCTTTTAGTGTTTTTTTGTGTGTTAGATATTACTGTTTTTTTAAATTTATTTTTCAAAATAAAGGTTTTTATTTTTTGTTATTTTTTTCACTATCGCTAATACTATCGATAGTATCGATAGTTTGGCCACTATCACTATCGATATATCGAACACCACCACTATATATAGTTTGACATCTCTAGTGAACATACTGTTTGTCCAAAATTTACTAGGAATTAAACACATTAGAAGAAGCAACCGGAGACAAAATAAATATTTTCATTAAAATATAAAGGAAAGATGCAAATTGTGTTAAAATACCTTTTTATCTACAAAGTAGTAAAGTCAGATTTTTCCCATACTACCTACTAGTGAAAAAACAGCTTTATTTTATTCTTTTTTATTAAAACCAATTTTCCAAATAAAATTAAGGGATTTGTCTTGATTATCCCGAAGCAAGTTCAAATTGAATTAGCTTAATTACAGTAAACCGAATGCATTATCAAAGGTTTTATTTTTACTTTGTTTTAGAGGGTTTAGGAAAGTTTTCGCATTCAACCCTTTTTAATCAAATGGCTCGTAATAATCCCATTCGTTTCTTCTTAATCGGATACTGAGGAGCATTAAAATCAAATTTGTTGGCGTGAGTTTTATTATGTTGGGGAATTTAATTAATTATTCAGTAATCTGCGAGAGGTGGTCAAATGTAATCAAGGGATTGTTATTTGGTCATAATGTACTTTAATACCTGCTTATACACTGAAAATATATTTTGATTATATTGATTAGATAAGATTATAGTAAAAATCATTGGCTAATGGTTGCCATGGGATGGGTAATGTAAATTTACTATAAAGTTGGTATTATCTTTACAGTTCTTTTGTAAAATTATATTGTATTAATAATTGTAAATATATCTGTTTACGTGACCGACAATAAGTGATTGTATGCAAACAGCTGTTTGGTTTATAAACATTACAAAATTTTTGGATTTTCCATTCTAATAGTGCCATTGTGTCATAGTGTAATTGTTTGCATAACGTAGTTATCATTAATTATTTCTAAAGTTTGATACCAGCAACTTCTCGAGGCTATGTAACGTGGACCAAATTGTGTCTATTTTTATATAGGTTCTTTGTACTTTTGCGTTGTTTCGGTAGTGTTTGGTAAGTGTTTATTTAAAAGTTTTATCATTTGTTTAGCCTTTATCAAAAACTTTAATGACATTAATTAACAACAATAGACAATATGCATATAATCCAAGTCAACCTGAAATTTTTTGTATTCTCTACATAAATTAAATATTTGTGGTTGTTGTTTTTATACATTTATTTTGGTCTTTATTAACAAAAAAGAATTCTACTACAAATTCGAAACTTGCAAAACGCGATCCTATTGGTTGTAACGTCACATGTCTTGTAAATAAAAGTATTACATGTTTCTTGAATATTGAAGAAAATTGTTTAGATTATTTGTCATAAAAATAAAAGTTAAAACTGTGAAACAACATTTTTTTAAAAATATCTTCTTATTTGTTTCCCTATATTTCCATAAAATATATGAATAAACATCCCAAATAAGTTTATTACTAGATGAAAACAATGTAAGATTTCTATTTTTGTGAAAAAAATTGGGGGTCTCATTTGAAACGTTAGGGGTAGGGATGGATTTTTGGGGGTTGACATAAAGAAATATGGTTTCGAGGATATTTTGTGGAATTCTATTCGATATCCTAACCAACCCCGGTTCGATCACTTTTTTAGCATTTGTGATAACTGAGATATTGCTTGTTAAGAAAAGTCTGGGATATATATATATATATATATATATATATATATATATATATATATATATATATATATATATATATATATATATATATATATATATATATATATATATGTATAGTTTACTTTATTTTATGTCATTTTAGGGTCTTGCGTTTTGCACTAGCGTAAGAAGTAGAACTTTTGCATTTTCTTACATATCGATTATCACAGCTCCTCAAAAAAATATAACTTTTGTTTGCAGGAAGCTGGCCCACCTTTCTATATGTAATCGAGCACGCTGAATCCGAATCCGGGGTTCAAATGACCCCATCACGTCAGGTTTTTTTTCTAACCTCAAAAAACAGCTAAAACTCATGACAGTCCATACAAACCGAAATAAAACCCCATAATTATATTATATCCCATTGACCCCACAACGCTATAAGCTTGAAATCCCATAACCTCGAACCCTACAACCATAACCCCGTAAATACCATAACCCTAAATCCCATAATCGTGAAACTTAATATGTTTGGAATATTTATCTTTTTGCTCGGAATTTTTAACAACCATGTGATTAATTATTTTGTTTACAACAATTAGTCACGTGCTTGTCAAAAAATAAGGAGCACGGCCTCAACTGGTCAGTTGCCTATAGGCACCCCACTTAATTCTAATCGTTCATCTGTGATGTAAATAGAATATATTTGTTGTTTGTGTAGAGTTCATTTGTATTCATTTGTATAATTTGTGTTTAATTCTTTTTATTAAACAATGGAATTTCTTTAAAACTACCCTATAGGTATTGTGTTGTGCAAATATGAAAAAATACCTTTCCGAGCAAACTCTTTTTTCATGTCCCAAGAATAGCTGAAATCAAAAGAAAATAGTGCAAAGTTAGTTAGAAACTTTATATAAATATTACTAAATGTTAGTACCTTTCGCAATATTCAAGTAAGCATCTTTAGCCATTTGTTTATTTTTATGTTATAAGTTATAATAAACCCTAACAAGAGATTCAAGACAAATGTTGAGGTTATGAATTTACCACTGTCAAAATATAGGGTAAATGCGACACCCATACTCCGTTTAAGCATAAGTTTGCCTTAAACGAAATCAGAAGTTGCTTGAAATTTTCGTCCAAGGACAAGTAAGGTGGAACGTGTGTGTCTATAGTTGCGACTTGGATTTAAGTTTTTGTGTTCGTTTACATTTACTTTTTCTTTCGTTCTGTTTAAAAAATGTTAGATCAGCAATCCGAGACATACTTTAATACCAACACTGAATGGAAATAAATACAAGACTAAATTGTAAGTGGGGTATTTCATATTCAGTCAAACCTTACAACCTAAGTTTGCGCAAGGGATATGCAACTTTGAGAGTATGTGGCGGCATAAACAAGAAAAAACAACTTACACCCAAGCACATAACATTATCTTAGCCCTTAAGTTTTTACTCCTGTAATTTCTACAGATGTAGGCAAAGTTAGAATAAGTTTAGTTAGTAGTATAATAAGCAGTTATCATGAATGCATCGACTGTGGTCACCGGAGAAAATAGAATAGATTTGTTAGCCTCAACTTATCTGATTATCCTTGTGGTAATTGTTAAACAGTCATTTTTATCAAATTTAATGTCGCCTATCCATCCAAGAAAATAAATTTTTACTCAAATTTACAGTACACCTGCCACAATAGCACTTTTATTTACGTGTCATGTGACGTCACAACGAATAGGATCACGTTTTGCAAATTTTAAAATTTGAAACAGAAAGTCTTTTTATAAAATCAAAATAAATGACTAAAAACAACCGCCATAAACATTTACTTCATGTAGAAAATACACAAAAATTATTTCAGATTTATTTGGATGTATTTTCCACAAATATGAATTTTTGCAACAATTTCCAGGCTAAAAGCCATTTGAAAAGCGATGCAATTTAATAACTCACAGTTATTAAAAGTAACAGGGCAAAAACTTGTTAAAACCTACAGGATCAAAACCACAAGATCTAAATTTAAACCACTAAGTACTTAATCTTAATCCTTTTAGTAAATTTGGGAGCAAAAGATTCTTTAAATTTTGTCTGGTCTTTTTTAGACATTAGTGTATTTTACTAAAAAAATTGTAAGTCGAAAACGTTAAAAAAAAATACACATCTACCTAAATCTGAAATCAATCAACCTGATACATGTTTCTGCTAAAGCCGTAACCCAATCCATCGTCCGCAACTCCTTTTTTGTTAAGAAATGAAAAATGCCCACGCAAGCAGTCGAATCCCCTGTTCAAGTCAACTTTTAATCATTTTGCCGTTCTGATTGAAAAACGGTTCGTCCCCTTAAGCTACGTTCATAATTAATGACGTCGATTGTACACGTTCTCTAGCTATTTTATAAAAAAATATTCAAAAGCGAGTCAAGCTTCGCATACTGCACTATACAGGGCGTTCGGAAAATGTATTAGGAAATTTCAAGGAGTGATTCTACTTGGAAAAATAATTGTATAGTAGTTCTTAAAAAAAATTAAAATCTCAATATTTTTCGAGTTATAGCTGTGCAAACTTTAATCCCATGCCTAATCTGGACGTAAAGATGAAGGAATCCGAGAGACAACATGAGCCGCTTGCAGCGAGTTTTCTAACGGGGCAAGTAGTGCTCTAATAGTTTTATAAAACATGTACTTTATACTATTTTTTTCATTTTGCATTGTTTAAAATAAAAAAATGCATATTTAAAAAGAAGATACGACATGAATTTTGAAAATTTTTAGGTCAAAATTTTATGTTGGTAATAGGTACTATCAAATTTTATTTACCACAGCACATCAGCCTTGATAAATTAAATATTTTTATTATACATGACTACAAACGGCATTGCCAACTTTTAAAAAATAAAAAAACTGTTTCATAAAAAGCCTGTCACCATATTGAAAACAATATCGAAAAAGTTTTTTAACCAACCAATTTAACCAACTCGACACTAGGCTCCACAAAAACATATCAAATAGTCATAAAAAAATAGTTAACAGTAGGCCAACAAAAATGCTTAAAATCAAGTTTGGTGTGCCAAGGATCCTCAATTATTAGGATTTCGATTATACGAAGTTATGCAAAAGCTACTTGTTTAATTAATTATACGCGGAGACGGCCATGCCTGGCTGACGTAAAAACAAAAAAATCGCGATTTTGTGTCGCATCGGCATGTATTCATTATTGGTAGTTTTGATTGCGTTTTATAATCGAGTAAAAATTAAGATATTTTTTATGTAAAATGTGTACATTACAGTACGCAGAGTTTAGGAAAATGAACAATAAACTATATAAAACTAAAAGTGGTAGTGTGGAGTGAATAAATGTGAAAATATATTATACTTTTAAGGTCAGGGAATTTTATGCATGTACATAAATACGTAAGTAACCTTTTTATTTTTTAAAACTTTTTTCCTGTAGCTTAGTTTGTTTACAACTCGATCTACAACTCGCTTTGAAAAAAATGTCACTCTTAATAACAGCTTGTTCTCGTAAAATAAATATCATTCACGTTATGAAAAATTTAAATTTTTATACAGAGAGCATAGAAAATACGAAAACAAAAATTGAACTTAAATTCAATTTTTGCTATGTACATTTAGATTTTCTTAGATGTTCATAAGGAAGGTAGTAGAGGATTCTCCCTCGTCCGAGGCGGCACCACCCCACACATTTGCTAAAGGGCTGGTGAAATCCATACGGATGTTTCCATCTCTGGATGTGTGAGACGGATACCCCTAGTACACCCACGGTACCTAGAGTACTTGGGTTTAGACCTTCGTGGGCTGTCCAAAGATAAAAAAAGATTTTTTCCTCGATTTTTTCTTTAATAAGCAATTAATGTATAAATTCTTCTTAAAGTACATTCTTAATACTTTTATTCATATACAGAGTGGTCTAAAAGAAATTATTTAAAAAGCAAATGTTGATTTTTAACTAGTGCCTTTTAGACCAAGAAGCAGACTGGTGCTATTTTTAGTCGGTTTTATGCGGCGGCTGCTAGTTCTGGAAACAAGATACGTTTAAATATTTGATTTAACAAACAAGAATTTTTCAAAATGCCTAATACTTAAACAATATAGTATACAGGGTGTTACAAAAACATGTTAAGAAATTTTAAGGGCGGATTCTACATCTAAAAATAAGTTTATATAAACATGGGTTCTCAAACGCTTCTTTTTGAGATACAGGGTTTAATATTTCCTCTTTTAAATGTTTCTTTTTAATTTCTTGAAAATGCGTTTAGATATTGACATGAATTTTGGTACACGCCAGTATGTAATCAAAGGGTACCTTTACGTCTTATTTTCTAAAGTACTTGCATCAGTGGCGTGCGTGCGGGTAAGTGCTAATTTTTGCCGAAAAAAATGTCACGCCACTATTTTTTTGCAAAATTGATATTGCTTTCTTGAAGACCAATTAATTCTGCATAAAATCTGTCTCTTAAGCTTCTTTGTTCTGACGCATCGTTTTCGAAATAAAAATTAATGTATTTCTTGCAATAAAAACAAATAATAAAAATGATTTTTTTTAAATATTTTTTGTTCAGGAAACAGTGCATTTTGAATAAAGTTTATAGTAGATGCTGGAAATGACTTCTCCGTGTTTCAGTACGTGCTCTAAATCTTCTTCGCACATTTCTCCTAACTCTTCGGAATACTTGAGGTGTGAAAATATTAAACACTCGAAAAAAAGCGTTTAAGGATCCAAGTCTATATAAAGGTATTTTCATATTTTTAGATGTAGAATCTGCCTTTAAAATTTCTTCACATATTTTTGTAATACCCTGTATTTATACATACTATATCGTAAAACCTAAGCAAAAAAGACGGTTTTCTGGAATAAAACTTCATTAAAAATATAATCACGTTTTATTTTAAACAACTCTTTTTGTGATTATTTCAATAAAAATTTATTTTCGTGTATAAAAATGTCCCAAGACAAGCGCGGATCTCATCAGCATCTTTAAGTATTTTTTTTTGCAAAAGGGTTAGCAAAATCCCTCCAGCGAATACCTATTTTTCATAAAAGAAATGAAGAAAACATCCACGTAGGCAGTTAAATCCCCTGAAAGAGGCAACTTTCAATCATTTCGCTGGCTTTATTGAAAAATGATTTGTCCCCTAGAGCCCGATTTAAGATTAATGTTGTTCGAACACGCAAGTTTAATGCTTTTAAGAGACGTAACAGCCATTGATAATGGAATTACTGGCATTAGAAAATAATTTAGTACATATAGCGTTCTATCATGTATTGTAACAATATTAAACTTAAAAATGAAAGTAGGTCTATGGAAAATATATTTTTTTCTGTAACAGGCAAATAAACATTAACTTTTTCCCCTTGTGAAAGGTGCAAAAATGGGAATTTTTTCCCTACGAAAGAATTTTTCTTTTTGGACAAAAAGAAATATCAACGCCTCATTTTACATTTTATTGATATTAAAATAACAGTTGTTAAACGTGCATTGTACAAATTTCATTACCTTATTAAGACTTGATGAAGTTTCTACTAAAGTAAAAGTTTTTTCAACGTCAATGACATTTTCTACTGTTTCAACGTCAGGAAAATTTTCTATTCTCGGCACAATTGTTTTTGATGTACTGACTTGAAAATTGGGTTTTACCTGATAAGCTGCCACATTCTCCAAGTACTCTGTTAGCTATTTCTTTTCTTTGTGATACCGGTTTATCTACGTAACTCTCGGTGATCGTTGAAGACTTCCAGCCGCCATGCTTTTTTTGTGTTATCAGGTCTCCTCCAGATTCCATAAGGAGAGTTTCCCAATCACAATCTAGGATTTTCGAAACAAGGAAAACTAGCCATTATCTCAAATACCTTTTAAAACTGATTTTTTCCGAGAACTTGATTAATACACTTTCCATTGCGGTATCCATAAGAAGGCGACGATCTTTTGCTATTGATGGACAAATTCCTATGTACTTTTTGGAAAATTTAATATATTCTTCAGTGACAACTTCTTTAAACGTTAAAAACAGTATTATTAGCTGTAAGTATAGTATGGACGGTGTGATTATTCGTGAGTCATTCAATCATTTCATAATATTTAATCATTTACATAATAACTTAAAGGACCTGCCCTCACAGAAAGTGTTTAGAAAATCTATTAAAAGAATGTTGGTGAAAAATGCATATTACGATATAACATAATATTATTCTGATTTACTGTACTCTACTGTACTGTTTACTGTATTGTACCGTATTGTTTTATTTTTGTTTTATTTACCTGTTGGAATTATAATTTCGCAGCTTTGTCCACAAGAACTTGTTCTTTGGATAATAAAGCATATTTTGACTTTGACTTAGACTTTCACCTCCTACTAACATCATTTTTTGTTTGATTAATTTTAAATATTAATGACGTTTCTAAATCATCTGTTATCTATTGATATCTGGCAGAATTCAGTAGCCCGATACGCTCCCGCAATTACAGACATTGCGGCAACCTACTAACTAATACCAAATTTTAGTTAAATTATATGCCTTTTGATTTTTGCTTCAGATATAAAATCAATTTAAAATATTTCAAAATATCTAAATCGTTGTTCATCCGTAACGTGCTTTTAACAATGAAGTACTGTGCCCACAACGTCAATATGCTAACAACACGGTCTCTGAGAAAGAACTGCATCTTTTATCTGCTTGACATTTTATAAACTTTGAATATTCCTTTTCTTCTCTCACGACTTTGCTTTAGCTTCTTTTACTTTTATTTTCACCTTTTCTCTCTGGTACTTGTATGTAATTATCCGGATTTTTGATATTTCCTAAATACTTTTTCCATAAACGTTATTTCTCCATTATTCCTTGTTTTATACTCCACCAGTGCATTAGCTTTTTTTTGTTTGTTATTTTATTTACTCTACATATTTCAATTGCTGCTGATTTAATTATTGTTTTATAAGTTTTCCACGTTTTCTCTAAGTCCGCTTCCTTTAGAATATTGTCCTTTGACTTCATTTCTTCTTTTATTCTCCCTTGATATCTTATCTATGTTTCTTTATTTCCTAGTTTGTAAGTTTTGATGCTTGTTCTATTTTCTTCTCCTTTCCCTCGACTTTTTTCTGTGCCGTTTTACTTCTTATGATTGCCTTCACGAGGAAATGATCATTTCCAACATCATAGCGCCTTTTTACCCGGATATCGTTAATTTTCTTCAGTATATTTTTTTCTACCAGAAGTAAGCCGAGTATAGATTTTTTATTTCTGCTGGGCATTTATCGGGTATATTTGTGAATGTCCTTGTGTTCATAGAAAGTGTTGCCCACTGCCAGGTTATTCGTAACACAAAAATCTATTATTCTTTGGTCGTTATTATTTATTACTTTTTCTCCAAATCTTCCGACACATTATTTTCTAAATGTTCATTGGAATTCGTATAGGTATTTATTTCTTAATTAATAGATATTAATGTCACTAGAACATAAAATAGGTCTATATTGGACGAGTTTATGTATGGTCGAGCTGGCTTGCGAGCGAGGCCAATTAAAGGACTAGTTCAATAAAGCAGTATTGTGTCATACAAGATTTTATGTACGATTTCATACTATACTGTTTTTTCGCAATTTTTCAGTAATTTTTAGCTAGAAAAATTACATACGAACAATGAAAATATCGGTATTCAATACAGCAGAGATTGCTTTAAATTCCTTTGCCCTTAGATTCCGAAGCGTTTTTTGTTTATCGCCAAACATAAATATCAAGACAGAAAATGGAAGTTCAAAATAGCTTCGATGAAGAAATTTCCGAGGACTTTAAAATTATCGCAAATACTGCAAAGAATGTCTTGCTACCAATACCAAATCCAGGCATTTATATGAAAAACGTATCGACTGTTTACTGCTAATACCCCTAACTGACGTTTTTTATCGGTTTTGAATTTATTATATCAATCTTTAACATTCTAGACTCTGAAAAGATTTCGTGACAAAGTTTAAATTGATAATTGTCAATATAATCTTTACCTAAAAATTCAAGGTAGTTTTAAATTAAAACAGTTTTTAATATCGCCTATAAAAGGGTTGTCATTTAAAAGCAACTGGCAGTAAACAGTCAAATGCGGCTTACAGAGAATGGTAGGCAAGTAAGAAGATTAAGAAAGCTTCTGGCTGTACTGACATACTTAATATAATTATAACAGTACAGTATAGTAATTTTATCCTACTTGTTACATTATGTGCCACTTTATGGACGCAAAATTGTACTATAAACATTAATTTATAATGAAATCGTGCATAATAAAAAATATGGGACACCCTTGGGTTACTTTTAATTAAATAAGCTGTTGTGAAACCTCATTTTAAAGGTCTTCAAAAAAGAATCATTTTACCGCAAACCCGAGGTCCGTATCTTAAATAATTCGTTTTTGAATGGTAAGCCTATAAAAATTAAGTCGTGAAAAAAAAATGTAAGCAACTTTATTCCTCTCATTACTTTAAAAGTTGTTCAAAATGACCAGCATGAACTTCTTGACCGTATTAAAGTCGATTTTGGAATTCGCCCAAGAAGTAACATCTGCCATTCTCGAAAATGTGAGAAGTGAGTTCCAAAATCGACATTATTACTGCCAAGAAGCCCATAGTGGTCGTTTTGAATAACTTTTAAAGTAAGACGAAAAACGAAGATACTTAAATTTAAATTTTTTTTTCACTTTTTTAATTTATATAGGCCTGCCATTTAAAACCAAATTAAGATACGGATCTCGGGTTTACGGTAAAATGTTTTTTTGAAGACCTTTTAAAATAAGGTACCACACGGCATAGGGCTGCATTTAAAATTTTTGACTTCAAATCCCTAGCGTCACTCCTCAAGGGGGTTGAAAAAGTTAAATTACATAAAAAACTAGATTTATTAATATTATTAATAAGACACACGTAAAATTTAGTGTCTATCTTTACTAATAGTAAAGATATTTGCCCATACTAAGACCTTTCGGAAAACCACGCATAATTCTTGAACGAATTCACCGATTTCGATGATTTTTTTTTAGATAAGTTCTCCCGAATTGTAAGGATTTTTTGCTAAAGTAAGTAAGAACCTAAAAAAATTATGAAAAACTAAAAAAAGTCATGAATATCGACAAATTTTCTGTGTATACTTCGGAAGGGAAACACCGATTTTAATTATTTTTTCTCCGCTGTGTTGAACATGACGGTCCAGAAATTTCGTTGGTATTTAACCTTAAAAAAATAGTAAAGAGGAGGGGGCGAGAGGGGATAAAATGGGAGCTGAACATTTTTCCGAAAATGTGAACTATAATTTCGCGGTTATTGAGGTCAAACAATCTTATTTTTCTCTGGCAAATGTTAACAAAATTACAGGGGAAGGTGGAAGGGCTTGGAATTTTTCCTAAAATTTGAACTAATGTGTAATTTTTGGAGTCATAGGTCAAAAAGTCTAATATTGTCGGACAAATGTTAAAAAAATTATCGGAGTGGGGAGGGGGGGGGGGGGGTGACAAAAAGGAGCGGCTGAGGATTTCTCCAAAAATGTTTACTAATATGTCATTTTCGGCGTTATTAAGGTCAGAAAATCTAATTTTTGTGGAACAAATTTAAAAAGTAACGGCCGTTGGAGGGGGGGGGGGGGAGTCGGGGGTAATAAAAAGAAGCGGCTGGGAATTTCTCAAAAAATGTGTCATTTTCGGGATTATTAAAGTTAGAAAATCTGAGTTTGTCTAACAGATGTAAAAAAAAATTAACGGGGAGGAGAAGCGATTGGCAATTTCTCCAAACATGTTAACTAGGTATATGTCATTTTCGGGGTTATTGGGGTCAGAAATCTAATTTTGTGTAACAAATGTTAAGAAAATAACGGCGGGAGGCGGGGAGGGAATAAAAAGGAGCGACTGGCAATTTCTGCAGTAATGTTAACTAATGTGCCATTTTCGGGCTTATTGACGTATAAATTAACGGGAGGGGGGAGGTACAAGGAGCGAGTAGGAATTTCTTCAAAAATGTTAACTAATTGGTAATTTTCGGGGTTATTGAGGTTATAAAATCTAATATTACATGGACATTAGAACTTTAAAGAAGGGGATATAAGATGAAGGGGGCAGGGAGATTAGGAGCACTAAAAAGAAAGGAATAATTTTTTCAAAAAAAAAGAACCCACTTCACAAAAGGGAAATCATTGAAAGCATATTGGTATCCAATTCAAAATACGATAGTGTCTTCTCTGTGTATTAACAATTTATGAAGGTGTTACCCATAAGGATTCCTAATATGCTGTAAAATTGCGCCGACTCCAACAAACCAAAAATAATACACATTGTCATAGTAGTAAAGTTATGCAGAAACTATGTTCTATTCGTAGCTTTGAAGCGACAACGCTACATTTGCTTTCACAGTTAACATCACCGCCAATGGTTATATTCATGCTGCATATTTATTTCAATGGGAGCAAAACATTGTTATAACGTAATAAAACAACAGTGTATACTGTTCGAAGCACTGAATATATTGTTACATTGTATAATAGTAATGACAATGACTTTGTTATTTAAAACTTAATTCATTCGACAAGTTTAAAAGAATAATTTTAAAAGTTTATAAGGTGAACAAGTAATACGTTAGCTTCCTCTTTATTGGCAAAATACAACAATGACGCGTTTATGTTGTTTTAAACTTATATGAGACTCAGTTATTCTTTTTTTTTATCTGGGACGGTCCATGTAGACTTCAAGCCTAACTACTGACGTACCGTGGGCATCTGAAGAGAAGCGAGACGAAATCTACAGACACGATCGAGAGACCCTGGGTATGAATGAGAGAGAGAAGTGGGATGTTCTAGGCTTTGGTAGCTGGATAGAAAAGGGATGCATATATAAAGAGTTTCTTGTTGTCCCGTTAGGAATAGTTAAGCGAGGAATGATACCGGTTTGTTCTTCTGAGCAAAATCCGTGGAAATATTGGTAGAAAAGGAACAGATCCCCAACAGTGCGGCGATGAGCGAGAGAAGGGAGTTTTCGGTAAGGACTGGGTCATTGATGATTTGATGAATCTCTGTTGGATAGAATCAAGGATGGCAAGTGTCGAAGGTGATGCTACTCCCCAGGTGTGGGAACACTGTTCTAGGTTGGGTGTTATTTGGGAGACATAGAGAATGTGTAAGTTGGAAGCGTATAGGAATTATTTTCTAGCTCGGAAGAGAAAACCAATCTTTCTAGCTGCTGAAGTAATGCCTTTCTGCCAGCTGAGATCGTGTTCAAAAGCGATGCCAATATTTGAAAGTTTCTTTGCCTTGTAGGGCCTGGCCATTCATGTAGGTGACATAAGCATTGCTACAATGTGACAGTTCCATTCTGCCAAAGTATTTTGCCTAATTTTATTACTTACTCTTACTAAAAGGTGCCTCTTTAATTCCTACCTTAGTTGAACTACTCTGCCTCCATCCCTACGATTATGCTGCATAAGTTGGTTCTTGTCTTGTCTCCAATTTAGGTCCGAGGAGCTTTACTTTATTTGAATGCTCTTTATCTCGTCTAAGTCTCCTTGTTCTCTGGTTTTAGTAAATTTTAGTGTAAGGGTCCATTATTTGCTTTAACCTTTTTTTTCTTGGCCTTTGAATTTGTTCATTTTGCTTTGCCCCAAGTTTTGACTATTGACGAACGGTTACACTTAATTTAGTTATTGCTAATTGACTAGTTGTTTTACTCATCCTTTTCTTTCCTAAAAATATTTGACATTTATTTTTCTATTTATGTTATTGGAACTGTCAGTCGTATCATGTCGAGTTTTGACAGCGTCCGTCAATTCGCTTTAGCGATTTGGTTATCGGGGTGAGGAGGGCCGGCGGCTTGGAGTGTACCAGTAGTTCTAAAGCACGTTTTTGATGCAGCGATTATGTATGTAAACGTAGTAGTCAGTGTCGTCAACCAAGGATTTCAGACTTCCCTAGTGGCTTTTGGCCGTTGTCTTTAGTGATTTCTTTTGTTCGTTAAAGAACGGTTATCACTTTCCATTTGGCCGTCGACGAAGTGATCGGTCTTGGGCTAATGCCGTTTTGCTGCTCTTGTGGATCAAGCCTGAGACCGAGTTATTAGTTCCTGTTATGGATTTTACCTGCTTTGTGTGTAGCGATTTATTTGTAGCCTTGATTTGATGCCCAAGAGCCATCACCATCTATATGGCACTGGACTATCAAACCCAGCGTACTTGAGGCAGTATTCTTTGTTGAATTTGTCCCCTCCAGCTTAACATCTAAAATCCTCCAAGGATAGTTTTTCCCGGAGGGGCCAGAATTCCCCGAGTTTTCCCGGCTGGTGTCAGTGATGAAATAAAGAAGAAAAATTGGATTCAGTGTGTTTGTATAGATTCAAATAAAAACAATAACGAGAACGTTTAAAACAAAATGTAATGTTTGGTTATGTGTCCTGTTTTTCAATTACTAGAGCCAAGATATTTGGCACTGACTGATAGTAAATATAGATTAGGGCTAAGTGTGTTTAACTGTTTTATTTAGCTCACTCCGCCTTATGTATTTTGCTTTTAATTAACAGGATTGTCGTGTGTCAAGCAGATTCCTAGACCACCAAGGCGACTTCCACGTTGCGTCGGATTGAAAAACTGGTGGCGCCTAAGTGAACCCCTCCGAGCTTGAGCTAAGGACTAATATTAAAATAACCCACAAGTGGTTAACTACTTACTAACAATTAGCGCGTTCGGCAATGCAATCTTTTCCATCGTTTTGCTCGGAATTATTGACAGGCACGTGATCGGTCGTACTGTTTACAATAATAGGTCATGTGACCGTCAAAAATTCCGAGCAAGACGATGGAAAAGATTGCATTACCGAACGCGCTAAATGACATGACAAAACCTTGTCAAAATATAATTTTTTATCTAGAGGATCTCAATTTGATCCAGTACTAAATCTTAAACTTTTTTGAGCTTACATGTACATAAGTCGCAAGTATCACAGTTTGAGGGTCTTCATAAAACCACTGTCGGTGACGCTTTTAAGGTATAGTTTTATTCTTATTAGTACGGTACTTATATTCCTCGTTTTAAAGAAAAATGCCACTTTAAAAAGTTGCTTAGAATTACTTTTTTAATGATAATTCAAAATTTGAGGAAACCTTTGTATTTTTATAAAACAAAAAATACTAAATGTTAATTAAACTAACCGTTTTATTTACAAAGTGTTCATTCAGTATGGCAGTCGCTAACCTCTACACGTTTTTGTAGTACCAAGAAGGTATTTTGGTTATAATCTTTCTTAAATTCGGAAAAAAATTGAGGCATGGAAAAAGATCGATTTAAACAAGCCTTTTTTAAGCCTTGATGGCATTCTTCTTAAAAACGAAAAATAAAGATAGTCTACTTGTAGGTAAAATTCATACTTTTGAAGTTTTTGACCTCCCTGAATAAAAAAACTAAATTTTCGCACCACA
Organism: Philopedon plagiatum; assembly: GCA_963971165.1. Taxonomy (NCBI): domain Eukaryota; kingdom Metazoa; phylum Arthropoda; class Insecta; order Coleoptera; family Curculionidae; genus Philopedon; species Philopedon plagiatum. The sequence continues at coordinate 18,908,900 of OZ020190.1, read as the reverse complement.
AATCGTATTTTTTTACATGCAATTTTTTTTAAGAATCACTTTTTGTCATTGGTTTCAGTAAACGTTTAATTGTAAGAATATACATCTTATTGAATCAAAATACTTATTAGTATTGCAAAGCATTTTACATTTGGTTTACTTACATACCATAAAACACTCAAATGAGTTGCTCCAGTCCACAGAATTGCAAAAGATCTGTTATTTTTGGCGTAACTTTAACACAATAAACAAACAGGCTGGAAACTTAAACGACTATTTAACGAACAAATGGCAGCAGCACAATTTTAACCTCCAAATGGTGTCCGCGAGCAATAGAAGTAATATTTCAGCCAACAATAGAACCCATTGAATTAATATTTTTTATTATTTCTCTAATACCTTATATGTTTTATAGGAGTGTTTATTTTAATTGAAATGATATAAGGATTATTGACTTAATTTTTACATTTTTTTTTAAACATTATCTAGTTCTTGTTCGTTTAATAAAATATTTGTAATTTGAATCACACCGCCTACAAATAGCTATTTTTCACTCAATTATATATAAGTATTCCAATCAAACAGTTTAATTTTTTGACTCTAACAATTCTACACTCCAAGGAAGAATAGAAATTTATTGAATTCCAATAGTATTTTGATCATTGAAATAATGGTAATATAGTTTTCAAAGAAGTAGGAATTTTTTTGAACTCCAATAATAAGTCTATCCAGTATTGTTTTTGGATATTTGAATGATGTTTTGTTGAGACAATATTAACTTTAATATAACTAATGTTACACTGGTCAAAAACAGTACTATTAATGAAAATAGCATAGCAGTTTTTTCTGTGCGTGTTTTTGTATTTCCGCCATTTTTAAATTGCACGAAAGGGGCACGAACTCTAGGATCTCGTGCATTTATTTCAACTTTAAATGCACTAGTTTTCAATGGTATAACAAACCTGACCCTGAAGTTGGCAATGGAATATGCAATTGCTTTTGGTGCGCACCAGTTTTGCCAATGGAAAACCGTGTTGAATTAAGAATTAAGTATTCCCCTTTCTGGGGTCCAATTTTTGAAACTAGGGACCTAATACTCAAGACAATAAATGATAATATACTAATTGCTGTCTGCTTATGATTTATTCCCTTGTGAACTTATTCCTCAGTTTCGAGGATCGGGCCTTGGTTGGTATGGATATTCTTTCTTACTACGATATCGACGTGGGGGATGTTATGTTTTAGATAAGTTTTCAATCTTGAAAAATTGTTAGTTTGTGTTAATATGTCCAGTAAATCCAGTAAATAAATGTAATCATGTTTTACAACCAGTTGAGGCCTAGAGTACGTCAAATACATAAACGGTCTATATAAAAATGCAACAAAATCAAATCATAAACCTGATGAACATGTAAAGCAAACCAAATAGTTAAACATAAATCTGCATTGTATTAATTAAGATAATGAAGTTGTACATGAAACACGTTTACTCTATGCTTTCAATGCAACAGGAATAGATTTAGTTTCACTGTTAACATTCAAGCCATTGGGCATATTTATTAAATATCGATCTGTGTACTTTAAAGGAGCACAAACAACAATGTTAAATGTAACAATACAGATAACTTTTGATGTACAGTTTTGTGTTTCGTTTGTGTTACTAATTATGAGTTTGTTATACACGGATATTAATAGGTAAAGTATAGGTATGGTATCAGGTTTCTCGAAGGGGCTTGAGCCATGTTACCAAAGTTGTAGTTGTAGTAGTTGAAATTTCAAAGGGGTTTCAAAACAAATATTAATTCTTTAGTTTATTAAACAGACTGACAATTTTTCTCGAAACGCAAGCTGAGTCTTCAGTGAAGTCCATAATAATTCATATGATTATTCGTATAATATTCACACTCGCGTGATAAGTGCCTTTTTCTCTGCTGGCTTTATATTACTGCACTAAGATTCGAAGTATGTCTTTTAAAATATTAATATTTCAATTAGTGAAACATGATAAGTTATTTTTAACAAATATTTACTATTTTTAAATAAAACTCAAATTATCCTGCAAACATAATAACCTCAATTTTTAAAATGAATGGTCATTTTCCTTCATCTAGTTTTAAGTCATAGTTGATAACCCAATTATCGGACGGTTTGAAAAAATTCGTTTCAGGTGAAAGCTCCTTATATACCTGCTATTTTTGGTCACCTGAATTATATACGACTAAACTGAAGTAGTATACAGTAAAACGTAAGATTGTGTTTTAGGATAATTTTTCTAATGACTTCTGAAGTTTTTGGTTATAACCTACCATAACCGGGGATGTTAGTAGTTTAATGGGTGACCGCTTGGGCAGGCCGTGTCCCATTGCTTTAAACAAGGACGGTGGTAGAAGAGCACTACCTTGAACGAGAAGGTACCATCTCACACACTCATTTATAAAGAGCTGGTAAAATCCCTAGAGTTGCTTCCAGTTCTGGATGTTTATACACCCCCAGTACATGATATTTAGGCTTCGACTTTCGTGAGCTGTCAAAGAGATTCTCACTTCTTCTGGATTAGCTTAAATTTGCTCACATACATAACATTCAAACAGACCTTGAATGTGCTTCAAAAAAAAATCAGAAAGACCTTTTGTAAGGCAAAGTCGTTTAGTACGCCCCACTAGTGGAATAAAAGGAAAATTCTGATTAAGAGATAACCTAATAATATCCACTAATATTAGTGACATAATAAAATTATGTAATGACAATGGCAAGGTTCCAACACGATAAACATCCAGCACAAGCATAACGGTTATTCGTGATGTTTAAGGCCAAACTAAATCTAGCCATATCACTTTATAGCAACGAACTGAGCATACTTCGGGCATAATAAAATTAAATTAAACAACTGTCGCATCTGTAAGTAAATGTTTCATTTATTACTGAGTACTTAGAAACTATGGTAAACTTAGATAATGTTTTATTTAAGAAGTCTGACAAGAATGATGCTTTGATAAAATTATATTAATATTGCGTTAAATTTTAACGCTTAAATACAACATTCATTGACCAGCAATATTAACGCATCACTAGAAATTTTCAACAATTTTGATGTCATGTTTCCTCTAAACTTATTGTCCGATTTGAGTGATTTTTGTAGCGTTTTATAGGCTCATTCTTTAGTAATATTACTGTACTCGTAATTTTTTGTTAGAAATTCAATTGTCATTGCAGATCACTAAGATTCACTAAGAAAGTTTAAGATTTAGTACTGGTTCAAATTAAGATATTATAATTGATCAGTTATGTTTTGACAGGTTTTTGTCCTGTCATTGTTAATAAGTCGTCATTAAAAACTTATGAACTATTCTGATATTTCAGCGATTTACTTGGTTTTCAATTGCTTTTCATCTTGGAATGAGTTGCTGTAATGAATTTAGTTCTATTATTGTTGAAAGTACGTACTAAAATTTCCTTTTCCTGATAAAAAGCTGCGAGAAAGCTCAGAAACAAGTTCATAGTATAAAACTTAGTTATCTTATTCGTACACTTGCCAGAGTAAAACTTTTGGTTATCAAATTAGACCAGACTAGCGTTGGAGAATCTGGCTGATTGTGTTTTTTTTCTCAAAATTTATCATATTTTAGCATTGATAAAATATTGCATTTAAAACCTAAGTTGAGCCTTATGTTTTCTTAACATTTTGTTTTTTTGGTTCACTTAGCTATGTTTGATAATATAATAAGAGAAGTAAGGATATTTATAAGTCAGCATGTTTTTATTAGAATATCATAAAAAGTAACTTTTTAAAAACTTTATTAAACTAACAATAATTAACATCAGTGGCATGTGGTTTCGCCTCTTCTAATAACGGCTACACATCGGCGAGGCATACTCGAAATTAAATTTGCTATTTGCTTTCTAATCAGTATATCATTCCAAATTTATACAACTTTCTTTGCTATGTCCTGAACGGTTGCAGGAGGAGGCTGCAGCTGTAATTTTCTGCCAATAAAGTCCCACAATTGCTCGATCGGGTTAAGATCTTGACTGTGGCCAATTCAGAGTCTGAATATTTAGCTCATGTAAATATTTACATCCGGTATTCAATGGCAACTAACTTTCTAACAAAAATTACGAGTACAGTAATGTTCTTAAAGAATGAGCCTATAATACGCCACAAAATCAGTCAAATTAGGAAGTTTCCTATGTCAGAAATATCGAGTAACTTCAACATCATTTAATACTCGTTCACTTAACTTGCCAAACAAAAAAAAATTATCTCGATATCTTCAAAATTGACGAACGGCTTAATGCATTGGATCCTGTCCGGTAAAGCCGCGTGCAGACCGAAGTTCCAACGCACACCAAGGCACATGTGACTAGAAATTCGGAAGCATTTAAATTGGTGTGTACGGCGTTGGCGAACATATCCCAACGCATTCCAACGGTTTCCAAGGCGACCCTTGGCGTTGGCTTGCGTTCGGTCGTTGAGCGGTACTTCAAAGAGATGTTTGATTTGGTGTCGACGAGATTTGAATGTTTTCAGTCATTGGCAAGTATTCCTCGGGTCTGTGCGTTTTGTTTTTGACAAATATTTTGTTTATTTCGCCTTTTGATATGAAATGGACAGATGATTTAGCCTTAAACTAACTGAACTATACCGGGATAACCCTATATTATGGGATCCTAGCAATATAAATTACAAACTCCCCAAAAAGAAGATAGATATTTGGCACAGCATTGCTACTGAATTTAGGCGCAAGGTTCAAGGTTGCTGAAATAAAGAAAAAAATAGAGAGAAGGTTCTGAAATGATCCCTGTGATCACTCCGAAATTCCTCCAGCAACTTACTTGTGTTATAAAACTTTTCTGTTTTTATATGGTGTCATCCACCAGCGCCTCGGTCGACGTTTCTTTTTCTTATTGTTAAGTAAAGATATGCAAAAATTGAGAATAAATTCTCTAACCACCTGAAAATTCCTTATATAATAAGGAGTTCAACAAATAATGGTAAAACAGCTATTCTCCGGGCTATATGCCCCTCCGAGCGCTGAATTACATACCAAAATTTGCCGTATTTTCTTCTAACACAGTTAGATAAGAAAATACTAATGTTTCGAATGCAAGAAACTACCAGGAAGAAGGAAGCTTTTTCTTTAGCTAGAATGTCGTCGCCTGCAGACCGGTTTCGAACTCGTTGGTTCTCATCAGTACAGGATAGACGAACATACCAACCTTCCGAAAAAGTAATCCCTTAAAGCTACAACTGTCGTACTGCATAAGCAGTGAGACACAGGCAGCGCCATCCATTAGCATTCGAATGCATTCGAAACATTAGTATTTTCTTATCTAACTGTGTTAGAAGAAAATACGGCAAATTTTGGTATGTAATTCAGCGCTCGGAGGGGCATATAGCCCGGAGAATAGCTGTTTTACCATTATTTGTTGAAATCCTTATTATATAAGGAATTTTCAGGTGGTTAGAGAATTTATTCTCAATTTTTGCATATTTATATGTACCCCTGACAAGTAACTTTCATTCATACGTTTGAAAATTTTACCTTACGGTAAACTCTATTCTGAATGCTTGAAACTGCTAATGGATGGCGCTGCCTGTGTCTCACTGCTTATGCAGTACGACAGTTGTAGCTTTAAGGGATTACTTTTTCGGAAGGTTGGTATGTTCGTCTATCCTGTACTGATGAGAACCAACGAGTTCGAAACCGGTCTGCAGGCGACGACATTCTAGCTAAAGAAAAAGCTTCCTTCTTCCTGGTAGTTTCTTGCATTCGAAACATTAGTATTTTCTTATCTAATTGTGTTAGAAGAAAATACGGCAAATTTTGGTATGTAATTCAGCGCTCGGAGGGGCATATAGCCCGGAGAATAGCTGTTTTACCATTATTTGTTGAAATCCTTATTATATAAGGAATTTTCAGGTGGTTAGAGAATTTATTCTCAATTTTTGCATATTTATATGTACCCCTGACAAGTAACTTTCATTCATACGTTAAGTAAAGAATCTACAATTAAAATGGCGGCACTTTTACAATGACATAATGACTCATCATCACTAGATGACATATTAAAATACCTCTTTCCGTGGAAAATGACCGAACCCTATCCAACGGTATCCAATTCGAAACTACAAACGCGCTGTGGACGACATCGTTAAGCCGCGTACAGACCAAGTCCCAATCCAAACCAACGCCAACTCCAACGAATGTGCCAGCTGGCGTTGGGATTGGAAACGATTGGAAAGCATTTTACGTTGTCGTCCACACCGCGTTTGAAGTTTCGAATTGGATACCGTTGGATACGGTTCGGTCATTTTCTGCGGAAAGAAGTATTTTAATATGTCATCAAGTGATGATGATTGATGAGTCATTATGTGAAAGTGCCGCATTTTTAATTGTAAATTCTTTACTTAACAATAAAAAAAAAGAAACGTCGATCAAGACGCTGGTGGATGACAACACCATATAAAAACAGAAAAGTATTAATGACGCAGGTCACTTGCTGGAGGAATTTCGGAGGGAACACAGTGATGATTTCAGAATCTTCTCTCTATTTTTTTCATTATTTCAGCAACCTTGCACCTAAATTCATTAGCAGTGGTTTGCCAAATATCTTCTTTTTGGAGAGTTTATAATTTATATTGCTAGGATCCCATAATATAGGATTATTCCGGTATAGTTCAATTAGTTTAAGGCATAAATCAACTGCCCATTTCATATCAAAAGGCGAAATAAACAAAATATTTGTCAAAAATACAACGCACAGACCTGGCGAATACTTGCCAACGACTGAAAACATTCAAATCTCGTCCACACCAAATCAAACATCTCTTTGAAGTACCGCTCAACGACCGCGAGCCAACGCCAACGGTCGCATTGGGAACCGTTGGAATGCGTTGGCTTCTGTTCGCCAACGCCGTACACACCAATTTAAATGCTTCCGGTCTGTACGCGGCTTAAAATGCTTTCCAATCGTTTCCAATCCCAACGCCAACTGGCACATTCGTTGGAGTTGGCGTTGGTTTGGATTGGGACTTGGTCTGTACGCGGCTTTAAGAATAACACTAAAGATTAAACGGGCGCCTAGTCCGCTGTTGACGGCGTTGTGTATGTTGACGTCATCGAGAGTCAGCCAACGTGAGCGTAGCATCTCGGACTTTGAAGGACAATAACTTTTTTATTTCTACAGATAATTAAAAACAAAAAATACATATGTTTTTTACATTTTTAGGACTATTTATTAAGAGAAAATGAAAAAAATGGAAACTTCCTAATTGTACAATAATTCAGAAGGAATTTAACATCAAAAGCGTTGCAACGTTGTAGTGTTCGTGTGCGCGCGCGCGCGTGTGTGTGTGTTAAAACAAAAAATAATTGATTTTTCCACTTTGAAATACATACACAAGACAATTTTCAATACATTTTATTTATTACGTTACTACTAAAACTTAAATTTATAGTACAGGCCCAGATAAAACCAGACCGATGCGAGGTTATAAATTTAAATCACAGCATCACAGCCACTGCCGTGTCTTCTTCAAATGTAACGTAACTGCCGTATAGTACAGACGCCTGCACTATCGCAAAGCGATGGTGCAGGCAGCTAAGTGCCGCGCCTCAAGGTCATTGAGATTCAACACGATATTTGACAGCCTTACGCATCTGGTCTGGTTTTATCTGGGGTACAGGTATTACAGCTACTTATATTAATGCCAGACGCCGAAGCAGTACAAAAATCGATATTTTGACGTGTTACTTCAGTTAGCTGTACTTGAGTTTCAGTCGGTAGATCCTTCGAAGTAGATGAAGCTAATGAACAACATTTTTTTGAAATTTTAATTTTATTTTCAATTGAATCATCAATATAGGATTCAGCAACTGTAGAAGACTTCCATTCTCCATGAAGCTTCAAAATAGTAAGATCAGCTAGAAGGGTGGCTGATGTGCGCCGAAAACATAATATTTAGTTAAATGAATAAATATATAATTTAATATAAATAAAATATTAAAATATTTATTTTAAAACGTAGATTTTAAGTATCCTGCTGGTTACTAAAAAAAGTACGATGAACTTAATATTAACTCAATTTTAGGTATATTAAGTGTTTTTGTAATAATTTATTTATTAGGAATATGAATGTAAAACGGTATGCTTTTACACGAATGTATCTATGGAAACATACCTTGATTAGTAAATATTCCCAATCATCTGGCCAAAAACTGGTTAATTTCTTCCCTTGTTAGAACCTTCGATTTTTTGCTTTATATACCACAGACATTTTCTTTAGGAATGGTATCAATTTAGGGTATTTAGTAGTGTCCACGTTGTCCTTATAGATGACTTTAAATTTTTATATTTTTCCACTAAATATGCCAGAATCACATTTTCCGATACTTCAGCTGCCTTTTTATCCTTGCACCATTGCGTGAAATGACCGTATACATCTTCATACAAATATTTTGATTTTGCTGGTAGAAGATTGTCAATAACAGAATTTGCCGATTTAACGAGGCATGGAGCCGTTAACGAAAATAACTTATCTCTGTTCTCACTATTTTCATGATTGTTTTTGACAAAAAATCACTTTAATTTGTGCGCGTCTCTTCAAAAATTTTGGCAATACTTTGCTAAATGGACAGAAACAAAAAATAGTAATAAACGCCTACTAGTGGTTTCCATAGTAACTACTTTTAATTTATACAATTTCCACAACTAAGGAGATAAAGTCACATTGAATAAACAATGTAAAGTAACAACTTATTTTGCTTTTACGATGCATAGGCGTTTTTAGAAAAGGGCCAATAATCATATTTAATTTATTTCGTATTAGGAATGACCGAGGGCATGACAGTTTAGTCCACAAAATAGGGATTAAATTAGCACTTTTAGACTACGGACCGTCAAAAATATTTTTCTCCGACGCTGTCGCCTGCGGTTACCAAAGGATGTTTTTATTGCATTTAGAAGCCAAAAGTAAGGACAAAAAATAAACAAATACAAATTTAATAAGACGGAAAAAGGTCCGAGAAAAAAAACAGAAAGCTGTTATAGATACAAATATAAAATGTTTAAGATATAATAACTTTAAAAGGGTCAGCCGCTTCCCTGCTTAGTTTATTTTATTATGTTCTAAGTGGATTTTATATAGAAAGAACTTTTTGTCTGTATAGTAAAATTAAGTTATTGGCAATATCAAGCAAATGTTAACTTTACTCCTTCTAACGCGTTTTAACAGCCATAACTCAACATTTTATCACTGCCAAGAAGGTTATGGTGGTCATTTTAAACAACTTTTAAAGTAATAGTGGAAATAAGGTACTTCAATTTTTAATTGTTTTTACGATTTTTATAGGCTTGCCATTTAAAAACGAACTAGGAAACGGACCTCGGGTTTGAGATAAAATGTTTCTTTTTTGAAGACGTTTAAAATGGGGTACCACACGGCATAGGGTTGCATTTAAAATTTTTGACCTCAACTCCCTAGCGTCACCCCTCAAGTGGGTTGAAAGTTAAATTACATAAAAAAATATATTTATTAACAAGTCAGATACACATAAAATGTGTTGTCTCTATCTTTAGTAAAAGCACTATATATATATATATATATATATATATATATATATATATATATATATATATATATATATATATATATATATATATATATATATATATATATATATATATATATATATATATATATATATATATATATATATATATATATATATATATATATATATATATATATATATATATCTATATATATATATATATATATATATATATATATATATATATATATATATATATATATATATATATATATATATATATATATATATATATATATATACAGTGTGACGCTTTTATTAACTGACCCCTCTCGAGAATGGACCCTAAACTAAACGAACACTACGTCACCAAATATTCCTTATGTTTATGTAGGTACCTACATATAAAATATCTCTTAACAAGGGTCCCTCTTAACAACGGTTCCAGACAAAAGTTTTTATGATTTAACCATATTTTGCTTGTAACATTTACCTTCCAACAACGGACAATGAATTAAAAATATACAGACACACTGATGAAATGTTGTTGCCTCTGCACAACGGACGCTTTTTTCTCTCCCAGAGACTAAAATGTTTCTAAACGCAGCATTTCTAATTAAGTTATATGAACCTTAGTCAGTATGGTCTCAAAAAAACCTTTAGGGTGGTCGAAGTAAACATGACTTAGTGTTATGTTACCCTGTAAATCATTTCTAATTTTATTGTATTTATTTTACTTAGTGCGCACTATATGAGCTGCTACGCATATTAAATTTAAATTTGTATTCTTTAAGACCAAATTAATAACATAAATTTAAAAACTAAAAATCATTTTGTAAATTAAAAAACTACGCATTATTGACCGTATGTTTATACCGTAAACATATACTATATATAGACCCTTAAACAATATTTGCGAAAGGGAAAAGTACCTACGGAGCCGCACCTGAAAACAAAGTTAATTGTCAAAGTCCTTTAGAAAATGTTGGAAACACATTGTTTATTAACGGTTATTAAAGGCAATATCTCAAGAATATTTAATTACCTTTTGTTCCAAATATAAGTATAAGTTCGTACTCCCTCAAAATATTTATTATAGGCGTTCCTACACAGGTTCTTAAAATAGGTTAACCACATTCGTGTTTAAGCCATAAAATATTGAAAGGCAATTTTTTACGAGCAGTCATTTCAACTGTCCTAAATCTTTAATGCATTATCGGAAGCTAATAAAAATACCAAACATATTTTTCTGTAAAAATTCGATTAAATTAACTTTTTTATATCTTGTGAATGCTGGAATATTTTCTGTTTCTTGAAATATCTCTAATAAACATGTAAATAAAAGTTTCGGGTCTCAGTTTTCTTACCTCACCTACGCTTAACTTGTAAATAATGGATTATGCGGAAGTAGCTTTGACAAGTTCGTCAATCTTTTGTTTCATTTATGATAGTGTCATGGCCTCCTAATATTAGATATTTAATAATAAACAACGTAAATTCAGTATAATCGTATTAGAATGAAGAAACCTTGCTTTCACGGCTAGTTTACTAAAAACCTGTTGGTCAGAAAGGCATCATGTATGGTATTTTTTGAAAGCAAGTAATGTTATCTTTAACATGAAAATAAAATATACAGGGTGTTCCATTTAAAAAAAATGAGTCCAGGGCGTATTTGCAAATCTTGATCACCCTGTATAACAGTGAATAATTTTAAACAAATTGCAAGCGATTAATGTATTCAAGGATATGTAACGTTTTATGGAATATTTGGTTTTTCCATCCCTGTTTCAAATTTCTATAAAAAATTGCCGAACTGTGCATGAGCATTTTTTCAACTTTAACCGCGTCCCATTCCCTTACTATAAATTTTAGACCCAATAAACCCTATATCAAAATGATCGTAACGAACAGGAGAATCAATTGGAATAATTATATAAGTACAGGGTGTCCCATTTAAAAAAATACAAGTTTGGTTCGCCACGAGTTTTTCGGACCACCCTGTATTATGGCTATAATTTTAAAACATAGCGTGTTTGACTATCGATAATATCCAATAAAATTTTTTTCGAAATGAAATTCCTCACCGTTTAATCACAATCGTCCACCCCATCTTGGTTGCACCAATATATATATATATATATATATATATATATATATATATATATATATATATATATATATATATATATATATATATATATATATATATACTATGTATATATGTGTATATGTTGGATAAACAAATTAATAAACCATAAACCAGGAAACCCCCAAAATGTCTCAAGGGACACCCGCTTTTTGGTCCATTTTTTGTACACTCCAATGTTCGTCTATTAGAGGAGGCAAGTTAGATTTGGAGAGTCGAATTAAGCAAAAAAATTATACAATGGATGAAACCAACTGGAATGGGCCCTAAAGATGTCCAGATGAACGTATAAAACTCTTTATAAAAATATATTGTTGCTAAATTTTTTTATTAACAATTTATTTCAAAATAGTTTTTTTTTTAAATGTATGTTTTCGAATTTTCCGTAATATCTCAGTTATTTATTAAAATAGTGGAACACACCATCGGAAAGGTGAGAAAATTTTACACAATTTTGCCACTGAGGGCTTTTTTCTAGGACCAATAGATTCGTCAGTATTTAATAAATAAAAAAACACTCAAAAAGTAGGCGCACGAGCGCGCAGCGGATGCCGCGGTATATACTCATAAGCGTCGCGCGCTATAAACAAATGCTCATATCTTTTGATAAATGAATTAAAATATATTTGAATAAAACAAAATTGAACGTATATATAATCGCCAAGACAATCAACTAATCATATTTTGAAAGTATTTCGAATGTTTGAATTTCCGATATCCTTATGTAAATGTGAAATTTTCCACTTTGATGATTGAAGCTCCGTGTTTATAAACAAATTTTAAAAAATTAAAAAGTAAGTATTGTAATCTCTTCCTGAGACCACTGTTTACGAATATGTGAGGGGTGTATCCACATGCTTTTTATTTTTTTTTTATGGCAAATTTTCAGTTGTCTGTTTGACGAAAACTGAATTTTCGTGTGTTGGCAGCATAGGATCATCAATCACCAATCATCAATCATTATTTTTTGTAATTTTTCACTTTTAAAAATAAACATGTACTTTCAGATGGTGTAATTGGTTTTACAAAAACTTTAATTTTTCAGTGAGTTTTATTAGCATAAATTTGAAGTTATCTCAAAAAAGACAATGAAAAAAGATAATCATCTGAAACTTTGTAAAGTTGTAGATAAAGATATCTTCTTCTTTTTTTATCTTCTGACAGCCCACGAAGACCGAAGTCTAAGTACTATGTACCGTGGGTGTACTGGGGAATCGACTCACACATCCAGAGCTGGAAACATCCCTAGGGATTTCACCCGCCCTTTAAGAGGATGTGTGGGGTGGTACCACCTCGGTCGAGGAAGAATTCCTCTACCACCTTCCATTCCATCTATTGATGTATAACCATAGATATGATCGTTTGTGCATATATTTTCATAATTTTTAAAAGAGAGTTTTTCATATTGGGTAGCAGATAACTTACTGAAAATGGTATTTTGCGGCAGCAGAAAGGGGTGTTGTAAGGTCTGCGGATGCCGAAAAGCAGACTTTAAGTATTTTGCTGCATGCAAAAGTTGCAAAGGGAAGCAATGCGGTAATACTGGGCGAATACTCCGAGCCGAGAATGTTTGATTTGTTTTTATCATTCAAAATACACCTTTTTGGCTTGAATAGACAACATCGCGTTTGGAGAAGACCCAACGATTCCTTAAAGGAAAAGGACTTGCTCGCTTCTGTGAAGCATGACGGAGGTTCTATAATGGTATGGGGGTGTATGTCGGTCAAAGGACATGGAAACCTGCATTTTATCGACGGAATTATAGATCAAGCCATGAATTTGGATATCCATAAGCAAAATCTAAAACAAAAGGCAGTAAAATTTGGACTTAAGAACATGTTTAAATTTTATCAAAGTAATGATCCGAAGCATAAGAATGAGAAAGTTAAACACTGGAAGCCCTATAATGTCCAAAAGTTATCGAGACACTACCGCAAAGTCCTGATCTTAACGTAATAGAAAATCTATAGAGAGAATTGAGGGTAGATGTTAGGCAACACGAAATCTCTAAATATTAGTGGAATATTGTGAAAAATTAGTTCCGTCGATGCCAAACAGCTTAAGGGAGGTTATAAAAAATAATGGATTGCCAACAAAGTGTTGACCATACTATATAATTAACTTTAGCACGTTTTTGTATAGGTGTACTTTTGCAAATTTTAATTTTTTAAAATTTTTTTAGATCATTGCTAGGACAAACTGAACATTTAATTTTACTTTTGTACGTTTCCTTTTTATATTTACTCTTTTAGGTAGAAATAAATTAATTACATGGGGGTGTACGAGTTTCATTTTGACTGACTGTATTAACAATAACGGGACAAAAACTTGTCAAAACCTAACTAATTACCTAGATGTTATCTTTAACAAGTACTAATTCTTAAACATTTTAGAGAACTCTGGTGCAAAATTTTATCGGACATTTTAGTCAATTACAATATCAATAAAGCTCAATGATCTAACATAATATCACTCGCGAAATTGTCTGGCAACAAATTTTTATTATTAATCAAAACATGTTTCAGGGTAAACTGAAACTTAAAACTTACTCGTGGTATAACTTATAAAACATGTAGGCCATAAAACTGGTTCTGTAATTTATTAAATATTTAAAAATAATTTACGATCAATAATGCCCTTATGTTTTATACCTCTTATTTAAACTTAATAAATTTAAACATGTTTACCATTAATAAGTTTTGCTTGCGCTAGCATGATTCCATATGAAGGTCTAAACCGGAGGGAACAACAAATATAGTCTAACCTTTTACAAATGAAGGCTTTCCATTAATATATTAGAAGGCCTATTTGGTCAAGTAATGAAAATACTATAGAACAAATGATGAACATTAAAGGTTATTCGACGAACTGATTTAATCTGGAAAATAAATCGATACCGACGTTTAAATAACCGCCAATCAGTATTTTTACGAGTAACATTTGTTGTAGTGACAGTGCGTGAAATAAAATATTACGTTACAGTCCGCTAAGAGAGATGGCATAGCTGCACGATAGGTCACGTGATGAAAGTAGATTTGCGCTGAAATTAAAAGTAAAAAAAAAAACATTCGTTTTATTTAATTTTTTTTAACTTCAGATACCTAGTATACCGGTTAATCAGCTATTCAAAGCCACTTAACAATAGAAGCTACAAGGGACTTTGATTGAACTTTGGTCCGGTTTTCTTGCTCAAATACTCCTATGTGCGATGGTGCGAGTGATTGCAAAGCACTTTCGAAACGTGGTGTACATACTATTTTTTCAACGACTGTAGACAAAAAACACAATAAATTTTTTTATTACTCTTTTTTTCTAAATTCAGTGCTTATGACAAATTGCACTGCCACTATCAACTTTCGCTAATTTGCATACTATCTAAGTATGTGTAAATAAATATGCTGCAGCAATATCACAACAATTTTTTAAACAGAGCCTTATTGTTTAACAAACATAATTTTCCAGTATAAAAGAAAAATTGTTTTAAAGTAAATAAAAGTCCAATGTTGATGTAAAACTGAATAAAAAAAGTTTTAAAGCTTATAAAAAATAAAAAAACTAAAATTGATAAATCTTTTAGTACTACAATAATACAGTTATGACGCATAAATCGTTTGCCATAAAGTTAAAGTTATAATGTAATATCTTTATAAATGCACCAACAAAGAACTTTTTGTTTTCCAAGGAAAAGCTGCTTGGAATTTTGAAACCAGCAGCAATTAATTCAACTTAAGTGGCCCATGCAAGTAAGTGTTTTAAAGTTTAACTTTGCTGCCACTTAATTTACGGCGAGAGTATTTACCGTTCCTGTACGAAGGTTTTGCATGGAGGGAAAAATCTGTTTTCCATGATTGTTTTAAAAGTGACAATTTGACAATTTATACTGACAGAAGTAACGGCATTATTTTTCACTTTCAATAATTTTACCGTGTAACGTTCGTTAGTGTTGTATTTTCAAGTAGAGTCCAATTTATGATAAAACTCAGCGTTTCGATTGGTGCTGATGGTGATGAACAGCTGATATTGGTTCCTTCGAAAAGCGCCTTGATCAGTAGTCCCCTGAAACTTTAAATACAAATTATCGCAACTTCCACTTGTCACATTTATTTAACGACCCTACCAGAGTAGGCGCTACTTCCATTTGACAGACAATAGATACGTCAGAATTCAACCAATCAGGTTATTTTCTCCTCGATTGTCCTGCCCACCGCCCTTGTCTTTTCCTTCTGTCATTTTAATTTTTAATGCCGTGCTGATGTAAACTATTTTAGGTGTGATTTTAATCACAATCACAATTTATCGACTTAGAAATGTAAATTAAGGCTTTGTTACTTTTCCAGGTAAGTCGTGTTTTATGTATTAAAGTCAAATCATTAGCCATGAGCGCCCGCAGACTTTTTTCTCAGGGAGGGGCAAAATGAAAAAGGTAATATATTTTTAAAGATTTTACTACTAATAATTAAAAAGTATGACAATCTCACAATCTCAGAGGGGCCGCGGTCCCCCTGCCCTCCCCTCCACCTTGCGGGCGCCAATATCATTAGCCTATTGTCAATAAAAGTCCTGAAACATGGTATTCTGTTACCTTTTTTTATAGTTCATTAAACGGAAATATTTTCCAGGTATTTTGTATTTTAAATTCTTCGTGCAGTTTGTTCTAAAACGTACAGATTTTGATATTTTTAAGTGCAGTTATATAAAAGCTTAATCAGCAAGTCTGCCAGCAAAATATATTTTAAGCATTCAAAAATAATATACACCCTAATGTATTTTCAATAGTATATGTTCCGAAGAGTAGACTCATATCAATAATTTATCTATATATTAAATGATTTATTTAAGTGAACATAGTTTCGTATAATAAAAAATTATGAAAGTTGGCAATTGTGAATTTGGCCATTTCTATATTCTGGTCTTTGTGTCATAAAGAATGCTTTTAATCAAACTTTTTCCTATTGTAGATGTAAATAGACAAATCAGATATTGTAGTTAGGTAAGTACCATTTTCTTAATAAAATTTAAGACATATTTCGTGGTAGCTGTAAGTATTTAGATTATTTTAATTCCAAAACATTCAATGTAATGTATATTTTTATCATATTTTTTCTGCCTGTCAATCAAATTCATTTTGTAGTTTGCCACCCATACCTACATCGTACTCTCTCTATTTTCTCTGACATGGCTGCACTCATAGCAGCTTCTGTCTTTGGCAGAGTTAAGGTCCCTCATGCAAGAATTCGTATTACACTAATGTTGCAAAGGATTATAAAAACGAAGTTTTTTTTATTTTCCCAAAACTCTTGCCATATTAGAAGCTTGAAAAGCAGCTTGCCGAATAAGTCCTAAAAACTGTTCCAATTTTCGTGTATGTAGAGACCACTTTTCATTAGGTATCAGATTTTAATAATGCCGATGATCCTACTCGACTCAAAAGAGAAGCTTTCCCTGGTCTCTGTTAAAATGACAGGTACAAAATGAGCATAATTATTCAAACAGACTACAGCCAAAAGTGTTATTTTCTGAAAAAACATCATCTGAAATTAAAAAGCCTTTCTGAGCAACTACCCCACAAATCCTCTTAAAGGGCTGGTGAAACCCCTACGGATGTTTCCAGCTCTGGATGTGTGAGCCGGACTTCCCTAGTATACCCACGGTACAAAGGCTTCGGTCTTCGTGGGACGTCAGAAGATAAAAAACACTGAAATCTTGACAAATACGCACACACTGTTGGTCTGGAGGACATGTTTTTCAAAATTAACGTAATGAATTGAATTTTAATAGATTTTCTTGGTGTTTATTATCTAATTTGAACGGTGAGTACAAGTCCGGTCCTATCTTTCAGTCAACCTCTAAACGTAAAATAGACAATACTTCAACAGGGTGCCATAAATGACAAGTGACTTGGCCGCCATATTGAGAGGTCTAAGAAAAAGTTTACTAAAGTTCATTTGCTTGGGTTTTGATTAATTTTGAGCATGAACGAATTAAATGCGCGAATTCGCGAGAGCATGACCCTAAAGTAGAAGTGTCAGTCATACCGTCCAGGTTGACGTTTGTGACTTTGAATTGTCATTTATTCGACATGACATTCTGAAAGCTGGGTGTGGAAAAAAGCCCCTTTCCTAGAGAAAACTGAAATCTCGTTTCATCCCTCCTGTTTTTACACATGAATCTTTGCTAGGGACTCTAACAGGGTGAGTAGTGTTGATTTTTATTATATATTTGGTATGGACGGAAATTCTAACGTATACTTTGAGGTGTTGGAATTTCATTACCGTTCTTTTTAGGTAAAACCCAGCCTAATTACCTAATTAATTATTTATATGATTAATTATTTCAATGCATCTTTGCACGATGTTTCTTTGAGAGGAAGTTACGGTGCTTTGTAGACTGCACCCTTGATGTTTTTTGGCCTTGCTTGGTTTTGATGACTTTTGTAGGTTTAGGTATGACAAGAAACGTAAGCGACAGCCGTATGGCTGAGTCACAATAAGAACGTGGCATCTTATTTAGCCAATTTGCTAACTGCTAGAACGGAAAATTTTTAGTTTCGTCTTTGTCTTCATTATCGTGTTATTTGGCATCTTTGTCAATTTTGTTTGCTTGGGCCTAGTGAGTCCTTCTTCCCCGTTAAAAATCAGCTGAGTGCAGCTGGTCTCCTTAATTTAAGTCGCAATACGGTGTTGTTTTACTACAATACCAAGGCGGTTATGATAATTAAAATTATAGAAGCACTTCGGGTTTTTAACGATTCATTAACGGGTGCAAACTCCGAGCTTCAGACATTTTTTATAAATCGGGGGCGCATACGATGGAAAACACTACGTTAAAGATTTTTATTATTAAATAATTTTTACGGTTTATACTGTTTTACTTGTTCGATGTGTCTCCCAGAGACGGTTCCAACGATTCTAAAAACTCATTTCTACGAAAATGGCGCTTACGACACTTTGCTTGGACAGGGACGACGTTTAAGTATCTAAATTAACACTTTGAAGTTTTTGTTTATAATTTGATTATCTTAATTCTTTAAGTAAGAAAACAGGATGTGTCCCGTTTGGGGTAAGCACTCCTGTTTGTTTAAACCAGAACCGGTTTACGCTAAAGATTACTTCAGCTTAGCACTGGCTGTTAACTTTATTTCACATGAAAATCTTAACTTATTTCAGCGAATTTTTAGTCTGAATATTATGTACGTATCGCCGCCAAAAGCAAATAAAACTTATCCAAACATAAGTTTACTTTTACAGTGCCTTTAAACAGAATTTATGTTTCCATAAGCTTGACACCCATTTTATGATTTGCTTTTTTGGAAACCGCCAACATAAACGGGAGTGATCATAAAAAACTAGAGTACGCCCTTTCGGAGTTTACTACCTTCACGTTGGAGAACCGCGATGAATTATTGATAGTTTAATTTAAGGAAATGTAGCTACCTGTTCCTCTTTAAGTGTTTTTCAGGACAGGAATATAGAGCTATGCTTATTAAAGTATAATTCATTAATTTCGTTATTATTTTCTTTGCGTTGCGACTGCAGTTGTTTGTTTAATATTTATGGTCAGGTATATTGATTTTGGGGGGAAGATAATAATCGAAGAGTGGAATAGATAAGTGTCAATTTTTTTCTTGTTTTTCACTTAATAATGTTGAAGTGCCAACGTTGATGTTCTCCAGGCAATATAATAAACACATATTTGAAGCAGATTTTAAACATCATTATTAAATGACGCCTTAGTACAGTTTTCATTTAAAATCGGCTCAGTGTCAAACGAACAATCCACGTGCACCAGAAAGCAGGACGTTGTTCAGTACAGAGTTGTTGGTTTCCTGGCGCAAAACATGGAAAATGTCGAAAGGCAGTGCGAACAATTAAATACATGTGTGGTTAAAGGTGATATGTAGCATTTTTTTCGTTTACGGTTTTTTTTGACACGAAAGAGGTAGTTACGTCTCTACGCTATATTTAGAAATTTCAAATATCATGTTTTAAATCTTAGGGTGGAATTCACACAGTAAATATCGTACCTGTTGCCCGTCCTATACATCTAGACATTTTTATTGCGATTTTCTAAAAAAAATTTGTAACATGTCACCTTCATCCAGTCATGTTATAACAATTATTGATGTCATGAATTAATAATTGTTATATCAAAGATCAAGATGTACGACAACAAGCCATCGACTAGCTCTATTGTAGCGGGGTAGTTTACTTGAGGGGGGTTTGCTAATTTTAACTCATTAATGCTACAAACTAATCAGTCATAAGTCAATGTAATTACCAAAAATAGATATTATAAATGTGTCAAAAAACCCTCTACCAATAATTTATTATGGCTGCTGTAAGCAAACTCAAAAAGTGCACATAACAACGTTAAAAGAGAAAAGCAAGGCATCGCAGAATATGAATCGAATGTCTTTAATGAAAAGGAAAATGATAATTCTTTAACTTGCTCTAGGATGTTGCAACGCCCTTACAGTGCTGGGACACTATCTTAAATCAGTTTTCTCTATAAATATGGTTATTCAAACCTTTGGGCTTTTCATGGCGATTATAAATTGAGTACTTATCTTGATGATGTTCTTTGTGGAACACAGGCCTCCACTGATCTATTTTAGACAGAAACACACGTCCTAACTTTTTTTTTAAACTACCAAAATGTCAAAAAACTTAAAATCACCTCAACTCGTCAATAGAGGAACATGAGGTATAAAGTAATTAATTAAATCAGCTAATTACCTAAGCTAATTAAATAATTAGGCTGGATTTTCCCTAAAAAGGAGCAATAATGAGACTGTTGCAAGTGAAATTATAGGTAAGAATCTACCTCCATACAAAATATATAATAAAAATCAGAAGAATCAACACCACTTACCCTTTAAGAGTCCCTAATAAAGAATTATATGTTTTAACAGGAGGGATGAAACTAGATCTCAATTTTTTTTCAGAATCTCATGTATTTAACTATTTCAAAATAAATTTAAAGAATTGTCTTTCCTTTTTGACATTAAACTCAGCTCATATTATTTTCTTAATTTGTAGTCCTATTATGGGACATAGCCGTTTTTAAATGTTGACCTAATGGCACTGAGTCTTTTTTAATTTGGAGCTGTTTTACATTTTTTTAAAGAGAACCACATAAATTTAAGCCCTAATTTTTTGTAATGGTGTTTTAAGGTCACTTAGTTATAGGAGAAAATAAATACGTACACACCTCCTATCATGTGTCCGACAAAGGGTTTTTTAAATAGCTTAAAACTAAGATTTTGGCACTTCATTCTTCAATTAATGATATAAAAATTATAACCGTTCAATGCTAAGTATAATAGATTCGTTAGCACATTTACCAAAGTTAATTTAGTTATTTAATGATCTGTTTATTAAAATTTTAAACCTACCATGGGATTCACTAGAACAATTTAAGACTATTAAGTACTGCTTCAAAATTAGATCTCCTAATTGAATTATTAGTTTTAGACAAGTTTTTCTCTTGTCATTGTTAATAAATCGTGGCGAAAAAACGTATTACTTTTTCCTATATTTCTGAAATTTTCTTGCTTTGCAAAAAAATTATATTCATCTTGGAACTTGTTGGTAAAATGAGTTGGGTTCTATTATTGTGCAAATTACATATTTAAATTGCACTTTTGCTTATAAAATTTGCGGAAAAACTTAGAAATTAATTCATAGTACAAAGCTTAGTTTTTTTGTTTTTACACTTACTTTTACTGTCGATGGCTTTAAGAACAGTAAATTTGGCCGACAATGTTTTTATTTTTGTTTTACAATGTTGCGAATAGAGTTAACCACAAATCGTTTTTAAGTTATATTGATAAAGTTTAATTAAAACTGGGGAAATTCACCAGAAAAAATTCACCCAAAACAATTTTATTTATCAAAAAACAATTAATTGAAAATGTTTTTAATCGAATATAAATTTATCAAAATATCATTCCCCGAATTATTATTATTTTTTCTTTAACTATGCCACAGACGTCATTCTTTATGGACAATTTTACCGTTCCCGGCAATACTCCACCCAAGCATTTATTGATTGTAACAATAGTATATAATTCACAAGTGTTAATGACCGTAATTATTTACGAGGATGAAATTGCCGACACGAGCAGGAAGCGAGTGTCTTAAGTCATCCGAGTAAATTCGGAAAGTACAATATTATACCTACTTTTTCTACGACTATTTTATCAAAAAATTTAAAAATTAATCTATACTAATATATGAAATTGTAAAGTGACTGACTGACTCACTATTTCATCAACGCCCAGCCAAAGCTACTAATGCTAAAAAGTTGAAATTTTGCACGCAGCTTTATTTTACGCCGTAGATGTCCACTAAGAAAGGACATTACAAAACTTCATCACACACAAGCAACAGCTAAAAATTAAATTCTTTTTTATTTTAAAAACTACCAAGTTCTAAGGAAAACGCATTAGTGTTAGAATTTTATCCCCAGGGTCATAAAAACACACTTCGACCACAAATTAATCAAGGCCCAGCCCTAACTACCAAAGATAGGAAGCTGAAATTTTGCATACAGCTTTGGTTTAGGCCCCAGACTAAGTAAAGATATCAACCAATAAAAATTAATATTTTTTTAGTTCAAAAACCACTGGGTTTTATGAAAAACGCCAAAACACGTCGATTTTATTTAAAAAGACCCCCTCACCAGATCTCCTAAACCCTTCGTCGCGTCGTGAAATTTTGAAATTTGGCATGCAGATTTGCTTTGCGGTCTTGGTGCAAAATAGTAGCGGATGTTATAAAAATCTCTTGCTTAAGAAGCCTACAGGCACACGCACATGTATTAATACATGAACGCCCATAGATGTACGCGCTTTGATATCTGCCAATGTGTAGACAAATTTTTCGGTAAAAGTACCGGAAAATTTTCCCATACATCGGCGTTTATAAATGCGCGTCTCAGCACGGGCGTTGATGCACACAAACATCTCTCCCTGTCTGTGGCCGGCTTAAGGACATAAAGTCATTCCCAAAAAAATTAAAATATTCTTTATTCTAAACAAATTGTATTGATAAACGGCGAACCATGTAATTTTTTTTTAGATAAGAACCAATTTTTTTGTGTTGTAATTTAATCCCCTGGGGGTAACAATGTGCAAACATTTTTAGATTATACTTAAATAAATCTAGAAACCGTGCTTTTAGATGTTCGAACCGCATGACCTAGCGTAATCTAGCCATACTTTTTTATTTTCCGCATTCTTTATTGTTATACGCAGAAGCTATAGTTAAAAAAAATTGCGCATACCATATAGATGTAACTGTCCAACATTTACATCAACAAACTCTGATCCTTGCGATAAGGATAGAATTATAATTTTTTCGATAAAGTTTATATCTTGTGTCAACTGCCTAGGAGCAATGACGATTGTTTAAATAAATTTTGAGGGAATATTTTGGTGATTTTTATTCGGTGTATTGTTCTCGGTAAATTCACCGGACACCTTTTAATTTAAGTACCTTGTAATAATTAACAGGGGACTAAGTTTTTCATTTTATTTAAGAACTTTTGGTACTAAAAATTCTATTATTAGGGCATTAATACTGTAGTTATTAATATCTCGGTAGATAAATTGTAGCGCAAATCCACTTTTTTAGTGTTTTTTTTTGGAGCTTGTTGTACAACTGAAAAAGCTCCAATTTACAATTAATGGGAATCCCAAAAAGGTTTTTATTTCATTTTAAATTTAATGTCACGATGACCGTTTTGTATCGGTCTGGAATTAATGCATCGTAATTAACTTTTTTGTGTTTTTATCAATTTGAAAATAGTTTTCAATATTTGGTAATTAATATTTACAAAATGCATATCAAAAGTGCAATTTGCATATTAGAGATACTGCTATCGGTTAAGCGAGTGCAATAATAATTTAGCCCGCAGAATTGTAATAATAAGTTTTATCGAACTTTTTTCAAATCATCATCTATTGTACGAACCCAAGAGATTCTAGTAAAAGAGGCAATCAATCCTATTTAAGCCCGTGGTAATTTTTTGTAACCAAAATTAAAAGAATACGTAAACCCACGACGCACAGTGAGCGATTCAGGTAATCTAGCTGGACACAAATACATACAAAGCGAAATGCTGAAATTTCTTTTTAATTTATTTAATTTAGTAGTAGGAAAATATATCGGCATAAATCAAAATCAACTTCCTAATATTAAAATTTAATAGTCTAGTCTAAAACTATTCACATTTTTATTGCAACTTTTATTGTACAAATATTATGTAATTATAGGATTTCATATTGATACCATTTGCAGTTACGTTTAAGAGAAATATCATTACTTCTTAGTAATAAGAGTAGAGTATTTATTTGTCCAATATTAACAAAATTATTTAAAACAAGTCCTGTACAATAGTGTAATGATAATAAATAAAGTAGAACTTATAATCTAAACAAATAATATATAACGTAATTATTTGCAAATGTAAAATATAAAAAAAATGTTACAAATAATAATTATAACTTATTTAATAATATCAATATCGAAAAATATCTAGGCGGTACTTTAATTTTTTAATAACAAAATATCCGTAAAAAACTATGAAGATCAGAATTGAAATTAAATTTTTTAAAAAATCTGTGGTCAAGGTATTCTTAAAGGTAACTTAATCGCTAAAATCGTTAAAATCTATGTACTTTTCCTCCATTTGTCCTTTAGGTGAACACAATTGTTCTCTACAGTCTTTCTAACACTTGCTTTCACATTACCGTCAGAGTTTGTTAAATCAGAATGTTCCATCACAAACTTATTAACACGTCATACATCAAAAATGGTTTGTCGCCGTAAAGAACACATGGTCGCTGAAAATAAAATAACTCTTAGTTACAGGTCCTTTCGGCCATAATTTTTATTTTAATAAAATTTTAAATTATTTTTGTACATCTTGCCCTACGTTTTTCAGGGGGGGGAATTTTTTCCAGGCTTACACAATTTTTATAAAATAAAAAAATTGTTGAAATTTAAAACATAATGTTATACATATGTAGGAAACGATATTTGTTAAAAATTATATGAAATATAAAAAGTACTAACCCTTAGTTATCAATAATATAAAGGAAACACAATGATCTCACAGAGCTTATGACCTTAAGCCAAACACTTCTTACATGCACAAAGACGCCGTATGCAATGATGTCTAATACCTGAAGTTTAACCCCTTATAAAAGGGAAAGTAATTAATGGCAATAAATAAAATTTATATTTTATTACCTATTGGGAATACCACTACTGATATAAACTACTTGTATCCTTTTTTATTAATATCACAATTTATATTTTTGTCCAGCTAGATTATCCCAATCGATCATTGTGCGACGTTGGAAAAAATTTGCCGTCAAAGCGTCTAGTAATCGTATCATAAAAATAATTAGTGTGAAGTCCTCTGTTGGCGACCTATAACATTGGTTGAATAGAATGTTTTGGTAATCGTGAATATTTAGAGGGAACGGATGTTGGCAAAAGGGTTTTCTCTCTCTAACTGTCTCTGCTTACTAAAATTTTTTAATATGAACTTCTGTACGATTGCTAATACACACTCTTAGTGAATTATTAGAATTCTACTTTAAAATGCTACCAGTATTTCTTTTCACGGACACATGACTCCATGATATAGCATGGAAATTAATAATCCTCTTGTCAGTCAAATTGGTTATAAAGCGAAACCACTTCGCTAGGAGGTGGTAGTTGACCACGGCAACCGTAGTTTATCCGCTTTGGCGTAATGCCATCATTATTAACTCTCTTTGAATTACGCAATTCGTCCTGTGTGAGGCCGCTAATATTCTAAATGAAAACCACCTGTTGCGTTTATGGGCTTACTTTAAAGGGATCTTCAGGTTTCATTTCGAATTGTAATAGAATTTTATATACGTATTATATTCAACGTACAGCAAGCCTGTTTTAAGACACTTATTTTGGTGATTTTTTTTAAAGAAATAAACCAGGAATTTCTGGCGCTTTTTGTAAAAGAACTACTGTAACCGTTACCATGGTAACCATCACCAGAGCGAATACGATTGCTCTTGATATTTTTACAACATCGTGTCACTACGTGCGAGTAAAGTAAGTGTCCCTGTCTAAATACTGTTAGGGAATATCATTGACGGTACTTAATATCTTACTACAATAAAATTAAAATTAGGAACATGAAAATTTATTTTTATAATTTTGACAATTCTCTTTCCCTTTTGAATGATTTAGTTCACTCTATATTTCTTATTTCGTGGCTAAAACACTTAATTTGTAAGGCCGGAAACCGAAAAAAAAATAGTTTACCTCAAGTTTTTAATGAATGAACAAAACGGAACAAAAACTTGTCAAAATCTAACGTATAAATTAGAACATCCAAATCTAACTCAGTGCTGAGTGTTTGATTTTTTAGTGAATCCCGGGATTCATTTTTTGGCAAGGTGCGGTTTTAGGAAAAATAAATACGCCCATAGAAATAGTAGGGAAAAGCAGTATTTTCATAATTAAAAGTATCTGTATATAAATTTATTTTATTTTGTTGCTTTTAATAACAATTATTTTA
The DNA here is from genome assembly GCA_963971165.1 of Philopedon plagiatum. Classification (NCBI taxonomy): domain Eukaryota; kingdom Metazoa; phylum Arthropoda; class Insecta; order Coleoptera; family Curculionidae; genus Philopedon; species Philopedon plagiatum. The sequence continues at coordinate 18,882,644 of OZ020190.1, read as the reverse complement.
ATTAGTTCTGAATATTAGTTATGGCTTTATCAGTAGAGTGGCGTAACAGCCAATTAAACGAACTTTATGTCCAACTTACATAACTACACACGATACGACTTACAGTTTATAAGAAAAACCAGTAAAATTATCATCGGGTTTCACGAATTAAGATATAAATTGGTTTTACCCATTTATATCTGAAAATGTTGCACCTTAGCACCTGTAATAATTTATAACCAGTGTTTGTTTCAGAGTGTAATTAAATGTATTGTTGTTCCAAAGTAAAGCACATTTAATTAAATTTATACCATAAATCCTGGATAATATTTATTACGCTGTGAATTAATATTTGCTGTTTATTTCTGTCATTAAATTAAGATATACTGTATACACCTGGCAAAGGTTATTTTAGTGGTAATGGCTTTTTTAGATTATTCAATTTTATATGTAGACTGGTATTCGATCGATCGAGATATGCATGTGCATGGTTTTTATTGATCTAGACAAGGCCTACGTAGATATATGAGAGAAAACGCTTTAGAAATTGCTGCCCTTATCACCAAAAGGATCGCTTAGAAAAATCTGAAAAAAATTATGAATTGAGAATTAGGTGCAGATTGGGCCGAAGTTATCAGGGTTGAAAAATTCTGGCGCGATCGATTGTTATAAACAATTTAATTGTTCATTTCCTTATAACTGCTGAACCATTGATTTTAGAGAGAAAGTTTTTCGAAATATATTTCTCATTATGTAAGGAACACTTTTATTCCTTCACGTTTTTGAAAATTTTTAATTTGGCTCAGTCGAAACGCTCCCGCTCAGCTCCGCGAATATGCGATGTGATACGGCGTTGGGGCCGTTGGCGGCGGGTAGCGCGGCAGATGCGCGGAGATCGGGCGGCCGAGGTTTGCTCAGGTTAAGTGGGGGCTGATAGCTCGGAACACTAATTGTGCAAGTATAGCTTGCACTTGACCGAATTGTTCATTCGAAGATGACGTAAAGACTTATTATCCCTAATTCACATTGGGGAGAAGAATGTGAACCTTTTGTTTACGTAAAACCACTCTGTTACTGTAGCTAATATTATATTACTTAATTATATTAATTCAAAATATGTCGCCTCTACATCAATCCGTAAACAATTTCTCGAGATTGTATTGCAAAAATATTCATAAAAAATTGCAGCCGCTTTCCTCTGTGCTTAAGGCCACTGCATCTTATTAGTAGCTAGTAGGAGAAAGAATTTTTCAATTTTCAAGCAAGGAAAGTTATGAGTAAACGACTGAAACAAATAATAATAACAATAAAGGCCTTTATTTGTACATGAATTATAAATACAATTTTTGTAGTATCAATACATAAGTGTAGTATGCACAAAAGGGCGAGTTCCAGTTCGACAGATACAAGTATCTGTCGACTGTTCAACTAACCCAAGTATTCTAATAAATTAACCTATACTAACATAAAAATACTATAACTGCACTAAGTGCTTACTAAGAATACCAACAAGGATTAGAACTGTTCTGTATCGCTATAGCCATGAAGTTCTAGTCTTTGGGGGGGGGGATGAAGGAATGAAGGAAGGAAAAAAGAAAAGAAAAGAAAAAGAGAGGAAGGGGAGTTCTACCGATTTCTCCCTGTTAGAAGATGAAGAATGTGTGGCTTAAACTTAATATTAGACGTTCCGATAATATTGTCTGAAAACACATTTAAATGCTTTCCAATAAGATATGAAAAGGACCGCTCAAATAATGCAGGACTGTGAGCTGGAGTTTCCCTTTAAACCTAATATTAATATTGTGAATGTCCGTGCAAAAACATTTCTTATGGTACAAGTAAGGACTTACCCAGTACGATCTTGTGATACAAGCAGAGCAGATGGAGGTGGCGGGCCGCGATCGCGCAGAATTAACCAATCGGACCGCCCGTAAGCATGACTGACACTCTCATACTTACGTATTCCGAAAATAAGACGAATGCAAGAGTTCTGCAGTTTTTGAATGCGATCAGCCACCACCGCGTGCGGGAATACAATTGCCATATATAACCTCGCAATAATTTAAATGCGACAGCACTAGTGCATTACATAATGTAGACTTAAGGTGTCTATTTAATATATTTCGATGTTGAAATAAAAATTTTAAGTTTATGTAAGCTTTCTGTAAGCACCAATTTAGGTGCTCTGTAAATCTAAGGTCATGCTCCATGTAAAGTCCCAAGTTTTTTGCCACCGCTTTAAGTTTTAGAGGAGTACTGTTAATTTTGACAGAGTCGTAAAATCGCTCAAGAAATAGTTTTTGTCATTATTGCCACCATAGAGTAGTATGACAGACTTCTCAGAATTTTTCACAAGGTTATGTTTTGCTGCAGTATTAGAAAATGTTTTTAAATCAAAGTTTAAAGCTGAGACGGCCTGAGCGCTCTCCTCCCTAAAAAAAGACAAATAAGCTTGTGTGTCGTCAGCGTAAAAATGATATTTTGCAGAGAGAAATGTAGTAGGAAACCTAGACGTATACAAGCTAAATAGAAGGGGCCCTAGTATGGAGCCCTGGGGGACACCGCTTTGAACACTTCTACAGGAAGACCTTTTTCCTTTATAGGAGACACCCTGACCTCTTCCCGACAAATATTCTGCCATCAGTTGAAGAGCCTGGTCAGACAATCCAACATAATAAAACAGAGTTAACAACATCATTAAGCGTATCAAACGGTTTACTAAAATTATTCAAATTCAACAAGACTAGCAATGTTGTCCCATGCTCCCAAAATGTCATTCGTAATATTTAATAACGCAGTAGGTACTACAGCCATGACCCTTTTTAAACCGGACTGATTATCAAGAATGAGCTTTTCTTTATTGAGGAATTCTGATAGCTGATTATGTAATATCCTCCCCAGTACCTTGGTGAGTGTGGGTAAGATACTGATTGGTCGCAGCTGCCCCAGAAAGTCGCTGGAGGATGCGTTTGGGAGCAGAATTACCAGTGTCTCCTTCCATATTCCTGGGTATACTAATTTGTTAATACAAAAATTTATAATGTGTGTAACATATTTCAGTTTAATGACGTGATGTTGATTTTTGGGACATGTGCACTATTGTCCGCATAAAACACATCCTCAAATGCTTTCGAAAATACGAACCGTAACTGCCTCAGCTCGAGAACTTCACAACTAAATATACATAAGCGATCTTAAAAATATTTTTTTCTAATTTTGACATTTAAAGTGACACTTTGTAAAACTGATTGACGTTATGAAACGTCTTACTTTTTGTAACTAGTTACATAAAGTAAAATTTTATGCAATTGGTGACGAAAAATGTATTTCAAAATTAGTGACAAAAAGAATTATTCTATTTATTAAACTGTTATAATACACGATAACAACATAAATTATAAATTAATTAATTATTATTAATACACGATAACAACATAAATTATAAATTAATTAATTATTATAAATATTGATAACACAATTATTGCAATTATTTAAATTAATTCCCGACGACATACTAGACTTTTTTACAAAATGTCAAACTGACAACTAACATGAAGTAACAGCAACAAACTAGATTTATGTTTTAAAATTTTTATCAATTATATTAAACTTTATTTTTTTATTACTTTCTTCAAAATTAGAAAAAATCTTGTATGCAATACGTTACGAAATGAAATTTTGTGTAACTTGTGAGTTTTTGCGGAACTCACTTCGTTCGTTCCGCAAAAATCTCACGCGTTACACAAAATTAGGCATTTCGTAACTGATGGCATAAATAGCTATTATTTAACTTGAAAGGCGCCACCAACAAAATTTTTATGACAACATTCCCTCTTTAAAAGTAGTCCTAAAATACTAAAAAACACCAATAAAAATTTGGTTTTCAATCCCCAGGTGTGCTGAGTTTCAAAGACCCAGGTGCTGTTTGCATAGATGGCGTTGCCAAGCGACGGTTGGCGTTGTTGTCCCTTTCGTAATAATTCAGCGAAATAAGATTAGTTGGATTTCGTGTGAGTCCCCAAGGCGGCATTTAGGGTATCGTATTTATAGCGAAACCAGCTCAAAGTTACCCGGCGCTTAGAAAGGATTAAGAAGCGTGTGGTCTTACAAGATTAGGATTACACGAATTGTCTTAGTTGATGTATTTTAAAAGTTGTATCCTCTATAGTCACCAACAAAAAAAAACGAACATTTTTATGAACTTTGATATATTTCTCTTCCTTTTTCTTTTCTAACTTGTAACGAATTTTAAAATCTGGGCACACCTGAACAATTGTCAGCTACATTTACTGAAAACGTCATGAACGATAACGAATGTTCCATACCATAGCAGCGGCTTTCATGGCTCAATTTGCATCGATTTAACCCAATTTATCTGAGCTTAAAAGTTAATACACGGGTTAAAGTTAAATACTTATTTTACATTTTTATCGATATGTTTTGAAATATACTGAATACATTCACAAACTTTGATAGGCGGAGATTCTGCTTTTCAATTTATTGTTGCCGGACAATCTGATATTATAGATTAATAGGTATAACAAATATACTGAATACAGTACCTATCCGTTTACCTGCACCTACCTTCCGGACTGAAGTGGGCCGTAATATTTTGAGACCCGGGACGCAACTGGGATATATTTCTGTCCGCGAGATGCAACTGAGTTATACCGTTGTTTTTTTTTAACAAACTTATAATTAGAAAGGCAACATAATAATAGAATCATTTAGCAACAAGTTCGAAGATACAAATCATTTGGAAACCAAGAAATCGCAGAAATTTAATTTGCTCTTATAAGTTCTCAATGACTTATTAACAATGGCGACGATAGGATACAAATTTGTCAAAATCTTGTCAAGTAAAGGTTTAAATTTAAACTAGGACTGCATCAAACCATTTAAGTGAGTCCCGGGCTTAATTCTTAAAGAAAAGGAGATACCTTGGTAACAAGTTTTAAACATCTGAGAGACATTCGGTACCACTTTTTTTTTCCACAACAAAAATATAACCTTTAGTTTACTGCAATACCTCTTGTAAGGACGACATGGAATAATAATTATCCGGTTTTCATATAAAGAGAAAATAAAAATACGCTCCAACTCTTTTCCTCTTTACGAGTATTATGCCTTTAATAAATCCCCCGACATTTTCTGGCTGCTCCCGCATGTAATCCTTGTCAACTTGATGGTCAACAGCCGGCTGGGAATCGTGGAACATGCGATACTAATTTTTTAAAAGGGATACATTCATGGACTCGACTGATTCTCCATAAAAGATCCTGTCCGTTATAATTTTTATTTTTCAAAAAATTCGCTCCCCAAGAGGTATTTCAACCCTTGGGTAAATTTCGTAATGAGGCGGTGGAGTTATGGTGCCGGAATGGCCCATTTAGGCCGATGGGAATTTTTATAGGGTAAGAACAAGCTAACTGGTTGCTTATCTAACGCTTAAAAGCAATGTTTAGTTAATAAATGCGATTAGGTAACATTGTTAATTTCAGAAAAGCCCTTCAAAGAGCTGACGGATATGAGATTTGTCATTCCGTTAGTGCCTATTTTCACACTTTTTTGAAATGACTCCAAAATCTCAACATATTTAGTTATTAGAAATTATATATACACACGTTTTTTAGTATACGCGAAAGGTCTTTCGCTACACACATAAATCTGGATCACGTCAGTGCCCCCCGCCCAGTTCCTGCCGCATCGCTCTACCAAACACTGTTTTCTTGACGCAATTCGGGGTACTCTGGGTACCCCCAAAATATTTGATTTGCACCGTAGAAAATTATATTTATCTGAGATTTATATTTTGGGAAGAGATTTGCAAGCTTAAATAAACATCATTAATCTGAGAACCGACCGTCAAATATCCTATGATCAAACACACAATAAGCTTTGTATACGTGAGTTAGCATTGCCATAAACAAACAGGACACGGCCGATATAATATGATGCTAATTTAGCAGGAACATAGAATTGTTGTGTCATATTAATTTACATTTTTAATTAGACTACACGAGTGAAATTGACATCAAAATGCCGGTCTCAAAGGCTACTTTCATATGATTGTAGTTATGCTGACTTACTTAATCAATGCCGCGCTTAGATTAAAACACGTCCCTAGCGTCTGAAAAGTGGCTGAAGTCATTATGCTACCAAAACCAGGCAAATCACCGAATGAAGAGAAATCTTACAGGACCATATCACTACTACCAATTATTTCAAAATTATTTGAAAAGCTTTTCTTAAAACGACTTAAGATTATAATAGAGAACAGTAACCTAATCCCAGATCATCAATTTGGCTTTAGATGCAAGCACTCCACGATAGACCAAGTCCGTCGAATAACAGACATAATAGAAAAGGCACTAGAAGAAAAGATAATCTGCTCAACGATCTTCCTTGACGTAGCTCAAGCTTTTGATAAAGCTTGGCACAAAGGGCTAATTAACAAGTTAAACAGAATGCTACCAAAACAATATGTAGAATTGCTAACATCCTATATTACAGATAGAATGTTTAACACGAGGATGAATACTCCAAACTGAAAAAAGTTAAAGCAGGTGTGCCTCAAGGAAGCGTCTTGGGTCCCGTCCTTTATTTACTGTATCTTCCACAAACAGAAAATGTAACTGAGGCTACATTCGCTGATGACACTGCTTTATTAGCAGTAGGAACAGACCTAGATGCAGTAACCAGACAACTCCAACAAGCTACCGACCAGATTTACAATTGGACCACAGATTGGAAGATCAAGCTTAATGAGCAAAAATCTATTTGTGTCAACTTTACCAATAGAAGAATAGGCAATAATAAACCAGTCAACATAAATGGTATCATATGAATATACTGCCAAAGACCTTAGATGCATAACTAAGATGGAAGGAACATATCAGAACTAAACGGACTGAACTAGGGCTCAAATATAGACAGTTGCATTGGCTCTTGGGACGAAAATCTAAGATGCCAATATACTGTAAAATCATGATATATAACCAGATTTTAAAACCAGTCTGGGTTTATGGCATCCAGTTATGGGGCTGTGCCAAGGAAAGCCACATCAAACGCATCCAAACCTTCCAAAATGAAGTACTACGGAACATAGTTAATGCACCGTGGTGCATACGTAATAGTGACTTACATCGCGATCTTGGTAGGCCGTATGTCGCTAGTGAAATTAAAAGATTTGCCATCAAGCACAAGTCTCGACTCCATCAACATGTTAACGTCGAAGCCATCAGGCTTCTTGACATCCAGGACCTAGTAAGAAGGCTGAAGAGGACCAAGCCTTTTGAACTAGTATAGACTTTTAAAAACAGAGTACAGTGCGCAAGTGTGTGAGTGCTAAGTGCCATAGCCATAAGTTACAACAGATAAACCTTTAGGACTCCATTGGGTGAACTTTAGTATATAAGGATTTTAAGAATTTAGAGAAAAATTAATGGTTGTTTTTGCAGACCAGTTTTAATAATAGTAAACGCCGCAGGCTTTATCAATAAAAAAAATATGATCATGAAGTATCACGCCTCGTCCTGATGCAACCCCTTGACAATCCTTATTTTATTATGAGTCCATAATATTAGGTCTGCCACATAGTTGCAGCGGGATGATATCTGTCATCCAATGATTATAATTATTATTCTTCAAAATAGGGAGAGGGGGTAAATGTCAAAAATATGTCCCCTCATCTCCCTATTAACTCACCAAAATTTCATGAAAATATTTCAAACCGTTTTCGGGATATCGCCTGGTAACACTTTAAAAAACTCACCCTGTATAATTTATAATTTTTCTAGAATATCATTAATGAAAATAAGCAAGTGATGCGGAATGTCGCAATTAAAGGAAAAGGAAGTGAAATAGATTATTCTGATCTACTTACATTTATTGAAATTGTTTTGACCAAAGAACATCATAACGAAATAATAAGAAAGTTTTAGAAGAACAAAAAGTTTCAAAAATCAAGGGATAAGAAAATTGACACATTTGAGTCTAGCAGGCTTTCTCGAGTTAAGCTTTATGTATTCACACTTGCAAAGAAAGTTTCTAAGTTCAGCGTACCCCACGATGTCGCTTTAAAGTCGCTGAACGAATGCATAAAGGGATTTTCTGTAAAGTTTCAATTTAACTTTGAGTATTGCAAGGTTTTTACAAGTTTCTAGAGAGTGTATATTTTCTTTGACTAACGGTTTAGGTAAAATTTTAAATTCATTATGTATAAAATATCTTTTCGGTTGACCAAAAAGCTTTGTAAAAGTTTTAGTCTTTTTATTTATTTCAGTAATACAGGACTTTTCAAAACTCATAAAATTTTGCAGGTTTGTTTTGGCCAAAAATCAGAAAAAGTTCCTTTAGCTCTCCATGTGGGTGCATTAGTTAATCACCGACAAACTTTTTCGTTTAAATTCACTAAGAAGGTTTAAGATTTAGTACTGGTTTAAATTAAGATATTATAGTTGTTCAGTTATGTTTTGATAGGTTTTTGTCCTGTCATTGTTAATAAGTCGTCATTAAAAATCTATGAATTATTCTATTTCAGCGATCTTCTTGGTTCAAATCTTGGAACGAGTTGCTGTAATGAATTTAGTTCTATTATTGTCGAAAATATGTACTAAAATTTCCAATTTCTTTAGAAATTTGCGAAAAAGCAAAGAAATAAATTCATAGTATGAAACTTAGTTGTCTTATTTTTACATTTGTCAGTTTAACACTTTTGGTTGTCAAATTAGACCGGTCTAGCGTTGGGGAATCAGGCTAATTAGTTTTATTTTATTTCATTATGTTTAGTTATACATTCTAAATGAAATCCATAAGACAAATGGGACAGACAGACGCCAATTTTAAATGCAAAAAGAGTATAGAATTATAATTTACGGTGACTCTAAAAATGTGTATAATGCACAAAAGTACCTGCTTCGTTTTGACTGATGGATGACAATTTTGTAACTTTGACAGTTGGGTTTGCTTGGGTGAGGGAAAGTGTAAAAATGGAAGTACGAAATGTGATTTATGATATATGTATATAGACTAAAAAGAAATTTGATCTTTCTAGTGTTAAAGGATGCTCTAAAAAAGCGAGGTATTTTGGAGATAGGACTTTGTTCGTTATCAAAATTAATAAGAAATACTATAAAAAAGATTGTACAAAACGTTTTTACGTGAGCTACCCCAGATAGCAAGTCAACGTATTCAGTTTTTGAAAAGGTATACAGAAAGTTACAGTTCGAAATTTAGGAAGGTAGTATTTGCAGACGAAACATAGATATTTTTAAGCGGAAGTGGATCAAAATCTTGGCAAGACGAGTTCATCAAAGACGTTAAGAAGAAAAAAAGGACATGGTCCGGGAAAACGGTGTATAATTTTGCATGCTGGTTCAACAACAGGACTTGTTCTAGGTGCAAGTTTAATTTTTTCGTCAAAATCAAAAAGTTTGGACTATCATGATAACATAAATTGTGATGTGTGAAAAATGGCTTAAATAACAGTTATTACCAAACTTGGACGATCCATCTTTAATTTTATTAGACAATAGACACTCTAGAATTTTAGATAACCTAATGCATCTTGTTAAAAAAGTAATATTTATAAGTGGCTTGAAAAATAAAATCGAAATCCCTTACCAAGTATGTGTAAATTTAAACTTCTGAAAATGGTAAAATCCTTAAAAACCCGAAAACATACGCTGCAGATGAAATATTACGTGAGCATGCATAGTTTTGCTTGGGTTTAGGGGGGGGGGCGCAATTCAACGCAATAGAACTGATATAGGCGGGGGCAAAATCATAGGTACTTCGAAAAAAATGTGGGTGATGGTCTCAAACCGGATCGGGTAGAAACGGTTTGGCAAGATGCGTTGTACCATATTATGGAGGAGTATTGGAGGAAATCGGTGGCACATACAGAGAAATTAATAATAGACTGGTGGGATCGAGAACGAATACGAGTACTGGATGTCGAAGTATCACCAGTGATAATTGCTCCATTTGAGCACGACTCTGAAGATGAAGATTTTTCTGATTTTATAGGTGACAATGACAGTTTTGAAATGTGTTTATTTATTTTAAAATAAATTTGACCAACAATTTTTAATATCTAATGAATTCAGTTTTTCCTGATAATGGTCATTAGTAAAATTATTGAAATAATAAATAATATATTGTTTATTTTGCTTTTATTTATTTTTTGGGCTACCTGCACATATCGCAATATGCAACAAATTAAGTAAACCTGTTAGCATTCGAAATAATCTTCAAATTGAAAATTTTCTAGTAACAGTGACTATTCTTTTCTAAACACGCAACCTTCCTATTTACACTTTAACATTTTGTTATCTTGGATTTTTTAATACATGGTCTTTTTTGGATTATATTTGGCAAAATATGACCTAAAACAAAGCTAAATTTTTAATATGGTCTATTGGCTTCTTAACCTTAGCGAATCAAGTCGAGGATCGCGACCTCCTTACTATGTCGAATATTTAAAATGGTTACAAGGTTATTTCATAGATGCTACAAAAAGTACTGTATGTACAAAAATTAAATGAACTGTCTTTGAAAAACTGTAAAATAGATGAGAAAAACAATTTAGTATAACAAAGATTATTATTTGAAGCTCACAAAATATCAAATTTTAAGCAACTACTTATTTTATAAAGCATCTTGTACATTTATAAAAATATATTACAAATTCCAAACATTATTCACATTTTATGAAACACGACAAAAAACAAAGCATTGCATTTATTTAGAGCAATTTAACTTAATTTTGTTTTAAAAAATTCATTAAATACTGCAATAATAATTCTTCATTTGTTAAAGAAAAAGATGAAAATGCTGAATCTTTTTATAAACAAAAGATAATTAAAAGTCTAGATCTTGTAAAATTGTGAACGAATATATCATGTTTAACTGTCTAATAATGTTTTTCACACTTTTTTTAATTAACCTTTTATTTTTGTTCCTAATTTAATTTTTGTATTTAATTTTGTTTTAATTTTGTTTTAATTTTGGTTAAGTGTAAGATCAACCTTTATGCGAGTGAAGGATGAACTTCGCCATTTTGAAGGATTGTGTTATTTAATAATTAACTATGTAGTTTTCCTTGTAAAATCCTTTCAAATAAAGCTTTTATTTATTTATTTTATTTATTTATTTATTTTATATTCAGGGTGAACGAGAAGTCTTGGTATGGTCAAATAACTTTAGGTGTCCGTTATTGGTTAATAAATTTACTCTTTTATAAAATTTAATATTTTTAACCCCCTTTTACCGCAAATCCAAGGTCCGTATATTAATTTATTTTCTAAATGGCAAGTCTTTAAAAATTATGAATTGCGAAAAAAATTAAAAATTTAAATACCTTTATTTCTCTTATTACTTTAAAAGTTGTTTAAAATGACTACCATGAACTTCTTGGCAGTAATAAAGTCGGTTTTGGAACTCACTTCTCACATTTTTGAGAATGGCAGGTGTTATTTCTTGGCAGATTTCCAAGGAGTAACACAAAAAAAAACTCTTTACAAAAAATAAATAAACAACAAACAAAACACTTGTTTGCTCCTTTTTTAGAAGCCAAACCCTAGAGGGGTAAAAACAGTGTGTCAGTTTTATAAGAAAAAACTATATATCACAGGTTAAAAATTATAAGAAATTAGCAAGCACGTGTATGTGCCTCTATTAAAATTCGGCCCCTAAAGAGAAAAGGGGGGTGTCATTTTTTTTTGAAAAAACCTAGGTATGTATCCAAAATTGCTGAGGATGGGTATGCTTCAATCAGCATCAACAAAGAGGGATATATGATCCTTTATGAAAGAAGACTTATATCTTACAAATATCTGTCATTTAGCAGATACCCTAAACGTCTTTCTACTACTAATAAAAATAGTCTAAGAACAAGCATTATGCGTGTAATGCCGCCAAGTTATTGCTAGTGTTAAATATTTTTATATGTATATGTTATTTTGTATAGTTGTTTAATGTCACGTAAACAGCGTTGACTCACTAATTTTTAATAAAAATATACAAGAAAGTTTTTACGAGTCTTGTGTAAGTCCATAAAAAGCCCAATTTTCCTTTATTTGGCTAAAAATGTTCTCCTCTACTAAGTACATTTTCACTCTAAAGTTTTCCGCATAAAACTATATTAAACCCAGGAGGACTACTTACGCTTAACTCTGGTCATAAAGAGTTCATAAACACGTTTATTTGTCGCAAGATGTATAGTTTGTATAAATTAAAAGAATCCCGGGTAAATATTTTACGAAGCGTTGTAGTACTTCATTAGACATGTTTTAAGTCGGAACAAAAAGGTCTGCGAAAAGTGCTTTGGAGCTAAATTAGAGGATTTCAATAAAGATTAGTTTTTGCAGCCGTTTATCGGAATTTTTTAAACGGAAATGAAGCCGTGGAATGGATTCGACGTCGAAAATATAGCCATATTTTCCTATTTTCCTATTTTGATTAAAAAAGTATTCTAGAGTCATTGTTCCGCCGCACATGTAAAACGAATTTTTTTTTTAATCATGATGCAAAACAATATGCAAAGTACCTACACTTTATTACTAGTTTGGACTAATTGTTAAGTCATTGAATAACCGTTGCATCCAATTCAAATTTAGTCCCGTTTTTATTGTCCCAATAACTTAACCTGCTAGTTCGTCAGTTCGATTTTTTTTTTACAAAAAAAAAAACAGTTAAAAATATTGTCTATATTAAATAAATTTTACCTTTATAAATTTTAAATAAAAACTGTAATAAAATTAAGAATACGGAGGGAAGTGTACGCATTCCGTATACTTACCCCAGCAGATGTACCTAAGGAGATATTTTTTAGAACGAAAATGCCACTGAATTATAAAAGAAAGTGTCCTGATTGACAAGTTTGCACTAAACAGCAGATTAAAGCAGCTAAAAGGCAAAAATCGTCAATAAAATTGTTTCAGGAGACCATGGCCAGACTGTACTGTACTTTACTGTGTGAGTGTAACCGGGACATATATGTGTCACCTGCATTCATTTTCTCCCGCAAACGGCTAAAAGGGCGAACTACTGGATGGAGCACCAGCAGACAGTGTAGGTATGACTTCGGATTCGAGGTTCATAAATACAGATTTATACTTAAATTGGTTAACACACTTCAAAGATTACGTATCACCAAATGTGGACAATCCAGTACTTCTAATAGTTGGCAGCCACTCGAGCTATATAAGTCTTCAAGCCACCTTGTATTATAGAAAGCATAGAATGGTAGTCCTAACATTACCGCCTCATAGCAGCCATAAACTGCAATCTTTAGACCGAGCGTTTTACAGTCCGCTAAAAGACCAATAGGCTGTTGAATGTGATAGATAGATTGGGCAGCACCCTGGTAGATCAATTAACCAATATCAAGTCGCTTCAATTTTTGCCAAAGCCTTCCAGGAAGTTGCGACTATAGGAAACTCAACGTCCGGATTCCAAGTTACCGGAATATATCCCTTCAATAATGAACTTCTCACAGAAGCAGACTTCGCCCCAGCATCTGTTACCGATATATTTGAACCACTTGAACAAGGAACTGATCAACCTCAAACTGTCAAATCTCACCCACAATATCTTCTAGACTCCATGACAGCAGATTTGGCACCCATACGATATCTAAGAACTGAGCAAGTTTTAACTATTGTTGAAATACGCGAGCAACCCAGCCGACTTACTCCTCTGGCTCAATAAATTTCCTAATCTCGCCTATGAATATATATATATATATATATATATATATATATATATATATATATATATATATATATATATATATATATAACAACACCCTTAAAGCAAGAGTTGGTACCTGAAAAAGTTTTAACTACTAAAGTACAGAAGCAATTAGGCGAACCAACTCCTTCTATAGTAAGACGCAAGTATCTGGTGACTATCTGATACTATAGAAGTACATCATCACTCACATCTATTCTGTCACTATGAAAGAGATGGAATGGAATGTGATAATACCAACAGAAGCCACCCAGTCAAAAGAATTTCAGACATCTACTCTCACTGAAATTCCTACCACCCTTTCTCACATCCCATTGACAGTTGTTAGTCCGTTGCGAAAAGCAAAACATATTCAAAGTAGACGCAAAAATACATTCAGCAAATCCATATAAAGATCTATTAGAAGAAAAACAGAAAGAAAAATGAGAAAGGCGCAGTGACTCTATCATAAAAAAATCATTAACAGATTATTTCTGTCCATTGTGCAGTAAAAAGTATGAAGATTCACCTACCGAGGAGTGGATACAGTGTAATCTGTGAAATTCCTGGTGGCATGAAGACTGCACTGACTATGCAAATGAAGTATTTACCTGCGACCAATGCACATAAGTAATTAGGAAGTTTCCATTTTTTTCATTTTCTCTTAATAAATAGTCCTAAAAATGTAAAAAACATATGTATTTTTTGTTTTTAATTATCTGTAGAAATCAAAAAGTTATCGTCCTTCAAAGTCTGAGATGCTACGCTCACGTTGGCTAAGGCTCGATGACGTCAAAATACACAACGCCGTCAACAGCGGACTAGGCCAATAACTACTTGAATACAAGGACACAATGCTTATCTGTGACGTCATCAGCCGTGGTCATATGAATAAATGAATACAATATTATATTATATGCTTTTTTTGGATTTATGTTTTTGTGTGACTTATAAATTTGCACTTTAGACCATCATTATTTAAATATTTAAACTTGCATTTGGGCAAATTATGCGTTAATAAGATCTAAAATATGTATAAGTGATAAAAACTATAATGATTTTAAAAAGAACTACTTTGTGTAAAATGTTTTACTGTAGTTTTTTTAGGTACATATTTTAAGGTGAGTATTAATACCAATTATAAAAAATAATATCTTCTATTAAACTAAGAAATCCTAAAGATTTTGCCTCAGATATTGTGTATCCTCAGATAGCAAAATTTTCCAAAAATTTAGGTACTCGAGGATTTACGAGTAACTAAGTAATGAGAAAAATTTACTGAAAATCATCATTGGATTACCTAGCCACTTTAAAGTTAAAGTTAATGAATGTCCAATTATTTTGTATATGTATTTAATTTCCTTTTATGACCTTTACCTAATCGGTTATTTTTCTTGGCACAGTAATTTTTGAGCAGAGTGTTGGTAATACTGCTAAGTAAAATATCAATAATTGTTTTTGCTGAGTGTGTATTGCAGCCATCAAAGTATATTAAAAATTCTTGTTTAAGGATATATTTAAATACGAGATTAGTCAGAAATGATTTTTGAGAAAAAATGTTTAAGAATGTATTCTCATGGTCACTAAGTATTTTCTGGAATAAAATATATGAAACAATAACTATTTCAATTACATGATCTCTAGGATATTGCAGGGCGCCTCTGCTTAAGTTAGTTATGAGATTAAAATTATCTTCAACAATAAGTTCTTTATTGCATATCAAAGAATTTTTGCAATAATTGCATTTCAGCTTCTTTAAAGCAATATGGCTGCAATATCCCCCCAGATACGTAATCACAGGCATTTCTGGTTTAAAGTTGTCCATATCAGATTTTTGAATAATAATATTTTTAAGAATTTCGTCAATTTCTTTAGAACAGTCTTCAGCACTGTCCTGTTCGTCACAATCAGGTGATTCGTAGAATTTTTCAATTCTTAACTCTCCAAAATTATGGGATTTTAGTGTCAATATTGATTGAATTCGTAGTCGTTTTTCAGATTCATAAAGTTGTCGAATTGAGATGTGATAATGTCCACCCGCTAACTGTCTATACTTTCCAAAGCGATTTTCTAAGGGATCAGTTTGCAATTTTCCTAACAAAATATAATTTAAATTTAATTCCTCAAAACAATATTTCACAATTTCCAGCACACCATAAATTGTATGGGACAAAGCTGTGTGAGTTTGGCGTGTTAATTTTTTTAAAAAAATTTCTGATTTCCAGTTATCTAACCAAATCAACATTTGTTTCAAAAAGTCAAGTTTTGGGTCGTTTACTATTTTACCTTTTACAATAGGTTCCTGGAAAATATCACGCAAACGCTTTCCTTTTAATGGTGTTTTGACGTTTATTATATTCCACCACTTTACTATTATTTTCAAAAACTCGGCTGTGTCCTGAGCATTGGGGATATCTTTGTCAAAATTTTGTAAGGATTAAAAACTTTTAATGCCAGTTTTACATTTTGTCTTTCCATGCTAGACGGATACAGAGCTTTTAAATTTAAAGAGAAGCCAAATTTTAGTAGCATGTTGTGTTCCAAGTCATGCAATTTTTTAAGAGATGCAAAACATGCAACTTTTTCTTCGCCAGTAAAAAAGTCGGGATATGTAAATGTCTGATCAGGTTTTGAGTTTAGCCAGGCATTGAATATACATTTTAAGAGATGGACAGATTCAAACAAGTAAAATAAAGGTCTTTTAGCATCGACAGGCTGTGGGAACACTATATTAAGTTCTTTTTTTGGTGAAAAATTTGACATAGCTTTTCCATTAATGCTGTTGTCACTGAGTACACAAAAAACTATATAACCGATAGCCTCTAAATGAGTTATTATTGTTTTGATAAAATGAAAAAGCAATTCATGGTTAATTTTAGATATAGGGGCAATGTGAACAACTTCTTCCAAATCTGAACAAATACTTGTAATCATGAAAGTATATGCAGATGTTGCTAACAATTCGTTATTATTTACTGATGCCCCCACCAGGTTTCCCCCTTTATAGTCTAAATAAGGGTTAATATGAATTTCATCCATTAGCAGACAAACATTTTTGTCTTGATCATTTAAATATTTAAAAATATTTTGTGCGTAAGTCAAAAAATTTTTTTTCTCATCAATATGGGGATCAGTTAAAAAATTATTACAGACGCCTTTGATAGTTTCAGGATGGGGTAAAATTATTGGCCAGTGATTTCTTAAATATCTGTACGCATGAGGACTGATTGTATATACAATTGAACAAAATACCATAGTTGTAGTGGAATATCTGTATCGTTCTTTTGGCAAAGTTCTTAATTTTATTTGTTCGGAGATAAATTGCAAAGCTTGTGCTAAAATATCATTGTCTACTTTTAAGTTTTTTAGCAAATCTGAAACAAAGTTCAAAATTTCATTAATTTTTGACATATCCATGTTATTTTTTCTGTAGTCATATTCGGGATCGCGGTCAGGATTCGAGTTATTTTCAGAGTTATTATTGTCTTGTTCGGAATCTAAAGGAAGAATATTCATCGAACAATCAATGGTATCAAGTAAATTTCGCAATTCATCCAAACTACTTGACAAAAAGGGCGTTTTTAGTTTATCAATTTGTATACTTACTGGTTGTCCGTACAAGTATGTACTTATTTCTAAATTATTATTTATTTTAACAGCCCACGTAATTGAAGGCCCCGGAATATGCTTAATCTTAAAGAGAGTCTTTGAAGTTTTTTCATTAATAATAAACCACCCTTCATTTAAAATAAATGTTTTAAACAAATTATTAAATTCTTCAAAAGTTTTATAATTTGTAAGTTCTTTATGTATTAAAATTTCACGCTTGCTTTCTTCAATACCTTTTTGAAATCGTAATTCGTCTATACTCGATTTGAAATTGGTTGATAGTAATAAATCATTAAAATCTGTCAAACACGTACACAGAGTGGTCCACCTAAATTGCCAAGTTTTAAATAGTATATACATTGAAAGTCTAGACCCTTTTGCATTTATTAAACTTTCCATTCCTATAGATCTGATAAGGGCGTCGAATACAAAGCTTAACCCGAGGCTCGAACAATAAGCGGTAGTATTCTACCTGTGATGTTTTGCACTCATGCACGTGCTTTCGGGTGGGTTTAAGTTTATATTAAACACAATAATTATATAATTTAGTGAACATTCGGATGTGTGGCATAATTTGTTACCCTTGTATTTGAATAAATATAATACTAATAACAATAAAGCAACTAATAAACAAGTAAATTTGGAAAAATGTTTCTATTTGAAATTCTACAAAATTTATAGTAAGTCATTACAGTTCTTCGCTTTAAATTAATCATCATCAGAAAATGAAATATCTGAGGGACTGTCTTCTTCCCCTAAATTGATAATAAGTGGTTCGACCGTTTTCTCCAGTAAACTATCCAATTGCCACATTTTTTCCTCCTCCTTTAGTACATGCTCTATACATCTTTGCCACTTCCCCGCGTTGACTTCTTGAAGCGCTTCTTCAAAGAGTTTTTGAACATCACTCATTTTATAAGTGGTATTTTTTCTAGCCACATAACCTTTCACATGAGCCCATACCAGTTCGATCGGATTTAATTCGCAATGGTAGGGGGGGAGCCGAAGCACTATTATATTTTGTTTTTTGGCCATTTCGTCAACAACATATTTTTGAAACCGATGTTTATGGGTGTTTACAATTGATAGCAACTCCTTTTTAACCATATTGTCCTCAAATTGTATTTGTTTCTCCACAAGCCACTCGATAATTTTTGCTTTTCGCCAAGCAGTTGTAGGCATCTTCTCCAATCTTCTGGAGTGATACGGAGCGTTATCTAACACAATGACGGAGCCAGGTGGAATCAGCTCTATCATTTGTTCGAAATACTCCTCAAAAACATCAGCATTCATATCCTCGTGGTAATCGCCTGTACGAACTGATTGGAATGATAATAGTCCACCTTCTAAAAATCCATTGGAGCTACCGATGTGAGTTATAATTAATCGTTTTCCTTTTCCAGAGGGCGGATTTATTCCTGTTGATAGACCGTCTAAAAATGCTTGCCGGTGAGAAGTCACATTTTTGTCTGTCCATATTTTTCCAACTGTGTAGCCTTCGTTCAGCCATGTTTCGTCCAAATAGAAAATTGTTTTGTTTTCATTGCGAAATTTTCTTATTTTTCTCAAATAATTACGTCTCCAACATACTATTTCATCTTTTTCGAGCAAATGAGACTTCCGACTATGTTTTTCCCATCTAAAATTCATTTCTCTTAGAACTTTCCATAGTTTATCTCTCTTGATTGCAGGAAAGTCTTCTTTTACTGCCCCTAAAACTCTATCCAAAGTAGGGATCTCCTTATTGAAATAGAATGAATGCACCTTTCGTCTTATGATGGCCTTTTCGTCCTCATCGATCGGTATTGTTCGCCTTCCTGGAGATGGTTTTGGTGGCGTCACGGTTCCTGTCTTTTCTTCCCGCATCAGCCTGTAGATGGTTGCTTTTCCAATACCTGTCATCTTTGAACAAAGTTCCACTGCAGAATCGATACTTATTGCACTTTTTTGATATCTAAGTGCATTAAATACATTAAGCACAATAATCTTTTCACTAATGCTTAGCGCTGATTTCGCAGCTCGCTTAACTGGAATAAATCCTGAAAGACTCTCCATTTTCAAAAATTACCCAAATGTGTGTCCTAGAATACTCGCATTAGGTTTGTTCGCTCTTAAAATGACTCACAGTTTTATACCAATAAGTAGAGGTACCTAATTTTTCGTAACTACCTGAAAAGTAACATTGTGTATTAATTGTTCCCGGAATTCTCGGCATAATTATTTTTACCTGTTATGACAATAATGATTACTAAATTATTCGGATAAGTAAATAGGGTTCAAACCGGCACGTCAGGTAGGTGCGCCTATGGAATCGGCTGCTAAAAATGATTTATTACTATCAACCAATTTCAAATCGAGTATAGTTCTTTAAGTTTTTCTTCTCTGCTTTTTCGATGCGTTAAAGTTTTTGATAAGTATTTTGGACAATTGGGAAATTTACTAGGTACGCTGTGCTCTTTTAATCTTGGTATATTTAACTTTACAGAAACGACCTCACCGGTTCTCGTGTCTTGCTGACTATACTGCCTGATAAAATCATCTTCTGTAAAATGAAGCTCACATACTCTGCTACTAGCATTTGGAATAAAATTTTCACGATGTACGGCGTTCTGCCATTTCACTTGCCCTTCCACACTCTTAGGAAAACGAAATACTCGTACTGTTGGTCCGTTTGGGTAATTACCCTTACAACCGACTACACAACATCTATAAGGCATTTTAATGATTATTTAAAACACTATTGAAACCGGTAATACACTTTGTTTTTTCACTAAATACACAAAACACTTGTAGATTGTTAACACGAAAAGGAAAACTGCATGTCATATGGTACAACGTTGCCAGATCGACGGTAGCGTTTTGTCTGCTGACTGCACGTTTACTAAAACTTATTATTATTGTTATTTTTTATTTAACTTCAAAATACTCCCAATAAAATACTGCTGTAAAATTATATTAGGCCTGTGTTAATAACTAAGTTAACGTAGTTATAAACACATTACACAAAGAAAAGTTATTTCTAAGCTTATCCTAATTAAGAATTATAGATAATCTGACAATATTGTTTCAAGCACATGTCTGGACGCACAGCTGACTATGCTGGACGTAAAGCGTATTCGATTGACAAAATCTAATCGATCCGGATCAGGTTACAAACATTAAGTTAGAATTGAATCAGGAAGGGTAGTAGAAAGAGATGAAATGTGTCGGAAAGTGATCCGGATCGGTCCAAATTTTTGTCAATCGAATACGGCTCGGGCGGCTGGACCTGAAAGGAGTTTTTGCGTATGGCCATAGATTAGGAGTTGTTGCATAGATATCCGTATATGTAATGACTTCGGGTGATGACGTCACATAACGGTAAGTCATAAGCATTGTGTCCTTGTATTCAAGTAGTTATTGACTAGGCGCCCATTTAATCTTTAGTGTTATTCTTACCGGCCAGGATCCAATGCATTAAAGTAAACACGCGAAAGCAGCAGCGGGCAGCTAGCCCGGCGACCATGGGGCGACAGAGTTCTGTATTTTGACGTCACGGCCGATAAAAGCCGCGCGAAGTTATTAAATAAGAAATTGAATAAGTTCGTCAATTTTGAAGATATCGAGATAATTTGTTTTTGTGTGACTAGTTAAGTGAAAGACTATTAAATGATGTTGAAGTTACTCGATATTTCTGACATAGGAAACTTCCTAATTATGTCTGCAGTGCGTACACCTAAACTTTGACGTGCGGATACTTGCCTGTTGCGTGGGGTTAGTGTCCGCATGATACTTGTTATTTAAAAATATATTTTTATATGAGATTTATAAAAAAATATGTGATATTGTTTTTTGTTACGTTTCCTTACAAGTTAGATTAGATAATAAACGATTGGGTGAGTTTAAATTTTATAATGCTTTTTTACATGATATTTTCCGAAAATCGCATACAGTAACCCCACGTGACTCTAGTATTTTTTTGATGCTCATGCGTACATATCCTTTTCTAAGTTATAAAACACTATGTGTTACCAGTTTTGTCACTTCTCTTTATATATTTTTGTGAAATTTAGTTTGATAACATAACCATGATGACCGATCCGCAAATTTTTTGCAGCGGTATCAACGTCTAATTCCTTAAATTTGGGTTGCCAATCTTGGGAATACGTCACCAGAGGCCATCTCCTCGTTTTATAATGAGCGATGTTTGATCGCTATTATGAATTTGATCAGGAAAATTTAAAATTTTTTGGTGATAAGCTTTTTGAATGGAGTACTTTTGTATTTTAAAAAGAATTGATGGATAAGCCCATTGTTGATCAAAATTAACTTTTTTTTGCTACTCAACCACCCTTTTTACGATTTTTTGGATGAACTGGCTTTATTAAAAAAAAAACACTTTAACATCCTTAACGCCCTCGCCAACGAATTATCCGGTATAAAACTAGACAATGAAATACAAAGCAGCGAAATTTAATTTTTTCCATTTACAAGATAAGGATTTACTAGCAACTGTAATAAAGTTCCAAATCATCAGGACAACTCAGCAATAAAAGAAGTGAAAATAAGCTATAAATCGCATTTTAATGGTTTGGAAAACGTTCTCGCCTTGTTTTTTCTAAGACTTTTTTTACGACTTTAACGCAACTGTAAATTCATAAAGCAGACACTTTTTATCGACTTGGTGGTGGGATAAAACGATTTCCTTAAGAATTTTAAAGCAGAACTTGTACATAAGCGCTTTTGCTAAAAACATTATAACAGGTCCCTAAAGCAGTTAAAGCGCAGAAAGCGCATTAACTATTTATACTTTGTGGCTGTTCGCTAACTTCGTACTTAGAATTTATTTTAGTTTGCAGTACAGTTAGCATGTTTTTTAATAATAAAGTATTTGATGGTCTCCTTAAGGACCTGTTATCTTCCATTTTTAATTTACAGTAATTGCAGGTTCTACGGTTTTTTAGTTTTATTAGGGTGTGTATCACTACGCTTATATTTTTTTCGAAAACTCTGTTATATATTCTAGGGATATAAACTTTCACTGCATGTCCTAAAAAATAAATTAAGTAAACTTTATGAACGATAAAAGCGCTATTTTATGTTTTTTAGTATTTTTAGTATAGCAAATAAATTAAGAAAATTAGAACAAAGAACCTTCACGTTTTTGAGTCAGGATATTTTCGCTGCCAAAAGACTTCGTACAACCCCGCGAACTATCTTAGATCGTGTAAATGAGGCAGGTCTACATTCCTTTAGGCCTATAGGGCGTCCTCCTTTGACTGCAGATCACAGAGCTTAACGTTTGCTTTTGTGCTGTGAACGGGTAAATTGGCATGACGAGTGGAAGACCGTGAAGTTTACAGATGAGAGACGCTTTTGTGTTCGTGATTACGTACAGCTCGTGTTTGGAGACCGCCCAATTCACGAGTTAGTGAGCGATATGTCCAAGAAGTACAGTCGGTGGCGGTGCTATGGTATGGGGTGGAATTTTTTACGAAGGCCGGACGGAGTTGCATGTTTGTGAACGTAAAATGATAGGTGAAATTCATGCCCGAGACATCGTTAGCAAGATAATAAATGATTACCGTTGGAATTTGGAGCCCGATTTCAGATTCCTAGATGATGTCTAAATTTCATATAAAACCAGAGTAGTTTTAGATCAGCTAGCATTGGACGACATTAATTATTTGCCGTTGCCTCCGCTCTCTCCAGATCTAAATTGTATTGAATATGTATGGACTTGCTTGGAAGAACAGAAATTGGTCGTCAACCGCCATGACGTAAGGACACTAAGGCAAGTTCTTCCACATTTATGGGATGCCTTGGACCAAGATGAGTTAAATCACTTAATTCAAAGTATGCCTAGACGAGTCTAAGCTGTTATAGACAACACAGGCGGAATTACTTGCTATTAAATAATTTTCTAGTTTGAAAAATATTTTCTGTTTTGTTACATATTGGAAAGACATATTGTTAAATTCTCAAAATAAATATTTTTAAGTTAAATATGTGTTTTGTTTCTAGAAATGATGAGGGAACATGGACGTATGTGTTAATTTTCTTCTTTCACTTTTTTTCTGAGAAACCACAATATCTTTAACTTATATTGATCTGTTTATATTTCCAGGGAGCTTTTACTACATGTCCTAAGTAACAAATTAGGTAACACTTAATAATCGTTAAGAGCACTATTTTAAGTTTTTTAGTATAGCGAATGAAAATTAGAACAATAAGAATTTAATTTACAATAATTGAAAGTCCTACGGGTTTTAAGTTATATTAGGTTATGTATCCCATTTATATTTTTTTTGCAAACTATTATAATATATTCTAGAAGTTCAAGCTTTTACGGCATGGCCTAAGTAACAAATTAGGTAAAAATTAATAATTAAGAGTGCAATTTTAAGTTTTTCAGTGTTTTAGTATAACAAATAATTTAAGAAAGTTAGAACAAGAGGAATCACAGATCGGTTTTATATGTTTGCTTATTTAAAAGTTTGTTGTAGAGAAAACATTCTCTTCCACCTTGTGACATATTTAAAACAAGAAAATATACTTTGTCATTTAGTAGGACTTCGTTTTGGAAAGCCAAGTCATGCAAGTCAATTGTTTTTGACGCATTGAAATTTTGCGAGGCACTTTTTTAAAGAAAAAGAACAAAATAAAATTATAATTTTTTGATGAATTGTATGTCCCTTTCCTGGAAAGACATAGGTTTTATAGCAAATAACTGTGCAGCAACAATGGAAAAAAAGAGAAAATATTGGAAAAAGCCGATTTCTGTCTCTTTGACATGTAATTTCATGTAATTTCTTTTTGAGTTATTTTAACCTCATTTAACCTCATTTATTAGTTACACTTCTTTAAGTTAAAAACGCATATACTTAACACTCACAAGTTGAAAAAAACATAACAATGGCATATAAAAATAATGCCCGGAATTCACCATTCGTGCCTATATGATGCTCCCTTTGTCTTGCATTTATTCCGTCACAATTCGCAAATATATGAAATGCACTCAGTTTTAAAGCTCTTATAAATCGTTGCAAATTGTAGCTGTAAAGTTACCAAGGCTTTGTATTTTCTCTCTTCGTCAACAGAGTGGTTTATATACCTGCGAAGATGGATCACTAATGCATCGTAAAATTTACGATACCTAGTCGGGTTGTATTCAAGTAAATTGAGCCCTTTTGTCTTTATAACCTCACAGTATGTACTGTTGGCTATTGTATTTCAACTGCTATTTGTGCGAAAAGCAAGATTTCTATGTTAGCTTCAACTAGCTTTGACCAGGGCTGGCATAAGGTAAATAATGTTATTAATTAAAGTTTTTTTATATATTTCTGCGGTATTGTTGCAATAATCTCAAAATATTTATGTCACCTTGTAAAGGTGTGATTTTAATAGGACTTTCTCTTTCTCTCTCCCTCTCTCTTCCTCTTTCTCTCTCTTTCATCTATTCTGACAGCTAATGTAATTTGTTTCGCTCAAACATCCAACTGCTCGAACACCAGTATATACATCATGGCCGTACTGCTCGCATACACAGAAAAAAACACTATCGTATATTGAATTAGATACCAATTTACTCAATGACTCACTCTGTTTCATATTGCACAATACAAATTCGGTTTCTGTCAATGATTCGTTTATCATTGTTAACCTATAGGTTATAAGATTGCTTGAAATATAAGGTTTCATTGGTTTTTAATAGGCCGTTTAAATATAACAATTATTTGATGCCGTAATACTCTATTCTAAATTCAATACAAACTATCTCATTGGTTTCAGTAAACGTTTAATTGTAAGAATATACATCTTATTGAATCAAAATACTTATTAGTATTGCAAAGCATTTTACATTTGGTTTACTTACATACCATAAAACACTCAAATGAGTTGCTCCAGTCCACAGAATTGCAAAAGATCTGTTATTTTTGGCGTAACTTTAACACAATAAACAAACAGGCTGCAAGCTTAAACGACTATTCAAGGAACAAATACCAACAGCACAATTTTAGGCTCTCCAAATGGTGTCCGCGAGCAACAAAAGTAATATTTCAGCCAACAATAGAACCCATTGAATTAATATTGTTTATTATTTCTCTATTACTATTACCTTCTATGTTTTATTCCAGTGTTTATAGCACGATATAAGGATTATTGACTTAATTTTTAGATTTTCTATTTAAACGGTAGTTCTTGTTCTTTTAATAAAATACAGGGTGTCTAAAATAGGTGATACCACTATTGCTATCTCCGAAATGGTAAAAGATACGAGGTCGGTTAAATTAGAGAAAATGTGCCATTTCTAGTCTCTATTCATATTCCGTTTACGGAGTTGCCAAATTCTCTATAGTTTTTTATCTACAGGGGATTTTTTAAAAATAGTCAAAAATTTAATTCTTAAATATCTCGAAAACTATTATAGTTAGAAAAAAGTTGTTTTTACAAGAATACATGATTTTTTACCTTCTCTAAAGTAACGTTATTGTTTTGTTTATACCATTTGTTTTTCCTGAGTTACTGATATTAACTTGTTTTTTTCAAATACGGACCTGGATATTTTGCTGCATTTTTTGAAAGACTACTTCATACCCTTTACAACTATGTATCACTTGATTATGGTTTTCGACGTTTTGATCAGGAATAACAACATCATCAGGATTTTCTATCGATACGGACCTGGGATTTTCCATGTTAAGGCACAATTTCACAACCTATCGCTGTGGTTAAAATTATTTAACTGATTAATTTTAAACTATCTTCATGATTACTAACCAGAACCCTTTGGTCATTAACGTTTGTCAAATTACACTTAAGCCAATGAGTTATTGAAAGCAAAAGTTTAGCAGACTCAGATCAGATATAATTAGCGGCCTTTATTAACAGCACCTAACTCGTGGTTAAGTTTACTACACATTGTAAAAGGCACCCTTGATGATACGTCTTCATTATTTACGTTTTTAATATTTTCGTATCCAAAAATCACCTTTCAGTTCAAAAGATAAGGAGAAAGATAAATAATCCTATTTGACCTAATGGTTTCATTTCTACTGCAACTCCTTCTGCTGCTACAGTTGAATTACTATTTACTGGCTTTGAAAACAAATCATATTATCTCAAATTAAAGACTTTTAACTATATTCTAGCATAAAACCATTGTCATATTTACTCGGTTCGGATTATAAGGAATTCGAATCTAAAATCCGTTTTCTGCTTTATTTTTTGACGTTGCGTTGAATTATAACATATGGACGGGCGGACGAACGGGTTGATGGACGCGATTGGACTGACCACACGAAGCCAATCACGCCTCTAAGATTTAATTATTAGGATTTGTTATAATTAAAACTAAGCTTATGCTTTTTCAGGCATTGGACCTATTTTACAAACTTGAGGGTCCTGGTTAGTAATCATGATTATAATTAAAATTTACCAGTTAAAACAATTTAATCCATAGTTACTGATTCTGACCTAATTGCCGCCATAATATGTCGTGAAATGGCGCATTAACTTGAAAAATGCCAGGTCCGTACTGGTAGAATATCCTGATGATGATACTATTCTTCACCAAAACGTCGAAAAACATAATCAAGTGATACACAGTTGTAACGGGTATGAAGTATTCTTTCAAAAAATGCAGCAAAAAATCCGGGTCCGTATTTTAAAAAAACAAGTTAGTATCAGTAACTCAGTAAAAACAAATGGTATAAACAAAACAATAACATTACTTTAGAGAAGGTAAAAAATCGCGTGATTTTTGTGAAAACAACTTTTTTCTAACTATAATAGTTTTCGAGATATTTAAGAATTAAATTTTGGCTATTTTTAAAAAATCCCCTGTAGATAAGAAATTATAGAGAATTTGGCAACTCCGTAAACGGAATATGAATAGGGACTAGAAATGGCACATTTTCTCTAATTTAACCGACCTCGTATCTTTTACCATTTCGGAGATAGCAATAGTGGTATCACCTATTTTAGACACCCTGTATATTGTAATTGGAATCACATCGTCCACAAATAGCTATTTTTCGCCCAATTATATTCAGCATTCTCATCAAGTAGTTTAATTTTTGGCTCTAACAATTTTATACCCTAAGGAATAATAGTAATTTATTGGTTTCCAATAATATTTTGGTCATTGAAAAAATGGTAATATAGTTTCAAAGAAGTAGGAATACTTTTGAACACCAATAATAAGTCCATAATTAAAGAAATATATTTTTTGATTATTTCAATAATGTTTTGTTGAGACAATATTAACTTTAATATAACTAATGTGACACTGGTCAAAAATAATACAATTACTAAAAATAGCACAGCAGTATTTTCTGTGTAGGTTTGTGTAGGTTGGACATTTAGTATTGCCAAGATGCTTGATCATAAAAATAACGAAATTAAGAACTAAGAAGTAAGGAAAAATAATAACTCAGTTATGTCCTCTTCT
Organism: Philopedon plagiatum; assembly: GCA_963971165.1. NCBI lineage: Eukaryota > Metazoa > Arthropoda > Insecta > Coleoptera > Curculionidae > Philopedon > Philopedon plagiatum. Next base: position 18,854,890 of record OZ020190.1, on the reverse strand, counting down.
TCCCCGTCCTCTATAAAAAGTAAAGCTGCCACTTTAGCATCCATTGTGACATTTTGCATTTACATGTTAGCAAAGACTATAAAGAATATAGACGAACACTGGTATGCATCGATATGGCACCGATAGCGGGTCTCCCTTCCCTTGAGATATTTGGGTGGGTTTACTGGTTTATGGTTTAAGAGTTTGTTTTTTTAGGTGGTGTACAAAAAAACCCGCAAACCACAAACCAGTAAACCCATCCAAATGTCTCAAGGAAGACCCTCTATCGGTCCCAGATCGGTGCACGCCAGTATTCATTTATATTCTTTATGTCTCTGATGTTAGAATCGTAAATCTAATATTTAATATTTTTGTGTCATAATTTATTTTACAAGACCTTACATGGAAAGCAAAAATTTGTTTTTGGTTATAATATTTTATTGGACATTATTGAATGTTACAATCTTTATTTTTATAAAATTGCCATTGAAATTCTTTTTACACAAGCCTCTAGGGAGTGGAGCGCCTCCTGCGGCCCCTCTAAATCCGCGCCTGATATGATCATTTAACGTAATATAATAATAAAGCACACTTAATGATCTTCATTTACTCAAGTGTATGAAGCCCTTTTTGTTAGAAGGAACAATGAAATTTCATTTTAAAATCTCCTTGATGACTTTATGAAAGTAAAGATTCTGTTTTAACTGAAGCCTTATTAGATTCGTGAAATATGTCTTTAAAAGACCTCGCTGAATCCGTACTATAAAGGTTACAGAGACTTGAGTTCCAAAAATAAATTAAATACCTGTATTTTTATTTACTTAATATTATTAAACGAGCACCAACAAAGCAAGTTTAGTAAAGTAATTTACTGAAATGTATAGTCTTACGAAACCATATAATACATATTTATTTTCTAATAAATTTTAACGTGAAAAATGTGAAATGATTAAGATCAATAAAAATAATATTGAAGCACCCGAACAACTTTTTCAATATTTGAAAAACAAAAATGGCAAAAAATAAAATTATCAGCAATAATCTTTTGTTTTTACAATTACCTAATATATATGACAACAAAATGAGCAATGAACGGCAACGCTCGCTGAGATTCCGCATTATTTAAAATTGTTATTTAAGTTACGATACTAAGTGATGCATTGGCGCATTGAACTTTTATTGCCTTTCAGGTTCGTTACTCTAAAATATTATTTTGGTGGTATTTTTTGTTAAATTGTGTTTAATTTTATACTGGTAAATAATAATTTGGTGTTTTTGTCCTAAATTTTGTGATGGCATTGCTGGATTTACTAGTAACTATAGCATAACAGAGTTGGAATTAAACTCTAGCCTGATGTTTCATTTTCCTCAGTCATTCATTTTTCTGTATATGGCGTATAATGGTTCCACATGCTTTTATTAAATATTTGAATAAAAAACAATAACAATTCCCAAAAAATATTCAGTTATAAAAGATCATACGGCCATATCCCATTAAATAACAGATGTACAAGAATGAATGAAATGGGAAAATGATAAGGAAATTAATAATATATAAGGCTAGAGTTTGATTTCAACTGCTTTATGATATGATGGCTAGTATACTCCACCGGATGTTATGAAATATCAAAAAAACACGAACTTTTTGACAAAAATTATGACCACAGTAACATTCTTAAAGAATGAACCTGCAAAATATAAAAAGGCTCATTCAAATCGGTCGACAGGTTCACAAAATAAAAGAGATCCAGGTTAGTGCGTTAATTTTGTATGACAGTTCATTTATTATATGGTATAACGAAACTATTTTTTAAGACAGGTGGCAACACTGTAATTTAATAGAATTCGTTTGGTGTATTGGTGGTCCACCAATACACCAACCGAATTCTATTAAATTACAATGTTTCCACCTGTCTTAAAAATCTTTAAAAAACGTGAAGTTGTGGCGCAAGTCACCAGGCTGTCTCAAGTCACCCGGTTTTACAGTACTCTTAAAAAAAGGAAAAAAAAATTAGCATCACTTTTAAATTGCTGTAGTTTGAAAACGAATTGACGAATTTTGATGAACTTTTCAGATCCTGAAAGGCCATTTTGTTTACATTTCGTTTCAGAAAGCCATTTTGCGTTAGGGTGTCTGGACATTATGCAGAGCGGAGAAGAAAGTAGGGCAACAATTTAAAAAGTTTAAGTTCTTATATTTGCACTAGTACTTGTTTGTTGTATTGTATACTAGGCGGGATTTGAAGTCTAAGTCAATATCTCGGGACATTTTGTCAGTCTCAAAATGTATAAGGAATGTCCGCATTTTCAATTTCCCATTATACATGGTATAAAATAAAGTAATGCAGTGAAATAATGAAAATAAGGTCGAATCAAGGGGAATATGAGTTTAATAATCTGGATGACTTAGCGAATGCACTTATTTACTACTTAACGTAAACAAACCGGCCTCTTTCAGGATCTGAAAAGCTCGTCAAAATCCGTCAACTTGTTTTCAAACTACAGCAATTTAAAATTTATGCTGAAACTTTGTTTTTTCGTTCCCTTTTTTGACGAGCAGTTTATAAAGAACCAGAGCTGTTTTTTTTTTAAATTTTATATTCTTTCTGTAAACACAAGTTCGGAATTTTTTATTTTGTGTAGTTTGGAATAAAGTGCAGTGAAACAAACATGACATTGTCATAGATGGAATTATTACGGCATGGAACTTAATAAAACTTGTGACTTCTTCGGGGCCCCCTTGAAGGTGGGGCCCTAGGCTGTAGCGTAGTGTACCTAATGGTTAATCCGCCACTGGGTTTACCCAGTAAACTAAGCTGCATTGCCAGATTGCAACAAGTTTATAGCTTCAGGTATATGTTTGTATTTTCAACAATTATTATATTTTAGCATAGCGTCGCTGTAAATGAAATTCAGTGAATAATGCAGGCCGGTGTAAATAAACACGGGGTTCAGGTATCATTTAGGACCCCTAGCCAAACCGGGGTCCTGGGTACTTACCTAGTTTGCCATAGAGTTAGTCCGCCACTGGTCAGACTTCATTTTTTCCATTAAAAGTTATGATAAACTATGATATTTCTTGTTCGTTATCTTTAATATTTATGAATTTTTTCAACCACTCGTCCGATTTTAGAAAAATACCTTGTGTTTTCGAATTTTAAGCCACTCTACCTGCAAATTTGCGTCAACAAAACTACTATCGGACCTGTTAGTTTACTTAAAATTTTCTGTCAGTGTATGTCAATTTAGTGTCAATTTTTTTGTTGTGTGTTTGTGCCGTCTAAACTCAAAATTCCTCGTGTTATGCTCAATTTCATTAAAAAACGGTATAAAATCAAAATGTGGGACTTTCAAGATAATGTTGTCTTCGATCCATTCTCATCTGAGGGATACTATGCCCAGGAAGTGCAAACGGAGCAGAGTCCGAGGTATTGTTCTGATATCTATTATGATTATGTCACCCTTGTGCTTTCTGCATCTCTTTTATGTATTGAATACTCGTATTTGTGTCAATAGTTAACAGGTAGTTTAAATGTACCAAATATGTATTAGGGTGGGACAAAAAAAGTGATTTTCGAGTATCGAATTATAATAGTGCGGAAAAGTTGCTTATTCGCATGCCAATAAAGGGAAAAAACTTGAAAGAATTCCTGTGTTTAATCTTCAGTTCGCGCAAAGGATCTAAAGTTTGAAAAAATGGCAAAAGCAGCAATTATTTCCTTAACGCTCAAATTTTACAGATTAACTTTTTCCACTTCTATTAGCGTCAACATTCTTCATTTTAGAGGCAAGTCTCGAATCAAGAACTAGCAGGTATTAACCCCCTTGACCCCCCCAACAGAACAACAAGAAGCGCCTTATGTATGCATCCCTTTACTGTTCACCTTCGAAAGCCTTGAACAGACCACTTCTCTCGCTTATTCATACCTAGGGTCTCCAAATTATGGAGCAAATTGCCTGCAAATAAACATCTGCAGGTTGGGTCCCAACCTCCATTCCTTTAAATCTCGTGTCAATGACTTTCCCTTCTTTTTAGGCGCCCACTGTACGTTAGTGCTTAGGCTTGACGTCTACGTGGGATGTCTTAGAGAAAAAAAAATAAGCGAATAATTTCAACATTTTTTTCAATAATTGTAAGAAGTACACTGCGATTTTGTGCCATTTTGTTAATAAACTTGATAAATGACAATGTCAAAAGGTATACAATAGCTTCAATAAGTATTCCAAAGAACTGTTTGACATTAATAAAAATAAGGTGCTTTCTGAAGTCGAAGTTTTCTAAGGAAATTTATTATCCATAATTTTTTTCTTCCTGGCTTAATCACTTTTTGAGATTTTGAGAATTTGGATTAGGGGGTTTTAGGGCATGCTGAATCTAAATATGACAATAAAAATTATTTAAAATAAGCCCTAATATACTTTTTCCGAAAAATCTAGCCCCTCCTACCCCCTAAAATAGCACGCCAATGATAAATGTAAATGTTTACCATGCCAGATATTTCATTTTTCCAACATACAATTACCACCCAGATTTGAAGAAAATAGCATTATTAATAATAGAGAAATTGGGGTGGATTTATAAAAAGCGGGACACACACGAATCGCGTTTTTTTTTTGAACTCAAGCAAACAAACCTTTTCAGAAACTGAAAAAAACTTTCTTAATATTGTTCACTTGAACAAACTTCAACTTTCAATTATTTACACTTTAATATAATTATGTTGATTCTAACATACATATCAATAAAATTTCATCTTATTATGACCAAAAATAAAGATTTTACGTACCATAGAAAAATGAAAAATATCGTCCTTTTAAAGAAAATCCAATTACTCTGATGAAAAATTCTTCTCAAATTGTTGAAAATCAATATTTACTTCTTGAAAAATAATTATTGTACAAAATTAAGATCTTTGCAAGTATATAACTCAGTGGCGGCTTGTGAAATTTATAGTTGTATAATATTTCTGCTGCTACTTACGGGATCCAAGGCAAGTTCATGTTTTTCAATAGTTAGCATACTAGGATTGTTTTGGTAAGAAAAAGAAATAGTTGGTAATTTGCCAAGAAAAGCTGAATTTTTGGGGAGCCTCTCCCCTGGGAAAAAAATAAAGACATTTAGATATTTTATTTATTATTTTTTCCAAACAAATTTTACATGATTTGATCGAAAATTTTTAAATTTGAAGAGAAAAAATGTGTTAGTGCAAAGTTATAGCCTTTTGAATTTTTTCAAGTTCAAGCTGATCGTATGAAACGACGAACGATGGGGAGCGCAGTATATAATAATAGCGAAATCCTGAATATACAAGAGCAGACAAACTTTAAAATCTATTTTCTCAAAACTACAAAAATTGTACTTGTATCCCTTGACTTCTAAGGGCCGGAATTGAAATTATAGCTCTACCCATACACCTCAAGAAAAGAAATAAAAGCGATATCGGAAAAATGATAATTTACGCCCTTTTAATAAACCGATTCATAATAGCGCCTGTAGGAAGAGGCTGTCAATATATAATAAAAGACCCTGTACGTGATATAAGAGTGTGAATATCTTAAAAATTAAATTAGTCTGGTAATTTGTAACAAAAATCGTCGACTGTCGCACGAACATCGCGTGACACTTATTCATATACACAAGCTGTAATTTTAACAAAAATATAATAAAATTACGTTATAACTCGAGTGTCAACTGTGCCATATTTTAATCAAATTAGTCGGTACACGCAAATCACGAATTCATAACCTTGCGGCGCCTAAAATGATGGAATTGTAGAACATGCCGTCAATTTGGGTTAGAAAGCAACGAGTTGCTTAGCATTCACATAATGTTTGTGTGCCACCTAGAGATTTATCGGGAAAATGCTAAATAAAATAAATTATTGCGCTACAGGCGGCGGTGGCTAAAATTCCGGTTAAAAGTTTGACATTTTGAACACGTTGAAAACGCATAGAATATGGAATATGCATGCATTTTTTATTGCATACATTTTTCGAGCAATTCAGCACAAACCCAAGATTTTAAAAGCAGCCATTTGAGCGTAGATACAAATGATGTCAGACATTGTCTAAAGCACGCGTCGCTGTTTCATGCTATACACTAAAAAACAATGTTGATTTTTATAATAATAAAGGTGTATATGTACTTACCGTTCAGGATCCTTTGGAAACCTAAACACGCTAAATCCTTGCCCCTCTTTTGAATGACACCCACGAAACTTGCAAGTAGTACCTGACATAATTTAAGAATTTTTATAAATCACAGCAACAAATTAAAGACTTAAAACAGCATCAAAGATAGTTTTCCAAACACAAAACAAACATCACCGGACTAAAAATGCCGGCGAGCGCGAGCACATGTTTATGATAGTTGGCCGGCTTATCCCCCACTTAAATTTTTCCGCCTGACTCGATTTTGTCGCTTCTCTTTGGTTGCTCTTCTCGGGTTGTGTCGTGGTAATTAATTATTTGGTACCAATGTGCGGCGGGTAGCTTGGCAGATGGGCGGAGATCGGGCGGCCGAGGTTTGCTCAGGTTAAGTGGGGAGCTGATGGCACGGAACACTAATTGTGCAAGTATAGCTTGCACTAGGCGGAATTTTTTAGGTATAATAAATCTTAACAATAGTTTGAGGACAATTGTTCAGGTTATGATTTACCACTATCAGAGTATTAAAAGGTAAATGAAAAGAAAAGCTTATTTTGCAGATTGTCAGAATTTGTAGTAAAATCAGTGGCGGCTGGTGAAATTTCGAAGTTGCATATCTCTGTTCCTACTTACAGGACCCGAACCAAATTTAAGGGTTTTTATAGTGAGCCCACTGGGAATGTTTTGGTAAAGAAAAAAATCATTTTGAAATTTGCGAAAAAAAGTTAAATTTTTGGTGTGCCCCTCCTACGAAAAAAATGAAAACGTCTAGGTATTTTATTTATTCTTTTTTCTAAACAAACTTTACATCATTCTGTCGACAGTTTTTAAATTTTGAGAGAAAAAAAGGTGTTAGTAGAAAGTTATAGTCATTTGAATTTTTTTAAGCCTAAAATAAAATTAAAAAAAAAAAAATTCAAATGACTATAACTTTCTACTAACACCTTTTTTTCTCTCAAAATTTAAAAACTGTCGACAGAATGATGTAAAATTTGTTTAGAAAAAAGAATAAATAAAATACCTAGACGCTGTCATTTTTTTCCTAGGAGGGGCACACCAAAAATTTAACTTTTTTTCGCAAATTACAAAATGTTTTTTTTTCTTTTCCAAAACATTCCCAGTGGGCTCACTATTAAAACCCGTAAATTTGGTTCGGGTCCTGTAAGTAGGAACAGAGATATACAACTTTGAAATTTCACCAGCCGCCACTGAGTAAAATAAGCACTAAGCAATCATCTTAAAAAATTCAGCTGTCGGCAACAAAAAAAAAGTTTTGTTAGCCCGTAATTTGATTATCCTTGTGGTCATTGTTGAACAGTCTTTTTAATCAAATGTAATGTTTCTGATCCACGAAATCTCGTAATATTCGGGAACTAACCACGAAAATAAATTAGCGCTCTCATTTACAGAGTACACCAGCCATAATAGCACTTTTATTTACATAGCATGTTTTGCAAGTTCCGAGTTTTGTATGAAAATTTCTAAAAGAAAATCTTTTTATTTCTTAATAAAAACCAAATATACTTTCGTAGACACAAAATTTGCTAAATGGGGAATAAAATTAAAAACCAAGGCCCGTTTTCATAATAAACCCTAATGTTAAGGTTGAAGTTTAATAAGAAGTCTACAACTCAAAATTTTTTAACAGTCTTGCTTAAATTAATATACCGTAAGTTTTATTTTGCACGGGTTGTAGTGCAATGATTGCGTTGAATATTGTTGAAGTATTAACATTGTTGGACCAATTCCAGTCCGTGTCAAAAAAAGATAATTTGTTAATTATTTAACTGAACGTATATTATATTGTACTTTTGGTTCTGCGCTAGTGCCAGCAGCGTTGTCAGCGGAAATTTGGCTAATAATCAAATCTGACAAACAGTAAATTTAGTGTTTTAATGTGCTTTTAAATTATAGAAATTAGTGATTAAGGCTGCCCAACGTGGGTGCCGCTCCAATAGCATTACATCGCGGGGAACTCGGCCGCAACAGCAGTTCAGTTTACCTTTGCCATTTGTTGATTCTATTTTTCTATCGCGTCCCTGTAAATTTGGTAGTTAGTCATATGCCGAAAGTGTGCATAACACGCGACTGTTTGCACACAGTTTTAGTAGGTTTATTTGGGAATTTCCTGATTTAAAATAAAATGGGTCGCAAATAACACCTATGTGGGGGTTTTCAGCGAAGCTTATTGGCCTTTAAGAAATCTTTTTGTATAAGGCATGTAAACAGTGCAACACATCCTTTAAAAAAAGAGGCCAACTCCCTTATATACAATTTCTTTTCGATTTACTTATTACGCTGTGGTCGTGTAATGTATCAAGGGGATTGTGAAGAAAACGGTAATCCGCCATCTTGTGACGTCCGCCGTATTGGGTTTAGAATGACTTCGCACAGCTTATCAGATTCTACTCGTCAAACCCTTCCATTTGATGTCCATGTCAAGGGGGTTGTGAAAAGAAAAGGTAATCCGCCATCCTGTGGCATCCGCCATATTGGGTTTAGAATGACGTCACGTAGCTTATCGTATTCTACTCGTCAAACTCTTTCATTTGATGCCCATATCAAAGGGATGGTAAAGAAAAAGGTAATCCGCCATGTTAGGGTGTCCGCCATATTGGATTTAGAGCAATATTAAATATACTATATTGCATTGTCACCAGACTTATACACGTGTGCAAAATTTTAAAGCTCTAGCTTAATTTTGATTGCAATATTTGACCTAAAGATACTAACAAACATACATACATACTAACAGGTGATGTTAAATAAACGTTTGTAGAATAGAGGTAAATTAAACAGTACTACTAAGAATTATTTTGTACGGATAATACGGATAACAATTTTTTCACTAACCATTATTATTTAAACTATTGGTGTAGTAACACAGGTTAACAACTACAGCAATCCCTGATCTGCTAGAACGTCATTTATAAACAGTATGCATAATAACATTACCAATAGGTACAGTTCTGTCTTATCCCGTCCAGTCCTACTACAACTTTTATATGAGGGTAAAAATTTCATTTCTTACTGATACACGTGAATAATTATAATACAACGCTTTATTACCTTTGCAAAATGGCCATGCAACTGTAAAAAATCTTTTTGTATCTGCTATTATTTACAATCCCAGAAGATTGAAGATTGAAGATTACCATTTCCGGACAATATCATTGCCCATCGCATCGGCGGTTTATCGCTTTAGTATCGTACTAGCGGACGACCAGACATGAGCTTTTTGCGTTTCAGTGTGTATATACCTATTTCACCTTTTCAAAATGGAAGCCATTTTGGCGGATTGGGGATTTCATGATGCGTGTGTTTTTTCTTGTTGTTGTTGTATTAGTTGTTTGTGCAAATCATTGGAACATGAGAAATCTTTTGGTGCCAAAGTCTTAGTTATCAGTGTACCATATTTTAAAAAATACTCTCAATTAAACGAGGTCTATGGAAAAATCCATATTAATTTTGTGAATAATGTATTATATTTAAGTTAGCTTTGATATCCTATAGTTCGAGATCTGAAAACTGATCGAGTTATCGGAAAACGAATGGAACTTTCCCATCTTAATACTACTAGTGTTAAGTTCTTTTCTATTTGTGGTACTACTGGTACTATATAGGGTCAGTAGTAAAACAATATGGTACTAAATTACAGTATTAAAATTGAGAGGGAAGTAATTCACATTCAGATATCTCAAACCGTTTCTAAAACTTCAAAGATGAAAACAGACTAATTTTATTGTCAACTGACTGGATTTTGAAAACAAGTAAACGTAGGTAATGTCCGCCCAAGATATCTGCGACCGGCAAAATAATTTAAAGAATGTAAGGGAAGGCTTAAACAACGTTCCAAGTTTGCTTGTAAAGCAGATGTGGTAAGAAAAGTTTAAATCTTAGTAACGAAAAATTAAAGGTTTTCAAAACTGGTTTACAAGCATTGGTAACGTTGTTTAAGCCCTCCCTTGCATTCTTAAAAATCTTTTGCCGGTTGCAGATATCTTAGGCAAACTATATTGGACACTTCACAAAGTTAATTTGAAATTTTAAAGAAACCAAAAATTTAATAATACAAGGGATTTTTCATTGAAAAAAGTAAGTTGTGAATTGTCACGCTTTTTTGATAGATCTTAGTATTTCTAAAATATGCTATATTAGTTACTATAAGAACTTTTTGCTTAAAAAGATATTTTCCAATAATTTGCACGTTACAGAAACCCACTAATAAGAACCTGTGTACCTATGAGAAAATCCTGCTACTCTAATGAAGCAGTTTTATAACTGTAATTCGAAATATTAAATAACCGCAGCATTAAGACAAGCGCTCCTAATATAACTGAATGTTGAGGGTAACAGTCTAAAATTTTACAGACAATAAAATAGATGCATATTGTATATAGTTTATGACACAGTTTCATTAGCCCAAAAAAATTGGGTTATACAAGGTGCTATTTCGTATTATAATGACTATACAGCGGAATTTCAGTGGCTATTATAATGGTTAATAACGGTACGAAACAAAGGTTATTATGATTGTTGTCCAGTTTTATTACAACTGTATGTTATATTATTACAGTTATAAAACTACATAATAGTCCCAATATTACTGGTTGGTTACAATAAAAGTCTAAGGGATTAATGCGTATTACAAAGCTGTATTTTAGTTATTTACTGTTCTGTAACTTTAAAAACAAAAACATATAGTTTTCTTATTTTTCATTAATTTCTTAACTAGTTTTTGACTTGTATTGCTAGTATTGTATTCAGCAAGCGATGTGTACTGTCGTTCTATCCTGCAAATATTGAATAACACATTAGATTGACCGAAATATAGTTGTTTGATGGCTTCAAATCTGTCTTCCTATCAAGGTGTTTAAACATCCGGAGTATTAATTCATTCCTATTTACAAATTTGTCAATTAATGTTACAGGAAGCACACGAACACTTATTTTGTAGCCCAAATTAACCCTATATTTTACATTTCCTTTATTTTAGGCAGCGCAGGTAATATATTCTTTATTCGCGTGTAGCAACTAATTTGATTTAAATATGGCGTAGTTGACACCAGATTTATATCCTAATTTTGAAATACGTGTCATATTTACACTTAAATAGGACCTACGATTATTATAACAATTTATCATTGTACCGTCAACATTTATTCGCCAAAAGGGTATACACTTTAGGTTGCTTTTGTTCTCGATAAACGTATGGATTCGGTAATAGCATTCAGCACCACCCGCACCAGCATTTCCATTTTATTTTTTTAGATTGTTAATACTTAGTTATTGGTCACTTTGCCAGCGAAGATAAGACATTCCGATATAAACATAAAGATTAAAGATATGTACCTAATTTAATACAAAGAGCAATATTTTATTTTATGCATGTTCTTGATAATATCGCTTTCCAAACTTTTTATATACACAAATATTTATTATACTCCAAGCAATCTTTTCTGTACTTTGCCACCTGTCTGAACTATAGGGGGGTTCCAGCCTCCTATAAACAGAAGCGGTAAGGTGGTAAATTTTACGGAATGCTAGGCCAGCCGCAAGTCGGGAGTGGTCGTGCGGTTCAAGTACAATAAACCGAAAAATATCAGGGCGCCAGTAACCTAAGAAAATACCCGATTCCGTCAGAGATTTAGTACCCGGTTACAAGGTACCTAAAGCTTACCAAATGTAGCAAAGTTCTTCATGTATTAGCCAAAACAAGAAATTCAGACATACTTTAGTTTAAATTGAATATTTAATTTGTTGCTTTAAGTTATAGGGCACATATGTACATCGCAAAAATATATAATTAGAACCAATAAAATCAATACAACTGTGACGAATTCCGATCGATAGGGAACCTTCGCAATATTATTGCTAATAAAGGTAAAGTTGTCCCTTATCCATCGCTTAATATTATATTCAATATAAAAAAGAATAATCAGTAGTACCATTCGTGATAGTAGTTAAAGTAGATGCTTAGTGAGTTTCCGCATGCGCAGTAGGGTCGACCTTGAACGCTCAGGTGTGCTATTGTTATTTGGCCTTGATATGCGCAGGTGTTATTCCAAGGTCAAGGTCAATAACTTGGCCTTGAACGCGAGCAGATGTTTCTTTGTTTGGTGATGGCCAGGTGGACGACGCTTATTTCAAGGTTACATTTGCTTGGTCTTGAACGCGAGCAGATGTTTCTTTGTTTGGTGATGACCAGGTGGACGACGCTTATTTCAAGGTTACATTTCTTTTGTATTTTTCGAGGTCGTCGGATGTATTCCTCCCACCATAAATAAATACTTGACCTTGGATTACTTCCTAATAAATATGGCTCATTTCGAAAATAGCTTTCATTGTCACTCATACATCGTATGCGTTAACTGTTGCTTTGGCATATAAAGTATTGTGTTTGTGGTGTGTTCTACAAGTGTTTATTCAAGGTACTTGACAGTAATTGTTTTTATTGTATTTTAAATCATGAGCATTTCAAAGCAGACCATAGCCGAAATTAATAATATGATAAACCAAGATATTCAATTTCTGGAACGTAGAAAATTCTCTACATTAACGGTGGGCAAAATTTATATGATAAAAAAAATTAATTCTTTGACTTCACGTTTTGGAAAAGCCATTATCGTCACATTGTTTGATCCAACACATCAAGCAACATTTGAAACATTTTTACCATCACGCGTAGCTGAAATTCTGACAGAGGATACTATTGAAATGATGAATAACTCCGGTGATCAGTACACCTTAACTTATTTGGGGCAAAGCTCACATGTATTCTCTGGAGGTAATACTAGAGCGTTGTTAAATTTTGGTTGTTTGTAATATATTGTTGATTAGGCTATTTTAATGTTGATTTAAAATGTAATAAAATAGTTCTTGTTAAGTATATATCGAAAAACACACACTCACACACAATCACATGTCCATTATTTTCTATTTAAGATGTGTGACTGCCCTACTGTCATTGAAAATCGAGATATGTACATTAATTGGTTATCATGTAAATTAAGAGAGCTGGCTGAAGAAATACTACACTTTGCAAATTATGGTAAATCCGATGTGGGTTTTAGTGAAAGTCAGTATAGGAAGTATATGAAAGACGCCGTAAATTTCACGGCTGGAGCACATACGTGCGAGAAATACCTATATGGAACCATTGATCTGGACGAATTTTGCGCTGGAATGATAAATGAAGAATTGGGAAGCTACCTATTCGAAGTGCCTTATTTACCCGATGAATTAGCTAGAAAATATGGTTTGGCTCCCACAAATGATAACACCCTTGTTGATGGCCTTGGGAGTGAAGCAGTCAACACCGATGAAGATGATGGGGAAGCGTGTGCTATTGTTAGCGATGAGTGTGTTCAAAAAGATGAAGAAAATTTCTAAATTTCTATTCATTGTATAATGTAATATGCGATGTTAAATAAATCATTATGTACCTAATTTATTGTTTTATTTTTGCTTTAACTAGTCTTAATATTTCTTATAAATTGGTAAACTTGCAAAATTACTTCAGTTTAAGTTCAAAATGGGTCGTGTTAACAACACAATTGATAAATTTGGTCGTCATGGGACCAATGTACAAGTTCAGTTATTACGTGGTCCACCTGGAGTTGGTTTCAAACTAACCCATGATGGACAATATGACATTGAAGGCAAATCTTTGTCCAATGTTGCAAATCCGATAAAAAGTCATGATGCGGCAACCAGTGAGTACGTCCTGAATGAACTTCATAAAATTCATACACAAATATTATCTAAAATTAATACGGAGGTATATTCACTTAATGAGAAGATCACCAGCCTTGGAGATATAAGCCACAGCTTTCTATGGGGCCTTGAGAAACGAATTAGCAATTTGGAAGGTCAAAAAAAAAAAAGCCAAGGCAAACCTAAAACGAAGTTAAGATAGGGGTGGGGATGCCAAGGTTATGTCGGTGTGTGAAGGTCGACTCTTGGGTATAAGAACTTCTCTCGAAAATTTTAAAATTCAGTTCAGTTGTATTATTTGGTCTTGAGTTTACTACAATATATTTTTTAAAATGCAGTCGAAAGAAGAACGTCCAACTGCAATGGTTTCGCCATTTTCCATTAATGGTCATCAGATGTGTGCCAATTGCGAACATTGGGAATTGCTAGTGGGACAAATGGGTTTCTGTGAATGGTGTCAAAATGAGCACAGAAAACAGCAAGAAGAACAATTATCATCATCGCATATCACCCAACCCACTCAAACCCCAATCACTTTAAGCGGGGGAGGAGATTTGTTAGAGCAGCAGCGACAGCAAAATTTCAACTCTTTTACAGAAGAAGAAGAAGTCAACGGAGATGGTTCATCATCGCCATCGTCGTCGTCATTACCGTCAGAGTGGTCACCAGGTAGAACGTCGCTACCGGATGCCCCATTCGACTCTTCTGATGAAGAGTATATGCGTGAAATAAGTGGCGATAATGAAGATGAATATGATGCAGAACAAGGTTTTCGAGCTATATGTTTAAGGAGAAGCGAACTTATACAATTTGGATATAGCCCATAAATTTAATTTTATATATTTTTTAGTTTGTTTATGAAATAATAAAAATCTTCTTGTACTAAATATGTTTATTATTCACCATACATTTAAATTAACAAATCGCTCTTGATATATATTAATTCTGTGGTTCCGTTCTAAAAACCTTGCTAGCATTGCATCCATTTTTCCAATTCTCCTTTGAAAACGATATCTATCAAGTATTAGTTGCTGAAAATTACTTTGTCGGGCTTGTCTATATGCGAAACACCAAACAGACATACGGTGGATAATATTTCTTTCTTCGTCAAATCTTACTTGCTTCATGGTTTATTGTAAAATGAATTTTTATTAGTTATGTTATTTATATATAGGCCGAACATAAAGAGAGTGAATTAGTTTTACTTTAAAATGGGTCGTGTTAACAACACAATTGATAAATTTGGTCGACAGAAAACTCTTGTTTGTAACAACGTATCGCGAGGGTTGCCCGGAATCGGATTTAAACTTACTTCAGATGGACATTTTGATATAGAGGGAAAGATATTAAGGAATGTTGCCCAACCGATAACTGAGAATGATGCTGCTACCAAAGAATATGTCCTTATGGAAGTTCATCAACTTGGTTCGCAGATAAATACCATATTTAGTAATGTGCTAGTACCAGTTTTTCAAAAAATGTTTGAAGATGATGAGGACAAAATTACGTACCTTAAGGAAAAAATATATCAATTCATCAAATTCACCCACATGCTGCATGGCACACCACAACGAAGATAAAGGATCCAAAAAAACCAAAATGGAAACCAACCTAGATGAAGTTCTTTTGAAAACATAATTATACTGTTACATGTAATAAACTAACAATAAAACGCATAATTATGAAAAGCAATGTTTATTATTATTATTTATAATGCATACATACGTAACGTAAAACCTATTTGATAATATTTATACAATATCTGATTTGTCTATCCAAGAATTAAATTGATTTGGAAAACCTAACCATTTTACAAACAATTGATCGTTTTGATTTTTCTTGCGTTTTCTAAGAATTTTCTCAACTAAATAAACACCAGGGCTAGCTGTCTTTTGCAGTTCTGCTTCGTAAAAACATCCTTTAATAGGTTGACCTTCTAATGATTGCAGCAAGTATGTAGGTGGATTTGTAATATTAACTTTTGCTATTTCAAACAGTTCCGTTGACCACGAAGGCGTATATCCTTTGTCAAATACACCTTTGTACTTGCTAATGCGAACAATGTCACCCAAATGGAATTTTTTTTTCTTCGGAACAATTTTCAAATAGTCATATGCTTTAATAGGGGTATCCTCTTTTACACTGTTAGGCTTCATTCCAATGGTGCGGTGTTTAGTGTTATTATAGGTCTTCGTTATAGCTGGTAATATTTGTAACCATCTGTATGAACCTCTAGCCGAGAATTGTTTATATAACTTATTTTTCAAAGTTCTTATAACACGCTCAACAATTGCCGCTTTTTTCGTGCTATATGTGGAATAATGGTTTATATTATATTTTTTCATGAGTGCTTGAAAGGTGCTATTATAAAATTCCTTTCCTTGATCACTCTGTAAATTGTTTGGTGCATATGATGCTTCTTCAATGATGCTTTTCATGGCATTCGTAACTTCAACACCGGTCTTATTCTTAACTGCTTTGGTGTACACGAATTTGGAGTAACAATTTATACATACAACAATGTAACGGTAACCATCATTGTCAGTAGCATATTGCTGCATTTCCGCCAAATCAATTTGCCACAAATCTCGATATCCTTTTATGACCGTACGTCTTCTAACAAAATTTTTTCTTGCTGTCCTATGTAATTCATTTACGACTTTAATTTTTTCTCGGCTAGGATCCATATTATAAGGTTCCACGTCTTATCAGACACTGAGGATGGCAACTACGTGCAAAACTTAATATATTATTCCTTCTTCTCGAAGCTCTTCCATAATTGACATAATCTCATTATCATGTCCGGTATGTCCAGCTACTTTTGACCCCCACAATAATCGTAATCTATCCACTAACTCCTTAGGTTTATTCCAATAAACATATTGAGATGATTTCGACGATAGGCGCTTTTTTGCTGGTAGTTGGATTTTGTTGTCGCCTTTTTTTCTTCCTGCACCACCACCACCCAGTTTGGTTCCCATAATTAGCGGTTTTATGATTCGTAAATATTTTCTCCATCGGGTTTCCCTTAAACCACGTTTCTTGTCATAACCGTCGTAGGCCGCATCCGTCAATTTCAAAATGGTTTGGTATTTTCGAAGTACATCTAGACTAATTTCGTCTTCATTATCTAGGCATGCTGGATTTTTTAGAAAAATCAAATCGTAAAGCTCAGCCGTTCCATCGAATTCAGCAATGTTTGTTTTGTTCTTGTATAACACCATCTTTCCGTTTGTTAGAAAACGAACCACCAAGTTGCCAATATATTTTGTTGATTTATTTTCTTTTTTACCAAAGCGTACACCATACACGGTATCATAATGAGATGGCTCCAATTTTAATCCATTTAAATAATCTTGAATTGTTTTTGCGGCTGAACTGCTACCACTGGATGTGTGTGGTGATGTGTAAGATGATGTTATCGTTGATGGGGAAGGGGTTTCGAACAGTGACTCACGATTTCCACGTTTTGGTGTAGGAATTTGTGTTTTTTGCGAAATCGGTGTAGATGTTTCAAAATCCGCTTCTGTTGGATGTTTTTCAAACATTTTCGCCATTCCCACCGAGCTGCTGCTGCTACTCCGACTTTGTGGTTTAGTCGTAGTACTTGATTTTTTAGTTGCGTACTGTTGCTGCT
This sequence comes from Philopedon plagiatum, assembly GCA_963971165.1. Lineage (NCBI taxonomy): Eukaryota > Metazoa > Arthropoda > Insecta > Coleoptera > Curculionidae > Philopedon > Philopedon plagiatum. Next base: position 18,837,411 of record OZ020190.1, on the reverse strand, counting down.
GCTGCTTTACGGCTTTAGATATAGATTCTGGTGGTTTAGAAACTGGTTCATAAAACTTTTCCAAATCATGTTCATTCTGCACTTTAGCTGCTTTAATTTGTTTAAATTTTTTTCTAACCGCATTTGTAGTTTCCAGTAGCTTTCGTTTTAATTCGATTTCTTCATTCATGATGCTTTCAAAGCACCGTTCAACGATGAAATGATTATCCAAGTTATTATTATAGGAATATATAACTATCGAATCCCTTGCGGTATCTGCCCGAATTTACATCACTATCCTTGTCAATAACTAAAAAACCATATTTATTATCCCAACATTTAGCACACATCTCTTGAAATTGTGTAAACGTCAGGTCGGGTGAAACGTGATCGGAAAATATATGTTTCATATTCATCTCATCTTGTTTAAACATAATAATGAAGTTTGCATTATCCCGGACGAGCTGCTTAGGAACACGAGAATACGTTTGCGCCAAGTAAAAGGCATCCACATTTTTGTGACGTCCCATGCTAAAATACGATCTTATAACGTCCTGTTTCTCACACATAACGTCATCAAAAATAAATATTGAATTAGGTTTAGCATCCGACGGTTCCACGATGTTATTTGCGTCGCTAAAAGCGTAGTAGCCAAGACCTTTGATTGGTGATAAAATTTTCTTTAAATATTCATATTTCGGTTGATAGAGCGACTTTGAGTAGATATAAACATTTTCGAAACGCAGTCCCGAGGGGTGAGTAAGCAGCGAAATCATAACATTTGTTTTTCCACAGTTTGAAGGTCCTATTAATAATCCACGAATAGATGACGGTAGCAAAGGACCATGTCTTTTAAATAATTTTTGTTCTAGTCCAGATCCGACCTTTACATCGAGATTATCGACGGGAAGTTTTTGTTTAAGATTGACGATACGCATCTTAACAAAATCTATATTTTATACTGAACTTTCACGTAAACTATCATTCAGATGTCGCTCGTCAGACGAAGTAGACGGTCTCGTTTATCAAGTAAGACTGGAAGCGGTATTGTTAATTCAGTAATTAATAGGCTACCGTTCGAGTTACACATTCCCGGCTATCAGTATTGCGGGCCCGGGACGAAAGTAGTAAAACGTGTGGCAAGAGGAGATCAAGGAATTAATTCTTTGGATGTCGCATGCAAAAAACACGATTTATCCTATTTGCGTAATAGTGAAAATTTAAGTGCTCGCCACCAAGCAGATCAGGAACTCGAGCAAAGCGCGTGGAAAAGAGTAAAATCTAAAGACTCTAGCGCTGGTGAAAAAGCTGCAGCTTGGTTGGTAACCAACATTATGAAAGCGAAACAACGTTTTGGTATGGGTGTATCATCATCATCAAAATCGAGAAAAGCATCCACTAGAGGTAAACGTCGCTTCCAGCGCCTCCGCCGCCACACTAAAGGTAATGGCGTCGGTAAACATAAGCGAGTACACAAAGTAGCTTTTGGATCATCTATTAGACGACCCGTTCGATCAGAATTGTTAAAAGCTGGTGGGAAAAAACTTATCGAGAAAAATATCATGAAAGCATCGAAAATAGCTGCAGTAGCTGCACGTAAATCCCTAAGAATAGCCGGTGGCAAACGAAAAATTCGCACGCCTAGAATCATTCCAATTCCGAAGACTGGGGGGATATTACCGTTAATACCAATATTTGCAGGACTATCGGCCTTAGGTTCATTAGCAGGTGGTGCAGCAGGCATCGTGCGTGCCGTAAAAGCAGTAAAAAAGTCGACTGCAAGTTCAAGAGGAAATGGATTATATTTGAAACCATATCGCACAGGTTTGGGATTATATATAAACAACGGCAAAAATAAGAAATCAAAAAACTAATAGAATCCCTACCTCAAAGACCACTATCCAATATTGATATAGAAAAGTACGCCTTAAAAATGAAAATACCACACTTTCGAGGCGTATATATGAGAGATTCATTACCTGTACGCGGTCCCAAACGTTATGAGGCCGCCATTATAAATTTGGATAGTATGTCGGGTGTAGGGACTCATTGGGTAGCATATAGAAAAAGCAATTCTGATGTAACATACTACGATAGTTTCGGTGATTTACCCCCACCTATGGAATTGGTACGATATCTGCAGATGGGTTCCGAAGCGACGACGAAAATTTACTATACATACGACCGTCAACAAGAATTTGGAACAGTCTGGTGTGGACATTTGTGTTTGAAGTTTCTTTTACAATCGTAAAAAGTATGTCTTTGACACCCCAAATGGAACGTGACAACTACACCAAAATGTTGCTATCACTTAAAGCATATCGTGAAGTCGGAGGATTACAAAAAATGACAGCTGAACAGTTAGAAAATACGCCCAAAGAAGTGTTGATCGCATTAGCTCCAAATGAAATAGCACTAGTTTGGGATAGGTTACCTAATCACCTAAAAAGTGACGTCGATATATTGAAATATCAATACTGTTTCGAACATTATAATAGCAATAATTCAGATTCGGACGAGGGCGATGGACCGATACCAAAAAAAATATTTTGTTGTTATTGCAAAATTAACGATGTGAATATAAAGGCAGAAAACAGTTTAAAAACGCCCAAAGGAATAAAGCAACGCTTCAGTTTAAATCCATTTAACTGTTGCAAACAGCAATAAAATAGCTACACAAATAGTTTCGTGGTCAGTCATGTCTTACACATTCACTCTAACAGGACATACAAGTGTCTTAAGTGCGGATTTTTACCCACCCATCGAGTTAAATACAACAGACAAATATGGAGTTGCACTGCTGGGATTTTACACATATAATTCGATTTTTAATATCGACGAAAGCAATAATTCATTCAGCCATTTGAAAACAGTGATACCAACGAATGTAAGGATTCCACCAGGAGCTTACGAAATTAATGAAATAGCAAAAGCCATGTACACCGCTTTAAAAGAGTCATGCAATGAAGTTGGTACCGATTTATTTTCATTAACAGCCAATAATAATACGTTAAAATGTGAGCTAAAGTCAAAATATAGCATCGATTTTCGAGGTAGCAATAGTATCGGCAAAGTGCTCGGATTTGGCTCTGTGCTGCTGCAAGGTGGACAACGACACGAATCAAGTACCATCGTGGACATAATGAAAGTGCGCATCGTACGTGTGGATTGTAATATAATTTCCGGAGCATACCTGAATTCTTTGGAAAGTCATACGTTATTTGAATTTGATATTGACGTCGAACCCGGTTACAAAATCTCTAAAGAACCGCAAAATAATATTTATATGCCGATAATGCCGGATGGTCGTCAGTTTATCGACAACATTACTCTACGCATCTTGGACGATAGCGGTGATTTGATCGATTTTCGAGGTGAGAAAATAATAGTTAAACTAGAGTTGAAAAAAATCGTATAATGGGTTTTTGCTTTAACCGTCAACTGCATAAGCTGTCAACAATTCAAGATTCAGTTAAACGACATAAAAGTAAGCAGACAACACAGTCAAGGTTCATTCGCAAGTCAGACGGACGATCGAAAACACATCCGCACAGCAATCGCCAGCTCTCCGTGAAAGATTGCAAATTTCTACAATCGATCGGTTTGAAAGTGAGAAAAATTAGAAAATGATGGCCGCTAGCAGTGACAAAATCGAAGTTTTTACCGAACCCATTTTTGATAACTCCATTATTAGTTTTCAAGAACACACATATAAACCTTACGGTTCTCCAACATTCCGCAATTCCGATGAAATTCGTATACCTGTACACTTTCAAGATATCATTTTGGATATATCGGATAGTTACATTTACATCGAAGGAACATTTAAACCCAAAGATGTTAGTAAAAAATGTTATCTATCAAATAATGCCATCGCCTTTCTATTCGACGAATGTCGTTATGAAATGGGAGGGGAGCAAGTTGCCGTCGTTCGGAAACCCGGAATTACCACAACGATGAAAACTATGGTGTCATTGGGTGCCGCACAAAATAGAGCTCTCATGGCATGCGGATGGGGTCTAGACGAAGCAAATCAAGGGATACTAGATTCCACAAGTAACATGTTCTCCGGCAAGCTTCCTCTAAAATATCTCATGGGTTTCGCAGAGGATTATTCAAAGGGTATTTTTAACGTCAAGCAAGAGTTGATTTTAATTATCGCCCGCACTTTCAACAATTGCTATATCGGCGAAGTAGATGCAGACATTTCAATTGAAAAAATTGAATGGAAAATTCGTCACATTATTCCAGACGATCGACAGAAGTTAAAGATATTATCACGCATGAATAAAGGTGGCAGTAACGCAAACGTTCCAATGGCTTACCGTAAATGGGATCTTTACGAGCTACCTTCTTTGAGAGAAACATCGTCAGACGTTTGGGCCTTAAGAACTAGCACGAGCCTCGAAAAACCGAGATATTTGATTATCGGTTTTCAACCAACTAGCTCGTCCGACAACAGAGCAAAAGATAGCACACAATTTACAACGGCCGATATAAGTGATATTAGGCTCTATCTGAACTCTGCCGTATTTCCGTACGAAAGATGGAATTTAGATTTTTCAAAGAAACTGTATGCCGCAGCCTATTATAATTATGAGAATTTTCAAGCTAGCTACTACCAGCGAGAACTGAGCGATCCTATGATGAGTTTTGCCGACTATCTGAAAAATCCGTTATTCGTAATCGATTGCAGTCACCAACCAGAAGCCGTGAGGACGTCCACAGTGGACGTGAAATTGGAGTTTGAAACACGCAAAAGTAAATTTCCTAAAGACATTAAAGTGTACGCGTTAGTTATTCACGATGCATTTTTTAGCTACAATATACTTAATGGTTCTGTTACTAACAAATCAATACATTAGTTTGAAGTTATGTAATTCTCCAAATTATATATTTTTACATATTTAAAATAAACTTATAAAGGACATATTTGCGTTTTATTTTTACTATTGCCTTATTTTAATACTTCAAATGTGGGGCTTTGGTAAATAAGGTTATGAGGCGAAAAATAGAGAGAAATTTAGGAGAGGGGTGGGGAAAAGAAAGTATATAAGACGGGATTTAGAAAATTAAATTCACTCGAAGCCACAATGTCGTCAAGCTCGGATAATGGTTATTCCAGTGACGACGAGCAGGCAGTCGCACCAAATGTACAACATAGGCTCGTACGCAGACCGCGTAGGCTTAGACCTAGGTATTGCATCATGCAATCCTACGTCTCATGGGGGTCTAGAGATTTGTGTATGAACTGCTACACGAGAGGATTTGGAGCTGCGATTATGGATGTTCATTTCGTCACAACCCATTTTACAGTGGGTTCGCGAGGTGATCAAAGGCGGAACCACTCGAGGTGTGCTTTGTGTAGGGAGAGACTGTTTACCGTCGTTCATCAGCAGTCTTGCCTTATTTGCAATAGAATGTAAATTCTATTACAAATAAAGCTCCTCATACGACAACCCTGGCTGCCCCCTGACAAAATCAGTCCTTTTCAGGACTACAGAATATTTGATCGTAGTTTGTAGTTAAACACTATGTTTCCTAAGGAAGATATTTCTCGAAGGAAAAATTGTGTTACTTTGGGTGAGAGATGCATTATGTGTTTAAATCATACATAGATGGCGAGAGAAAGAGCATTTGCAAGATTTAGCTTGTAGTTTTTATGTATGATAAGAACGCATATGCCTCTAGTTATTCAAAGTGACATAACTTTCTATCAAGAAACATATTTTAAACAATAAATTCACTCTGGGTTGATACGCTCAAAAAGATACATCTGAATTTGTGTCGTTTCACATAGAACGTTGGCAAACCTGCTCTTAAGTATGACAAAAACAGACGTATCCTTTCAGTGTAACAAAATATTTCGAACAAGAAATCTATTCTATAGGAAATATTTTGTTACTCTGAAAGGATATGTTACAACTGTTTAGCCCCACTCTCACCCCCACTCTCACCCCCCACCATCCTAAATGCTTTTAAAAGCGGGAGCAGCCATCACAATTTTCATTTCTCAACCAGCCATGAAGTGGGACAGGCTGATGTTAAGGACGACAAGGGAGTCCAAAATAAGCGAGTTTTGGGAGGCTTGGCTTTTAAAAAACGCGAATAAGCCAACGGCTATCGTACAGCCGATCCCAAGACCGCAACCACCACCGGAGCCGGCTCCAACAGAGCCCGTGGAAGTGGTGGAAAGACCACAGATGCTGCTGGGTCCTGAAGAAAGGGCGGCTCTGTTAGAAGAGCTCACGGAGCGTCGCCGGAGCCGTCGCAGCACTCGGCTGGAGGTGCGAAGACGGCGAGCTGCACCGCGATCGGTGCAGATCGCGAGAGGGGAACAACCACTCTAGGTTTCCCTCTCCAACCCACCGTGAAAACGGCCCTTTTCAGGGCCACAAAAGATTTGATCGTAGTTTAGATATTCTTAGTCACTTTGTGTTTGACACTGAATCGGTGAAAAATGCAAAGATGACCAAGGATGACATTTTCAGGACGTTTAAAAATAGACGTTTGCATTTTTGCATAACTCTTTTCGATAATTTACCTAGAAGTGTCTAAAACTTATTTTAAGTTAAAGGTCCAAGATCCGTTAAAATTGTTATTTTTCTAACTTAAAAATTGTATCCATTTAGTTATTTCCGAGACGTATATTTTTGGAACTAAAAATCGATATTTGTCGACCCACTAAGATTTTTATTTTTGTATATTTTTAACAAAAAAAGCAACCACATTAACCCTTATATAACAAAAATATTTTTATTTCGGATCAAAGCAATGACGACAAGCACATAACTTGTGGGTTTGCTCAGGTTTGCTTGGGTTTGTTTAGCCAATACAAATAATAAAAATTTTGTTATTAATATTATTATTATTATTTGATAGTTCAAGGACATTTCAGAACATTTGACATAAAACTTTTTATGATCAAAATGATCAGACTAATCAAAATTTCAAGAATTATGGGGTTTGATTGGGTTTGCTCATGAATAACGGGAGAAGTGTAGCTCAGATCGAAAAAAGTTATAGGAAAATATTTTAGAGTAAACTTTTTGTGATTGGAAATGACTTTTCAATATTTAATTTGGAAAAATTGAAAAAGACATTTTTCAGATTTCTAATTAATTCAAAGGGGTAGTATAGGGAAGCTGTGGGGAATAGGGCGAAGGCATGAGGGATGGGTGGCATAATCGTTTTTAAATAAGACCCGAGTGATTTGACTCATTAAAAGTAATAAGAGGTCGGTCAAAAAAAGACCTAGGGAGTAGGTATGTATTTTAGGGAAAACAGGGAACTATGAAAAGATAGTCAGGTCCAAACTAATGTGAATTGTACAACTTGACTGTTATTCCGGGGTTCGGGGGCGACTCCCCCAAACCCCCGCCAGGGGCTACCGCCCCTGGGGGTCTTTGGGGGTCTTTGGTGCAATTTTAGACCTTCCAAAACTGAATTTTATATATTTCTTTTTCTTATATCTTTGCACGTAAAACACCCTTCAGCGTTTAAGTTTGTCATCTCCTAAGGGTTCTATCATATCTTGGTAGTCGTCATAGAATCGCACCATCATCCCCTCCTGTATTTTTAGCAAGGGTGGGGGAAGCTGAGGTCTTTAAAAGCAGCTCGAGTCGACTGCTTACTTCATTACATTCGCTCATCTCAACATGGCATCATCAGATGATGATGGATACTTAAGCGATGATACTCCTAGGAATTTGGATAATTGGGCACTTAGACAGAGGAAAGTTTTCCCCGTCCGATCCCGCCGGGTGTGCAAGACCTTAAACCTGGTGAAGGTGGGTGATGACGGCTGGTGTATTGGCTGCTATGCCGACTTGGAAAACAAGTCGGCTGGTGACCAATTCTTCAGTGGTCATGTAACCCAAGATTTCGGTAGTCGCGCGCACATACCGAACTGTAAAGGTTGTGGAGTAGCTCTTGGTACTCTACAACATAAGAGTGCGTGCCTTATTTGTAATCGAGCCTGATTACAAATAAGATATCCCGTGAAAAACGGTCCTTTTCAGGACCACAGAATGTTTCATCGTAGTTTTAGTTACCTAATGCCATAGTATATGTGGCGTTAGATAGAAAATTATATAAGTCCAGTCGGATCGAGTATAATTTTCCTTGCAAAATCCGTCCTTTTCAGGATGACAGGATATTTTGATCTTACTTGTATTTATCTAATGCCACGACATCTGTACAGGATATTTTGATCTTACTTGTATTTATCTAATGCCACGGCATCTGTGACATTAGATAGAAATTATGTAAGTCCAGACGGATCGAGTATAAGTTTCTTTGTCGGTCACATTTCCACAACACAATTACACCATTTTTGAGAACTAAAAGCAGTTTTCGACAGTGAAGTCCGCCAGTATCATTTTGGATGGAGGGCATTTGTATAATAAACTCTAGTTTGTTGGCGGTGAAAAGGTGGGGATGGAGTGGTGGAGGGGGTAGATTATCTCTATTTAAACGGTTGCGAGCGGGTCACAGAATCACTTCATTTTTAAATCTTAAAGTACGAAGATATAACTATGGATTTCGAAAGACCATTGAGTCGCGGTTCATCGGTTTTTAGCGATGATACCGTTGACATGAATGATGTCGATATGGATGACCTACTCTTGGACATCGAACGACTTCTAGACATCGAGGCAGAAGATATGTTTAATGCCTGGGAAGATGAGCGGGCGGTCGAAGAAGCAGATGTGGGTCTGGAATTGCCAAACATGGATTGGCAAAATGGGGAGTTGTCGGCTGAAGACATGGAGCCAGACTCCAGCACTGATTGGGTGCCACCACCGCCGCCGGAAGATCATGACGGTCCGGCCGATTCATCCACTTAGTGGATCACGGACCATCAGGATGATGATGGTCCAGCTGATTCCACCAACTGATCCCGGAACCATGCCCTCCCCGACCTACCCCGACAAAATCAGCCCTTTTCAGGGCTACAAAATATTTGATCGTAGTTTGTAGTTGATTCATGTCACATCCCAAGTAACATGATATTTCTCAAGAATTAATTTCTTTTGGAAAATATTGTGTTACTCTATAAAGACATGTACGTTCTTACCATACGTTAGAACTAGCTAAATTTCTAGTAAGTTCTCTACGAAAATGCCGAGAGTTTGGTCTATTATCTTACTTGCAGTAAAATTCACATTTTATTACAAATAAGATGCATGTTCTCAGGCATTGTAACGGGTAGCCTCTCTTCACAGACATAACACTTTATCGCATACTTAAGTTGTGTGCATCTAATGATTACACACCTAAAGTTACGGCCCTACATTTTTTCGTCTATTCTTTTTTCTATTTTGCATTTTTATTTTATTTTGTGTAACTTTCGCATACTTATTTTAGAAATAAAAAATATTGTTTCATTTAACTTTTTATTATTATATATACAAAAACATTTTATTTTACTTATATATACAACACTATTACAAAAATAACTTAACTCTATATTTACAATAAAATTCTAAAATTAATTATATGGAAAATTGTCCAATAACTTAAGTCTTTTTCTACACACTTCCCCTTCACTTTTACACTGTTCAATTTTCGCCTGCAGTTCCTTAATCTGTCTCTCGTATTGCGCCACATCACTATCGTTCTTTTTTAGTTCATCCACTAGTTTTTGCCTCGCACTAAAAGCCACGGAGAAGGCACACTTCTGGCTTGGAGAAAACTCTTCCATCCAGTCCGGTATCGGCACTTCTGCAGAAGAAGCAGCAGCAGGTTGACGGGGTTGACTAACCGCCTCGAATAGCCGCTTGCACCGCTTCTTTAATGGTTTGCGGCACATTCCACGCCCAACTATTGGCGATATCGGCGCACTCGCGATCGGCGATTTTTCGTCAGCGTCGGCCACCAACACAATCGGAGGCATGGACTTCGGCGGCTCGGGCGTTGTCGAGTTTGGGCCTTCATTAATGATGACGACCGGTGACAGAGGCTTCGGTGGTTGTGACGTCTCCAAAAAATCGGGGTATTGAACTGGCACTGTTGGTCGCTTGAACACGAATTTCTTCTTCTTCTTCTGTTCACCCTCCATAGCTGCATAAAATTGACTTTTATTGCTGCCGGCTGTCTTTGGCAATTTCAGCAGCTTTTCCAACTTCGTAGTGGGTTGCCGCCTCGCCTTCTTTACCACCACATCACTTATGATATTGATGCGCCCGCCGTCCTTCTCCGTCCAGTTGTTGACGTAATCAACCGCCGAAGATACTTTTTTTTCACCCACATTCTCTTCTTCCACAAACGCAGTGTTTAGCACGTCGTCATTGTGCCACTCGTCAAACACACCCGGGGTCAGCAGGTCAATAACGTCCTGCCCCATCAACTCTGCTTGGATACTTCCATCCAAGTTAAACGCATTTAACAACGACTCACTACCGGAATTCATTTTTCTAACTAACTCACTGCACTTAACTGACGAATGTATTTACTTGGCGAACTGTTCTAGCGAACTATGAAATGCTCTGCCTAGCAAACCAAATTTATACTTATCACCCCACCATAAACTCCCCCACCCTATCTGACGGTTGATGCTTTAGAGGCCAAACAAGTTAATTCAACTTACAAGGTTGCGTTCTACGGCTAAACAGCGATTCAAGGACATATTTTCAAGGTAATCGTGTGTCCTTACTTCTGTTATTGTTTGTGCTCTCAAGGTTATATGACCCAGACAACCCATATTTATAGACACTCTCTTTCCTTCGATGCCTATTATCAGAAACTATAATGTTGCCCGCAGATCAAGATAACAGTCGTCCAGCTGAGACTTTTTCGGGAGCACAAATAATAATTTCTGCTGTTTGCTATAATTGTAAAAGAGAAGTATATATTTGGACTGACCACATGCAATCTTACAGTTACATTGAATTGTTGAGAGTAAGGATTGTTAAGTGTCATTACTGTGGAACGCTGATGTGTCGACGAGGGCCGATTAGCAGATCTGATATGTTGAGAAGACAATGGATGCTACGAGAAGTTTACAAGCCAGACATTAATTAATTTTTATTTTTGTAACTTTATTACTATATTGTAAAATAAAACAACATATTATTGAAACAATTATCTATGTATTTTCCTATCCTGCGTTATAAAATTTCAACTATTGCTATTACTATAGTGGTTAATAAAACTACGTGACATTGGAGTTAATATTTTTTTATTTTTCTAAAACATAGACTTTCCAACATTTTTCTAATTATAACTAATATTTTCGGGTAAAAAACTTTGCATAGCTTGTATTAACATATTTAGGTTATCTTCAGGGTTTGTTTCGTAAAACTTTATGTCTGGGTGCCCCCAAGGTAGAGTTTTTGTTGTTGATGGTATAATATAACGTTTATCGTCGTGATGAGATAAAGCAACTTTATTAATTATTTCGGTATAAACGTCGTGTTTATAACTTCGAAAGGTTTTCATTTTTCGAAATATCTGACCACCACGTTCTACGATATTCCGATAATCTTCCAGGTGAAGCTGTTTTTCAATTACACGTTTTTTTTATACCTTTCGCTTTTTTAATTTCGCTACTAACTGAGTTTATGTAATAAGCTTTGGCTCCGGTACCAAAAAAACTTATTATTGGATCACCTGGAAATTCATCCTTCATTCTACCTACTACTGACTGACTTTTTTTTATGTTAAAAATATTTCCTTCGGTATAATTGGATGTATCGAATTTATCCGGATTTTCTGCAATTATGCGATAAAAATTGTCGGTGTAAACTTTTAATATTAACGAATCTGTGTCTGTATACAGTAAAGAAGCATTTTTGCCAAATTTTGTTTTAATGAATGAGTAGAAAAAATCATAAATTACTGTTTTCGACATGTCCAGTATGGAAAATCCGATATAAATTGGTTTATTATAAGTTACCTTTAATTGGTCCATATGAATGGCAACGAATTCTTTATTAAAAACCGTTGAACTTTTAAAATAAGGACGAGAAATTAATGCTCGTGCCCCAATTTTATTCCTGTCATTTTCCCATCGGGTAACTAGTTTTATATCATTACGATTCTCCACATTTTCCATGGTCTTGCCAAAAACAGCATTAATGATTAATTTAAAAGTGTCTTTACCAAACTTTGTTGTTGCCCTATTGCGCAAATCTGTATTTAAGTCGATATATGTCTTTAACCATGGGGATTGATTAAATTTTAAAATTCTGTGTGTTTGCATTACCATTAGGCCGTTATTGATTGCTTGTTTTAATGTTCGGTAATGAATGATGTATTTCTTTTTATCGTTTAAATTCGGAATTAACTTTGAAAATTTTGCCGATTCCGTGGGTGGTACAATATTTTCAACTAAAAATGGTAAGTCGGAATGGTCATCATATAGCGTATCCGGATAATGAACGTCAACTTCCAAAACGTATCCTTCTGGACCATTATCGTCCACATCCATAATATTTAAATTTAAAATTTCATGCTCTGATAACCATCTAAAGCCGCCAAATGGTAATGCCTGCGACATACTATGACCGTATAGATTTGTTGCATCAAGATAAACAATGAAAGATGATGGTTCGTTAGGATCGTAGTTTGGTACATATATGTTGTTGGCAGCGTGCATCCTTTCTGAACACTGACTTATACCGCCTCGAATACCTTTTTTGAAAAAATGAACCGTGTCGATATCAGTCAATAGCTCTAACTCTACCTTAGAAATACGCAACATACAATCAAACGAATAACTTGGAAGGGTATAGTACTGTGCTGGATCCAGTTTATACGTTTCTAAACAAGTATCGCGAAACTGTTCAAAAACATCGGTTAGTAATAAAACATCAGATTTCAAATATAAATCCGAATAGTCCCCCAAATTCTTACAATTAAATGTGTCCTACACCTTTTTAGCTCTATCATAATCTTCATCGCTAATGTGCTCCTCTGACAAACTATCATAAAACTGATTTTTTGTGGGTAAAGTTGGATGGTTCATTTTCTCCATTGAATCGACAAAACTATAGGGAAAAACACCTTTTTTGCGCATTAAATTAAACTGCTCATTATCAGAAAAATATTTTCCTGTTTCCCTGAAACTACCCACAGCTAATCCATTACCCAAATTTTCCAGCGAAGTTGATAGAAATTTAAAACTATCGATGAACCGCAATTTCAAATATTTTTTCTTTATTGTCCCACTTTTATTATCGACATAATCGTGAACGTAAATACTTTTCGTAAACGAAATATACTTTTCCTTGCTTTGAGCTAAAACATCGATCTTGTCTCCGTGACGACACAACTCTTTAATAAACATGTGGCAATCGTACCCGCTCAAGTTATGAAATATAATTGGAATAAAATTGGGTAACTTATAATTTAAATTGCAAATCGAATGAGCAGCACCAGGTCTTTTTTTCCCAGTTATGTGACAGTGGTCCTTTACTTTACAATTATTATTTTCAAAAGGTCGTTCACATATACCACATTTTGTGGCATTATTGAACTCCGCTATTTGGTCCACCGTTAAAGTTTCCATTGCTTTTATATCTCTTAAGTATGTATTGTAAAGAGATCTTAAATCACTTTCAAGTCGAGAAACGAAAACCTGGGCTGCGTCGTTTCCCCGGTAGAGCTCAAATTTTGAAATCGAATCGTCAAAGGAGCACTTAATTAAATACGCAAAAGAATATGGCTCATGTTTGATGCTTTTGACTAAGTAAGAATTTGTGGGATTTGGTTCCACAGTATCCAGCGGTTTAAGCACCGATTCAAAATCCGCGTAAACGACAAACGGTACACGCATTTGCTTTTCTATGTTTTCAAATTTTAATATATTTTCACTTACACTCCTTCCAAATTTATCTATTTTTAAATTTAGTGATGGTGTTAATGAATATTTGTGGTTACAGTCATTTTTTTGGTGTGATATCAAAGATGATGGTGAACTAAAATATATCAAACAACCATCACAAAAATACATTTTATCTCTACGCGATGTAATTTGACTGGAACATAATTTCGATAAGTCTTTTATCCAACAATAATGACTTTTAGAACAACGCGTATCACAAATATGCTCATCATCATCTTTAATACTACAATCCTTTGTTATTAACAACAAGTTTACATGTCTGTTAAGTTTTCTACCCGAATACCTTAATGGACCGACAACTTCATACTTTAACATATTATTTTCGAAAATTTTTTGCAAACCATAAACGTTAACTGAAATATTATTCATTTCTTCAAATTTTGATATATCACGCAACTTTACTGGAAAGTCTATACCTGTAAAATTCAGCAGTCTTGAATAGTGTGGATAAGATTGAATCTGTGATGCCCTTCTAGTGGCGGGGCACAAAGCAGACACGATTGACCACGCAAAACAACACTCATCTTGATTAATCACATTGATGATGGCTTTTTTCAATTCGATGAATCGGGGTAACTTTATATATGAAGATCCACCAAAAGGTTTATACTCGTTGACATTTACTTCCAGGTATAGAATTTTTTCCAGAGCCCAACCTACGAAAACAAGAAAGAGTGACATAAGTATTTATTTTATTTTTAGTCGTTAATTTATAACATACCTGAATCTTTTTCCTGAAACTCAGTCGATTGAGTCTTCATGGCTTCCACTAATGATTGATATATTTCTTCCAAATCGCTTCCTGAAGTAACAATTTCATTGCGTGTATTAAATGACTTGTCACTGTACATATTATCTTGTGTTGGTAAAAGATACCGACCAACAACCACCATATTAACTTTCAAAGCACAACGCACTCTTACTAGGTCACTTACTACCTCTAACACTTTTGCTTTAATTTCATCAAAAAATAATGAATAGTCAGTATGTTCATTATCACTTGATATACGGTATGTGGCAATCCTATTTCTAAAAGCACTGGACACGAGTTCAACACCAGCTGATATTGGTGAACATGCATTACTTTTATGGTGTATTGTTCTTTGATGAGCTGCCATTCGATTTGCTGGTATGGTTATATTGCAGCAAGTGCAAGTACGCACCTCAGATGTTGATGCCCCATCGTCAACTTTTCGCTGTTTTCCACCATGTATATTTGCAAATCGTGCTACGCACGATTCTCTTTTATGTCGTAACATATTATAACTCTGGGTAAACGATTTACCACAATTTTCACACACGTACGCCATGACTTTCAAATTAACTTGCTTGAACCGTTTTACTCAACACAATGTTCTATACTAAAATTTAATTCCCCCTACCCTCATATATACCGAACCACATTAGACCCAACCCACTCGATCTTCATACCAAAACATGTTACACCCCAATAATAACTCAAGGTAAACTAACATCACAAATGTAACCTTGAAATAAGCGTCGTACACCTGGTCATCATCAAACAAAGAAACATCTGCTCGCATTCATTGAAAATATGCATCGCAAATGTAACCTTGAAATAAGCGTCGTCCACCTGGTCATCACCAAACAAAGAAACATCTGCTCGCGTTCAAGACCAAGCAAATGTAACCTTGAAATAAGCGTCGTCCACCTGGCCATCACCAAACAAAGAAACATCTGCTCGCGTTCAAGGCCAAGTTATTGACCTTGACCTTGGAATAACACCTGCGCATATCAAGGCCAAATAACAATAGCACACCTGAGCGTTCAAGGTCGACCCTACTGCGCATGCGGAAACTCACTAAGCATCTACTTTAACTACTCGTGATCACGGTCGGTTTACATAGTACATCGGTACCAATAATTAGAAATTACCAACATAGTTAGGCATGTACCCAAAATAAGCTAAATAATAAACTTAAATATGCCGCAGAACCCAAATGTATTTTCCCTGTTTTTTTCTTTTTCTCTTAAATACCCATTAATTACTTTACTTTACACTATTATCGAATAATACACCTGACACAATCTAATAATGTTACTCTTACCGAATTATGTAAATAATAAAATATTTAATTCGAACAATACACCCCTGTCTTTATATTTCAATTAGCACATTTTTAACTTGAATAGTTAACTGCAGTAATAATTTTTTTTGGGAAGCGCCATAATATACATTCGGAACAGTACCGACGGAAGTTACTTGGGTGCCTGGGATGTGTTCATCAGGCACAACAGAAGAAGGTCATATTTCCTCCGATGGTAGCAGCTACGGGAAGAACTAACAGCACACCACAGTCGACACCAAACACCATAGGAAGAAGGAGTGGGACTGTTACCAAAGATGAACCCCCACCAAGGTGGAACGCCTTTACAAGGTGAACTTCTGGAGAAAATAACCCCGGGAAAAACCACACTATCTTGTGTGGTTATCGAGTGGTTGGTATGTGTGAAGCTGGAGGGTTAAAATTCACTGAAGAAGAGGGAGGTTTTAGAAGTAGATGGTGGTTGGTTTTCCCATTTGACTTCCACGCCGTTGACTTGGAAAATCTGCTCTTGGATCCAGCATTTCAAGCTGAGTAGTGCGTAAAACGACAAAACGAACCGAAACTCACACTACACTAATACTTTCTAGGCAATTTATCCCTTAAAACTGAAGGAGGCAAGAAAAAATCCCAATAGTTCCAGAAAGTAGCAGCAGCTCTCCTATCTCGAGCGCGGTCAAGGAGAAAAAATGGCCGATACACCGTTCCCTTCATACGGTAGTACCCAGAAAGGTACAAATACTATGGCGGGAAAATAATCCAATCGTGAATCACCAAAGAAGACCCATCGAGTAAAATTGAATCCACCAAAACATGCAGCATCCCCAAAAATAAACGTTTACATCAATATTTTCTTGAATGTCCCTATAAATAGCCATCAATTAATTTTTTAAATTAACGATATTTTCAAATAAATGTCAAATATTACGGTAGCCATCCATCATGCCGACAGTAATTTTGGAGGGGATAACAATTTTAGTATTCACCTTTGGAATGAACGAAGTCATTGAACCGATCCTAGACAGCCGTACTGAAAACTTAAACGCAGCCAAAAGAAACGTTTAACAAAATCATGTCGATTCTTGGAATTGATCATCTATTGATTTTTCAGCCGTCGCGTCGTCGCGGTACGAAATCTGCCAGCGCATCGTACGAACGGCAGTATTCCGGTACTACCCAAGGCAGGAGTTTGCTTAGCCGGACAATTTTAACACGATGGCGTGCTCTCCATATACGTCGGTTGGCAGGACCGTAATGAATGCAAGAAATCTTATTTAATTTTTAATACCCCAAAACTGCTAATCGTACAAATACGTCTAATTAAAAGCCTATAAAAAAATATACTATCCTAATATATGTACCAATATGCAATATATTATACAATATATACAATAAATAACTCCTGGCAAATTTGGACCGTTACAACTTTTATTTACGTAACTGCTTCAATTTTAAAATGTGTGTACTACTTTGTCGTTATTTTAACTAGTATTAAATAGGTTCCCTACTGCGTCCCATTAAGACCAACATCAATGATTAATGCGCCAATCACCTAATACATCATTCATCAGCTTGTACTTGCGTTTACCTAACCCAGACCGTATTGTTTCAGCCGTGACGTAACAACAGCCACATCCGGACAACTTCCTGAAGACCACAGCAGGTGAGTCACGTTTATCTTGTCCAAATGCGCTTCTTGACTAAATACTGTCTACATAAAGCAACTGAAATATTGATTATGATGTAATATAATTTATGCCATTTTAAAATATTAAATTGAAACTGCGTATTATTAACGAGGTAATTATCCAGAGACTTGAACAAAAGGACTATCCTTCCAAAAACCAAGTACATAGATGTGCGTAAACAATTATTATGTTTTGCTTATGGACATTCCAAAATTTTTTGATGTTTTTCTTTGAATTTGTTTTGGGATTTTTCAGTGCTTTTTAATATCTTTTAATTAATGTGACCTTTACCTGACAAAGATCCATTATGAAACTATGTAATAGTATCACCGAACGTATACAAATCTTCAATAAATTTTATTGTTAAACATGACAGTTGTTTCGACGAACAGTATCTTCGTCGGATGGTTGTAGTATAAATTAAAAACTGTTCCAATTAGATGTAACAACTACTCAACAAATTTTGCAAAAATTTTTACAACCCAGTTATTATTTTTGCAACACGATTACGTATAGAAATTTGCATTTTAAATTTTAAGTTATAGAATAGACACTAATAACGTTTTATTGCTGAAGAACTTCCAACAAATTATAAATTTAATAATGGGGAACTATTTAAGTCCAGGTGGTCGTTTAATAATATGCTTAATTTTTTTACATTTATTTATTTTCATACTTTCTAAAAATGTTTTAAAGATTTGTTTTCTATCTGTAAAATTTCAAAGTTATCATCAAAACTGTGTTGTTCATTATTTAAATGTAGAGCGTTGTGAGAATTATTATATTTTTTTGGGGTTACCTAGTTTTGTGTTTTTTAAGTCTTATGTAACACATTTCTTGGGTAACACATTTTTATTTTACTTTTGTTTGTGTTGCGTCGGGTTGGGTTTTTTTTATTAATTTACATAATTTATTATTCGTCTTGAAATCAATATACAAATATAGTTTATTTAAGTGTGTTTTGATTTTTTGCATAAGTTTACCGATATACTCGTATGTGAGTGTTCTGTATCTTAGTTTAGCTTTTGTAATAGGATATGCTAAATTGATAGCTTTTTATATTGTTTTTTTATTAATAATTTGGTCAATCATATTAGCATTATAACCACTATATACTGCTAATTGTTTGATAATATTTAATTTCTTATTAAAATTGCCTTCTGACAGCGGTATGTTAATAAATAAGTCTGTGGACAAAAGAGTTGTAAGCGACGAAGACACTATGTGTCGAAACAATTGTCATGTTTAACAATAAAATTTAGTGAAGATCTATACACGTTTGGTGTTATTATTACATAGTTTTAATATTTTGACTGTTTACGTATTTATTATTAATTATTATTTAGAGACTAGGGTTTGATTTAAACATTTTTTGCATTCATATTAAAATAAAGTTGTATCAAAAGTAGCAATATACCAAAGAAAAAATCTTCGACACTAGTTCAATAAATGCAAAAGCAATAAAAAACGGCGAAATATTTTTACCAATTACCACAAAATTTCGAAGTTCTGACGGTAAACAGAGTTTGATAGTGCTCAATTACTTTATCATACTGAAGTCAATGTCAGCTTTGGGGAAAGAATATTTATGAAATCGTATTTGGGCTATAATTGCAGGGTATATTTTAATGTAATTGGACGATCCTGTACCAGTGCTAAAATTCCCACCTATATAATTATCACGTTTTCCTATCTAGAACGCTAACTTTTTGTTATAATAAGACCACTGTTTTTAAAATTCATAATATAAGAAATTCTTCCTGCAGTTTTAGACGATATTACAATCATATAATTTAAAATTATGAAAACATGTTGATCCCCATTATTGCAGGGTCAAATTTAAAGATAAATTAAAATAACGTTACAAGCCTAAACAAATATTTGCTAAATCTTGCTAATTCAATATTGCTATTTTAAAATTTTAATGAGATCTTTCAGTTTAAGATTTTCGATGTAAATTTGACTTTAGTTTTCATGGTGGTTACGGAGACAGTCAGAGAAAATTAATTATAATAGTTATATTAATTATAATAGCTTATAATTCCAATTACTTTTTACGCTGTTAGTAAAATAAAGTTTTGCAGGTGTAGTAGCCATACATCTTATTCAACAAATTTAGTCCATGTTTTTCTGCCTTAGCAAATTAACCTTGCACTTCGCCAACCCTGATTTATCATAATATTTTTATATATTTCTTATTGAAAGTTATCATGGACAGTTGGTACTGTTAGTGGCATCAGGCCAGTTATTTAAAGAAAACCCTTTTGTTGTCAATGCAGACGTTTCGATTTATTTAAAATCGTCCTCAGAGCTCTAAGAAAAAAGGAACAATAAGTACCAGTTAAGTATCTTTTTTATATAAAGGAGAGTCATGAATTATAAATTTTTTTCTAATATGTATATTATTTGTATTTATAAGAAAATATATTTGCGCTTTGCCATAATACTCTAATAATAATTATTTAAAGGTTTAGGGTAGAACGCCAAATAAAATAACAAAAAAAAGGAAACAATAATAAACAAGGAAGCAGAATAAATGAGACACTTATGAAAAATAAAACGTATTTTCCGTGTTAAAACTAAATTAAATTTAATACGGGATACATTAGATACATCTAACAGAATGACGTACAAAATAGACATAAGACAATTATTTTTTTTTAAATATGTAAGAACCACACTACTTATGGACTATGGTTGACTAAGGGGTCTCCGGTGGCCGAGTTGGTACGGCGCCAGCTGTGCAACCGCGAGGCGCGGGTTCGAATCCCGCTTCGATCATGGATATTTTGTGATTGTTGTTGGAAGATGGTAGAGGAATTCTTCCTCGACCGAGGTGGTACCACCCCACACATCCTCTTAAAGGGCTGGTGAAATCCCTACGGATGTTTCCAGCTCTGGATGTGTGAGTCGATTCCCCAGTACACCCACGGTACATAGTACTTAGACTTCCGCCTTCGTGGGCTGTCAGAAGATTTAAAAAAGGTCTATTTGCTTTTTAGATTCTATCAATTAACAGTAGTAAAAACGAGATTCGAAATTTATTGGCTGGGTGTATAGGTATGTATGTAATATAGAGTTAGCATTTAGGGGAGACCGGTGACAATTGTAACAAAAAACACATGCGATTTTTTACAGCCTTACCTGTCAGTTCTAATTTATTGATTGTTTTTTTTTTGAGGATGTCCCCGAGCTTTGTAAGTAACCTAATAAATTTAGAATGTAGAAAAAATATCTAGTTTCTTGTTTAGACCATATAATTCAAGTCAATGACAAGTGTTTCAATTGACACCGGACTGGTGGCAATTGTAACGGACACTGGTGTCAGTAGTAACAGTACGTACAAACATATTAAAGTTTATTTTAAATATAATATTTGAATACAAATAATTACATTAAAAAATAAACAAAGGGTTACACAAATAAAAAAGTAGTTTTTTTCTGTTGTTAAAGTCGACAAAAATGGACCAAAAAAAAAAACACGACAAATTCGTAACAATCTGTATTAGTAACTTCTATTAAAATATAAATAACGATATTTGAAAATATACAAATGCAAAGTAAAATATTCTTTTAAAATGAAAAATGTTAGATAAGAAACGTGGGTATGTTAACATTACTAAAAGACCTTACTCTTCACCTGACTTAAGTATATCGTTCGTGCGGAAGAAGACTTTTTTACTCAAAATTTTTGGCTTAGACTCTTATGGGAAAAATTTACAAATTATTAATTTTAAGTTAATATACGAGTATTTTTTCTTCCGTATGCACGGTATGAGGTCTCCACAGATGTTTGGTTTCATATTGTAAAGCGTTCTATAAAGAAATACATTGTGATAATACATACTTTTTACATTGGTTTCACTTGTAACATGTTACAATCGTCACCTTTATTCATGTTACAATTGACACCAAAGGACATAATATATGATTTGTTTACATTATTAAACTATGTAATCTAATTCCTAAAGTGTTCTTATTATAAGATTATATAGTCAATATAATCCATATTTCAGTGGTATATTTTAAATATGTATTGAAAATATGGTTAAGAAATTATTTACAAAAGAAAATAAAAATAAATACTTACTTTTCTTGTTGAAAGTCACGTTTCAGATCGTAACAACAATATTCATCAGAATTCTTAAAGCAACTAACAATCTAAAGAAAGATCTGTCAACAACCGTTGAACATGTGTAACTCGGTTCGCGATAATCCGGCGGAGGGCGGACGTATACTGAATGTTACAATTGACACTTGTTACAATTGTCACCGGTCTCCCCTAATATTAAAATAATATAATGAAGATAAAAGAAACACAAAAGAGTTAATTCAAGAATAAAAGTTCATATACCAAACAGATCATCAGTTCCTTTCCCTAATTCGTTCTTTTGGGATTTTACCAATCAAACTAAAATAGGATGAACTTAAGCATTCAATGGCATTTCTAGTGTTAATACTATCTAGTCTTTTTATGTAAATCATTTCGTCTAACAGACGCTTGGAGAGATATTTTTGTTTGGATATAATTTAAACTTCATCAAAATGAAATGATGGCCTTGTTCCCTTGCATGCTCGACTAAGGCTGTATTTACTGTACTCTGTTTAATTTTCGAGAATCTCGCTTATGTTCAGACATTCTCTGTTTTAGGTAGCGTCCTGTCTGTATTACATATAATTTCTGACAGTTACTGCAAGGAATTGCGTAAACTATGCCCGATTCAAGTTCTTGATGTGTCTTTGTCTTCTGTCTAGTAAATTGGTATTTCCCAATTATGTTTTCGTTGCTAAAAGCCACTTTCACGGTTTCAGTGGTTAGAACTTATCAGAGAGATCAGAAATATAGGGAAACTTTAAATATGTGGTTCTTCTTTTATTAGTCATGTTTTCTGTTGGTTTTTCTAAAAAAAGTATTTTTGTTAATTAAAGACGGTAAAGTGGTTTTGGTAAGTGTCTTATTTATTCTGCTTCCTTGTTTATTATAGTTTCCTTTTATTTGGTTTTCTACCCTAAACCTTTAAATAATGATTATATAGAGTATTATGGCAAAGCGTAAACATATTTTCTTATACATACAAATAATATACATATTAGAAAGACATTTATAATTCATGACTTTCCTTTATATAAAAAAATACTCAATGTGTACTTATTGTTCCTTTTTCCGTAGAGCCCTGAGGACTATTTTAAATAAATCAAAACATCGGCAATGAAAACAAAAGGGTTTTCCTTTAAATAATTGGCCTGATCCCACCAACTATCTATTCATACAACTGGCCCACTAACCTTTTAAAGTTATCATATACGTTTTACATTCCTACTTCTACCGCTCTTATTGTCCTGACTTGATTGCGAGAAGAGAACAAGTTTTTTCGCAAACATAGTTCTTTTCCTCATAATCTTAGAATAAAACCCATAATCACATTTACACTACTAAACAATGGTCTTATTTCTAAACTGGTCAATTTACACCATATCTGTAAACTTAGACCACTAAAACTGTGCGATTTTAAATCCTACTGCATGACGTTTTTGCTACAGCCAGCTGTCTGCCTCAATTGCCTTACAATTTTCACTCGAAAATGTGACAACAAAGTTCGATTTTTCGGCGATATTGAATCATACCAAATTTTCTCTCACTACCTCTCATATACGTGTACTTCATCTCAAGCTGTACATTTTTTCCATAAATTTGTTGTTGTTTCCGAGCTGGTTAAAACGTGTCGAGTCATGTGAACAAAATTTTTACTGAGACAGCTAATTAACAGGATTGGTTATTATGTCTCCAGGCAAGATAAACTCTCTCGGCTCATTGAAGCTCTTGAGATAATAACGCTCGGATGGAGAAATCGATTTCAATTAAACCTATCTCTGTAGGGTTTTAAAAATAGCTTTATACTACAAATAAAAACAATAAAAAAATAACCACAGGTATTAACTAAGAATGTTTAAGATTTAGTACTGGTTTCAATTAAGTTATTTTAATTGATCAGTTAGGTTTTGTCTCTCATTATCAATAACTCATCATTAGGAATGTATGAGTTATTCTAATATTTCAGGGATTTGTTTGATATCCAAATGATTCTTATTTTGGAACTTGTTTTTAAAATGAATTTATTCTTGTGATTGTGAAATGCATACTTAATGCGTCCTGTTCTGTATTAATGTGCATAAAGATTAAAACAAATTATTGAACAAGCCTTAGTCGTCTTTTTTTACACTTTCAGCTTTATTTTTAATTACTTGTGCTTACTATAAGAGTCAGCAAAATGTAGCTCCTACATAATGTGCTAGATAGATTTGCAGGATACTATTTGTCCTGGAAATGGTATAGTTACTATAACGTAATATTTTAATGGCGGCCGGTGACACATGTGTCACACAATATATTATTTCTAGTAACATTCTGTTTACACAATTTAAGCTTTGATGATTGCCGGACTTCACATTTTTAATCAAAATTTATGACTGTTTAAATAGTGTAACAGAATCTTGCTGAAATTAATTTACTGACAACACGGGTGACGTGCAGGACAATAAACAGGTCTAATTTGGCGCCACTTACACATAAACGTATCAAATATCCCACTGTTCAATAATTAAAGCTCCTGTAAGTAAACTCAAAAAGTGCACATAATAAAACAATGTTAAAAGTAAATTTAATGTTTAATTTAGAAAAGTAAAAAGAAAATTAGATATACTAGAACAGAAAATATTTTTTTTATAACTAGCTTTAGGAGGTTGCAACGCTTCTACAGTGCTAGGACGCTATCCCTGATCAGTTGTCTCTATAAAATGTTTATTCAAAACATCAGGCTTTTCTTGGCGATTATAAAAACTAAGTACTTACCTTAGTGATGATTCTCGAACTCTGGAATAACGAAAGTCGTTTCCAAAACAGAAAGATACTCTTTATGGAACACACTCATCTGCTAGTCTATTACAAAAGGTTTGAAGAATGACAGATGTCCACGTTTCTTCAATGAATCGATAACCAAAATATCGTGAAGCACCGTGACTCAATAGAGTAGGCTCATTAAATAAATTAACTACGTAATTAGGCTGGGTTTGCCATAAAAGAACAATATGATCAAATTCAAACACGTGAAATTATAGGTTAAAACCATGCCAATACAAAATATATAATAAAATTCAGAAAACTCATCCCTACTCACCCTTTAGAGTCCCTAACAAAGATTTATCTGTTAAAAAAGGAGGGATGACATAAGATCTTTAAGTTCTTTCGAAAAAAACGGGTCTTTCGATACCACAGCCCTGCAAAATGACATCGGACAAGTGACAACTCACAATCTTAAACGTCAAGCAAGACGAAGTGATCGATACTACTACCTTAAGTTCATATTCTCGCGAATCCACGCGATTGATTTGAACTACTTAAAAGTATAAAAGTAACGAACGTTACAGTCAAGCTGAAAATTTTTCAGCCCATCCTGAATTTTTAATCAGTGCGTCGAGATTCAACGTCCTACTTGTGCATATAGGAAATTAAGCACAGCAAATCGGAGTTAAAAGAGGACTTATTGACAATCAGAGGAAAGAAACTTTTCAAAGCCTAACTGAAAACCAAGATAAAAGAGACAAAGATTATAACATTCGTTACCGTTGTATTTTCATGTAAACTGCTGGCCACTCGAACTTACACATAGAGATTTTTAGGCAAAATTTAAAGTTCAATATTTTCAACAGGAATGCAAATTTTTGAACCCGTCTTGCAGATTTTAAGAGCTAGTTTTTTTCGGATTAAGCTGCATGACGTATATTTATCGTAGGACCATAGGTTTATTATATACGGGGTGATCAATGAAGTCGTGCAAAAAATCAAAAATTTGTATGAGTGAGATTTCCACAAAAAAATTTTTTGGTCGTTGCAATATGGTTCGTTACTAAGGTAACATCAATATCTCTAGACGTTTTTGTCACTTTTTGGATTAAGGCCCTTAGGTCTTGTACACACTACTAAACATAAAATTTGGGTAGCAAAATTTTTAAAATGCTATCTTGACATTGGATTGACGGTTCTTGATGATTTTTACGGATTTGGAATCCTTATTTCACGTAGATTTTCTATAATCTAAGCATTTTATTTGGGGTTTGAAATATACAGGTTGAAATTTACACATTATACCGGGTCGATAATAGACAAAAACGTAGCGACAAGAACAAGTTTATTACATTATATTCTACAGTATACAAGATTGGTTAACAACGGTCAAAAGTCAATTCTTACAAAATTTCTAATTCTAAACCTACTTTAAAGGTTCCTGCAATCCCTAAAAAAAACGGCAAATATCAATGGAAAATTGCCAAGTGTCCTATCTTTAAATACCAAATCTTTGGTAATAATTTTATGATACCTCCCCACACTGTAACACCTCTGCCACCAAATGCCTCTTGAGGGGCCATATTTTCCTCCAAATACCGCTCATTTGGCCTTCTCCAAACTAACAGTCGGCCATTGGAGTGAATCAAATTAAATCTTGTTTCGTCAGAAAATAAACAATGACTCCACTCTGCATTACCCCAATTCGCATGCCGATATTTCAACCCTCAAATAAAATGCTTAGATTATAGAAAATCTACGTGAAATAGGGATTTCAAATCCGTAAAAATCATCAAGAACCGTCAATCCAATGTCAAGATAGCATTTTAAAAATTTTGCTACCCAAATTTTATGTTTAGTAGTGTGTACAAGACCTAAGGGCCTTAATCCAAAAACTGACAAAAACGTCTAGAGATATTGATGTTCCTTTAGTAACGAACCATAGTGCAACGACCAAAAAAATTTTTTGTGGAAATTTCACTCATACAAACTTTTTGATTTTTTTCATGACTTCATTGATCACCCGGTATATAATAAACCTATTGTCCTACGATAAATATACGTCATGCAGCTTAATCCGAAAAAAACTAGCTCTTAAAATCTGCAAGACGCGTTCAAAAATTTGCATTCCTGTTGAAAATATTGAACTTTAAATTTTGCCTAAAAATCTCTATGTGTAAGTTCGAGTGGCCTGCAGTTTAGTTCAAATGCTGATTGGTTTGTGGCCATTTTCGAGCATGTGCTAATAAATCATGCGCACATGGGAAATTATACTTACAATGTGACAGCACTTATGTTAACGTCATTGCCAAAGATGACTCTAAACCTCAATTAAATTTACTACTTGATTAAAAGTTTTGTCAAACCCGCGCTAAGGAAACTATAATGTCTGGTCTAAAACTTAAATTGACCTTTATAAACATAAGTTGCTTAACAACTGCTGAATTTTTAACATTTCTCGACTTTGCACCACACACTGTGGGTTATCTCGTATCTCCAGAATTAATTCCTTGATTATATCAAAATGGTCTGCGTAGAATATCGCCGCTTTAATCCATGTTCTCCAGCGGGTGATTACGAGTTCCGGAGGCAAGCTAACTCTTGGAAATTTTTCCTTACATAGTTGGTGCATAAAGGTGCTTCTAAAAACACTTTTTCTATATTTGAAATTTATTTATTTGTTAACGGGTACTCAATTCTGACTCATTCAGGGACTCGGTTTAATTCATGTAGCAGGCAAGTAACATGAACCATATTGGAATAAAATATTTTTAGATTCTCTGTCACTCTTGACAAATAAGGTGCTGCATCGGACAGAAATACTAAAAACTTTACAACTGGGACTTGATTGGGCAAGACAAATTCCGACATAGGTTGTTGAATAAAACGAGTTACCAGTCACGCTGTTAGTTTTATGTAACCCTTTTGATGCAATTATGTATGGCTTTCCTAGTTCATCTTCTTTTAGGGCTCCAATCATAAGATAAATACACGATATAGCGACCACAGGCATTTTCATTTAGCTCGACTTTGATATCTTGGACTATGGTTTTATACACAGCTTGCACATTTTTCTTTCTTAATGTAAACTCATCCGGAATACTGTGGTTGCAGTATTTTTGCAAAAATTCCCTTTGCTGTTGATTTTGTAGCTTTTTTAAAGGAATATTGGCTGCGACCAAAACTCTATACAAGTTATAAATAAATCCCTCCTTTTCACTTTTCGTTTTGTCACCACTGTTATAAAATGATGTTTTAACAGACTGCTGCAGTGGTCCTGATTTTGTTTTTTTTGGCTTTGCTTTATACAATGCTGTTTATACGTGTTAATCTACCTGAAACTTTTTTTCACAGACAATAATTTTGGCACAAGCTTTGCATATTACTTTATCGCCATCGATCGCCAAGATAAGTACCTAATTTTATGATCGCCATGAAAAGCCAAAAATTTTGAATAACCATTTTTATAAGGAAAACTGATTTAAGATAGTGTCCTAGCACTGTAATGGCAACATCCTAGATCTAGTTTAAGGATTATCATTTTCCTTTTTATTATATTCCATTCATATTCTACGATGCCTTTCTTTTCTTTTTGTATTAAACATTTAAATTGCTTCCAATCTTTGTTTCATTATTAGGATATACGCTTTTTAAGTTTACTCAGCTATAATTATTGGTAGTGGGCTGTTTGACACATTTATAATACTGTAAGTGGCGCCAAATTAGATCTGTTTATTGGCCCACACCAATGATGTTAAGGCGTGTATATTTATTTTTGGTAAGTACATTGATTGGTATTAGCATATTGAATTGAAGTATGAAGTAAATTAGTAAACCCCCTCAAGTAAACTGCCCCGCTATTTTAGAGCTAGTGAGTGGTTTGTTGTCATACGTCTTATCCTTTACTATAACATCTATTAATTAATGACAGTAATACTTGTTATAAGATAAAACTAAATCTAAATTTGAAACAGTACTAAATCTTAAATTTTTTAGAAAATCTTAGGTTTATTTTTAACCAAATTATTGACGCATTGTGAATAATAATATTGAAAATTAAAAACCTTTAGCCCTGAAAAAACTCCATTTAATTTGTTAAAAAGTGAGTAAATGATGTTTCAAAACACTAAACCATTTCCACCATTGCGAAAGTTTGCCGTCAACAAAATTTAAAGAAACCTGATTTGAAGTAATTGACTCTGAAGCGAGTTTCGATGGCGAAAATTGAGAGAAATTAAATTGGTTTTTGTTGAAATGGAAAACTTCTTAATATAAATATTTATCAAAGTGCTTAATTTAGCATTCGCGCCAATACTAGAATATTGTGTTCAATATAGTTTCGTATATTTACTGTTTTTGTAATAGAGAACAATAGAGGAATAAAGTTAAGAACGTTTGTATATTAGTAGAAATCAATTTGTTAAATTGCTTTTTTTTAACATGTGCAATAACTTGGTAATTTTATGAAAAAATGACAGTCTCATGCTATTTCTTGAGTCAGCTTAAAAAAGTTTAAGGACAATCAGATAAACTTTGTACAGTTGTTTTCATATAAAGTCGCACAAGAATTAGAATAAGGGCGTCATATTTGCGTAAATCCGACTGGTGTCAATAATTTTATTGAAGGTTATCAGATGCCACGGGTGGTCAAAAATATAATTCATTCGCGTCATGGTAATAAATTGCATGGTGGTAAAGCTTGACAAACATTGATAGTAAAAAATAAAAATGTCACATCAGTTATCTGAAATTGAAAAGACTCTTACATCCAGATTCTCCAACGCCAGTTCGGTCTAATTTGACAACCGAAAGTTTGAAACTGACAAGTGTAAGAATAAGAGGTAATTATTCGGATTAATGGAAATAGCGAATTTTTTCATGAAATTTTGCACAGACCCTAATTTTGGGTCGTAGAACACGAATCCGAAGACAGTTTTTGGCGGTCTCGTATGGTTTTTCCAAAAAAAAATTTTTAACTTTTAGGTTAGCTTTTTCTATAGATTCCTGTAAGTTTCGACCCTTTCACTTCAACATATCTGTAAACTTATAATTTTTATTATTTTTCGTCACACAAAACACCACATTTGGACAAAAATAGCTAAGAAAATTGCTATTTCCTATAGAAAATTCCATTTTAACTCGCTACTAGCCGCCATTATTTTCCCAGCTGTCAACAATATTCCTGTGTCCGGCGTTGCCAGGTTTACTTATTTTTCATGAAAAAGTTGTAAATTAGGAATAATAAAAAAGCTTACCATAACAAACTAAAGTTACTATTCTGTCCAACTTAGTCAACAACATTTTTTAATTTTAACCTACATCAGACCTAACCAAAATCCTATTGATCAGTAATCCAACACCTGCATGCTCATGCATGCAACCATATATGAACAAAAATGTGTATACCCAACCCAAGCAAACCTGAGCAAAAAGGTGGACAGGTTTGCTCAGTTTTCATTGATGTAGATATATATATATATATATATATATATATATATATATATATATATATATATATATATATATATATATATATATATATATATATATATATATATATATCTGTATCAATGAAAACTGAGCAAACCTGACCACTTTTTTGCTCAGGTTTGCTTGGGTTTGCTTGGGTCTGTCTGTCACTATTGCTGACTAAATACTAAACTAAATTACTGTTACTAGAGAAAATAAAATGCTAATATTGCCATCTCTTTTTTGAATTTATTTATGGCCGGAAACTGTTAAAATTTGTGGGAAAAACGATTTGTAAATTTGGCAACAGCGCGTCTTTCCGTCAGAAATTTCGAGAATGTACTACGGGTTCCGTGTTTATTTTCTTTCAGTTTTTTCATATTTTCCCTGTTTTTTTTTTAATGTTTTTTTACATAAATTTGCCTAAATATGGTTCAGAAGAATACTCATAGTGTGTAATGACTTGTATAGATGTGTTTAACTAAAAGTGCCGAAATTTAAAGAATGTCATTGAAAAAGCTAACCTAAAAGTTAAATTTTTTTTTTTTGAAAAACCATACGAGACCGCCAAAAACTGACTTCGGATTCGTGTTCTACGACTCAAAATTACGGTCTGTGCCAAATTTCATGAAAAAATTCGCTGTTTCCATTAATCCGAATAATTACCGAATAAGACAACTAAGTTTTATACAACGAATTTATTTCTCAGCTTTTTCGCAAATTTATAAAGAAAAGGATAATTTTAGTAAGTATTTGAGTTAATATTAGAACTAAATTCATTACAGCAATTCATTCCAAGATGAAAATCATTTGGAAATCAAGCAAATCGCTGAAATATCACAATAATTCATAAGTTTTTGATAACGACTTATTAACAATGACAGAACAAAAACCTGTCAAAACCTAACTGACCAACTATAAGATCTTAATTTAAACCAGTACTAAATCTTAAACTTTCTTAGTGAATCTGAATGTAAAGTGTCTAGAATTGAAGAAGGATGGAAAATTTATGCTGTAGCACAGTTCTGTAATAAGGATAAGAACACGATAAGCACACGTCTAATTAAGTGGCGATATAGGTATGTGATTGTTGGTGTATTATTTCCCCCGTCAGTGCTGAAAAAACTCTCAGCACTAGTGCTGACACTATTTTCAACACTAGTGCGGAAAAGCGCAACTTTTAGCACGCGTATAAATGCGGAAAGTAGTTACTTTCCGCACGCTCGCAGAAAAAATAAATTTTGAGTTTCAGGTAAAGAGCCCTCTAGCGGCAAAGCAATGAAATAGTTTTACCTCAGGATTATAGAGACCACTTTGTGTGCCAAATTTCGATATAATACGTAAAAGACTAATTCCAGTATGACAAGAAACGAATTTCAACAATTAAACTTTACACATAGGATAGGTACCCCGGAGAATAATGAGATTTCCAAATTTCTTTTCTGGAACTACTACAATAACACCGCACAACAAAATTGACCTTTTTGTCTGTTGCATTAGATTTCTCTACTGATTTTGAATAAATAGTGGACGCTGATTTTAAACGTACTACTAGTTTCCCGTTATCAGCTCAAGTTTTTGAGATATTGTAATATAACTAATGTTTGAAGTTATTGGATATTTTTATCAGTTACTTTGCAGTTAGTGAGTTTCTGTCACTCTAGCGAAATGGCATCGTCGCGGAGGCCTTGTGTAAATACCCTGGAGTGTCTTTGTTACATTTGTGGTGAATACAAGTTTAAAGAAAATCGTCTCAAGATTTTTTTTTGTATTCTTACAACCCACGAAGGCAGCAAGCCTAAGTACCAAGGTACCGTGGGTTGTATATTACGCAATCGACTCACACACCCAGTGCTGGAAAATCCCTAGGGATTTCATCAGCCCTTTAAGAGGGTGTGTGGGGTGGTACCTCCTCGGTCGAGGAATAATTCCTCTACCACCTTCCTTCGTTCATTCACCATGCACACGCTTCATTCTTACTGACAATCACAAACGCCCAGACCTGTACTTTCTTGTTTTTATCGTACAGCACCTCGTACAGCACCGGAATCGAACCGGGTACGGCGCCGGCGCCGTGATCGAGTGAGAGTGAGCCTGCTTCACATCTCAGCGGCGCTACCCACCCAGCCACTTGGCCGGTCTAAATTTCGGTCGGAATTTGTAAAAAAACGCTTATTCTCACTACCACTTTGGATTTTAATTAGAGGCATGAAATAATACTTGGTGTCCTCATTTGGTGTGTTTAATTTTTGCTGAAGTTTGCTCAGGATACCAAGTATTGTTTCATGTCTCTAGTTAAAATCCAAAGTAGCCAGAATAAGCGTTTTTTACAAAATTCCGATATCTTGAGACGGTTTTCTTTAAACTTCACGGCACAACAAAGTTGACCTTTTTGTCTGTTGCATCAGATTTCCCTATTGATTTTGAATAAATAATGGACGCTGATTTTAAATGTACTGTTAGTTTCCCGTCATCAGCTCAAGTTTTTGAGATATTGTAATATAAATAATTTTTGAAGTTGTTTGGATATCTTTGTCAGTTACTTTGCAGTAAATGATTAATGAGTTTCTGTCACTCTAGCGAAATGGCATCGTCGCGGAGGGCGTGTGTAAATAGCCTGGAGTGTCTTTGTTACATTTGTGGTGAATACAAGTTTAAAGAAAACGGTCTCAAGGTATCGGAATTTGTAAAAAACGCTTATTCTGACTTCTTTGGATTTTAACTAAAGACGTGAAACAAGTCTTGGTGTCCTGAGCAAACCTGAGCAAAAATTAAACACACCAAATAAGGACACCAAGTTTTATTTCATGTCTCTAGTTAAAATTCGAAGTAGTCACAATACGCGTTTTTTACAAATTCCGATATCTTGAGACGGTTTCCTTTAAACTTGTATTCACTACAAATGTAAAAAAACACCCCAGGCTATTTACACACATCCTACGCGACGATGCCATTTCGCTACAGTGACAGAAACTCACTAATCGCAAAGTAACTGACAAAAATATCCAAATAACTTCAAAAATTAGTTAGATTACAATAGCACAAAAACTTGAGCTGATGACAGGAAACTAACAGTACATTTACATAAATACTAAAAATGTCCGGATGTCCCAAAATTATACTGCAGTCACAAAATAACCCCAGTTTACGGCACCTATATTTTTTTAACATATTCTCCGAAAATTTTTCCTGGATCCATTATCCTTATCCAATTATCAGTTTAAATAAGTTTTTATATTTTATGACAAAATCTATATACTAAAATAAAAGCATATGAAACAGAACGAATACACAATATCAGTAAAGTAAATTGGTAGAGCCAAAAGCAATTGCCAGCAGTATAAAATACAACAGCAAAAAAAGAGAGAAAAATACGGATGCACTGTCCCGTATTCGCTGAGCACAGATCCATCCATCGCCGGCCCGTTATCGGCTATTATTTTTTATTTTCAATTTAAAATCACAAAAGCCCAAACCCTTCTGCGGCACTTCTCCCGTTTTCATTGTTGCAGTGCTCGACCGCTGCTGAAGAGAGAATAGCTACGGATTACCATATTTTTGCTTGTTTGAAGGACTTTATTGTCTCTACAGGTAATAGTTTTTCGTTGGTTCATGGAGGCTGTATAGACAAACATGGATTATTATTGTTTGCATTTGTAGTAAATTATTCGATAGAGGTAAAAATAATCTCAGCAAAAATAGTACTTTACTGTAAAAAAGGTCTAGTTTTGATTGGTGTCTAAAATTAAGTTCGGTTTTATTGTGAATTATTTATGATGTGAATATATTATGATAAAAACCCTAAAATTCCAATTCTATGACTGTGTAAATTTATTATTAAACACCACATTTCATACTATGAATCACTAAAATCTGCTGAATTCGACCACGTGCTATGGCATATTTTATAATATTGCCTTGTTCAGAATAACTATGTATATTTAGACCACATACGTGGTACTATAGCAGATTTTGTATATTGTCTTGTTCAGAATATCAATACAGGGTAGCCGGAAATTCCATTCGTATATTTCTAGGAGAGATTCTACATAATATGAAAAATGTTCATATGAATGTAGAAATGTCTTTTACGAGAGATATGGTCATCCGAAGGTGACCTCCAAAGACTGGTTTCAATTTTATTTATTTGCAACCACTTAAGGTACCGGTGTGCGTTTTAGCACCAACTAATATCAATGAATGCTAATTTTTGATACCGAGAGTTAGCGTCAAATCAGTCAGGGACATTCCTGGGGGGTGGTGGCTTTGCTTATTTATTTCTAATTTTTTTACATTGCCCATTTTTAAAATTCTACCCAAAAATTATAATTCCGATGATTTTTTTACACAAAAAAGGCATTCTTGTAAAAAATAACTAGGCTAGTAGTTTAGGAGAAAAATCGATTTATTTAAATCATGGCATAAACTATTACTGAATTGTGTTTAAACTAAAACATCGAAGTAATCTTATGACAAACATGAATTTAAAGTTAAAAAAAGATCATGTAACCTATGATTAACAGTAAAATTATTAAAAATGACAATTATGGCATTTATTGGAGAGATAAGGTTAAAAGAAATTGTTGAAAAGTTGTAAGGTGTTAATTTTAAAAAAGGGCAGATTAGTCATTCGCGAAGTTTGCTGTTATGCATTTTATTTTCGGTAAAGCTAATGGTTGTGGTCGAAAAGCTGGCAGGTTCTATCAAGAATCTTTTCCAAAAAGTCAAATTCTTTGTGAGAAATTATTCATTAATTTACATCAACAGTTAAGAGAGAACGGTACTTTTAGACCAAAGAGGAATGATTGTGGCAGAAGCCGTACTATTCGAAGTCCAAAAGCCGAAGAAAGAGTTCTGGAACGCGTTGTAGCCAATCCAGGTATAAGTACAAGAATAAATGCCTTACAAGAGGGTATCCCTAAGAGCACAACACGGGAAATTATACATGAACAACTTCTTTACCCATACCATATACAAAGAGTTCAGGGACTTAAGGCTCCAGACCTACTTCCTAGGGCTAAATTTTGTAAGTGGATGCAGAGGAAATATCGTTAAGACCAGGTTTTTCTTGATAAAGTCTTGTGTACTGACGAAGTAGGGTTTACACGTGAAGGCATTGTAAATTTTCATAACAACCATGTATGGGCAGAAGAATTGCAATGCAATTTTTAAAAGTTGATTTCAAAATAAATTTCCAATTGATGTTGGGGAAGGTATCCTGGGCGATTGATTAATAGGACCGGACATTATACCTCAACGTTTAGATTGACCCCATATTTAGATTTATTATACTTTATTATACTTTTACTTGAGGAGGTGCCGTACCAACAAGGACTACAAATATTTTTTATGCACGTTTGGGCTCCACTTCATTTCAGTAGATTAGTTCGAGATCATTTAAATCAAACATATCCAGACCGATGGATAGGCCGAGGTGGGCCCATTGCCTGGTCTCCCATTCACCGGATCTCAATCCATTGGACTACTTTCCTTCGGGTTATCTAAAGTCTCTTAATTATTCAGTACCTGTTGAAAATGTGCACCAATTGGAACAACGTATAATACATTTTTGCCAAACAATTCGTAATAAGAAAGGAATTCGCAAGGGTAAGAATATCGAACATCAATGAA
This sequence comes from Philopedon plagiatum, assembly GCA_963971165.1. Classification (NCBI taxonomy): domain Eukaryota; kingdom Metazoa; phylum Arthropoda; class Insecta; order Coleoptera; family Curculionidae; genus Philopedon; species Philopedon plagiatum. Next base: position 18,801,888 of record OZ020190.1, on the reverse strand, counting down.
ATCATATAGATGATTGCATTGAGATGAATGGAAATCATTTTCAACATTAAATTTGTTGTAATTTTTTTAGTTTTTTCCGTTTATAATTGTTCAACCAAGTCATAATTTGTTTTAGGTTTAATTATAAAAATTTTAAATTAAGAAACATTTTCACATAATTATTGTCATTGTTAATTATTTTATTGTTAACCATAGGATACTTGATGTTTTTTAAACTTAAAATTTATGCTCGTTCCAAGACTACTTCGATGTTATAGTTTAAACACAATTCTATAATAGTATATGCAATGACTTAAATAAATCGATTTTTCCCCTAAACTGTCAGCTAGTTATTTTTTACAAGAATACCTTTTATGTGTAAAAGAGAGTCCTCGGAATCATAATTTTTGGGTATAATTTTAAAAATATGTAACGTAAAAAAACTAGGAATAAATAGGCTAAGCCACCACCCCGAAGGAACGTCCCTGACTAAATTTGGCAGTAACTCTCGGTAACAAAAATTAGCATTAATTGATATTAGTTCCTGTGCTAAGACGCACACCGGTACCTCAAGCGGTTGCAAAGAAATAAAATAGGAACCAGCCTTTGGAGGTCACCTTTGGATGGCCATAGCTCCCGTATAAGATATTCTTAGGAACCTACAGTCATATGAACTTTTTTCATATTTTCATATGTGTAGAATTTCCCCTTGAAATATACGAACGGAATTTCCGGACACCCTGTATTTATAGAAAATGTTACTAATTCATTAGTTGTCAAGGACATAGTATCCTCTTTGATTGTCTTCGCGATTATATGGATTTGCCCTTATTTTAAAAAAATAGTTCCCACAACTTAAAAGTAGATGACACTCATCTTCTTTCCCAGACTGTCCAAATAAAACCTATTTTATATTTATAAACAGAAGGTTATATCGTCAGCTGTTTAGACTGCTTTTTTTATAGTGTGAGGTTCTGATATACAGGATATTGCAAAACTGCATCGGAAAAATTTACAGGTAATTCTTTCGCCAAAAAAAGTTCCTATAAGGATACAACACGTCATTTCTGAGATAGCGAGTGACACGATTTTAATGGTGTTCTTTCCCATATTGTACACAATTTTCGAAACAGTTCATTCCAATTTATTTTTGATCTCGGACAACACACGTAGACTTCAAGCGTAAGTACTAACGTAACGTTAGTACCGTTTCAGTCATGTGTGAAACCCTAAAACACCTTCCTAATATTCACGTGGACACTGGAGACACCAACTCATTTTTTTTTCACCTTGCCTAAGTCTACGTACTCTAACATTGGTACTCCTTCCTCACATTCTCTCATTGTTCGACCAACTATTGCACGGTAGATATTACGTCCTTGAATCATGTTTGCAATAGCCACTTTTGGCATTTAGCCAACTAAATTATAGTCTTTCGGATCTTAACTTTGTATGCCATGACACAAAAGCTTTCTTATAAAATCAGTCAAAATTTATATTGACAAGGACCATTTCAATAAACTACTGGCAATATAGTAACTAAATCAAACTCGTTCTGGATAATGAAATGTTAGTTACGAAATTTGTCTCAAAACTTTTGTTACATACGTTATAATTACTTTACTTTGAACACACCACTGGTATCGAATCTTACCCTAGGCACACATAGCGCTTGCACCCTTATAACTTGCGTAAAAAGGTCAAGCCATAACGACAACACTCCTGCTAATGGCACTATTCCTTTGCCGGACCCTATTGTGGTTTCACCCTTTAGGGTTATTCGGTGCCGAACAACTCACAGCTAATATAGGTAAATTAGACCAATGAAGAACCCTATCCAGAAAGTAATATTAGTTGATAAAACTCTAGAACCGTGTAACTTTGTTATTATGAAACGAGTGTGTGCGACGAAGGGTAACAAAGTTTCAGTTTAATTGGATTATCTTGTAACTTAACACGAAATCTTCAACGTATTATGTTTATAATACATTTAGAACAATATGTTCTAACTTAAGTTTCCCATTATTAATCCAGTTGGGTTTTATCTTAAGCCACACAATTTTTATTAGAAAAGTTTAATAGATATGTCTCACATTGATTGGGATTTTACGTCGATTAAAAATTTAATTCTGGATTCATTGGATGGGCCATAACGAGCTTGCACTAAAAGTTTATGGGAAGGTCTTTATACAAAAATTTAATTATAACTTTATTGCTGTCAAATAATAGTTGTTATAGTAATTAATTAATTAAAACAGCCCACTGAGCTGTATTTTTTTTGTTTTTCGTCCCCTATTCCTAGAAATATTAGCACATTTTTCCATAGTAAATATAATTTTTGCATCACTAATAACAATAAACTTCAAACGGTTTTAGGTTATGTTTATATTTATTGCACAAGAGAGACCAAACGACTTTTTAGCTAAAATTACGCGCTTTCAAGGCGACACATTCCGCAGCCAATTCATGGTCGTTTCGTGATCTCAGTATTCCAGTGAACCTTAGTGTTAGCATGACTTTGTTTTAAATAGATGTTTTAATAAATGTTTGTGTTTTAAATGTGATTATGTCTGCGTCGCTAGTCTTTTATAAATGTAATTTTGATGCTCCACCAATGCACCACTAAAAAGTCTTTCGAGCGTAACAGATTTTTAATTGTTACTTAGAAATATTATTAATAGAGCGGCTGTTTTTAGCTTTAACAGAAATTTCTGATCAAGGTCAAAGAAATGACCTAAACGTTAAATAAACTATGTGAATAATAACCCACAAATCTATTTACTTTTTTCCCCTGAATCCAAAACGCTCGAAATGTACACTCACCGAGGAAACTATGAAAATTTTTTGTTATCACAAATGCTTAAAAGTAATATTAAAATATTGCTGTAAACTTATGTTGATAGTATTTTTTAGTAAAGGCGGGTGTAAAATTGTTCACTATAGGTTTATAAAATTAACCGATCTTTTTAGAACAAAATGATTAAATGATTTGATTCATCAGAATCTATATGCTGAAGAAAAATTGTGAAATTTTTTAATTAATCTATAATTTTGTCCAGTATAGGGAAACAATAATTTTAAACATATAACAATGTGAACCCTTTAAATATTAACACTGAACATCATCATAAATACGATGGGGTTTCATTATTTCATTTAAACAGTATTCTCCGGTCTGTTTGTTGATTATTATTATCGAGAAAACATTAAAAGGTTGTGTATAATTTAAAGCTCTACCTTAAATTAAACTTAAAACCGGGGTTCTGTTTACGGAAGGCCCCAAATAAACACAAAAAAGGTACGAAATAACATTACTCGGTGTTACTCTCTCCGCCCTTTCCGCCCATACAAAAACAGCTTTGAAATAATTATTCCGTTTCCCCCGACAACAAAAAACGCCCGACGGGCCGTAGTATTATAATTATTATTTGAAAGTCCCGGACTCGTTAACGAGTCCGAAATTACTTTCAGTTATCGGGCTCATTTAATTGGTTCTTTTTAATTAATCCATAATTTAGCTTTTAATGTTTTTCAAGCTGAGCCTATTAAGGGATTCGTATGGAGGGACTTATTAAAATAAAATGGGATTTATTGTAATACTCTTTTTTTCTTGTGCAGTGCAGTGTATTATTTAAAATCCATCGATAGAGTTAAAAATGGTAATGTAAATGTGCTTTACTAGAGGTTTAACCCCTAAAAACTAAAATTAACCCCCGAGAAGTTTTCATGGTAATATAATACAGGGTGTTGGGTAACCTACCTCACCTTAGTACAAAATATCAACCTAAATTGAGTCAGGGAAGCCACTGCTAAGTTATGTCTCATTCGTTACCAAACATTACACTGAGGGAAACGATCTAATAAAACAGTACTGCTAGGAATTATTTTGTACGGACAAAAAAAAATTATTAACCAGCATTACACCATTGGTGTAGTAACACAGGTTAACAACTACAGAAATCCCTGAACCGCTAGAACGTCATTTATATACAGTATATTTCATTCCTTAATACTATACGTTAATAATTGTAATAAAACGCTTTACTACCTTCGCAAAATTGTCATGTAACTGTAAAAAAATCTTTTTGTATCTGTTATTATTTAAAATCCCAGAAGAGGGCGGCATTACCACTTCCTCACAATATCATTGCCCATCGGCGGTTTATCGTTTTAGTATCGTTCTAGGAGAAGACCAGGCATGAGCTTTTTGCATTTGTGTACCTATTTTGTCTTTTTAAGATAGAAGCCATTTTAGCGAATTAGGATGTCATGATGTGTGTGTTTTCGTAGTGGGTTTGTGCAAATCATTTGAACAAGAGAAATTTTTTTATACCAAAGTCTTAATTAGCAGTGCACCATATTTTAAAAATACTCTCAATTATACCGAGGTCTATGAAAAAATTCAAATTAATTTCGTGAATAATGCCTTATATTTAAGTTAAGTTTGATATTCTATAGCTCGAGATCTGAAAACGACCTGAGTTATTGCAAAATTAATTGCACTTTTCCATCTCAGTACCACTAGCATCAAGTTCTTGTCTATTTGATATATTGCTGGTACTATCTAGACTCAGTACTACGATAATACAGTATTAAAAGTGAGAGCTCCCATCCGCGAAAATGGATTCCATTTTGAATAGATGAAATAGGTGCTCAACGAAATGCAAAAAGCTCATGGCAGGTATTCTCCTAGAACGATACTAAAACGATAAACCACCGATGGGCAATGATATTGTGCGGAAACGGTAGTCCGTCCTCTTCTGGGATTTTAAATAATAACAGATACAAAAAGAATTTTTGGCTGGCTGGTGGCTAACTACAGATGAATGAACAGATTTAAAGAAAGTCTCAGTGTTCAATGTTGTATTTCGAACATTAGATCCACGTAAACCTTCAGTTCCCTATTTACTAGCCAGTAAAAGACTTCACAACTGTACTGGCGAAGCCATAAAAGAGTTGATATTAACCAGTCTACAAACATTTCAGATTTAAGCAAACTGAATGCTAATGTTTGTTACTGACGGGGGATCATCTATGCTTCATGCTGGCCGTTTACTGAAAGAAGTTTGCCTCCATGTACTACATGTTACGTGTATCTTACATGCATTACATATTGTAGCAGAAACGATTCGCTCCTGTTACCCAGGTGTGGATGCATTTATAGGGCATACAGAAGCCATATTTCTAAATTCCCTCAAAAGGACTCGCCAAGAGTAATAAAGGTTGCCATTTAAAAACGAATTAAGATACAGACCTCGGACCTACGGTATAATATTTATTTGAAGCCCTTTAAAATGAAGTACCACACGGCATAGGGTTGAATTAAAAATTTTTGACCTCAACTCAAGGGAGTTGAAAAAGTTAAATTAAATAAAACAATAGATATATTAACCAACAAGATACACCTAAAAGTTGGTGTCTTTATCTTTACTAATAGCAAAGATATTTGCCCATACAAAAACTTTTCGGACACCCTGTATAATTTTTAATATTTCGGTACAACAAAGTCTATTATGCATTCTAAACACAGGTAAATTGCACGACGATAATGTATAAATGTAGTGAATTAATTATGAAAACTAGGCAATATTATAGCGGTCGTTAAGTTTACGCATTGATATTAACATTGATATTTACATATTTAAATCCGTTTTCCTAAAACTGTAAGGGAGCAAGATAGCAAAATTAAATATTTAAGCATTGCAAACTGGTATATATAATATGGATAATTTTGTAAATATTAAATGCTTTTACTAACCACTACTAGAATATGTGTATCATATATGAAGAAATTGTGATAAATAATATAAAAGTGTATGTAGAGATGTAAATGGTTTTAAAAAATCTTAAATGCGGTACCTCAAACCAGACTGTAAAGTTCTTCAAACAAGGCCGTACACTTATGAAATTCATTGGTCGTCGACCCAATATGCCTGACCTATTTTCCAAATGAATAATCAATTTTAGACTAGAAAAAAAGAGTAAAGACTGATTCACATTGTCCGACATATCAATAGGTCATTGACCGGTAACAAGCCTACCGCGTTTTTGAGGTAGTTCACATTATCAGACACAAACATAAAACGACAGGGCAGCGACCAGCTACGGCCAGACCATCTTCGAAACGTGTATGCCATTTTTCAAAATATTTAGGTCATTTTTTAGAGCATAAGCCATGTTTGTATGATTTTATGAATCTTATTTTGATAGATTGGCTTAGGTGCTTATATGTTAAAAAATGACTTTTGTTTAGTTGCTGCTTACGCTGTACGTTCAGAAATTTTAGTAATAAAAATTGACAGGCAGATATATTGTTTGATGATAATGATGAAGCCAAAACTAACAAGCAAAATCAAACGACCATCAGTAGTTAGAGATTGTAATATTCAAATTTAAGAGCCACTAAAACTACTTATACATGGAGAATTTTTAAAGTGTTACACTGCGATATCTCCAGAACTATTTGAAATATTTTCATAAAACTTTGATGAGTTAATAGAGAAATGGGGGGACATATTCATACATATTTTTGACGCTTACCCCCTCCCTTAATTTTGGGCGTGAGGTTAATTGTGAAATTTTGAACTGGATGATGTACTTTTGTTTATTAAATTCGAATCTATGTAAAAACTACGTATATCTGCAATTGTTTTTTTTTTTTGATTCGGTTACGGAATTATGGTTAACTACATTTTGATTGAATTTGAGAAATAAATAAATTTTACCAATAACTCAAGTTTATTTATTTCAGAATTAATATTCGTTTCTATGGAAATGCGTTATTTTTACTTAAATCAGTTGAGAAGTTTTGACGTTTTAACGATTATTTCTCTGTTTATTGCTCAATTAAACATGGAAGCGAATTTTAATGTACAAGTTGAAATGTTATTAATTTTGCGGGAGTGAAGAAAAAAACACAGAGAAGCTGCACTAGTGTGGTTTAGTCAACTGGCCTATTAGGTCCCCGGATGTAAGCCCCCTAGACTTTTTCTTGGGGGATTTTATAAAGGACAAAGTGATGGCGACTGCACCTACAACTTTAGATGATATGAAAGACCAAATCCGCTTTGCCTACTTATCAGTGACACCTGAAATGTTACAGCGGGTACGAATTTTATATATAAAAAGAGTGAAAAAGTGTTTGGAAGTTGAAGAGGGACATTTTGAACAACTGCTCAAGCATGACAGATGATAGATAAGTTGAAATTAAATGATAAATATTTTATTAAATTTTTATAACCTAATAAATCATAATTTCGTAACTGAAATGGCAAATCAAAAAAAAATAAATATTGTACACATACGTAGTTTTTCACGTAGATTCGAATTTTATAAACAAAAGTACATTTTCTCATTTAACATTTCAAAGTCACCCCCACCCGTCAAAATAGAGGGGGGGGGGGTAAATATCAACAATATGTCTAATTATGTGTTCCTATTAACTCTAATTAAAATTTGATGAAAATATTTTAAACCGTTTTAATATTTTAAATCGCCTTATAACACCTTAAAAACTGACCCTGTATAGTGTATACAGTGTATCTCCGGATGGGGTACCACATTTTAGTAACCTTCCTTTTTTCTTTTAATTTTTCAAGAAAAGTCACTTTTATTAAAATGTTCTGGTTGTATTCAAAAGCCATAAACAGTGGCCAAAATCATGATAAATACAGTGTGAGATTAATCTTACACAAAATCTTTTTATTGTTACAGAACAGAACTTAATAAAAGAATGCAGAAATTATTTTCAGTTTCTAGTAAACTAGATTTGTGAACTTGCAACCATCGCAAAGTTGAAAAACAAAAGCAACATAATGCCTTAAATGGAGTATCTAACTAAAAGCATCTCTAAGAAAGATCACATCTCTTTGGCAAATTAACGTTATTTAAGCGTAGAATATTGCAGTACAAATAAATATTTCATTCACTAATTCCCTAAGAACGTAAATAACCTAGATTGTAAACACACGTACAAACAGCTGAATTTAACACAACCCTAAATAAATTCCCGTACTCTCCTTAATGCTTAATGCCTAATGCACCGAATTAATTATGGAAATTAAACAATTTAAGTGCTCTTTAACTTAAGCAATAATATTCAAATCTCCATTTAACTACTTAACCCTGTGCCTTGAAATTTTAAAGATGTAACACGGCAATACTGAATATTGAAAACATTTCGGAGTCCTTAAAAAATCGGTAATAGCTAGTTATGTCACCAATGCGTAATATAAAGCTTTATTGGATGAGCCTGTTAAAAGCCTAAGTAAAGAACGAGTCCAATAAAGCCATATTATGAACATGTGTCATACATGATCTTATGTACGATTTCATACTATACTATTTGTTCGAGATTTTTCACAAATTTTTAGCTAAAAAATAAAATACAAGCAGTGAATTCAATATAGCAGAAATGGCTTTGAATTTCGTAGCAATTAATTCCCGAGCCGTTTTTCTTTATTGTCAAATATAAATGTCAAGTAGTGATCTAATACACCCACACACATAGTGCAGTAAAAACCTCTCAACAGCGGACACTAAAGAAGAAAATAATTGCCGTTGTGTAGAGGCGTTCGAGTGATCGAAAAAAACAAGGAGATAAAGAAATTTCTAAATGTGTAGAAATAAAAATACATAATTTTATTTCATTTCATATTTGAGGGGTTCAAAGCTGAAGTGGACCAAGTCCATAAAAGGTGATTTTGAGAAAACCGCAGTTAAAGTTTTCTATCAAATATTAAATAATAAATTTTATTAAAATCATTGTATCACATGAAAAAATCATAACCCACCTTTAACTTAAATGTGTATACTAGTTTTTAGCTTATAAAAAAAATTCTTGATCAAATAAATGTATTTTTCTATCAGTATGCTGGACTTGGTTCATTTTTCCAGTGAAAAATTTTAAAAAAGTGTAAGTAAAGAGAATATAACGTTAGAAATAATCATTTTTAATTTGCAAAATTAAGGTTTTACAACTTTACAAATTAAACATTACAACTAAGGATGATTAATCATTGTCACTATCGAACATTATTTCGCCTTCAGCGAGTTCGGCTGGTTGTGGTGCACCTCTTGTTGAACTAACTTGAGGTAAGTTCTTAAAATAACCGTAATGTACAGGGGGGATATAAGGCAGAAGATCAATCATATCTTTATTTTTGGCAGGAGTTACAGGTCGTCGTGAAGTATCAAGACAGTATTTCTCGACGTGATTCAAAGATGAAATTTTTCTTTTCGCACCACCAGTTTTTTCCAGGTCTAAAATACGAAATGGCGAAAAATCTGTGAGGGTTTCCTTAAACCTTATTTTAAACTCATCACCCCTTTGAAATCGTAGCCTGCGAATTTTTAGCCAATTATCAGGAAAGTTATCTATGGCGTTTTTCTATTTGTAATAGCATTCTCCAATGCCGATGTACTTAAAAATTCATTCCGTTGTATCTGAATTGTGCTAAAACGAGGCTTCTTTCTTTTTGCGTTCTTCATAATCTCAAACCAATCTTCTGAAATGAAAATTTGTTGGTATTTTTTACTCGACGATTCTATAATACCAAACTCTAAGTCGTTAGGGAGAAACGAATGCCCAGAAACTAAAAATTTCAGGTCAATCGTCTCCACAGCCATCGTAGGATTTTGGACAAGTTTAAGAAGCATTAGAGATAACTTAATGTTTCGATTCTGACCTGTACAAGAATCTGAAAACAAAATAATATTCTTATGATTAGCAGCATTTTCTTTAAGATGCTTGCAGATACACGAAGCTACTTCCTGAGAACCTCTACCACCCTCGGTTTCATCTCAGACATGCATAAACCCTGTTTTCGTATTAAAGCAGTGTATTCCAAAATTATAGACATATAAATTCATGTTTAAAACTAAAACACCACAAAAAGTAAGCAAAGATAATATTTTTGAAAAACAAAACTAGCCAGTAATGCACGTGCAATTATCAAAATAAAAAGAATGGACTTGGTTCACTATAGCACGGAGCATTGCTTACAGATTTTCACTGCCATAATGGTATTAGCTCCATCTATCGGCGAAAATAATAAGACTGGACTTGGTTCATTGCAGCACAGAAAATTAATACGATTTACAATATTTTTGCGTGTTTAGGTCAAAAAATCCAATTTATGGACTTGGTCCACTTCAGCTTTGAGCCCCTCATTTATCGTAATGATTCTTTTTACATCCTACGAAGACTTCAAGCCTAAGTCCTAACGTACCGTGGGCATCTGAAAAGGAAAATGTAGGCTATTGACACGGGATTTAAAGGATTAGAGGTTGGGACAGGAAGGGAAAACATCTGCAGGCAATTTGTTCCATAATCTGGCGACCCTAGGTATGAATGAGCGAGGAAAGTGGTCTGTTTTAGGCTTTTGTATCTGGACAGTAGCATAGGTAACGCACCTCTTGTTGTTCTGTTAGGAACAGTCAAGAAGGGGAGTAATTCCGGCTGGTTCTTCAGAGCAAAATTCGTGGAAGTACCGATAGAAAAGGGATAAATCCCCAACAGCGCGGCGATGAGCGTGAGAAGGGAGTTTTATTGTGAGGACTGGATCATTGGTGAGTCGAAATTAATCTTTTGAATAGAATCAAGGATGTTAAGTGTCGAAGGTGATGTCGCTCCCCAGATATGTTAGCAGTACTCTAGATTAGGTCTTATTTGGTACACATAGAGAGTGTATAAGTTAGAAGGGGAGAAGTAGTTTCTGACTCGAAAGAGAATATCAAGTTTTTTCGCTGCCGATGTGGCTACTGAGGTAATGTGTTTGTGCCAGCTGAGATCACGTTCGAAAGCGATGCCAACAAGATCGAATGTTTCATTGTTCTGTAGGGCATGGCCATTAGTGTGGATGGGGTAAGAATTGCCACATTTTTGGCGTAACAGGGAGCAAAACTGTGTTTTGGATGATGGCTGTATGGTGCAAATTATTATATATGCCTATGTACTCTTGTGTATGTGTATATGTACCTACATATTATTTACAATTATTTTTTGAAGAAATTGTAAATTTTAGTTTGTTTTTGCCTTTAACTATGATTTTTTACAATTTCTAATTCAACATGCAAGGTTACTTGAAAATTTTTTTATGTTTCTACAGAATCGATAGCATTACCTTCAGTTTTAATGATTCTCTTTTTTGCTACAGATTACTATTTTTACTATAGAAATTTCTCAGTTCTGTCTTTTTCATTAAAATGGCACTTACTTGAGTTTTTCCGATTTGAAATTTTTCGTTCTAAACCCGAACACTGCAGTTATTCTTTTCAGAGCACTCTATCACTCATAATTTCTCTTCCAAACTTAAAAATTTCTCTTCATTTTTGACATTGTTACTCTTTGAATAAACAAATAAAACTAAGTTCACAAAATGCATATTAAATTACATGAAGGTTATTCCAGAGTCGACAAATAAATTTTTCTTCGATAAAAAGGCGCCTAGCCCCTAAAGAAAAGAGAAGTAATATGTACCACTCTACCATAAGTTCTGAGAAATACGGTAACTATCTACTTTTGGATCGGGGGGTTTTTCCTACAAATTTATGGTTAGTATGTAGGTCTGCATATTTTTAATGATCACTGATTGTCTGTTGTTGAAAGGTAAATGTTAGAAGTAAAATACGGGTAAATCATAAAAAAAAATTCTCCAGAATGTTGTTAAGAGCTATTTTATATAGGTACCTATATAAGGAATGTTTGGTGGATAATTAAGTGTCCGTTTAGTAGAAGGGTCCATTGTCTAGAGGGGTCCGTTAATAGAAGTTTACTGTACTTTGACCTTTGTGGGCTGTCCAGAGATAAAAAAAAAACAAAAAAAAACTGCAGCTTCGATGGAGAAATTTCCGAGGACAATAAAATTATTTCAAATACTGTACCACCTAAATCGTTCACATTCACATTTGTGTGAAGAAACTTATGCTGCTTACAGAATATGGTGTGCAAGTAAGAAAATCACCAGTATACTGGGACACTTTACCAGCAATCGCTTCCACTAGACAAGTCCAGAGTAATTTTAGTATACTAGTACAACAATGAGCCATTTTATGGCCGAAAAATTGTGCCATAAAAAGTACTTCTATTATAATAAAATATATTAAATATTTGAAAAGGTAAAAAAATAACCCGCTAATTTTGCTATAATATAAATCGTATTCGTACATCGTGATAGTCCGATCTGATAAGACCGTCTAGGTGCAATTTTATTTCTGTCACACCCGTTTTGTCGTAAAGCGTTGGAGTTACTCAGTAATAATTAATAATTAATAATAATAATAATAATAATAATAATAATAATAATAATAATAATAATAATTAAGTTATTAAGATACGAACAATATACACATAGAAGAAATGTTGTACTGTTTTGCGCAATTCTGCATAAATTTGTGCTAAATAGCCATTTTATACAATTTTTTATACAAAGAATGTGTATAGTTTGCTGAAATTCCTCACAAATTTTGGAAAAAAAAATATTAGAACACAAACAAATTTGTTCAAAATAAAAACTCATCAAAAAACAAAACGAGTTAACAAAACCTTACTTTTTCCTTTTTTTTTTCGTCTCAATTTCGAATTATTGTCATTTAAGGCACTTTTAAGTTCTGAGTAAAAAGATATTATTAAACAAAAAAAGAAATTCTTTCGATTCTGTTTATTTTTGACAAATCTGACCGGTTTCATGCATTCGAAAGGATGATATCCACATACTGTTTTTCGCTTAACATTCATCTGTTTATTGAAAAAAAACAATTATAGCGACATCAGTCATTTTTTTCTCCAGCAATTTCAAACCAGGCAGTTTTGCAACTGCAGAATTTATATAATTTTTAAGTATTAAAGCAAACACAATTAAAACTAGTAAATAAGAACCTGAAGCCGACAGAAAAATGGGGCAATTCATTTGCCTTTGTTTAAACAAACACAATTATCCTGACCTATGACGGAACATATCAAACTGTAATAACCACCGAAAAATAAAGGGTGATCACTAGGTGCTGCCAAATATAAAACTCGAAATGCTGAAAATCTATGAGTTTCTCCAGGTGAACCAAATGTGGCGCTGGCTCAAAGGAAACTTTATGATGAGCGGAATCATCAGTTCCCGCCAATTTCAAACCCAAAATTCCAAATTTACTAACGAAACCAATTCACCACAAAAGTTTGACGGAAAGTGGATGGATATTTTTCAAGATTTCATTACTTAGTATTAACTTTTCTTGCTTGGAGTAATGTTCTCACAAATAAAACAAATACCTAAGTAGTAGCATCACTTTTAATCTATAAAGTGCAAGGAATTATGTTCATGCTCACAAGTAGATCCAGAGAAGGCAGTGTAAACCGTTAAGACACAAAAATAGCGGAAGAAAAACATTAAGAAAAAATAAAGAGAATGTAAACAATCCCACGAAAATATTATCTTTTATCCCACGATTAACAAGCCATCCCGTCTGAAAATTGGTATTGATGTTATCGACTTCATTGGTTTATGCGACCGTAAAATTATTTACACGAATTTCGTAGCAAGGGCAACCACCTAGGGAGTTCTGCGCCTTAATCCCGGTTCGAAGTGGCTATCCCGCCACTCGCTTCGGTTTGCCAACTGAATTATATACGCCACTTTTCCGTAGAATTTGATCTGTTACCGATATATCTCTCACAAATTTAGTTTGAAAAAGGAACAGTAAATAAGAGGGAGTTGTATAAAGTTTCTTTCATAATTTATAGAAGTATGATTGCTATCTCCTTCGTTGGATTTAGAAGTAAATTGAAAAACAGCCATATATTTTATTTACTGACATTCCTAATTTTAGTTCCAGTTTTCCGGTGTACAGTAACCTTTTTATGATTTTTTTTATTTAGCCGAGTTAGAACTAGCTTTAAGCCTAAATAGGTTATAGATTCAGCAGTTGTTTTTATTTCTTATATTCACATTTAAAAAGGAATAGTACGTAAGAGGGAGTTTTATAAATTTCGAAAAGACTTATAATTTTTGTGTTACGCCACTCTACTGTTAAAGAAAACTATTATTTTAAAAAAATAATAAAAGTCAGTTCGTTTTAAAAAACAAATCCTGAAAAGAAATGTTTTGTGCACTGTCAGTGACTTTTAATAATTATAAAAATGCCTGACTCTTATCAATCTCTATTGTAGTTCTATTTAAAACCTAATCTGAATTAAGTAATTATAAAAAATAACTAAAAAGGATAATATATGAATTTTCTGATTAAATTCTTCGTTATTTTACGAAAATATTTCTCTGAATGATATAGTTCCTTACTTTTCTGTCAGCATTACCTGAAGACTTGTCATTTTGACTAATGTCAAACCTCATGCTGACAGAAAAGCAAGATACTATCACCCAGACCGAAAAATTCAATCAGAAAATTGATATGTCCTTTTTTAGGTATTTTTTAAAATTACTTAGGTCATTTTTAATTTAGTTAGTTCGAATTTATTAGGGTAATTATTGATATTACTGTAAACAGCGAATTTTTTCATGAAATTTTGCACAGACCCTAATTTTGGGTCGTAGAACACGAATCCGAAGTCAGTTTTTGGCGGTCTCGAATGGTTTTTCCGCAAAAAATTTTTTTAACTTTTAGGTTACCTTTTTTTATAGATTCCTTTAAGTTTCGACACTTTCACTTAAACATATCTGTAAACTTATAATTTTTATTTTATTTCGTCACACAAAACACCACATTTAGCCAAAAATAGCTAAGAAAATTGCTTTTTCCTATATAAAATTCCATTGTATTTGGTAGTAGACGCCATTACGTTCCCAGCTGTCAAATGTCCGGCGTTGCCAGGTTTACTTATTTTTCAAGACAAAGTTGTAAATTAGGAATAATAAAAAGTTGGCGGGAAAATGCGAAAATGAACCAAATTTAACCAAAAGGGCAAAAAGATGACCCCAACCAACACCCTGGGGCACCGATCCCTCTTCGCCTGCGAGGAAAGAGACTGGTCAGGGCCCCTAACCAGGTGCTAACCCTGTTCCGACCTTAGGGTGCCCTCCGATCCACCGTTCGTATCAAAAACTTTTCTAAGTCGGTGAATTAGGTGACAGATCTAATATTTTCGATATAACGGTGGTATAACGGTGAATCGGAGGGCACCCTAAGGTCGGAGCAGGGTTAGCACCTGGTTAGGGGCCCTGACCAGTCTCTTTCCTCGCAGGCGAAGAGGGATCCGTGCCCCAGGGTGTTGGTTGGGGTCATCTTTTTGCCCTTTTGGTTAAATTTGGTTCAAATCTCCGCCAGGAATAATAATAATAAACGTGGCAACGCCGGAAAATTGACAGCTGGCAAAATAATGACGTCTAGAGCCATAAAATGGAATTTTCTATAGGAAAAAGCAATTTTCTTAGCTATTTTAGCCTAAATGTGGTGTTTTGTGTGACGAAATAAAATAAAAATTATAAGTTTACAGATATGTTTAAGTGAAAGTGTCGAAACTTAAAGGAATCTATAAAAAAAGGTAACCTAAAATTTAACCTAAAAGTTTTGCAAAAAAAAATTTTTTTTGGAAAAACCATACGAGACCGCCAAAAGCTGACTTCGGATTCGTGTTCTACGACCCAAAATTAGGGTCTGTGCAAAATTTCATGAAAAAATTCGCTGTTTACAGTAATATCAATAATTACCTTTATTAGATTCTTTAATAACGAGACTAGAGATTAGGTCTCGAAACGTCAGAAAAATTATCTTGATCAGATTAGGTTCAAGCATACTTTTTATAATTTATGTGTACAGAACATTTCTTTTCAGGTTTTTTTTTGTATTTTGAAACGCAGTGACTTTTATTACTTATTTAGAATATTAATTTTCGTTAACAGTAAAGTGACGTAATACCCAAGTAATAAATCGTTTCAATATGAATCCGCCACAATCACATAGACATTATTTAAGTATCCTTTCATAATTTATAGAAGTATGATTGCTATTGCTACGACTGCTTCGTTGGAATTGAAAAATTGAAAAACAGAGGTATATTTTATTTACTAACATTCCTAATTTAAGTCATAGTTTGTTTTCTAGATGTAAAAAATATGTATCTACTACTAATTTTAGCATAAAATGGAATAACGATTGATTTTTTTTATTTAACTGTGTTAAAAAAAATAAGACCCATTTTGACAAGGATCTCCAGTTTCCTACATATGTTTATATCAGGTGCATCTTATGATGCATGATTGATATGGGTTGCCATATCACTGGTTTGATTTTGTTAACTGATTTACAGCACGTATGCAACATCTATACAACGTTTTCTTATAAAATTTAATTTTCTTAGCGATATATCTCAGAAGTTGAGAAACAAACTGAAAATAAGTAAGAATTACGTTTTCTTTACAATTTGTAGAACTATGATTGCTGCTTCCTTCTTTGGGATTGAAAAATAAATTGGAAAATATCGACATACTGTATTTATTGGCTTTGTAATTAGTAAGTTATTATCTTACAGAGGACTTTCTCTGAGCAAGGTATAAAAATTTAATTCCAAAAAATATGTAGTATAGTGAACTTTTTCTTAGATCTCGCAATATGGTGGCCAAGTCATTTGTCATTTATGGCACCCAGTTGAAATCTGATCTATTTTACGTTTAGAGGTTGGCTGAAAGACTGGACCGGACTTGTACTCACCGTTCAACTTAAATAATGAACACCAAGGAAAGCTAGTCTCTGAAATCTATAAAGTCCAAAAGTACAACCTTATGCACTTTACAAAAAACTCCCACAGAAACACCAACATCACAAACATAAAACACCAAAATCAAATGAAAATAAAACGACACGACCTGTCGTGTCAGCTTGATATGGCCCATTACTGATCTAAGGACTTTTCGACGGAATTAATGTCAGTTGTTGATATCATATGTAATTGTCAAATGTCGAAACGCTGTGTTTTATCATAAACTGAATCCTACAGAAACGATTTTTTCATAGCTAATGATGTGTGATCCGTAAATTGTCCTCGTATATTGTCGTAATTTTTATATAACAAAGACTTCAGATTTTCCATCGACTTTACGTAGCTCTTATGAAAAGTGCCAGCAGCTAATTCATTTGAAGGGCAATCAATATATTTTTTAAATTTCCGATAGTAACTGGCGCCAAACAACTAACAGTGCTGATAAATACATAATGACGTATATGTCTCTTAACAGCTTGATTCTTCTGTTTCTTTTTAGGTCACAATTAATTAGTAAAAAAAGATACGTTCATTTATATAATTTCTTGTTTAAAACAAAGGTGCTGAACAGTTGACAAAAAATGCTAATAATTACTTCCGATGTAAATACACAGACTCACAAAAATAGTGACTGATATTTAAAAATTTTAAAACTGAATAACTTCTGAACGAGTAGTTAGATTTTGATTAAATTTTTATTGACGTATTAGTCATGCTTTTTTACAATCATTTTATGCCACAAATGCGAACTACGATTTATTGTCGTTAAATATACAGGGACGCATTTTTTCTTCATTTTTTAGACACCCTGTAAGATGACCTACCTACAATATTAAATTTATGAACACATAATTTTGTAGCTTGATTTTGTAGATCTTTTTGCTTCTGATTTACCAACGTGTGTGTCCTTTTATAGTAAATACAATTGAGAATTAGGCTAATTGGATGTTTGTAATGTGAGAGCACTCATATTAATGGAATTTTGAAAAACGCCAATTAAACTTATTATTTCATTAAAACTTTTTAGCAACGTATCGTTAAAATGTTGATGGAAAAAGTTACGAATTTAATTTCATAAATTGTATCAATGACTTTTAACATTGAACAATTCCTGAAGAATTTCATGACTAATTGGACCCTTATCAAACTTCCTGAAGGCTTTCCTGAACCTTCGTATGAGAAATATTGTTCAATTCTTCAACAAGGGCTTCCTCCACACAGAAAAACACTGTCATATATGGAATAGGATACCAATTATATTTATTTCACTTACAACAGTAATTAATTTAATGTAACTTCTAATAGAAAAGAAAACATATTTGTTTAAATTCAATCATATCTGTATTTTGAAGAAAAATGCTCGTTTGATATAATGAGTAATTTCTATTACATCACTTGTATATATTTAAAACAAATAAAACACGTTTTATTATTTTAAAATAATTTTTATTTACCTAGTAATATTAAACATACCTACATTGTTTAGACATTCTGTAAAATTTGAAATATAAAAATACTACATTTACTAACGCCAGTTTTAGACTACAAAGATTATTAGATTAGGCTACAACATATTGTCTACATATTGTAGGTATGTTATTCTACAGGCTGTCTAAAAAAATCACGAAAAAACATGTCCCGATTTGCCACTGTATTGGATATAATTGATAATAATAATATTGATATAATGATAATACGAAATTATTGTGTAAAGAATGGCTGCACATTAATACAAATTTGAAGAAAACCCAACAACCAATTTAAATGTTATTATGTTTTAAAACTATGTAAACATTTTGAGCTCGTCATTGTAGCTTTAAAAAATACTATAACGTCTCATGCTGGTTAAATATTAGAAGAAAAGAAAATCATTCATAAGGGCTTAATATGCTGGCTTTCATGATATATTCAGTTCTAGACCGAATTAATTCACCTTATTTGATTACTATCACAGTCAGACTTTCTAAAGTTTATTGAACTTCCAAATACGAGATGAAAGGAATATTTTCAAATAGGTCTAATCGAAGCCTAACAGCAGTATAATCTCTCCCTTGATACCTACTTCTACATTTTGAAAGGGTTGTTTCTGCAATAGAATTTTCACCCTCCATTTTAATTGGAAGATGTCAAAGAGAAATATTACATAACTTATTAGACGTTAACTGCACCATTCGCAAAATTTAGTCCGGTTCTTACTGCTGCAACATTCAAATCTGTTATTTTATTAATGTTAGAATATTACTGTTGTTCTTGTGACAGATTTATTTTTAATTTTAATTCTTCGCGTTTTCTTTGTTTAACATACTTATACCTTTTTGTACTTAGACAATATGCTGCAAAGATATAGTCTAATTTGGCTTTAAATTGACAAGTATGGAAATAATTATAAATTTATTAAGAAAATAGCAATATAAGTGCGTATTTTTTGAAGTTATAGAAATAAATTTATTTTAGCAACTAGTTTCAAGATACTGATAGTTTTGAAAGAAAGGAAACTGCGGAAAAAAAATAATACTAATAATAATAATGATAATAATAATAATTTCTTTATTCCTCAATCACAAATAACAAAAAACAATTTAACATTCCAAAGCAACTGTATAGTGCGTAAATAGCAATACTTTATAATTTTAATATAACAAAAGCTACACTACTAGTAATATATATATACTAGCTGGTACCCGCGGCCGCCAGCGTGTTATAATCATGAAATTCATTTTTAGAATACATATTTAGAAATTAGCACTTTCTTGTAAACGACATTGTTTGTTTCTCGTATAGAGGCGGCAAAATAGCTAATCTGTTAGACTTTTAAGTTAATCTATACAGTAGTCGCAATTTTTTTACAACTGTAGATTCTGTGTATAACAATAAAGTACACGGAGTGAGTTTTGCAATATCCTTTCTTAGTGGACGTCTGGGGCCTAAACTAAAACTGTATGCAAAATTTCAGCTTCCTATTTTTGGTAGTTAGAGCTGGGCCTTGAAAAATCAGTTGTAGAAGTTTGTTTTTACCCCTAGGGGTAAAATTCCAACACGAAAAAAAGTAGTCTTATGTAAAAAATAAAAGAAAATTCAAGTGTTTTAGCATTTTTCTTAGAACCTAGTTCTTTTTAAAATACAAAATAACTCAATTTTTAGGGGTTGCTTCTACCCCCTTGGGGGCGATTTTTGCAATACCCTCTCTTAGTGGACGTCTACGGCGTAAAAGAAAGCTGTGTGCAAAATTTCAACTTTGAGCATTAAAACTGTCATATAATGTAAAACTAAATGCAAAAAAGTAGCTATATACAGTAGTAAAACAAATTGGAAACAATAATACTTTAAAATTTAAGTAAGAGAGTAACAATCTACACACCAAGAAAATATAAAAGAAGTGGTATAAACAAGTCCAATTAGTATATTGAAATTTAAAAAAATAATAAAATTATTACGTTCCTTACATTTCCAAAAAGGGGACATCTATATAAACTAAAATGATCTAAACATATAACATATTATGTGTCATGACGTGACAGAGTTATGTTAAAACTAGCACTGCATATTTAAATTTCTGTAATAAATTTAAAACGAAATCAAATCATTTTCAACTTATGATTACCAACTTCTAATAATTGACAAAACAAACAGGTTTTAAATATTAGTAACTCTCATTGTAGTGTTGTAAATTTACTTAAGATCAGTGTCTTAAAGTACTTCTGTTTCACTGGATTTTTGTTACTATTAACAATCCTGTTGTAAATATTTAACTGAAACACGAGAATAAATCGACACTTTTTTAGTGTACTTAGGAATACATTGGATCAGTTTTTTGGTCCCAGATCGTCAACTTTTGAATCACTGACTTTTAACACTGAGACTTTTTTTTAAGACACGTCCTTTAACTGACAATAAGAAACCTTCTTAAAAACTGCCCTAAAGCATTACAAATTTTAAATGCAACAAAAAAGAACCATTTATAAGACTACATAGAAGCTTAACATCACTAATATTTTCCAGAAGAAAAATGTGGCACTTTTCTTGCCAAAAACTCTACAAATTGCACACAGTCAATAAATAAAATATTTAACCAGTCTAATATTATTTCTAGATGGAAAAAATTTAAATATTAATATCCCTTTTAATGTTTAATCTGCGATTTGTGTCCTTTTCATATATACAAAAGTTGTCTTTTATTTCTTTTGCATTTTAAATCTTGTCCACAAATAGCTTCTATTTGCGAAAAGAATGACGGTAAAGTCAGGTACATTAAAGTGGACACGATGTGCAGTAAAATAAACACATGTCACAAACGAAGCTATTATGCACCAGAGAGTACTCTGAGGTGTAATTCATAATTAATGCCGAGACACAAGATTGACGTTTGGCCTTACAGTAGAGTTCGCTTTCATATATTTCATAAAAATAATTGATAATAGTAGAAAGTTTTTTTCATTAGCGGTAAGAGGATGAAATTTACTAAAATCATCAAGATAAATAATAACAATCAATAGTCACAAGTAGAATTCTACACTTTTTCTACTACTTGATTAAAAAGTCTGAAAATTAAATTATTAAGATTTTTATGAATTTTGACCTGTTAAAATTTAGGGTTAACAGTATATTGTTCAAACAATGATTTGGCAATTATTGTTTTTGTAAGCATGCTTTGGTGTTTTATAAATTTTGATAAAAGATACTACCTGATTGGTTCGAAGAAGCGTGAATAATAAAAATGCTTTGTTATGATGGATCGCAGGCTGTAAATAATGAATCGTTACTCACTACCCGTAAATAATGACTAATATTATTTTTCAAAAATTTCATGAAAATGCACAAAATAGCTAATTAACTAATTATTATTTTATTACTTTT
This sequence comes from Philopedon plagiatum, assembly GCA_963971165.1. Lineage (NCBI taxonomy): Eukaryota > Metazoa > Arthropoda > Insecta > Coleoptera > Curculionidae > Philopedon > Philopedon plagiatum. Next base: position 18,780,353 of record OZ020190.1, on the reverse strand, counting down.
CTTTCAATTCCCTCCCGGCATTACTCGCGTAGTGTTTGCTTTTAATACAATTTTTATTAGTAAAGGAAAGAAGTTCTTCTGAAGCTGATATCTCATATTTCACCGATTCGTGAGATACAAGCATTTCTTCAAAAAATATATAAGTACCCCTCTTTCATCTCCTTAGGGGTTTAATTTTGAAGTACGGCCAAATACGTGTTCTAATAAGAAGTTTCCATGCTGAATATGATATTCCCAATCTCAGCGATATTTGACATAGAGTGTTTTTTTAAGCGGACCATAGGGTTTTATATGTTAGGTTTTTAACCCCATAAGTATAAAGATGAAACTTGACGCAGGAAAATGCTTTAAATCCCTTCAAAAGGTAATTTTAATCCCAGTAGTAAAATAAAAATACCAAAAAGTAACGTCAGAAACACGATATTTATTATATTTTACTGTCCAGCTAGAGAAACCTAGTACATCCCACTTTTCCCACTATGCAGGTTATGGAACAAAATACCTGCAGATCCCCCCCCCCCCCCCCGACCTCCATCCTTTAAATCTCCTGTCAATAGATTACATTTCCCTTCTCCTCAGATGCTAGTACTTAGGCTTGTGGTCTACGTAGACTGTCCAAGGTAAAAAAAAAATGCCAGTCAAAAGTAATTATAAAATTTTGCGTTGCAACTATAACCAGCTGGCAGTGGATCTAAATAAAACCTACCCATATCTAAACTGTTTGAATAAGACGAACTTTCGGTAAATTTTAAAAACACAACCTCAAGATATCCCTTAAAAAAGAAATAAAAAGAAACAAAGGACACAAAATGAGGGGATTATATAGCATTCACTATAATGCATTAAATGCTTTAAAGTATAAATATGCCACCGTAAGGGTTTTTACGATATTCTTTAGAAATTCCTTTCGCGCAAATGTGGTCGTGAAAGCAGGAAAACCTTTTTAAAATGAAAAGTTTGTATAGCTTTCTTACGCATCTGTTTTTTTAATAAAGAGATATTGACGCTCTTTGCAAAGCAAAAAAAGAGGAAGTCAATAGGAATATTAACCCTGGGCTGGAATATAGTTTTCGACAATCTTTTCATACGAATTGCTTTTCAGACTGTTACAGGAGTTACGTGTATGCATGACAATATTACTTTATGAAAACCTACTTTATGGAACTTACTTTCTTACTTGTAACTTACTTGGGCCCAATTTGATCGGTTTATTTCTTTGCTTGTCTGCTAAACCCTACCTCTGTGCTAAATTTCTGTACTCTAGGGTCAGTAAGCAAGTGAGTGTCAAAATAGCGAATCTTTGGATTTAATTCACTTGAGAAGGAAAAGACATAATATTAAATTTATCTACCAGGACCCCCATATCTTTTCACTACAAAATATTAAATAGTTAGGCTTTATTTTCTATGAAATGATTTGAAAGCTTAAATAATTCACCAAATTCTATATTCTCTATGTCTATCACTTTCCAAGTGAATCCAATCCAAAGATTAGCTATTTTAACACTCAACTAATCACGAAAATTTTAGGATACGAGCCCAGTCGCATATGAATTGGTCTAAAGAAATCTATACACAACTTTATGTTTCTGATGCAGTCGTTACTTCATTTTTGTAACGTCAGCAAATGCAACTAAGTTTATTTGATACTATGTGGTGTTTGCAATTAATAAACAATACCTGCCCTTTATTTATGTTACAATAACATCAATAAAACAAAAAAAGATTTTGCTATATCTGGCGCATGCTAATTGGACCATAACTCTCTCATTAAGATAAAAATGTTTTTTATATACTAAAATACCGCACGTAATTTCTTGAGACAGGCATCTCGTTAAGTTGACGTTAAATACAAAAGTTATAATTACTTCAGTATTTGAAATTTGGATTTAAATTTTGTTGTCAAAATGGTTCGCGAAAACCGTTATCTTACGATATGCGAAATTTGTTGCTGCCCACCAAAAGGGAGTTAGTGGGCACAAAATTGCAAAAAATTTAAACATTGCTCCCTCGAATACTGCAAAAAGAGATGAACTTGTTCTCCGTGCACTTATCAAAAAAGATCTCCTAGCTCCGTCGAAGGAATTAGCTTAAAATGGTCAGGAGCGGTTGGTAGAAGAATTTCAGAAGACACTTGTTTAAAATGAAGAAAATGGGAAACGGGTTCTACAAAATAAGTTTTTAAATAAAGATTAAAAATAAAAGTTAATCTTTTTTTTATTTTTGAACGAAAGAAAAACCACTTGTCTCTCAAAAACAAAAAAGAACCCGTCTTTCGTGGGCCAAGGAGCTTATTGACTAAAAGTTAAATGGAATTCAATTACGACTACAAGTCGTTTTTGTTTTCGCCTAAAATAAAAAATGGTGTACTTTCATTTTTTACCTTTTTTTTATAAAACTTACTTTCTAGAACCCGTATCTCATTTTTTTCATTTTCCTTAAACAAATGACTTCTGAAACTCTTCTACCAATCGCTTCTGATCATTTTATAGCTAATTCCCTCGACGAAGCTCGGCGATCTTCTTTGATAAGTGCATGGGGAACACGCTAATCACTTTTTGTAATATTCGAGAGATGATCAGTTTTAGCCTTAATCTGAATATTTCCCGTTTTTCAGACTGCGCAATAATGTTTCTAATAGTTTTTTGAGTGCTAACTCCCTTTTGGTGGTCAGCAACAACGGAATTATGCACACCGTATGGTAACACCCACGTAAGGGCCCCTTTTTGAGGAAATTAAGTAAAATCTAGTTTCATCCCTACTGTTTTTTCAAATGAATCTTTGTTAGGGACTCTAGCGGGTGAGTAGTATTAAATTTTCTGATTTTTGTTATATATTGTGTATGGGCGTGAATTCTAACCTATAATTTCACGTGTAAGAGTCTCATTATTGTTCCCTTTTAGGGAAAATCCAGTCTAATGACCTAACGGTTTAATTTTTTTACCGGCTTAATTATTTAACCGGCTTGATTACATAATTAATCATCTATATAATTAATTTTCTTAAAGTATTTTAGCGCGATGTTTCTTCGAGAGCAAGATACGGTGCTTCGTAGACTCAGATGTTCTTTGGCTGTCCTTGGATTTTTGAGAGTTTGCAGAAATCTTGGACGTGTGTCCCGGTTTAAGCCTTTTGATGTAGACTACTGAACATATTATTTGTTTCGGAATCGAGCCCTTGCGTTCCTAAGTTCGAGCGAACAATCACTGAACATCATCACTAGCAAGCTATGTACTTAATTTTATAATTCGCTTAGAAAAGTCAAATTCTAAGAATAGCCATACCATTTATAGGAAAACTGATTTAATATAGAGCCCTAGCGTTGTAACGGTGTTGCAACTTCGTAGAGCTAGTTAAAGGATTGTTATTCTTTTTTTTACAACTGTTTTATGATGATCTTTTTAAATTAAACATTTAATTTTAACATTGTTTCATTATTGTTGGGTCTCCGGTGGCCGAGTTGGTACGGCGCCAGCTTTGCAACCGAGAGGCGCGGGTTCGGGATACGCTTCGACCATGGCTATTTTGTGATTGTTGATGGAAGGTGGTAGAGGAATTCTTCCTCGACCGAGGTGGTACCACCCCACACATCCACTTAAAGGGCTGGTGAAATCCCTACGGATGTTTCCAGCTCTGGATGTGTGAGTCGATTCTCCAGTACCCCTACGGTACATAGTACTTATACTTCGGTCTTCGTGGACTGTCAGAAGATAAAAAAAATTATATGCACTTTTTAAATCTACACAGGGGCATTAATTATTGGACGGTGGGTTATTTGATACGTTTGTGTTTCTGCAAGTGGCACCAAATTAGATCTGTCGATTGACATTGATAGGTCATTACCATGTGGCATTAATGAACTAAAATTAGTAAACCCCGCCCCAGATAAACTGCCCCGCAACATTAGAGCTGGTCGATAGCTTGTTGTCATACATCTTAGCCTTTACAATAACTACTATTTTTTGATGGCAACAAATTTTATTCGTTGTAAATTTGAATGATTTAATTCATTTAAATATATTCAAAGCGATAGAAGACACTGAATGATTGGCTGTTAGGCCAAACAGGATCTACCAGCAGTTTATCGATCCTCTTGAAAGGCTGCCTTATATACTATTTGTTAAGTTGTATCGACTGACGAAACCAATGACCCATACAATTAATTGATATGCTGGAAACCTACATTTCGCCATATAAGAGAATCCTCTTCTATTGTTTTGGTCGCCAATGTTTTTATTCTTCAATTTTCTATTGGCAAACCATTTTTTTACATACAATAATTACGTTGTACAATACTAAAATTGTTAGATTAAAAGAAATCGAATGCTAACTAATTCATATGAACTCGAAATTACAAGCTCCTCTGTATTATAAAAATACAAAAAGTGATGCTGGTTATGAAGCCTCTTTTATTTAAAATAAGTTAGTACAGAGCTGACTTATGTGTTAAAATTTTAATATCTCTTACCAAACCTAAACAGCAACTCACTAGCATATCAGCAGTTAAAAATTTAAACTTTCCTCTTTATACAATTTATGCCTTAAATATTTAGAGTTGTAGAAAGCAAGAACGGCAGTATTATTTATTCATTACTTTGTCCATTGCAGAAATTAATATTAATATTATCTAAAACAGATTTGCTAATAAGTTTATCAAATAAAGCTTTTGCCAGTCACCATCAATAAATACATTTGTATAAATAAATAAATAATTATATTATTTTCTAAATCTAAAAGTGGTATGTTGTGAATGTTTTTTGACCTATTGACGTAAATCTCAAAGTTCTACTGAAAATCCATTGCCAAATATATTAAAATTTACATGGACAACCGGCTCCTCCCATCAAAATTATTTTTACTTCACATCCGTATTAGTATGGAAAAATGTGCGCACCAAAAACAGGATCGTATTTTATTTACGACTGTTCGTTTTCAGGCAGGACGCAAATAATTCCTGTTGAAAATTGACGACGGACATAGACATAAAATAAGCAGTATTTTCAGGAAAATTTAACAAGGGACAAAGATAGAGCAACCGTATAACGTCACGCATTAAAAGATATAAAATGTAAACAAGCCAGCTTCGAGCTTTAATGGTGAGCTTTAAAATGTGTTTTAAACTTACTCCGTGCTTAAAAATCGAGAAATGTTTTGAAACAATATAACTTGTTTTAGTTATTTTATTTGTCTGTATAAACCAGAAGCTAAAAAGAAAAACTTAAAATATGGAGTAGACCATAGACTTAGAAACAGCCTTCCAGATATGTGGATATTTTCAGATTGTAGATGTTTCCTTAAGGTGTGCATTATTATACTCGTTACAAGCCTCAGTTAATTCCTGTTGAGTTTCAGGACCTCCACAATCAACGCCTATATTCGTGAACTCAGCACTGATTTGCTTTGCTTTACCCCTGATTACTGTTCCAGTAGAGAGTATCATATTATATCAAAATTAGCTTTAGCATTTTTGGTAGACAATTAAATGTATAAACCCAATTGACAATTTTTAAATCATCTAATTGATACATGATCTCGAAAATACAACAAGAATAATCCTTCAACTAGAATTATTTTCTAGATCTAAATATTACTCTGTATATTTTTAACTAATTTAACAGTATACGAATTGTATCATTTATTATATTCCTCTAATTTGTTTTACAATATTTAGTCATACGTCTGGTGAAATTATTTTCAGACATGAACTGCTTGCTAAGGTGGCTTCGCTGGACTTCAAAATCTTACTTCACAAGTGATTGTTCTACGATTCTCTGATTTTAGTTTCAACATTAACTTTATGCACTAAAAATGCAACAATAGATACCGTTACAGAACTTTCTAAAACCAAATTCTATATTTCTTGGTAAATATGGCGATGTAGGTAGATCATGCTGAATGTAATTGAAATTTTCTCCCTTTTTCCGTGCACAATGTTCCTTTATTACTGTTGCAAAAGGGGAAACATCTAAGGATTTCGATTTTGAACCTGAAAGCGTTGAAATACGATCGGATTTATATCGACAGTTTGCTGTGAAATTAAAATTTTAATGGTAAAAATGATTTTCAACTTTTACCGTCTAATTCACAAAGCCTGTAAAGTTTCGAGAACTGGTTGTGGAATTGTTTACATCGTGTTATTCAAAACTCGTATTGCATTCTTTTGTTCGTCGGCTTTGCTTGTTTTCCAAGTGAATTTTTAGATTAGGACATATTGAGAAAATGGTTTTAGTTGAATTAACAAGAAAAGAACATATTTAAACACTTATTTTATTTTATACAAAAAAAAATACGTCACAAAACTCGTTTTTTTTTATCCTTACACTTTTCAATTTATATCCTTGATTGTCAAATTAGACATAAAACTCCAGCCACGGTGTGCTTCGACTAAGTTTATCCCAAAGGTCTTCCCATTTTAATTTTTTTTTTCGGGTTTTGTTAAAGTGGTGTGGCTTAAGTAATTAAAGCCCAAAATTTAAATCCTATGTCAATAGTTTGAAAAGAAAGCACGATTTCACTATTTTTTTTTTAGGTTAAACGGCTTTATTTTGTGAAAAATAGTAGAATTAAAATTATTTAAGGCGTATAATCTTCTTTCAAGTCCTGGAAACGATATCTGCTTAGTGGAACTATTTACTAGCCAAAAAGTCTGGGTTTTAGGGTTAGGAATTCATATTCGTTAGAAATAATACAATCCTATTTTCATGTAGCTAAAACAAGCACATAAATGGATAATGATGACAAGAGGATAGTGTTTAAGGAAGTGAAAAGCAGCAAATTTTTATGCAAAGCATTTTAACACGGATTTCAAAAATTAATAGAAAAATTATAAAAATTTTGCCAGCGTATGCACTAATTTATGGTTCAAGTGTGTCGTACCACTTACCTTAAAAAAACATATGTTTAGGAGTTTATTTTCTTCTGTTTTTGTGTAATTGTTCTATTCGCATTGCCTATTTTCCCCTTTTAACATACAAATTTTTTTTGATACAACAAAACTTCGCATTACAAATACAAAACACTTTATTGACATTAAAATCTGACGTTTATCGTCCGACTTTTCCCGATGTCATACGATTAGATCCGAATCGGGGACCGGGGCCGAAATTTGAATCGAAGCAAGCCGGTATTTATCACCGGAATTCAATTTAACAACGTATTAAAATCTAACACGTTGTTAGTTAATCACGAGTTAAAATTTCTTCCTGCAACCCGCTGTAAGTGAATTACTGATTTAAGTAAAATCGTCCATGTTTTTTTTCAGCAAACCTCATTATATCTTAAACAATAAAAACCGACGAATGTCTCACGAAACTCATACAAGCTTTTCATTTTGAAAAGGATTTCCTTCTTTTATGGCAGCATTTGTGTGAGAAAAACCCTTTTAAGGGAAAGCGTTAAACCTCCGTGGCAGAATGTTTATCTTTTGTGGTTAAAATTTGAAGCATATTTATAATTCCCTCAATTTTTTTTCTACTCTGTTTTCAACCGATTAAATTGGGGTTCGGTAAATATTGTTTTTTTTTTTTCGGATTCCTGATAATGAAATACTGCGGTTTAGATAGACGTGTTTTAGAAAGTTGATATTAAGACATATAGGACGTTATATAAGTAAGTAGTTGAATGTTTATTTTTCCTAATATTAAAAAAGAAATTTTCATATTGCCGTTTTTTAAGACAAAAAGGAATAGCATAAGTCGCAGTAAAAAACTCAAAAAAAAAATAATAATACTGAAGAAACCTAAAACTGAGCAAACCTGTCCGAGAACGTATTTCACCACTCCATGGTCACAAGAAGAAATTATATTATTTCTACAACAGTTTTAATGCCAAAATTTCACAAAAAGAATTAAGACACCAAAAAAATATCAAATGTGGGCACACTGTGTTCCCATAATCCAAAACGTCATTCAAAATTGATTCTTACCTTAACCTCAAATATATTGCAAATGGTTCATAAAAATCATATTGTTTACTAATAAAGTAACTTCTGATTAAAATATTGTGTTTTCCACATTAAAGGTGATTTATAAACGTAAGTAATATTAATATGAATAAAAAATGTGTTAAAAGTCCAAAATTAAAGGTGTCCGGATAATGTTATGAAACCTGCAATAATAATTATTTTCAAAGAAAATATGATAATTTTGATAACGAAACTGGAAGAATCGAACATAACCCAATTTTCGCAAAAACAGCTCAAAGTGGAAACAAAAAATGCACCGATTCCAAGTGGCTAGTTTCAAACTAAAAAATCCAAATGTCTGTCAAGTTCGACTTTTTACGAAATATATGGAAAAACTAATGACAGGTTTTCCCTTACTCCAAACTTCAGTTGACCAATAAATAAAAATTGGTAGAAAAACACCTCCACTGGAAGAAATACTTTTGAAAAATGTACCGAAACACTGCAAAAATGGTCGGTCTGGACGTTGAAAATAAAAAAATTACCAACCATTCCGTACGTGCTTCAGCGATCTCATAGCTAGCAAAAAATGGAATATCTACAAGAAGAAGAACTAGGGTGCACTCATCAACGCGATCCGTTAGACCCTATTTACAACTTGACAAAGGATATCACAAAAAAATTATGAAGAAAATAAGAGGTGGAAATGTAAACAATGCTCAAGAAATACAAGTTCAAGAAAATAGGAAAAATTCTGTTATGGAGACAACGACATCTACGAGCCAGCCTATAATTACATATAATAATTATATTTTTAATTGTAACACGTTAAATTGTTCTAAAGAAATATGTATTTTTAAAATACCATGTTTTTCTTTTTTTATACGTCAAAAAATATGTTTTTCTTTTTTTTTTTACACTTTTGTTGTTTCGGGAAATAGTCCATCAAATATGTTTCGGGCATGTGAACTATGAAGAACATTTTTGATTTAGAGTTGTTGCCTTAAAGAAACAGCTTTCATTCATTTTTATTGTATTTGGCTAAAAAAGTGTTCTCAACTTCGTTTCGGGCACTTTTTGTCAAATAACAATAAAAATGAATTCAAGCTGTTTGTAAGGCAACAAACCTTCATATTACTACAAATCGTTCTTTTTATAAAATTACTTTCTAAGGTAAAAAGATATTTTTTTATTAAATGGGATCCGATTAATACTACGAAAGAAATTGGTTTGCTACGCCCTACTTTGTCCCAAACCTGCCGGCAAATCACTTTAAAAATTGTCATTCCATGGAGTACAAAGAAAAAAACCAACAAAAATAAATGTTCTAACTATGAAGGATTATGTACGAAAGCTATAAAGAAAGTGATACTAAAATAGAAGCATTGAAAACTAATGTAGGAGAAAAAAAAGGATATGTTGCCAGCTATCGTCTGTTTTCCTAAATTTAATAGTTATCGCAAAAATGAATATTTTTGCAAAATTGCACAAGGGAGGATTCGGCAAACCAAAGAATTCTTATTTACCTAATGTTTATTTTCTTCAGAAATAGTTATTTTCTTGAACTCTGTGACGTAGACTAACTTGCAGTCGCCCTTCGGCCTGCAATGATCCATCCGGAAGTTTGTTGTATGGAGAGAGGGCCTTACGTGCGGTATTCTTCATCATTTCTTAACTTTTGTTGCGAGTAGATATGAAACTCCCAATTTAATAATACTGTCCTTTTTTGGCCAAAAACAATGGACGTTCCATGACAATCAAAAATCAGAAAGCCACTTTTGGACCATCTTGTATACTGAAAATGGTTCTGATTCCTCTTTTTAAAATCTACGATTTTTTCAAGTACCTACCTATACAAGGCAAAAACTAAACCGAAGAAGGAAAATAGCGGTTTCTTTAATTTTTGATAGACTTTGCCTTATGCAAGCGGAAAAATTCCAATTTGGGCCATTTAATTTTTAACCAAGTTTCTTTGCTAAATGCATGGGAACAGAATCTGTTATGAAAATTTCAATCGTGCAGCACGATTTCCTTTTGATTGTGTTAGATAAACGGCACAAATCAAGATATTAATAAAATAAATAATATTCAGAATTTCGCTAAGCACTGCAATGCACTATTTCCAACGGTGTTGCGATTTTTGTGATAAGTAGTTAATGAAATCACAGGATATTTCTTAAAGACGCCGTTTAGTGCCTTGTTGATAACCGATCATTTTAAAGAGAAAGAGGAATTGAGTGAAAAGTGTCGTATCAGTTGATTTACTTGATTTCGATTTTACATATGTATTTTAAAAAGCACAACATGGTAGCATGTCATAAAGCCAACAACATTCTGTCATCACTTTTTTTACCCCTAAAGAGTAAAGTTCCACCCAAAAAAAAGTCAAGCATTATAAATTCCATCCCCTGCTTGAATTGCCCAAAAATACTCAGAAAATAGACTAAAAGGTCACAAATACACCAAAACGCAGCCATACACAAACACGAAAAAAAAAATGATAAACACGAGTTCGACTTCAAAAATACCTCAATCTTAACTCAGGTGAAAAACTACCACAAACTGATTGACGAGAAGTCCTAAATCACTACTACTAGGAGTAAGATCTTTTAGTGAATCCCAGAGTTAAAGTTTACAATAGAAAATAAAAAAAAATTACCAAACTAAAATTACATTTTTTTTATACTTGTAAATCATTTAATTATAATTATCACTCAGTTTAAATTAGGTAGCTTCTTTTTTTTACTGTCTGTTTTACCCAGTCACAATATTCCATCATAATCGTAAAGTACATTAAAACTTAAAGAAGGGAAGAACCGCTGGAGAGTTCTTTCAGAGTCCATTTATCACCGACAAGTTAAGAAAATTGTTGCCATTTTTTCTCTCATCTCGCATAAATACGTTCTTAAGTCAAAACTTTTCTTTGTCCCAATTTTGAAGTTAGCAAAGTTTTCAGGAGTCGTTTTTCTGTACAAATAAAAGTTCAACTTAAATCGCATGGACGCTTTATCAAGATTTATAATTTTACTTTTTACGAATAATTTTAAAAGCAATAGGCATAAACTGACATTAATAGAAGTTAATAATTTAAATTTATGTAGGTAAAGATATTTATTTGAGGACCAGGTATTAGCTTTTTTTTAAAAAAAAATCAACATTTTTCCAGTAAAAACAATATCAGTGGGTTGCACAAAACTTTTAATCAAGCAGTAAATTTAATTGACGGTTAGAGTCAGCTTTGGCAATGATGTTAACATAAGTGCCGTCACATTACAAGTATCTAATTAGTTTAATTCGTGATTAAATTGTTTGTTCAACTATTGACTATATGACTAAATATGTAAAAATTTACTTCCATTTTAAAAGGTCCTAGTGTAAGAGAAAAGTACACTTTATTTCTGAGTAGCCAGCTGCCAGTAAAAAAGACAAAATAAAAGCGAATGTTACCTATATACGTATTTTTCTAAATACATGTGGCCAATGAGCTGTAATCAAAAAATAAATAAAAAATTGCTCTTATGCTCAGTCTGATCTTAAAGTTGTAACAAGTTTTTACACTATTTTATCAGCTGAATGGAAAAAATGTTGATGAACTATCACTGCAAACACCAAATACCTGGTCCTTAAATCACTGAGTCGCTGAAGATCTATCCAGGATTTTCTAACAGTTACAGCTTATCAGCGGCGTAGCTAGGGTAAGTGACACCCGGGGCGGGTATCAACGGTATCACCCCATGGTAGGGAATAAAGGTTAAAAAAAATTTTTGGGTGCCACGCCCAAACTAACCCATTTGGATTATCTACTTTTGGCGACAAAATTTCTATTTTATCAAAAAAATATTTTTTTCACATTTTTATTGATACTTCTGGATTTTTAAATAGGAAAAATTTCAAATGGGCAATTTTTTAAAAATAATTAATAGAGCCCTACAATTAAAAAAAATCTTCGATTCTATTCGATTATAAACTCCAAAAAATTTAAAGCAATCCAGTTTTTGCTTAGGTTCTTCACAAGTAAGGAACAATTTTCTTTTATTTTAATTGTAAATATCGCATTTTTACAATCACTAGGCACACTAAACACTGACGCCACAAATATAAAACTGAACAATACTATTTTATTAATTAAAATATTTGGCCGGGATAGGTTTGCCAGACGTCCCAATTTTATCGGGACAGTCCCGATTTCAAAGGGTATGTCCTGCGCCCCTACACTCTTCAAATCGGCGATGTGTCTCGATTTTTAAAATTTAGTTTTAGTTTAAGTGGTACTGACTGGTCTTAGTTTAAGATGTATGGTTTTTAAAGCTATACTATATTTTTTACGTTTGATTTTCATTAAAAGTTTATATGTTTGCTTTTCAGTTCATTTATTAAATAAATATTATTTCATATATTATTCATATATTAAAAAATAGCATCCCGATTTTTTGACCCAGGTCCAGATTTCTAAGCAGCTTTTAAACGCTGATAACCCGATTTTGAAGATGTTGGATCTGGCAACCCTAAGTCAGGGATGACCATTGAAAGCCAATACTTTTAAAATAACAGTATATTCAAAGAATAATTTAATTACCTATTTATTTATTAAATTTACGGGGAATCCCCATTTTTACAATATAACAAATCTTCAAATAGTTAACAATAGGTAGCCGACATAAAAATTTATATTAAACATGCAACAAGAGTAAATGTACAAAAACATCTCAACAATCGACAAGGAAACACTAAAAGTTACATGATTTAATCAATCTCCTGTAACCCAACAACGTGCATCTATCTGAATATACATATCTACATTCTATTCAATAAATTTAGAGTCCTGTCAATAGGAGCATTTTGACCATTGTTACATAAAAAAGCGTTCAGGTCAGCACTTTGCCTTTAATTTATGACCTTTGGCGTCCGATGTAGATTTAGCGATTCTTCCCTAACACGTGTTTTTCTAAGAACAAATTGAATGCCCTTGGCCTTTCTTTACCCGTAACCATAAATGATGGTACAATATAACAATACCAACATAAAGAATGCAAGGAAGTGTTTGAAAGTTGAAAAGACAGCTGTGGTTTGTTCACAGAAATTTAAAAATGCTTGCGATTTGGAATATGAAATTTATAAAGATTAGCTTTGTTTTAGATTATAATAATGGGAAATAATAAATTTTTGTTTTTTTTACTGATTTTTATGACCATATTTTCCATGGCATGAGCTCAAGCCCACTGATGTCACCCCCCTAGGTATGGTACCCGGGGCGGACCGCCCCCCCCCGCCCCACCCTTGCTACGCCGCTGCAGCTTATTTTGAATTTTGAGGACGAACTGATACTTTTGAAGTGCGGGAAAGAAGAAAATTTTAAACGTCCAACGTTAACTTACACTATTCATATTTTAAGAGAACTAAGAGACGGATGTTATTCAAGGAGATATTTACATAGCTCTTAATTAGTTTTTTTTCCAAAGCACAATTGTTTGGATTTTTCCGAGTTTAATTTAAGGTTGTGGACCTCAGACAAACGTCTACGTACTATATGGCAACAGAACGGAGAGCGCTTTCCCATAATATAATTGAGGTTCGCAATTTTTTAAACCACCAGTATAACGAATGGATCGGTAGATAGGGAAAGTTACATTGGCCCACAAATAGCCCAGACCTCACACCTTTAGATAAATTTCGTTGGGGTCATTTGAAAAATGTCGTATACAGCAATCATAATGAAAATATTGAAAAATTCAAAAGAACATGAGAAATGAAGTAAGAAGTCTGAACGAAAATTATGCTGAAAGTATTATAAACACACTTCAGAATTAAATGGCGGACATGTTGAAAATTTCTTTTGATATCTTATTGGCCAAAGTCAAAATGTATCTGTCTATGATATCATTTATTTGTTGTTGTTATACCTAATTACTGGTTATTGCTTTCAAATATTAATAACTAATAAAAATCAACATTTATTGTTTAATAGAATAACTCATTTTGAATAAAAATAAAATTAAAAATTCACGATGACTAAAGTATTATTGGCAACCTTGACACTAAGTTTGACGTACCTACGAAGAAAATTTAATAAGTAGCAGGTATTTCGTTCGCACCCTGGATAGTTACGTTTAAGGTATTTTTATTCGGAATAATTTTTAATTTGAAATATTTCAAAAACGATTGAAAAGCCGCATAGGGTATGTTATACAAAATATGTCTAGAACTTCTCTTAAAATCCAAAAATATGATAAAATTCACACCATCAAAAATAAGCGAAAAAATCGATGTTTTATACTATACTTTTTTTATTCGATGCTCAATAGTTTTCCTGATACGATATATGAATGATTCATAAAAATCCCCAAAACATTCATACTTAACATTTTTTCCCATCTTTAAAAATAAAAAAAGTTATAAGGCCTGTTCACTTTTATGTGAATATACCTTTACAACAGCATAGCTTCAACTCCTGCAAAGGGTGTCGTGTCCGCGAGCAAGAGAACTGATATTTCAGCTAACAATTGAACTCATTGAATTAATATTTTTTATTATATCTCTGATGCCTTACATGTTTGATAGGAGTGCTTATTTTAATTGAATTGTTATAAGGATTATTCACTTATTTTTTAGATTTTATATGTAAGCTGTAGTTCGTGTTCGTTTAATAAAAAATATGTTAAATTCCAATCAAATATCCAAATTTTTTAGATCTAACAATTTTACACTCCAAGGAATAATAGTAATTTATTGGTTTCTAATAGTATTTTGGTCATTGAAAAAGTGGTCATATAGTTTTCAAAGGGGTTAGATTACTTTTGAACTCTAATAACAAGTCTATATTTAAAGAAATATTTTTTTTATTATTTCAATTATCTTTTGTTAAAACAATATTAACTATAATATTATAACTAAAGTGTCAGTGGTCAAAAATAATACTATTATTAGAAATAGCATAGCATTTTTTTCTGTGCAAGGCTAGATTAAAATGGTTTTAAGAAATGTGAGCACGCACTGTGGTATTCCGATGATAATATTAGATTTCTATGTTCTCTGGTTATCTAGAAAGGGCGATGGCCGAGATGGCGATTTGCTAAGAAGGATTAACTAAAAAGGTTATGGGATATTAAGGATGTCCTTTGGACTGCCTAGGCATGTCAGCCCAAATATGAGATATTGATTTCTGTTCGGGATAATGTATTGACTTACAGACTGGTTTTATAAACCGTTCTTTTTCTGGTAGATACTTCTGGAAAAAGCTTTTCAGAAAGTTTTTACCTTATTTTTAAAACAAATCATCAATAACTTTATAAAGTAACAAAACCTTATATATTTTTCATTTCAACACCGCTCCCCAGTTTACGACCATATTTGTGTGTAAAAAGCCTCTCTAAAGAAAATCGTAAAAACCCTTACGGTGATATGTTTATACACTGGTTAGCAAAAACGCGACGCACTAAAAATTGTACACACTAATTTACAAAAAAAAAAATGAAATCATTTTACTCTAAATAGAAATATGTTTTTAATTTTTCCATATTTTAATATTTATTTGCAATTAAAATAATTATTTTTAATTATGATTCTTTTTATTTTTCAATTTATTCTGGTCAGTTGACTGGTGGACAATTGGACCGGTTAATTCTACAACCCTAATAATACCGCGGAACTTAACCCATTGAGTGGCTGTTGCAAACCTAAACAAACTCCACTCGCGGAATTAAATGGGGCACTTGGATCCCATGATATATAATATACTCTTTCTCACTAGAAAATTACAAAATAAAAGCGACATTTTGTCGATTGATTCCTAAAGATCCAATTCATGGTATGGAACTAAATAAGGAGTAATTTTTATTTATTTTCTGGATATATGCAAGATTTTCTGTCACACCTATTGTTGTTCAGGTTAACTTTTCGTTAACTCAAAGAAACAACAGCAATTTAAATTAACTTCTTTTTATTAACTGCGATATTTTATTTAAAGCATTAAAAACAAAAAAAAATAAAAACTTGTCGAAAAATGTGTAAAACAATATTCACTGCAAAATAATATGTTAAGAATTTTGTACTAACGAGAATCAAAACTATCTGCAGAAGCATGTTGGTACATGGGAATAGTAAAGAAACATTGCAACTGGCAAGCCGAATACAAGAAACTCGGAATACATAAAAATGTTAGTCACTTTTTCTGCAGCTCAATGTACTTTATAACTTTTAATGCATGATGGTGTATAATCCTTCCATTTTTCGTCTCTTGTCTGTTTTGCTTCACACACACGGTCCTCTTGATGTCTCTTGCAGTTGTTTCTTTCCCTTTACAAACAAAAGTTATTTGCGGCCTGAGTGGAAATGCCGGGAATCATAAATAAAATGTGCCCTCTTTTTGCTCTTCGCAATTTTACATATTTATAGCAATGGGAAATAATAAATATTATGGAAAACATGGGTGCTTTAGGTTGTACCCTAATAATTTGTTGATCTAATTTTTTGTAAAATATGCCAAGAAAATGGGTGAATGTGGGATTTCGAATACGTCTCAAGTAGGAAGGTAGAATTGACTCAGATTGGTCTTGGTCCAAGTGGCGACTTCGTTTTAGTATACGTCATTGAGTTCCAGAAAAAAATAATTTTTGTAAATAATATAGTACAGGATCCGAAGTAAGCTCGTCCTTCACCGATCTGCTTACCGGATAAAAAGTATTTTTTATCGAACATAATATGTTAACAAATATATCGCGAATGGGTTGCCTAATGAAATATGGTCATGGCTATCATTAGTTAAAAATACTGTAATTCATTTTTTTTTAATATTTCACTGACTTGCTTTCCAAACGAACTTAATACTACTTTCGGTACCACCATCAACTTGCATGTGTTAAAATAGATTTTTTAATTGTCGGATATGCAGAAACGAACTCCTAATAGAGTTTTTTAAAAATATCAATAATAAAAAAATTTCCCATATGTAGTCAACTTTATGAGGGACAATGCCCGGGCAAACCTCGAAATTTCCTATAAAAATGGGCAAATCTGGGAATCATAATTATTTTGGCTTCTGCCCGGGCACATCGCGATGTTTCATCTTATCTTTGGCAAACCTTAATATATACAATACACCTGTTACGCATGATATTTCTATGTGTTTCCTCAGGTTTGCTCAGATTTGCTAAAAATGTGTTGAACTTCTCATGTTTTTTATACTTTCTTGACTATTACTGGAATAAATATTTTTAGGTTTATTTTATGACTTAAATGCATAAAAATCTGTTAGGTTTTTTAAACTTTGTATTTTCACATTATAACCAATATGTAGTAGGTTTTTCTTGTAGTTTTAGTTTGAGCTATTACCCTATTAATTTTGTTTATGATTAATATTAAACATTTTTTTTTCAATATTTATTGATATTTTACATTGCCCGAAACATATCAGTCACACCGCGGATTGCCCGGCCTAATCCCGGAATAGCTCAAAATATCCAGATTTTACCAATACTATTGGACAAAACGCGTATTGTCCGGACATATCGCGCTCTGCGTTCTTTTCTCGTACTCGATAACGTGGCGTAACTAGCAGTCGCCGCTAGGCCTATTTTAAATGCAACTTAAAACAGCATAAAAATCTAAACTAGTTGATGCAGAACAAATGCTTTAACCTGCAAGTATCACGTGTTGTTAGCAAAGTTAACGTAGGTGTAAACGCGTTACATTTTTTTTGATGAGCAGTATATTTTTAATTTTTTGGGTAATTTAATTTACAGCATAGACTGTTATTTTTTACAAGTGGCCGAGAAAAAACTGACAAAAGAAATGAGCTACAGTTTGCAACCTAACACCGCCAGCAAAAGCAAATAAGATAATTTAATTGGTTTGACAAATTACATTGAAAATTTCGAGGCAACAAACTTTAAATTGGAGTTGAACGTTTCATCCGGCAAGCCGGTTAATGATAAAACTGATAATTGCTCCATTCAGCTTCTGCCTGGTCCGGATGACAATGGACAAAATTATCCTCTAAAACGGGGTTGAGAAATTGGCGGACTCTTTAATCTTTAAGATCTGTGAGGTGTTAGCGGTGTTATCTTTTAATAAACTGCTCAACGAATAAGAAGCGTGGTAACAAGAGGACCGACAGAACTGATTGTCACCGATTTTAGTAAAAATTGGTATACAGTGTGTCCACGGACAAGAGCACCAACGGACCAAAAAGTGAAAGATACGAAAGGTCATTCTTTATAAAAGTTTTTGTTTGCTTTAAAAATAAGATCCACAATGCCAAAAATTTATTTTTTTTGTACAGGGCATGCAAAAAATACAAAACCGTAAAATTTGATTAAAAGTAAAGTTGCCTTGTTTTTTAAATTTTAATGCAAAACGGTATATAAAACAGTTGTTTTGAATTTAAAACGAATTCTTATTCCTGATTTTTAGGAAAAAATTGAACCATTTCGCCCCATCTATCGATTTCCAAATTTTCAATTGAGCCAATCCCTTACTTCTGCAGCATAATGTGCAGGACACCAATCGTGCTGAAATTACTTATTTTGGCGATATTGAAGAGGCAATTCTTTTAACTTGTCTGACAAAATTGACTCTCTAGCATGAAAATAAGAATGTCTGTTACATGTGTTATTAAAAAATATATTATAATCCCATAATAGGAAATGGCGCATCAAGCGTTTACTTTTTTAAAATACTGACGGAAATTCGCAAGAATTTTAAACTATGGATTTTCTCGACCCCAGTATCACCATGCTGAGAAGCTACAATGCCGTATGTACGAAAGGTTGACTCATCTGAGAATATTATCATATTATAAAGTTCACGTTGTTACTTAAAATTTCATCATCGACCCACAAACAAAATCCCAAGCGTTTGTAACTGTCCCCATCTTCCAAAGTTTGGTTAAAAATTGGTTTAAAAGGATGGATTTTTTTTAAACACATTTAGAATATGGCTTTTTTTAAACAATTGTAAACTTCGTGCTCGTTTTCTTAAAGACATAATAGGATTTTCATACACAGATTTCAAAATTAATTCTGCAGAAGCATCGTTTTCGTCGAAAGTAGTGGGAGATGAAAAGTTTTGCATCCACCCACACCCAAAGTTTAGGACGTCATATCTCGTATAAAAAATGATTTTTTTTTTGGAAAACAGTCCTATTTACGGAAAACAGCCCAGTGTTTTAATCAGTCCCGGTTTTTTCGAAAAACAGTCCTGTTTTGAAAACAGCCCTGTTTTCCAAACATTGCTGTTTTCAATGACATATGATGCCCTAGACTCTCAGTGTCGGCGGATGCAAAACTTTCCATCTCACACTACTGTCGTATCTTTTCTTGGTCTCTAAATCACTAAAGTATCCGGTTTTGTTTTTAATTTGATTACTAACTAATGTACTAAAGTTCTGCATAATTGTACATTTGGAAACTTTTTTGAAACTTCTCAATAACGTACCTAACGGTAACCATTCTCGCCATTTATGTAATTTTGAATTGTAAATATTCTTTGCTCTGAAGACATCATCTTTATTATTGACAATTACGTCACAGTTTTTGAAGGTGTAGTCAAATAAAAAAGGTGACAATGATACAAAATTCAAGAAATTATGTTGTGTTAGCACTGTTAGCAGCCGAATGCAATTCTGTAGCGCACACACTGAGTGAACTTTGAGGCAACCAACTAAATCTCACACTTATAGAACTCGCTGATGGATGGAAAGGGTCTGATTGCTATTCTGATAAGACGTGTCTGTTCTTTGGCCATCCTGTGTGCAAGTCTGCCTGATGGAGGGTACAGGCAAAGGAATCAGGCTAGCAGGAGGGCACCTGGACCAGAACCCAAAATAGTCTCTTTCTCTCGAGATTATGACGGTCTTTTATTGGACCAGCGAAGAATTTATTTCTTTACATTTTAATGAATTACCCATAGGCCGAAAGAATTTACCTATCTCAAGAAATTATCACTTGGTGTTTTAAGTGCAACATTCTGTATGTTATACCTACTTACTATCAAAATAGTAGCAAGACACTTCGTGTAAACTCGATTACAACTTGAGGATCAATTAATAATTTAGAGGAAAAACCGGAGTATTGCTGGTAAATGGCATGAAGATAAATAATTATTTAAAGGAAGTATCCATTATTTATGGCACATGGCTGGACGAGCCATCGATCTGGTTTTCACTGACTATTTTCATTTTATATAGGAAAGAGTTAGGTGACACAGGACAGCAAGTAATATACACGATTATGACGATAATCTTGCACGTTATACAGTATAAACTACATAGCCAATAAGCAGCTTCAAAAAAGCGTTGATCCTAAAAATATTTACTTGAAATTTGTTTAAGAGCAAGATCTGTATTTAAATATTACCTTCAGATTCACTAAAAAAGGTTTGATATTTAGTAATGGTTTAAATTAAGATCTTCTAGTTGATCAGTTAGGTTTTGGCAGGTTTTATCCTGTCATTGGTAATAAGATGTCATTAAAAATCTATGAGCTATTCCAATATTTTAGCGATTTGCTTGATTTCCTAATGATTTTCCTCTTAGTGTTGCTAACATGAATTTAGTTCGATTGCTGTGGAAAGTAGGTATGTACTACAATTGCTTTCTTCTGTATGAATTTGTGAAAAAAAATTACAAATGAATTCATAGTATAAAACTTAGTAGTCTTATTCTTACACTTGTCAGTTTAAAACTTTTGGTTCTCAAATTAGACCGATCTAGCGTTGGAGAATCTGGGCACTAAAGCCTAACTGATTAACTAGAGGATATAAATTTAAATCAGTACTGAAACGATTTACTAAAATTCCGTAGTTAATTCTTAGTTTTGTTGAACAGTCAGATAATACATTAAATTTTTAGGTGCTTTAGTTTTTTTCACTCTGCCTCTTAAACTTCAGAAAAATATATCCGCTATTTATATCCAGCATCATATAAACTTAAAGCCTACGTACGAAAAGATACTGTTAATTACCTAGAAAAATTTAGCCGACCCATATTGTAAATTAAAGACATTGTCCTGATTTCAACCTTATGTTCATGCTAAATAACCTCTGTAACCATGCTTGTTGAGTGTGATTTTCTAATTAAATTTTATAACATAATACTGGGCGAAATAATAAAACACCTAATTAATTTTATCCTTTCATCCATCAATATTTTTTAAAATGTCAGCCGTCATTAAATGATTAGGCCTTTAAGCTTTGAAAATATTCCAATTTAAAAATGAATTTCATATTGACCTCAAAATTCCATTTGCGCGTAATAACCACCGTCATTAGCGAACACGAATTGTACTTTAAAAGACGGGGACGTCTGTCTCGTGTAAACTGGACATAACTTGAGGTTAAATTAATAATTTAGACGAGAAACCGGTATATTTCAGGGTAATGACATGAAAATAAATAATTATTTAAAACAAATATTTATTATTTATGCCATATGGCCTGATAGGCGATCGATTTAGATTAGAATGCCTATTTTCTGTTTATTATTCGAATTGAATAATAGCAGGCTGCCAAGTAATAAAACACTGTTTTGATTGTTAACAATAAAATATTATCTATTGCTTTATAATATACATAAACACTAAATAGTTATTGGAAAAAATATTATTTTGTGTGTATTTTCCTAAATTAACAAAGAAATTCCAAATCAATATTATACTGTGTACTTTGGAGCTGCGCTGAGATAGTTGATGCTCAAGCAGAACTGCGGACAGGCGCCTCGTTATGTGATTCGTTGAATGCCGCCATGTTTGTTAATCATGGCAGCATAGAACCAATATATCGAAGTGCCGTTTCGACTTTTCGCTGTTCCGCTTCTTCCGCCCGTGAGGACTTACCATTAGAGTCTTTTGTCTTAAAGAAGGAGCGAAAGCAATAAGAAGAGTATTGTCGATTTATCCAAGCAATTTATTCAATAATTTAATATTTTATATAATTTATTCAATAATTTGCCAACTTGTAAAATGACATTTTAATGGCAGTGCCAAAGGTTACTCTGGATGTCAATTAAGTTTATTACTTGATTACATGCTTTGAGAAACTGAGGATTTATCCAATCGCGTGGGCCCAGGTTTAAGAACCTTGTATTACAGAAGATATGATAGATAAAGTGGTTGTTTAAGCATCCGAAGTACGGACTTTG
Source organism: Philopedon plagiatum (assembly GCA_963971165.1). NCBI lineage: Eukaryota > Metazoa > Arthropoda > Insecta > Coleoptera > Curculionidae > Philopedon > Philopedon plagiatum. The sequence continues at coordinate 18,758,320 of OZ020190.1, read as the reverse complement.
ACCAAAAGAAATTAAAATAGAGGAATATTATAATGGTTTGCGTATTTCAATGCATAGCCGTGAAATATGTAAAAATATGGAGATTGATACCAGGACACAGAAGAACGAATTTTCATCAGCAAAGGTCTTCAATAAATAGACTGTAAAGCCAGGGTGTGATGAAAACAGGAATACGATAGAGTAGACGTCTTGTGATGTGAAAATTCCGCAGATCGAAATATTTCAATACGAAATAAATAAGGTTACGAGTCCTTTTCAGGACCAAAAATACGGAGAAGGTCATTATTCATTATGTGTCATTAAATTTGCAAACAGCAGTAATGTGACCATCGGATTGCTGGGTTAAAAGTATTACTGAGGTCTTGAGAATAATTTTATCTTGTTACAAGTATCCTTGGACATTTTCACTTTTACTTTAAATTTCAAAAAGAAGGGAGTTTACTAATAAACGAATTTAATACTAAAATAACATTTTCTCTAAACCGGCGCGGCGTTGAAAATATTTGTTCTGCAACTCAAGATACTTCATGAGAAATTTATACACATAGTTTGCCCTACTAGAGCACCAAACCTGCGTTTAAAGTGAAACTAGGCTTAATTGTGTTAAATTCCACTCAGATGTGTCTCCTGTTTAACCACCTCGCCATTATTACTAATGTAGTAAATAGTGGGTTGATCCTACTGAAACGTTTTAATCTTTAAGTAAATTTACGCCAAAAAAATTAAATATTTTTTAACATAAAATATATATGTTTGTACTACTCAATGCTCCTAATAAAGAACTATATAATGACTACATATAGACATAAACACAAAATTGTTTAAAATTCCACTTTATTGTAAAGTGGAATTTTAAACAATTTGTGTTTATGTCTATATGTAGTGATATGGAGTTCCACCAAGTAAAGGCAGAATCAATTCAATATATAATGTGTTGCTCATAATATAAGGAATATATGACGTAGTCTAAAGTATATGTTTGATAATAAATAAATTATAACAGAAATATTTAGCCAATATTGAAATAAAGCTTTATTTATTTCCTGTTTCTCTGTTTGTACATCACGGCTGCAGATCTGATTTTTTTACTGTCTTCTCATAGCCTCCTTCGATCTTTATTTTTGCTTTCGTTAACTTTTTTAAGACCTTTTGGTCCTTGCAACCCCAAAAATAAGTTAAATTGAAAATATCTTCATTTGTTTTTTTTTTTTAAATAAAACTAAGGTGAGCTTTACTGATTTGAGAAATATTGCTGTGTTTTGGGGTTAATTGGCAACAAAATACAAATATAAACAATAAACTTGTTATTTACATAATATGATTGTATATATGTAGGGGAAATTCCCTAAAATGACATACTTGGGTAAAATTTATCATATTTTTCTATAAATTGGGAGATTTGGGACCTTAAATACATTAGGGTATTCCTTGATCATTCTAGTTTAAGAATAAACTTCCAGTAGAGGGCATTTTACATTTTTTAAAAAGTTACCTCCATTATAATCACACATGCTACTGTGTCATCTTAGGCATGTACTAGGATAAAATTAAGCAGCATATCACAAAAAGATAAAAACTCTGTCAAGTTCAAGCTATACTTGCATAATAATTAATGTTCCGTGCCATCAGCCCCCCACTTAACCTGAGCAAACATCGGCCGCCCGATCTCCGCCCATCTGCCGCGCTACCCGCCGGCGATGGCACCAACGCCGTATCACATCGGAGCACTGAAAAACGTGTAGGGACAAAAGTTGTTCCTTACATTGTGAGAAATATTTTTGTCCAAAAACTTTTTCTCTAATGGTTTAGCCGTTCTAATGAAATAAAGAATTACATTTTTTGAAAACAATTGATCGCGCTAGAATTTTTCAATCCTGATAATTTTGGTTCAATTAATCTACACCCAATTCTTAGTGTTTATTATTTTTTCAGATTTTTCTGAGCGATCCTTTTGGTGATAAGGGTGGGGGACTGCAATTTTTCAGCCTTGTCTCGAAAAATGTTTAAAAAAATACCCAACCTGAGCAAAATTTTCCATATATTAAATGGAAAACAATTTATTGAATATTATGTGTATCTCCTCTAATAATGCACTTTATAAAATCATTTAAAAAGTAAAATGTTAAAAAAGATTATACTAAAGTTTAATTTTAATTTCAAATTGATGGCACTGCTAAAGCACTCCAAAGCGTGTTTTGAATTTCCAGCTCAAAATATTAAATTTTTAAATACCCAGTATTATGCTAAACCTAAATTTTAATTAAATCCTATTAGTATTTTCAGGCAATTATGTTTTTTTTTTGTTAAGAATGCTGGAAAATCTTAATACAATTTTGTTTTAGCCAAATACTGTTTGTTTAATAATTTAACATTTTGAGCTGGAAATTCAAAACACTCTGTGGGGCGCTTTAACAGTGGCAACAATTCGAAATTAAAATTACACTTTGGTTTAATCTTTTCTTAACATTTTACTTTTTAAATGGTTTTATTAAGTGCATTAGTAGAGAAGATACACAAAATATACAATATCTTGTTTTCCATTTAACATCTGGAAAATTTGCTGTGTTGCGTTAAATATGTCCAGAAGTGTATATGTTACGCTCAATAGTCGAATTCGGGCAATGCCCGAAAAAAATACGCAAAACTAATTTTGAGCAACGAATGTTTCCCAAACCCGAAATTTTATTTTTATATGGTTATTGAGCATTACAAAATAATCAGAACTAGTTTTGCGCAATTTGAAATGTACAAAACTAGTTCTGTACATTTCTGAATGGCCAGCACTAGTTATGATTTTTTCATTTAATCAGCGCGCAGCGTCCGAATAAAATGAAGTTGGAAATGATATTTAAATAATATATTTTATTTAAATACTGACAAATACAACAACAAATAAAACTTTATTCTTAGACAAATATTCAGTTAAGTTTAAAAAATTATTTAATATTTGAACAAGAGCTTGAATGATTCCACTCCACTTATACTTATTATATCAAATCGCTTTATTCTTCTGTACTGTTTAGCAGATAGGGGTTTTGATTCGGCTTTGAACAAATTTGCCTCCTTAACCTCATTAAGTGTAGTAAGGTAACCTTTCGTCATGACATGATGTTTTTCAGAACCTGAAGCCTCCAATAACCGAACTAATTGAGAGCCGAATTCAGCTTGTATTTTTATATAAGTACATGGGTGAATATCGTAATTATAAGAATTGTAACATACACAATTTCACGAGCACAAACGAAATAAAATCAAAACAAAAAACAACAACATAACTCTACTCTTTATTTGGGTTTGGGATAATAATAAATAAATAATTTTTTAAACTTAACTGAATATTTGTCTAAGAATAAAGTTTTATTTGTTGTTGTATTTGTCAGTATTTAAATAAAATATATTATTTAAATAACATTTCCACCTTTATTTTATTCGGACGCTGCGCGCTGATTAAATGAAAAAAGCATTAGTGCTGGCCATTCAGAAATGTACAGAACTAGTTTTGTACATTTCAAATTGCGCAAAACTAGTTCTGCTTATTTTGTAATGCTCAATAACCATATAAAAATAAAAGTTCGGGTTTGGGAAATATTCGTTGCTCAAAATTAGTTTTGCGTATTTTTTTCGGGCATTGCCCGAATTCGACTATTGAGCGTAACATATATATATTAATATTTCAGTAATGGTTTGTTGAGACAATATTAATTTTAATATAACTAAAGTGAGAGTGGTCAAGAATAATACGACTACTGAAAATAGCCTAGCATGTTTTCTGTTTATTTATTTCTTACCGCTGTTTACCTAATTACAAAATATATTAAGTTTAGGTAATAAAATTTTGTCGAGCCGCTGACAAATTATTCAACTAATGCCCGTTTAGAGCACATCAAACCGAGCAGTTAATAATGCGGGGGCACTCAGACTGACTAACGAAATAATAATGTAGTGAAGCAGCAGTTTTCCGTCTAATTAAGTCCCTGGGCATCAATCAAAATAAGGTCAGATTCCTTGGATTTATCGCCTTTTCCCGCAGGATTTTGCTTGTCTCTCATTATGTCAAACCTTTTTCTTGTCCTGCTTCTTAAGGGTTATGTTAAGTTTTATGACAGCAGCTTTAAACGGGAACTTATTTTTAAAATTAAGTAACAATTACAATTCTTGTTGCTTTTGAACTGATTCTTGAGAATTTTCGAGGTAGCAGTTACGAAACAATAACAAAGTTCATTCAATTCAATTTCAAAGGCCTTGGACCAAGTATAGTATGCTGCACTCCCCAACAAATTACCTTCTTGCGGTATTTCTCCCGAGCATTGTACCTAGGTCGGTACCTTGCTTTTTTCTTTCCAATTAACGTCTATCTGTCGTGGTGGACGGTCACTCATCTAGCTTTCATCCTATCAATGCTAGAGTACCCCAAGGTTCAGTCCAGGTGCCAGCCCTATGTTTTCTTCACATTAATGACCTCTCTTCAACTACCAATTCCACACATAGTTACGCCCATGGTAGTATTCTTCACTCCAATATTCATTTTTCCCAACAAGTCTCGAACATAGTCGAATCAAATGCTGGATAATAGATGCACCTGGCACCTATTCCTCTCAAATGATCTCAAATTAATGTTAGACTGAGGTGCCAAAGACATTGTTAGGTTCAATGCCGCTAAAACTCAGTCTTGCTACCTGGCATCCAGCAAAACCTATCCCATCCACATGAACGGTGATGTAAAGAATCGTTTGATCTTGTTGGCATCACTTTCGAACATGATCTCAGCTGGTACAATACATTAATTCAATAGCGACATTTGCTGCTAATGCCGTGAGCAGTGATGCCATAACTGCAGAATATTCTTCAATGTGCAGAATGTTTGTCTACAAAAAGAGCTAATAAGGAAAAGGAGAATATTTTACGAAAATTACTAAAATACGAAAAATTTTTCAACTTTACATATATTTTTTACAATGCTCAATTTCCTAGATTATTTAATTATTTATTTTTTCTCGGGTTCAACTCTTTATTCTTAATTTAAATGTGACTGATTTATTCATTTTGCAATGCATGCTGCCGTCTGGCGACGAAGTGACTTAACTACTAACAACAAACAATCTTAACCACTACCTCTTCTCAGTTCTGCTCTCTGCTCTGCTTTCTTTATTCCGGGGTAGGGGAACTGACGGAAGTCCCAAAGTCGAATAGGTTAGGTATGTTTTATGTATTTTATATCTTGTGCTGTTAAAATTGTTTGTTTTGCATTTAAAAATAGGTTCAAGTGAAGATTTGCATAGGTAAATATTGCAGTTTAAAATAGGTAGGTATATAAAATAAGTATACTCAGTAATTAAATTAGCGCGCTTCTCGTAAAAAATTATACGCATTGTACCTCATACTTTTTACCTTGCCCAATTTACCAGAACATTTGGAGCAAGCTTCTAGTTCTCGTGGAAAAAAAATCGTGAGTCTAGTACACCAACAAACAAAAAGCGAAAACATCGGCATGAACTAAGCGAAGGCGAAAAACAAACGTTTTTTAAAATAAAATTTCAACCAGACTGGAAGAATGAGGAAAAATATGTAGGTAAATGGAGTAGTAAAACTTTATTATGAATTCTGTATTTAAAATCTCTTCTGGTTTAAATGATGAAGCCAAGTTTAAGTGTCTATTTTGTAACATACTACATGCACTTAAAGGAGATAAACAAGAAATAGCTAAGAATGCAAACTCAAAAAATCATATATTAAAAATTAAAGCAACAAAAATGACATCAGCTAAAGGCATGTTTGAAGCATCTCAAAAAACCACGTAAATAAAGAACCAAATTGCGACTGCCGAAATTCGAATTAGTGCTTTTTTTGCAGAGCATACTATTGCTATTGTTCTAGCTGACGATCTAGTGAAATTAATAAAAGCTACTTGTACCAAACCCGCTGTTGTTAATGGAATATCATTGGCAAGAACCAAAACAAACAAAATAATTAACAATGTTTTATGTAAGGCTGAAACATCTCAGCTAATTTCTGTTTTAAAGGTCACTCATTTTAGTATATTAGTAGCTGAAAGCACAGATTTAATATGGATAAATATAATTTATGTATTTTAGTTATATATATTTTTCCAGAATCAGGAAAGTTAATGACAAAGTTTCTTAAAATGTTAAAATTAGACGCAACTGATACCACAGCAGAGAATATGTATACACAATTCCAACAATATTTCATAGCATGTGATATTCCTTTAACCAACATTATTGGGTAGCCTCTGACGGAGCTAATGTAATGTTGGGAAATCACAATTCGTTTATGACAAGGCTTGTAACTGATATTAAAGTATTAATGGTATTAAAATGTATTTGCCATAGTGCATGCAATGTTTTGCGTGCAACTCCTGCAGATTTATTGCGCTCCCTAATTTCCTATGTATCTGCTAGTGGTAAACGATCTGCTCAGCTGCCCGAATTACAGAATTTTTTTAAATGGTTCTAAAAAATAATTTTAAAATTTTTCTTCCACAAGATGGTTATACCTGCATCAATGCATTGAAAGGGTTTTAGAAATGTGGTCTACTTTACAGCACTTTTTTACTGACCTCCACTGAAGACAATTTTCAACAGACCAAATTTATACTTGACGCTTTAAATTGTAGCGAAACTAGGGCATATCTCCTATTCCTCTAATATGTTCTGAATTTTCTTAATCCTTTCAATGCACTTTTTCAGTCAAAAATAGTTCTGATTCATCAGTTAGCGGTTGAAAGCAGACGAGTCTTTTTTAAATTTTGCAATAATTTTAGTAATACAAATGAAATTATAATTAATATTAACTGCAAATTATCAAGTAATTTCGTCAATAACTGAAAACAATGTTTAGGGCCCAATTGTGAATAATTCATTTTAAATTTAGGAAAAAGTGTACAGGAAAAAATTAGATTAAAATGTTAGCCCGGAGAATAACCGTTTTAACATTATTTGTTCAAATCCTTATAGTATAAGGCACCTTCAGGTGGTTTAGAGAACTGATTTTCATTTTTTACATAAAAATTATTTTATTAGATTTGACGAATTTAATTTTTTTGTTAAGCAAATAGAAAAAATCTAAAGGACTGTGTCGTATAATTCTTTAGAGTTTTCATCTCTGCAGATTTATGAAGAGTTTTTTAGGTTAAATCGAAGAAAATCTCTAGAAATAATCTGGCAACACTGCTTCTGAGCCTGAAAATACGTTTACCCTTCCAACTTATACACTCTGTATGTTTTCCAAATAAGGTCTTACCTAGAACACTGTTCCCATGTCTAGGGAGCAGCATTTCCTTCGGTCCTTAACATCTTTGATTCTATCCAAAAGTGAATCATTCGACTCATCAATGACCCACTGTGGATTTAAATTATGTTTTTTTATTGTTTACCACAATGAATTAATGTTTTTATATTTGTTTAACCTAAACTAATTTTTAGGCTAATGCCACAATAGCATCTTACATAAACAAAGAATAGTAGAACCACTCTCCGTAAAGATCAGTCGCCGGCGCTGCTGGCCAAATGAGCATGCACTCAACCTGCGCTCGTTGCTTGTTACACAGTATTTTACTACTCTCGCACAGCTTACAATCAGCGACCCACCTGTATACGATGGAATTTGTGTTAAGCAGCTAGAAAACGGCGGCGAATCGCTGCATAAACAACTTCAAAGGCGACTCTGAGATTGGATCTACTATTCTTTGTTTATGTACGATGACCATAGTACCATTTTTTGTCAATTTATTTTGTTTTTGGTAAATGCAAATTACAATTTCTGAATAAATTTAAATACGTCTAAGTTTAACAATAAGATTCTTTATAGGAATCTCACCCAACAATTTATTATGTTTAAAAACTTTTCGGCTACTTTATCTTGCATTTAAAAAGAAAACCTACCAGGGCAAAATAAATTCAAAGTTATCATCACAGATATTTCAGAATGTCGCTCTCCATTGTCCGATATGAATTTCAAGTTGCTGATACCGTGTAGAAACCAGGGACAAAGCGGTCAAGCCAGGACAATAAATAAGCATTCGCTCTGGAAGTTTATATGGGAATAGGATATTTGCAGCATAGCATCCTGTAAAGTTTCTGGAACAGATTGCAGCATTGTGATATTTAAGTTTAATAACTTTAACCCAGAATCAGGAGTATAATTTAATGTCAGTTTGGATTTAGATGCAGTTGTTGAACTGGACTGCCGAAAATAATGAAAAAATTGTACAGAAAACGACGTTGTATGGGAAATTTCAAAGAATTTTACTTTCCTCATAACCAAGTCGGTTAGACTGTTGAAACCTACCTAAAGCCAATGAATATAAAAGTATAATTATTACCCTTCATGTTTCTATACTTATTAAATATTATGTATAAATTGATCATTATTTTTTCAACAGTAATCGCTATCTTGTCCACTACATTGTGACAAATTCATGATCTATAATTTTTGCTTTATTTTCATTTTACCAAGTGTCAAGATAAGAATTATTTGGAAACCAGGCAAATCGCTGAAACAGAATAAAGCTACCCGCACATTATTAACACGTGATGTGCTAATACGTATCAACACGTCACGTCACAAAACGACACATCAGATTTCCTAATTACCTTATTCTGATGTGTTATACTGACATGTTGAATGAATTTTATACCCAGTTCTCCAGCAAGCTTTGTTTGTCTCTGTCATCGTAGGGAAATGAATAACCTACTTGAAGAGATGGATCAATTAGACGAAGACTGAAGAGGACACGTTAGTTGCTATTGCAGCATTATTTATGTTGCAAAATGAATCCGGAGAGTACAGGGTTCACTCAAAATTTTTCTAATTCAATAATCCTATCTCCTCCCAATCCCTACTTAGCATTGTCTGCCCAAGATGTCTGCGACCGGCGGTGTGGTAAGAAAAGTTTAAATCTTATTAACGAAAAATTAAACAGTTTTTCAAAACTGGTTTATAATCAATTGGCAACGTATATAAACATGAAGTAATTAAATTTTCTGTCCAAAAAAAAGCACGTTACTTTTATACCCTAAAAGTGAGTTTAGACTCCGCCCATGGACTTTTGCTTCACGTCCATCGATTGGTAAGTTTACGTCAACCGCTCAGCTGTTTAAAGGACAACAGAGACGGCAAAACTTCTGATAGCCGTTTATTCGATTGACAAAAATTGGATCGATTCGGATCACGTCCAATGCTATTTTATCTCTCTCTACTACCATTCTTGATTCAATTGCGTATTTCCTTAAAGTTCGTAAACTGATCCGAATCGATCTAATTTTTTGTCAATCGAATACACCTCTGGGGTACGATGTTTTCATAACAAACAACAAATAAACAGGTTACACGTTCGATACGCTCACAGTATACGGAAAACCGAATCCTTTCTTAATTCATCCAAGTTAAATTAGGATTAATTTTGGAGTATGTATAGATGGGGGTAAGAGGGTGAAACGTAAAATGTAATATGTATTGATTTTAAATTTCCCCTTCAATAAATAAATTGATGTGGTTTTTATTTAAACCGAATGAATGGCTAGTTTTGAAACGAAATATATAGCCCTACATAGCTAAAACAGTAAGTTTTAGATAATTTACTGTATTTCCGTGAGTTTTTAATAAATTTTTATTTCATGAATCTAATACGTACATAGTAAACGTTAGTAACTAACAAATTTAATTGTATATTAATTGCATATGAACAAAAAGTTATTATTATGGAATTGGAATCCTTAAATGTAACGTCATATACTCAAAACTTTTATTATATTTTGAAATCTAAATCTGGCGTACGAAAATAAACGGGCATTTTTGATACCTATTTTAGTTTCTATTATTTTTGGCTCAGGTCGAAGGAAAAATTCCGATAGGTTTAATTAAGTTACCACGACATACAGATTAAAGTTATTTTTACCTGACCTTTAGTTTGTGGTATTTCCTCTTGGTTTATCGATTATCTTATTGATTTTAGAAGGTAGCTTTTTTCGATTATTTGCATATAGCAGTCACGAATTGACGAACATAACAATTTTCTACCTGAATTTAGAAGTAAAGTTAAAATTTGGTTATGTTCAAACTGGTTGAAGATGACCCGAGCCTTCCTACACACATGTTTTATTGACTTTTTGTTTGTTACGAAAACAAAAATTAATAACCTTAAAAAGTATATCCGTTATTTCTAATGTCTTAATATTCATCCCCTCTAAGAATAACTTAAATTAAAATATTTATTCGTGCATTAGCAACATAATTTAGGTAACACATGTGACTTAGAAATATATAAAATTAACAATCACAATCTGAAAACAGAAGCAAGTAGGTACACACACAAACAAATGGGTCCGTTGCACACTTTTTTATTGACTTCTTAGAATTTATGGGCAAATTGAAGTGCACAAATGTATTTTTTTTGAATTTATTTGGACGCGGGAAATGCCCTAAAAATCGAGTTAAACTTTGGCGAGTTTTGTCACATAGGCGGGTGATGTCATCATTTATCTGCATTTTAATTTGTTAGACTTTTGCCATGTTGCCGAATCGTTCTTCGCTCAAGCTGGCCTTCAACCAAAGATCAAAAACCAATCTAATATAAAAATCTTTCTGACTCAACATAAATTTGCTTATTACGAAAAGAGTATTCCCAGAAAATATAGATAATTATATAAAATAATGTCAAAACCAACGAAAAGATAAAACAAACACAGAGTTCAAAACGTTTGTTAGGTAATATTGTTTCACAACTGTCACCTACCTGACAGAAATGGTTTGTTTGTTTCGCGATTACATTCATTGCGGACCTCTCTATTCAGAGCCGATAACTGTGTTAAGCTATATATTTCTAATGAATAATATTGAAGGAGTCGGACATAAATCTTTGATTACCTCGTAACTTTATGTTGACTATTGAGAGCTATGAAACAGTTTTGTATCGAATCCTTTGTACCTGCTATCAGTGCTATCACTGATATCGACTTTGTATTATAATATGTCAGACATTAGGACAACAGCGCAAATCGATATATTATTTTATTGGTGTAAAATATGGCGGGTTTTTTAATTCTTTGAAATTTTCACGTTAAATATTGCCGCTGGCTGGTTTTAAGAAAAAATCTATTTCATTTTGATTGATAAGCTGTACCCTACCCACTATTGTTTACTTATAAATAATATTTAAATTCGATTGAGTGCAACAGATCTATTAAGAACATAAATAAATTAAACATTTGTATTAACAGTACTGCGACAGTATACAACAGTTGTTCACTAAAATGTCCTATAGCTCTTTCCCAAAGAAACAGAGTAGATAATTATATCTTGTCTCAATGAATTGTTTAATCTATTATAAAGACTATAATATGAGTAAACTGGTGATTTCTTATAGTGATTTTGACGACCCATTAAGAAAAAATTCTGCTTCTAGTGTCATTTATGGCTATGAAGATTTGCATAAGTGAAAAAGCTATATTTATTTTTTATAAATAAATGTTGTAAGTATACCAAAATTTTAAATATATAAATGCAGGTCCAAGTTAAGATTTTATATATTTTGGTCGGGTCTGTACAAGAGTCCATATAACCAAGATCAAAAATGAGACGAAAAATGCGTTTGTCAATAATAAACAATCTATTGAACTCACTACATCGTCCCCACGTTTTATTGTTATATGACAGGTTTGAGTAAAGCATTACATTATTAGTTTCTACGAGATTTTTTTTTCTTAAAGATGTTTTTAAGACAAATATAACAAAATATACTATGTTTAATTTTTTAGATATAAAATCAATGTGATTAAAAAAACCTAAGTGATTATCGATAAAACCACCGAATAACTTAGCCTGACTAGTTGCATTAAACATTTTACTATTAAGAGAAAATAACAGTTTACTCGGAATACGATACTGACTATGACTTTCAACAAAAATAGTTTTTTTCAAAATTTATAATTAGGCTGTTTTTGTAGCATTATTGACTAAACAGATCCAAAACTCTTAGTAGTTTTAGTTCTACGTCATCAACATATTTACCCCTTAATAAAATGGAGGTATCATCAGCGTAGATATAGGGCACACCATGACTTTGAATGTGCTCCGTCATATCATTCACATGCTGTAAAAGAAAGATTAAGGATGCCAAGACACTACTCTTAGGGGTCCCAATATTTACGTCAAACACATTAGACATACTATCATCCAACTTAAACATTTTTCTATTTTTTTTTCACGTAACAAGTGAGGAGCCCAAAATACTCATTAATTTTAAAACTTAGTAACATTTCATTGGGTTTTTAGTTTAGTTCAAATTTTTAAAAATGTTCAGTCGTGTTTTATCAATAGTAATATACCTAATAAGTGTGAAAATTATCGATATTTTTGGAATATTTGCCCTAATGCATTTTAAGTTGAAAAATAGCACGAGTGCATGTAATGGTAGGGTGCATTTTTCAGTTTAAAATGCATAAGTGCAGATTTGTCAAAAATTATAGATACGTTTTCATTACATAAATGGTATTTTATGAGACAACTTCATTAATTAAAATTTTAAATTTTTGATATATCCCCGTAACTACATAAAACTTCATTGTCACAATAGATGTCAAAGAAAAGGCAAAATCCAGTAACCAGAGCGAGAAAATTGAAGTATAATGTTGAATGTTGAAAGAAGTAGTCGCTTCTACATTATCCGCAACGAACAACAACAGCATAGTATCTGGACCATAGACTAAAACTAAAGACAAAGTTATTTACTATTTAAAGCAATCGGTCATCGAATTTGCACTAAAGACGGTTGCCAAATTGTACAAAATGTTCTGATTGATGCCATCCAAGCAATACAGTATTACACGACAATTATTTGACTATATCTTCATCTAATAAAATTAGCATACATAAGTATTAAGTAATAAAAAAGTAATACTCACATTTTGTTCTATTTTATGCATCATAGCTGAATAAACTTTTATTCCCTTCTCACTGTGATAAATTATTAAGTAAAGGTGACAACGGTATTTGACGGTTTACTACCAGTTTTACTAAGAATTAAAAAGTGACACAAAAAACATTAATATAATTTGCTGACATGTGCGACATTGTTCGAAAGTGGATTTGTGTTGTTTTGTGCTTGTAGGAGCGCTTATGTTCTATCTGAAGAAGCCGACATTATTTTCCAAAAAAAACAATTAAATATGTTGCGGCAATGTCAAATTTGCAAAAAACTGGACTATTTAAACCCAGAAGTTTCTTTTCACAAGTGAGTGAGGTTGTATTTATTTGTATCGAATTCATTGGTGTAGTTTTACATATACCTACATATTAGTAATATTAGGGTAACAAAAATTAAATACGAAAAAACCCGCCACTGGTGTTGGAAGGCGCAGCCATCAGGAATGTTCGACAGTATTTCCATTTTTTCCGCCGTCCACCTCTCTTAGTCGCATCCATTGCATGTTTTAAATTTAAACGAATGATTGATTTGGCGCGAAACGATTTTATGAAGGAAGTGCACTATCTAGTTTTTTTGTCAATGATCTGGACTAACCGAGGGCGGGCCAATCATCAATTACACCAACTTTGTGTTTAATTGTAACAATTTTAATAATTAGATATAAATGCCTGTCAATTTGTTAAGCGTATTAAAAAAATTGAAAATAAAAAATAGATATTCCTTATTTAAAATCTTCACTGCATATTTGCAAATTAACAAAGCAAAAAATTAAACAGAAGCTACTTAAAGTTAATTTCTACCAATGCTATTTTTTACAAAAAACAGGCTTACCATTCACGAGTGCGATTATAGAATCTCACTAGTGCATGATTATCGCGTAATCTTATTCTGACTGGTTTAAATCAACAATTACAACTTGTCATTTTAGTGTTAGAATGTCTATTTTGACTGATCAATGAAATTCTCGCAATTGTATTATTCTACAAATGCAAACCACGGCTTATTATCGTATAAAATACAGTAACAAATTATTTTTCTTCGTTTTTTTTTTTGACACACCGTAGAATGACCTGCTACTATATACTAAATTTATGTTGACCTGATTCTGTACCCTGATCCTTATAAATCTTTTTTCCTTTTATTTTGGTGTTGTATCTGCCCTGTCAGGGGAAATACGACCGTATTAGTGAAACAGCATTTCTTAGTGTTGTACCTGCGATTTTGATGCAAATAATTACTGACTTTAAATTATTAAATTTTATTAGGAACTTTTAAGATTAAACTTCATTAAAAAAATGTAATAAGATTAAACTTAATTAAACAGTTTCAGTAAGATTAAACTTAATTAAAACCAAATAATTATAAATCCAGTAATGGATGTTTTAAAGCACTCGTTTTTTGATTACATACATGGACTGAATTTCCTATAAGTAGGCAGATGCAATAGTGAAAAAACACACATAATAATATGTTTATAAAGATCAGGTTGTGGTATAATTAAATTTTTAGTTAACTAACTGATCGATTAAAAATTTAGTTGATTAACTTTAAAATTCAATTAAATTTAGTTGCAATTACCGTTAATTATAAATTACAACTTTTTTTAGATGGGTTTACTAGTTTCTGAAATTTTATTCTGTATTCGATGGGAGAAAAGCGGTAACAACAATTATAATATTGCTTACGTATACCACCAAAGGTTTTCACCATACACGAGTAAAATAATTTTTCAATGTTTTACTTGTCTTTTTTAGAACCGTCTTTGCGACATTCTATATACTACTTATCAGGTCCCGAGGAACCCCTATGCAAAACTTCAGCCAAATACGTCAATTCGTTTAGATGTCATTGTAGGTACTACAAATAGGTAAATATATTCTCTTACTGCTGGATTCTCCAACGCTAGTCCGGCCTAACTTGACAACCTAAAGTTTTAAACTGACAACTAACTATACTATGAACTTGTTCTGGGTTTCTTCCAAATTTATAAAGAAAAGGACAATTTTAGTACTTACGTTCGACAATAATAGAACCAAATTCATTCTAGCAACCCGTTCCAAGATCAAAATCTTTGGGAAACCAAGCAAAGCACTGAAATATCAGAATAATTCATATGTTTTTAATGATCTTATTAACAATGACAGAACAAAAACCTGTCAAGACATAACTGATCAACTAGAAGGTCTTTATTTAAACCAGTACTACCTAAATTTTGCACCTTCTTAGTGAATCTGAACGTTAAAGTTTAATTGTTAGTTGTTAATTGTACCCGATCTAAAGACAGTTAATAAATAATTAAATGTAATAATAAGTCAATTGTAACTGTAGGAACTCGACAATTACAACTAATTTAATTGTAATTATAGTATATATAATTGCAATTAATTAAAATTACTCCTATATACTTAATATTATAGCGAGCCTAAAAAATTACAGAAAAATAAATGAATGTTTTTTTTCTTTATTAAAAGATAATAAATTGTATTGTGCATGTGTAGCGTAAAATTATTGTGTGGCTGTACATGACTTTTTCTGTAAGTCAGAAGTCAGTGCATTTGTGACGTGGTAGCTCTGAAACACTAATCTGTCATTGTAAAGTTGTGATAATCACAGGTATTAGATAGAAGTTTAGGTACACACGATTTGCGACATAATTTGGGACGGTTACCGACCAGAATAAATAATGAAATATTTTACAAAAGGTATATTCTGAAGAAAATTAGTACCTCTGTATAAACTTATACAGAATTGCAATGAACTATGAATATTTTACGTGTTAAATTTTTATTGAGTATTTTGCTTCAAATCGTTGGGAATGTCTTTATCTGCATAGAGAAGAAAAAGTTTTTGAAAGTTCAAAAGTACGTGACTAAAATGCTGATTGGTTTTGATCGGCGAACGACTTGAAAAATCCACTAGAATGAAAATGCAAAGTGGTATTTCTGCTAACAGACAATCGTGAAACCATATAAAAATGTAAAATATTGTTCACCTGTCATACCTATCATCCTTGATCAAAATGTAGTAAGGTGTTATATAGAAATATTGAAAAATTGTGCACCCAGTCAAAAAAATTGGGCTCCTTAACATATCCCAGTTAGATTTTTCCGTCTAAAATTTTAATTAAACCATAATAATAATAGTAATAATAATAATAATAAAAATAATTTTATTGTGTCAGAGTTCAGAAAAGGACAAAATACACTCATGTGATATTAACAATTTTGCCCTAAACATGATTACATTGTTCTAGAAAATAGTAAACACACAGAACTAGATACATACAACTAAGCTGACTCTCAACTAAATTAGATACCTAATTATAGAAGAAATGCTAAAACAGTCCTAAATCGATGCTCTTGGCGAAAAAGAGAAAAAGTATATTATTTTTGAGATTAACGCGCTAGTCAGGATATGTAGCAAGAAGGTTGCTGGTTGTGAGTCGTGCAAGATATAAAAAGCTGAAGCTAAAAGAGCTGACAAGATACTTAGGCACCGCAAATCTGTGCAGTGTATCTCTCAGGTTGGTACGATGGAAATAACCTCTTGTAATTAGTTTGTTCTATAGGTACTTGGGTGACTTGTTAACGAAAATTTATTTAATAAAATATACAAAGCGTATAAATCTACTTTCTACAAGAAAGTGATTTGTGAGAAGCAAGGAACATCCACGATAAACCGGACAGCTTGGTTTTGCATTTTTAAAGGCGATTCTTATTTTCGACAGTTAAGCACAAGCCATACACGACATCCATACAGTTGATGTGGGACGAGACAAGTGACACAGCTAAAATTTTCCTTGTGTTTCCAGCTAGCAATCTTTGAAATGGGAAAATTTATTAAGACTTTTTAAGATCTTTTTACAGATTTGATTGGCATGACTGTTAAATTTTAATTGATCATCCGTATAAAGGCCAAAATTGTTAACAGTTAGTTTCCAGAATTAGCTGTTGATTTATTTGATTTGAAATGAACTAATATTTTTTTTTATTCTTACTAAGAACCAACTAACATGTTCACATTTTGAAAGATTCAAAAGAAGACTATTTTTTATGACAGTTATCTGAGCAACAATAATGTTAAACATAAACCAAAAAAATGAGTTGATGATGCCTCTTCAGAGCTTGTCTAATTTCTTCAAGACCAGTACCTACACAATATTTATAAATCCTAATTGGATAACCATGATACAATAAGCTAAGAACAAAGTTACTTTTGTTCTCATGAATTTGAATACAGGCAATGGTTCATACAGAAAAATAAATCCTATAGTGAAGTATAAAACACCCTACTTATACAGGGTGATTCGGAAGGAATTGCCAACATTCTAGGCACGTATTCAGGGGCTCAAAATAAACATAAAAGTTCCTATAAACATTGGTTTTATTCTTAATCGTCAGGAAGATGCAGGGACTGCAAAAATTAAGAATTATAATAATAAAATTATTTTTATAAAACAGACATCTAAACGCATCAGCTCGTTTATGAATAGCTCGTGTCGCACGATGGACTGACTCGGGCATGTCTCTTATAATAGCTTCTGCGTTCATTATGCGATCAAGTAATGACTTCCATTCCCATATAGTTGCATATAAGTACTAAAGATTTATACCAACCCCAAAGACAATAATCGCGAGGATTAAGATCTGGCGATCCTGGTGGCCAACCGTGTAGGCCACCCCGGTCAATCCATCGACTTGGATAGTTTGTATCTTAAAAATGTCCTAATGGTAAACTGTAATGAAATGAGCTGGAGCTTCGTCGTGTTGAGAGTACATGTTGGGTCGTACATTAAGTAGAACGTCATCTAAAAAGGTTTGCAAATAATTTTGTATAACGCACGAGTTCGTTCTTGCAAATGTTGAACTTTTTGTAAATGAAATGGATAAAATAAATTACGATTTAAAGTGCCCCAAGTAGTTGATTGTGTAATTTAAATAGTTTTTGCATTCCGTCTTATACTTATGCTTGGTTCATTTCCGACTATGTCGTCTTCGTACATCGTACATCTAATTCACAATCTAAGAATCAGGTCCCTAGGAAACTCACACACGTTAAGATTGTAAATTAGACATACGATTTTTTTGACCAAGTATGTAGATTAAGCGAACATAATACGTACATACATACTGTTGACAGCCTATACCAGAACACCTAAAATTCAATATAGAGACAATTTTCTAAGCTATAAAACTTAAAAATTACTGGTTATAAATACTCCTTTACTCCAAAACTTTATCCGAAAGAAGTGAAACTATGAAAAACTATTAATTTATATCAATTTTATGTATTACTAAAGTTTCCCGGTTCGATTCGAAAGCAGCAGCGACTAGTGCATATTTTATAGCGCTAAGAGCTCCCCGGGGTATTGATTCTAGATAATAGCAGCTTAACTACTGCAAAGAAGAACTCGGATTAATAATTAATTAGGAAAAATTGTGCACACAATAGAAAATTACACGAGAATATTAAGAATTTTTTTAAATTTTTTATTCAAAATAGGTTCAGAAAGTAAACAAACAGCATAAAAAAAGGCAAAAAATCCTTTCTCGTAACAAATAAGTAGGTGAGTGCCAGTGTAACAAAACATTTTATATTGAGTGTGCACACTGAAATTGATTAATTAAATAATGGAGCTCGCACAAATATTAGTACACAAGGGCCTTGAAAAAATAATGTGCTTTAATTCATCGTGCATTACAATTTTGTATTTTGATTAGTTGCGGATTTTACAACAAATTTGTATGTAAATATTGCGTTTAAATGATAAATGACCAACGTTTATTCTAGGCAAAATTTCATATTTTTGTATTTTTTAAACAGCCCGTACATAAAATAAAAATTTTCTCATTGCGAATCCTATTTTTTGGCAAGCAAAAAACTCTTATTCAGACTGACTTTTTTTGTATCTTTGAAAATGTGGCTCATTAGTTCTCTTGTCAACTTACAACTGACAATAAGTCAAAATGCTTGAATTTTTTTTGTTATCTAACGCAGCCCACGTAGACTTCAACCCTAAGTACTAACATACCGTGGGTGTCTGAAGAGAAGGGAAATGTAATCTATTGACACGGGATTTAAAGGACTGAAGGTTGGGAGGGGAAGGAAAAACATCTGCAGGCAATTTGTACCCTAATCTGGAGACCCTAGGTATGAATGAGAGATAGAAGTGGGATGTTCTAGGGTTCTGTAACTGGACAGTAAAGGGATGCGTAAGTAACGCGCGCCTCTTGTTGTTCTCTTAGGAACAGTCAAGGGGGAAATTATAGCAGTTAGTTTCTCACAACAGAATCCGTGGAAGTATCGGTAGACAAAAGTTAAATCCCCAACAGCGCGGCGATGAGCAAAAGAAGGGAGTTTTCTTGTGAGGACTGGGTTATTGATGAGTCGGATGAGTTGGATATAATCAAGGACGTTGAGTGTCGAAGGTGATGCCGCTCCCCAGAGGTGGGAACCGTACTCTAGGTTAGGTCTTATTTGGGAAACATAGAGAGTGTATAAGTTGGAAGAAAAGAGGTATTTTCTGGCTTGAAAGATAAAACCAAACTTTGATAGGGCTATTGTTTTGTTTTGAAAGTCTATGCTGTTAATAGCTGATTCATGGCGCTAATGGGATATTTTTTATTTTATTTTATTTTATTTTAAATTAAGCTCTTCTAAAGGTATTGATAAATTATTTTGTTTTTTTGCCGTCTTTTGACACTTCGTAAAAGGTCAAAGGACAGTATCCTTAAATAGAGGACAGTCCTTAGAAACAAAGGACGGTTTGCAACCCTAATTGCAACCCCAGGACTCAATAAAATGTTTAATGCAGATTTAAATTTAAATCTTCTAGTTGATTAGTTAGGTTTGCTCAGGTTTATGTACTTTTTACTATTAAAAATCGTAATTAAAAACTTGTTGGGTCATTTCTGAGGTATCCGTGGTTTTCAAATTATTTGACTCTTAGAATTTGTTGCTAAAAGGAATTTAGTTATAGTTTTGTGTAAAAAATATACTTGTATTGCCTTTTTATAAATTTGCGAAAAAAGCAGAAATAAGTTTATAATACAAAAATGTATTGTTCGATTTTTATATTTGTCTATTTAAACTGGTCCTAGTAATAATGAAACTGGATGTTAATTTTGTCGTTAAAAATCATATTTATCTCATACGGTGCAATACATTTTTAAGACATTTACACCAATTTACAGTCGGTTGCACTAAGTTTTTAATCCAGTGTTAAATCCTAATTCAGTTTTAAAAACAAAAAAGGTTTAACATTGCGTTACATTTTATTTTGTGTACAGAAACTGCACAAACTGTAAGCTTATTAAGACACAAAATTGCCATTACAAACCCCTTAAAGATGCTTATTTTTTCTTTTGCTTTTATCACAGAGCGGATTTACTCTGAGCTAAACTAATTCCACAATAGGCTGTAAATAAATTTATGTCCTTAAATATTAATTAATTTGACAAAATTTTGTATTCGACTATAAAAAATTTAAAGAAAAGTACTTTCTTGAATATTCGAAATTAAAATTATTCTCGTCTATATATATTGCAAATGTTCATTAATATTATATATATATATATATACATATATATATATATATATATATATATATATATATATATATATATATATATATATATATATATATATATATATATATAGATATATATATATATATATATATATATATATATATATATATATATATATATATATAGCATCATCATCATCGTCATTTCCAGCTGTTTCAACCATTCGCTAGCCTCCCTTACATACTTCATTTTTCATTTCGGTCCAATCATTGCTGTCTATTGTTGGCTGTGCGGGCCCAGGTTAGTCCTGCTAATTTCTTTATATCATGGTCCCATCTCACGTTGGGCATCTTCTTGGTCTTTTCACGCCTCTGGGTACCGTTGTGTAATTCTTGTGATCCATCTATTGTCGGTTCTTCTCGCCAAGTGTCCTGCCCATTGCCATTTTAGGGACTTGATTCTGTCGATGACGTCTATCACGGTTTTGTGTATTATCCACTCTCTTGCGGTCCCTCTTAATTATTCCTAGCATGCATCGTTTCATACCCCCTTGGTGCTACCTGGAGTTTTTGTGTTATGTCTGTTTTAAGTATTCAGGGTTTATATCCTTTTGTCATGACTGGCAATATGAATTAATCAAACGATTGCTTCTTTAGGTGGTGTGTCATTCTATATTTGAATATGAATGCTCCCCATGCTAGTTTTATTCTTCTGTTGATTTCTGATAGTAAAGATCCCGAGATGTGTACTAGTTGGCCTAGGTATATGTATTGTATTTTTCTACTTCTTCCAGTGTGGTGTTGCTTACTTGTATGCCCACTAGTTCAGTATACATTATCTTGGTTGTGACTAGGTTCATCTTCAGGCCTACTTCATGGCATGCTATATTTAAGTAATCATTTTGCTGTTAAATGTAGCGTTTGAAGAAGGTTTTTCTATATACAGTATGTCTCACTTTTCATGACTCCCATATTATAGCTCGCTCCCTTATTAACAATGCGATTTTTGTAAAATTTGGGTGGAAGGTACTTACCCGTCAGAAGATTGTGGCACAGTAAAATATTTCAAATTCTACCAGTGGCGTTCGTCGCTATGAAGAAAAATGGACCTATTTAAAAAAAAAAAAAGAAGATATTAGGCATAATTCTAACTGTAAAATCATCTCATAATCTTAGTCGGCGTTACCAAAAACACCCCAGTACCGAATTTCAGTAGTATGAGTACAGGGTGTTCACGTCATATTTCTTCCTTCTTGCACAGGTTTTCAATTACTTTACCCTACGTTTGTTTTTTTTGCCCTGTTGTTTTGATTCCCATATCTTCTTAACCTGTGTTAAATGTTTCATTCGTTGTAGATGTCCCCACCATCCAAGTTGCCGTCTCTTAATGAATGCTTCTACTGATTCCATTTCTAATTCTTTAAGCATATTTTCATTCCTTATTCTGTCCCGTCTTGTAACACCTTTAACTCTACTTAAGTACTTCATTTCTGTTGCTCAAATTTTACTCTACTCTTATTTTGTCGGTATCCACGATTCACAACCGTAGGTGAGAATGGGTCTATAAATGGCCTTGAAGACATTCGTTTTTGTTTGTTTCGACACCTCCTTCTTAAGTCACACTTCACTTCAGTGCGTAGTATACTTTGTTTCAATCCTATTACTGATTTCTATCTCATTTTTTCCTGCTTCTTCTAACTTTAGTCATAGATATTGTAACCTATTTACTTGTTCTATCTTTTTTTCTATTAATACATTCTTTCTTTCAAAATTACTTTTGTTTTTGTTTTAGATTTGTTCATCTTCATCATTTTCCTAAATTAAGATTCCATTCCATATCTTCAGATTTTCTTTCAAGTCGTTCTCATTGGCTGTTATTAGTGCAACGTCATCCACGAAGGCACATTCTAAGACTCCTATTCTTTCTAAATTTCTATAACCTATATACATTGGATTCGTTCTTCTTTCAATATCTCTTAGTATTTTATCCATAAAAGTAATAAATAACAGCGGACTTAGACTGCCCCCTTGCTGACACCCTCATTCGTGGTAAATTCCACGGACATAGCATTTTTACTTATTACTCTGTTTTTAGTATCTTTGTAAAAACACATTCTAATTCTTATTAGTTTCCTATTTACATTTATATTCTTCAAACATTCCAAAATTTTCTTTCTGGGTATTCTATCGAATGAATGCTATGTAGACTGTTTTTCCTCTCGCAAGAGTTAGATTTATAATTTCTTTTATTGAAAATATATGATCCTGTGTACATCTTTTCTTTCTAAACCTACTTTGCGCCCCTACTGTAGCTTCAAGTCTCAGTCGTTTTTCCAAGATCTTTTCAAACAGCTTGACTTTGGTACCTATAGGAGTTATACCTCTGTAATTGTTACAATCATTAGCATCTGCTTTTTTAAACACAGGAAGTATTAA
Organism: Philopedon plagiatum; assembly: GCA_963971165.1. Classification (NCBI taxonomy): domain Eukaryota; kingdom Metazoa; phylum Arthropoda; class Insecta; order Coleoptera; family Curculionidae; genus Philopedon; species Philopedon plagiatum. The sequence goes on along the minus strand of OZ020190.1, from coordinate 18,735,413 downwards.
GCCGATTTCCCACTATCTAGGTATTGTTTCTTCTGCATAAATTTTTCTAAATATCTCGAGTAGTAATATCAATCCCCGTTCTCCCGTAGTTTTTACCATTTCTCTCGTAATTTTATTAAGAACTGGCGCTTTTCCGTTCTTTAATTCTTTAAGGGCTTTCAACATTTCTTCTAATGTTGTGTTGTTTTCATTGTCTTCTGAATTTTCTTCCTCTTTGTTGTCCTCTGTCTCTTGATCTTCTTGTTCTCGTTCTATATTTAATAAGTTTTCAAAGTATTTCTTGCATCTTTCCATTACATCTGTTTCATTTCTCAACAATTCTCCGTTTTCATATTTAATAGTTTACTCTGTTACCATTTCTAAGATTTTTTTATAACTCTAAAGAAAGAATAGTTATTGGTTTGGTTTACTATGTTTCTAACTTTTCCCTAAATTTCGCTCATTTCTTCTGCTTAGATTATAACACAGATTTGATGGTCATTTAATTTATCAATATTAACTAAATAGGTACCTACACACATTTTAACACAAAACATGCATTATTTAAATAATATGCCACATTGTTGTTCTTCAAAAGTGCATAATTATAACCATTTTTGTTATTCCTGTGTAAAATTATAATTATGCGGTTGAATATGGAAAAAATAAAATTTCGGGACAGAGAATAATTAAAACAATTTAATACTGGAATATCTATCATGAAGTCAAAATTTAATTACTGAGTTAACCGGATATTTTTTTCTAATCAGAAAAATATTAGTTGAGTGTAAACAAATATGTAGAGCTTACATAAGGTATGTATATTATTGTTTTTTTAATTGCACTGGTTTTAACCAACTGGCCAGCATCACTGTCTATATTATTATAATATATAATATTTAATATATGCTTTTTAACAATCACAGAATATCCATGGTCGAAGCAGGATTCGAACCCGCGATCTCTCGGTTGAAAAGCTAGCGCCGTACTAGCTCGGCCAGTGGAGACCCCATATTATTTATATTTATTTAAATAAAAATCATATTTTTTCTTTCCTACTATTTGTAGCAATAAATATTTTTCCTTTTTAGTTTTATTGCAGAATATGTTCCTTTGTTTTTTCCCATAATTATTATTCGTCCAGAAATACAAAATTACACTTCAAAACAAACATAAAACAGGTTAGGTGAAACCCTTTTACGCTTGACAGCTACGCGACCTCCTCCGAATGTAAACGCCGATGTTATGCGATTTCTCCTTAGGGCAGGCCTTGGCCAGCTTTAGGTAACTTGACCAAAGTTTAATATTGTATTATATTTTATCAGTTAACTAACCTCGAATTAATTTTTTTTTCTGCAACCCGCTGGTAGGATGTGTGTACCCGTCACGTCAGTTTTAATTAAAGGACGACAAGTGGAAGGTATTCCTTAGAACCTTAAAAAAATTCAAGGGTAAAAAATATTCAAACACAGATGTTCATCTTGCCATAAAACTACTAGTCCGAATAGGTAAGTATTGTTAGCAGGACTTTACGACTAACTTAAAAACTAAAATATCATACTCGAGTAAAAGTAATTGGCGAAACTTTTAATGGGAAGCATTACTCCCTTCGCAACTTTGTTTGAAGATTTGTTACGAAGGGGATTGTTAAAGTTTAATCCTTTGTTAAGTTGTTCGAGGAATGCCTTAGCGAGAGAGACCTCGCTTAAGTGCAGACTATGGTATCTAATATTAAGTTTGAGAAATATTTTTCAAAGAAAATTGACAGGCTTTAAATATTTTAAGAAGTCGACAATATTGTTAAGGTTGAGCTTTCCCGTTTTCAGAATTTACGTACAAGGTCTCGCAAAGGTCGTGCTTTTACTACAATTAATTAGGAAAATTTCTACATGTTGGAAATTATGTTTAGACTGCAGAGTCATGTTGCTGCGATATCTGGAATGATGGCTGAGCAATAGCTTAAAGGTGTTTAGAATGAGAAATATAAATATTTTTTGTTTGAGAAGTTGACAAACGCTTTCATCGATATAGCTGAGCTTTCCTGATTCTAAATTTTACGTAAAAGGATTTAAGTAGGTCCTGCGTTTCGTTATAACAATTAAATACAAGCAAAAATTATATGTTACAAATGCAATGTCAGCAGAGTGGCGTAGATGTCTTTCTGCACTTCGTAGTCAAAAAAGGCTATTTTAGTCCTTATTTTTAGGGACTGAAGTATCAGTTTTAATCCCTGAAGGATTAAAAAGGCTATAAATTCCTTTAAAGGTATTTTGAATCCCTGTAGTAACAATAAAAATATTAATAAGTATGTAACGTTAGGAACACAATATTTATTATATTAAAACATTAATAACTAACCTATTTAAAACTTCAAAATTATCCACTTGTTCTGAAGTCAAAATTTTAGATTTCTTAGGTTTGTACCCATCACCTTTTCTTTTTAAAATTGATATTAGTTTTTAAAATTTACCAATGTCTACAGGGTGTCCCAGAATTTCCTTAACAAGCAATATCTCAGTTATCATAAAATCTAAAAAAGTAATCTAAGGTAATGATATCGAATGGACTTCCACAAAATATCATCGAAACCATTTTTCATTATGTCAACCTCCAAAAATCCACCTCCACTCCTTTATTTCCAAATGACTACCCCTATTTTTTCCAGCAAAAATAGGGGGAGTGATGAACTTCAACAGAAAATTGACGAGCTAGATACAGCATGTAATAAAGTATGTCTGAAGATGAACCTAGCCAAAACCAAGATAATGTACAACGAACTGGTACACAAACAAGACATACCAGTAAACATCACCACACCGGAAGTAGTAGAAGAATACATATACCTGGGCCAACTAATACACATCTCTGGATCTCTACTATCAGAAATCAACAGATGAATAAAACTAGCATGGAGAGCATTCGGTAGAAACTCAATCATATTCAAATCCAGAATGTCACTCCACCTAAAGAAGCGAACGTTTGATCAATATATACTACCACTCATGACATACGGATGTGAAACCTGGATATTAAAAACAGATATAACAAGAAAACTCCAGGTAGCACAAAGGGCTATGCATGTTAGGAATAACTAGGAGGGACCGCAAGAGAATAGAGTGGATAAGACAGAAAACCCAGGTGATAGACGTCATCCACAGGATCAAGTCTCTAAAATGGCAATGGGCAGGACACTTGGCGAGTAGAACTGATAATAGATGGACCACGAGAATTACACAATGGTACCCCAGAGGCGTGAAAAGACCAAGAAGACGCCCAAATTTGAGATGGGACCATGATATAAAGAAATTATCAGGACTAACCTGGGCCCGCATAGCCAACAATAGACAACAATGGGGAAATGAAAAATGAATATGTAAGGTGAAAAATGAATATGTAAGGGAGGCTACACCATAATTGGAAATGGTTAAAAGAGCTGGAAATGATAATGATGATGATGATCTATGATTATATATATATATATATATATATATATATATATATATATATATATATATATATATATATATATATATATATATATAGAAAAAATATGATATTTATTATTCCAACGAACAGCGGTTCTCTGGAATTTGTTTTACTTTTTACTACGAATTTACCTTTCTTGTTTAGACCGGCGACAAACGGCGTTCCCAAGCGGTCACCCAACCAAGTTTAACCTCAGTGATCGGGGGAGAATACTAGTCCAACCACCGAAGTTAAACGCCGCGTACTTTTATGATATTGAAATTTTACCATCTTGCTTCTTATTCAGAACTTATTGTTTTTAAAACAATATATCCAAGATTATGGAAATTAATTTCCTTCATTATTCAGGATTAGTCAGACACGATCCTTCGAAGGTGATTAGTTACGCAGTTTTGACAAGGGACCAGATAGCGTCAAATTATAAAATTAATTATTTCAGTATAGGCTTCCAATAGTTATCGAGAGATATCCCAAAATAATCCCGACAGATGTGTTTACTTTTACTATACAATTTCACGCCACTCAACATTCCCGTTGACTATCCCTTTAATGTTCACACTCTAATAATCACGCACGCAGCGGCGTCTGATGCAGGAAGTGCCTTCATGTTTACGTATAGAAAAAATTGAAGTATACAGAGAAAATCAAATCAGTCGCAACCAAAACTGGTACATCTTTATGCATAGCAGTCTCTACATATAAGATGCATGACGGACTGACATATCAACGCCTATACCAAACCACTGCCCCTAGAAGAACTAAATTTGGCAAATATATTCCTCATATGGTATAAATAGACACCCACTACGAAGCGATTTTTTAGAATTCCACCCTTAAGGCAATGGAAGACGATAAAGTAAATGTTCACAGAGTACGTGGCAATACTGTCGAGAAATATTATCGGTAACAAGCGTTACCTTTTAGCAGTGCCCGTGTATAGTACCATAGACTAAATAATACATAGGCGAATACTGGCGTGTTAACAAAATGGACCAAAAAGCGGGTCTCCCTGGAGACATTTTGGGGGTTTGCTAGTTTATGGCTTAAGAAATTTGTTTGTCCACCATTGGTACTATATAGATATATAATGGTGAACAAACATATTCCTCAACCATAAACCAGTAAACCGACGCGAATGTTTCAAGAGAGACCCGCTTTCGGTCCCATTTCGGAGTATTCGATAATTTGTATTCTTTATTGTCTTGTGATAGTACCCTACACGAGCACTCTAGCTCGCCGCAGTGTTGTCATGTGTCATACGATTGCAATGCTTGATACATAGAACTACTTCGTTTATTTTATTCAGTTAAGGGCATCAGATTCCGAAAAATCTTACTAAGCACTGTGCTAAAACTCCTCAAAATGGTGGTTACTTTACTCTTACTAGATGGTGGTGGCTATATTATTTCACGATTATTTTTTACGTAATTCGGTGATGCCTAGGTAACCCACTTACGAGCTATCAGAATGTTTATAATTATGTATTTCCACTGCTCAACAGATGGTGCATGACCGCTGTTCGAACTATCCACCGCTCAATAGCTGAGCTTAAGCGACGCCCGGCACGGTTAGTACTAAATACATCAAATGTATTATTTGTACCTATTTATTCTGGTTTAAGGTTTGTTTTGACTTAGCATGAGTAGCGTGTTAGACTAATACCTATTATATTTGACTGACTGACAGATTAACGCACAACCCACACCACTGGGTCTAGAAACTTGAAATTTTGCACAGAGGTTCCTTATATAACGTAGGCGTGCTCTAAGGAAGGATTTTTCAAAATTCAGCCCCTAAGGGGGTGAAACAGGGGTTCAAACTTTATATGGAGAAAAAGTATTAAATGGTCCTATTAACTCGAAACGTCACAGAAGTACTCTACAGGTTAAATGTTTAAACACGTGTTTCACAGTTTTTAATACATCAAATATATATATAAATATATAGTCAAATTATTATACCTGATAGGGTTATACGGTACCTTGAAACTACGTAACGGATAAATAAATATAAATTAACTGGGGGGGGGGGGGTGGAATTTATTCAAAAATGTTACCTAATATGTAATTTTTGGGGTTATTGAGGGCTGAAACTAATATAACATAACCATTACAAATTTTACAAATTCAAAGAGTGGGAGATAAGATGAAGGGATGGGGGAAGAATAGATGCACTAAAAAGCAAAAAATGTTTTATTAAAATGAACAAAATGACCATTAACCGCAGTAATAAATACGTAAAAATATTAGTTCATACTTCTCGGTGCTTTTCCTTTTGTGAGGTTGGTTGGTTGGTTGATATAACTAAGCTAATCTAACATATCTTGTGTTTCATGTATTCATAATCAAAACTACACTATTATTACCTATATCACTCGCACGAAGTTCCACATCCACAATCATCTATGTTCCACATAGATGATTCCAGAAAGCAGCTAAACAAGAATTCAATTCACCAGTTAATGAAAGTGAAGAGCTTCCTGGGCGTTGCAGTTATGCAGTTACATGTTGCAACTGGTATCCGTGGCTTCGCTTGCATGGTACACACAGAATTACAAAAAATATTGAGCAGATTTGGTACATTCGTCCAATGGTAAATACATTGGACCTTTCTGAGTGATAGATTTATACATTTGTTACCGTTTTTAGAGGTTTTGCCAGATTTGATAAGTTAACATACAGGTATATACATTTGGATCCAAAACTACTCGCGTGTAGGACACGAAACAGCAGTGTGACATACGCTTGGGGTTTCGATTAAATTAAAAATAGTGTCTCTTTTCATTACTAACACAGGTGCAGAAAATGTCACCGATATAGGTTTGTACAAATACGGGTGATGATAGTAATATATGGGGTAAACGCAAGCAAATTCGCCGGTTGGGTTTGCTAGGGCGCTAGTGATCCTACTGCATTTTTCTTAAGGTGACCATGAGGTTAACCAACAAAAATTAGTAATCAAATTTGTTTCCAGAAGAGATTTTTCACCAAATTGCGATTACGAAATTGTTTCAACACTAGTATACTTAAAATATAAGGTTTAGGTGTGTGACTACACTGTATAAACAGTGTCAGTACACCAAAAGTGTCATATTACCAACATAATGCAAGTATCTAATGTTTGTCATTGAATATTTGAATCATTTTATATTATTTGAATTTAACAAACCAATAGTTTACAAAATGTTAATTCAAAATGTCAGAAAAAGATCTTCAGGAAACCTCAACAAACTCGCACAAATTTTACTTTTGCTTTGGTTTGGTCGTGTTGTAATTAGCAGTGGCGAATTTAGGGGGGGGGGGCGCAGGGGGCGCCAGCTCCATATTTGGAGTAATTCCCAGCTGTTCATCTTATTCCCGCTATCTCCCCTCCTCTCACCGTAAATTTTCTTTTAACTTTTGTTAAAAAAATCAGATATTACGACCTCAATAGCCCCAAAAATGTAACAATCTTGAAGAAATTCCTAGCCGATAGAATTAGATTTTCCGACCATAATCACCCCAAAAATGACATATTAGTTAACATTGTGAAGAAGTTCCCAGCCGATTCACCCCCCTTGCAATACAAACATAACCTCCGGGTCATGCAAAATACAACGGAGAAAAAATTATTGAAATCGGTGCAGCCATTCCAAAGCACACATGCAAAAACTGTCAATCTCCAGGAGGTTTTTTAGCTTTTCACATTCCTTTTTTACAAAAAGTTCTTAAAATAGGGCCGGCCATTCAGGAGAACTCGTCTACAAAACAAAAAGAATTCATCGAAAGCGGTAAGTTCGTTCAATAATAATTATTATGCGCGAACATACATAAGAAAACATACATATAGGTCAAAGTCGGTTAAACACTAAAATTACTTTAAATTTGCTGGCCATTTGGTTTCAACCAGAGCCACTAATCCAAAACCAACAACAACAATACTTTAAATTGGAACTGGACTAGCTTTTGCTATTTGCTAGGAGTAAATACGAGACACAATGTCTGACTTTATTTAATAATATTTTAGTTTTCTATTAACGAATACAGTTATCGTCACAAAACCAAAAATCTCGAGATAATATGGGTTGTGCAGACAAAAAATCCACTGACAGTTATATTTTCTCTGTTTCTATGAAGACCCACCAAATCCTAAAATCGTGAGCAGCCACTGCCACGTTTAAACCTTTAAAATTCAGTTTTTATAGATACGTTAACCGTATAATTCTAATTTTCTTTCATATATCGTATCGCACACATACTCACAGTTGACATGGTTTGACGTAAAAGTGACGAGTTAACAAGTGTGAACCGAGCTTTAAAGGTTCGCACATGGCTGCGTCGAGAAAGAGGTTATTTTGGGCCACGTAACGTTAAGTTTCCCGTGTAAATTAACACTTCATTACACTAATGGCCCCTTTAGAGTTTTTGGTTAACAATGCTTAAACAAAAAGAGGCTTTCGGGCTCATAAATGTCAAAATTATGGGCATAAAAAGTGTTAAATAGTGTACTCCTGTTATACGGTTTATTATTTGAATTTAAGTAACCATAATAAGCTTTTAAAAGTATAGATAATTAGGTACAGTATATATTTTAGTAATAACAAAAGCTGAAGTTTCATTCGTTGGGTATCAGCAGAGACAATAAAGAATATTGCCACATAATGGGTTTTTTCGCCCCAAAATGTTAAAACTAGGCTTATTTTTTAATAAAATTTTTGGTTATGTTTAGTACCCAAGTCCTTCTTGCTCCATCACAACTCTGAAATCCACCTCAAGTCTCTTCTGAATAACAATAATTATTATTGTGAACTATATTCTAAAGTTTTTATTCATTATAAAATTTTATAAAATTTTAAACAAACTGACAACTTACCCAAAACAGGATGAATTATATATAAAAAATAGTCCACAGACAAAAGCAAATAATACAAATCAAGTCTAATAATACAAAAAAAAAAATTGAAACACTCAAGAACACTTAAATCCAAAAAAAAAAAATACTGAAAAATACCAAAAATTTGAGAAATCACAGAAAAATAAAGGGTTCATTTGGGTATGTCCAACCCTGGGCGACAAACAAACTGATGCTGGTAATTTTGTTTTTTCCTGATGGCGGATAATTCCGTTGCTAACACAAAAGTGTTATATTAGATAGAATATAAACAAATTTAATATACATGGCAACGATCTTTCTGCTGCCTTCGGCGAGTTTCAGTTTATTCGGACCAGTTCTCTTGGAAAGTTTTGCATATTTTAAGTGTATTTACGAATTTTTCGGGGTGTATTTCTGTCTTAAGTGTTCCGTGTTGAAACTAGTAAAACGGAACAGTTATGGAATCACTTCGGTGTCCGTCCGTACGTCCGTCCGTCCGTCTGTCACAGGCGATTTTCTCTGAAACTATTCGATGTAAAGATTTGAAATTAAGCACAGATAGAGTGTGGTGGCCCAATTACAGACGTGCAGGATAAAAGGTTGAATTTTGGTTCTGGGGGTTAATTTAAGGGGATAAATTGGGAAATGGAAAAAAATTTCAAAAGCATAGTGTGTAGGGTGTCAAATGAAAGCTTATTGAAGCAAGAATTCAACAATATATATCGTCATATTAATGCCAAAACTCAGTAACTAACATTGTTGTCAAAACCAAGTTAAATAACACTCCTATGGGTTTTAGACGAATCCTGTTAGACATGATTTTTTACGAAAGCAAAATATTAGAAAATTATAAAGATATACAAATTAAAAGTAAAAAAAAAACAGACTATATTCAGTTCTTGAAATCCCAAAATTTTTTTAAACATTTGTATTGGTTTTATAAAATTCGATAATAAACTTAGCTAACCCCAAAAAAGAAAAAGTCAAAAGACATCTTTGAAATTAATTCTTTTATGTTATTATTTTAAAACGAATATAGGAATAAAAAAGGCTCGGGAAACCGTGCCTCGTATGAGCTACCGCCGGAGGAAAAAGAAGGATAAGTTACAACGAAAAAGTCGAGGGTTAGATTCATCCATCAGATTCACCTGACTTTAAGACACACCGAAAAGGGTGGAGGGTTGAAAAGAGCAGACACCCCTCTCCTGCAACAGGAGGTATAAATTCACGAGAGCTGAAATTCAATTTGGCGGGATACGAGGTATAATAAAAATGATAAAAATGTGATTCGATTAGATTTTTGTCAGACATGACAAAACACAAGTATTATAGATTTCAGTAGATGAGTATATTAATGACTATTGTCTTCGTTTCAATTCCCACCAACCACAAGCGACAATTTTGTTAAAAGTGTCAAAATTGTTTTACAGCTCGTGTCACCAATTTATTCGATTTTTTACAGGCAAAATTTGGCAAGCAGATGCCAATATTACCAATACATATGTACTTTTGTGCATTTACTTTTTCCTGTGAAAAAATTACTAATATAGCGTTTGCTAAACAATTTCATAAGCAAATAGCATGAATGTCAGTGAAAGCTGGTAAAAATAACTGTTCAGCAACTCATTTTTTTCACTTCATCAGGTTTCACTGTATGATAATACGAATAATAGCGCTTGTTAAATATTACAGTGATGTTTAACAGTTAAAATAGTAACCATAGTTGTTGTTGCAATAGGCAATTCTTCACTAAGCTAGTCACCTCTCCGCTAACTTTAGAAAAAACGTAAAATATTAACCATTATAATTTAATTAAATTAATGATGATCAAAACCATGGACTTCGTGCTGAAAGGAAACTGTATTGGTTAAACTTGTAGTCAGGCGATAAATTGGAATAATTTTTAACATTTAATTCTAATTCCCTTAAATATTACAATTAACTATTTCAATACTATAGCGGTGTACATATATGAATACTTCTAAAGAAATTATTTTCAGATAAAATTATAGAATAATGTGTCTGTCTCAATATATTATGTCGAGACAGAAGAACGGCAATGCTGACACTAAACGATACATAGGATATTATCACTTCTAGAATTGTTCCCTATTACTATGGTCTTGTTCCCTCTCCTATGACGCAAAAAATCCGTAAGCACCTAGCCCATACACAGGAACGGTCAAGCCCTACAGAACAAGGAGGCGTGACTTTACTTCAAAATTGTAATGCAAGCTGCTAAAAACTTGGGTTTCTCTTCCGAGACAAAAAATGTTTCTTCCCTTCCAACTTCTATACTATTTCTGTATCTCAAAGAAGGCCTATCCTAGAATACTATTCTCACATCTGGGGAGAGACACCACCTTCAATACTTAACGCCTTGATTACATCCTAAAGAGACGAAATTGACTCATCAATATCTCAGGCGAGGTATTGGTCTTGGTTGACGTTTGTGACTTTTGAGTTGTCATTTATCCGATGTCATTCTGATAGCGGGGTTGAAGGGACCCTTTTTTGAGGAAATTAAGATCTATTTTCATCCCTCCCGTTTTCACAGATGAATCTTTGTTAGAGATTCTAAACGGGAAGAGCCAGCTTAATATCCTAATGGTTTAATTATTTAATCAGCTTATGTAATTAGTTGATTCGATTAAGTACTTCATCAATCATGGTTTTCTGTTGATGGGTTGAAGTGTTCTGAAGTTTTGGTAGTTTGGAAAAACCTAGGACGTGTGTCCCTGCCTAAAGTAGATTCGTGGAGGAGTGCACTCCAGAAAGAACATTATCAGTATAAGTGCCTATTTTTATAGTTGCCATGAAAAGTCAAATGTTCTCAATGAGTATTTTTAATGGGAAAACTGACTAAAGGAGTGTTCTAGCACTGTAAAGGCATTGCAACCTCCTCGAGGTAGCTACAAATTTATCATTATCATTTCCATAAAATTTAACCCATATTTTATGATGCTGTTCTCTTTTTTTTAATTAAACATTTTATTTACTTTTAACATTGTTTCATTATGTGCACTTTTTGACTTTACTCACAGGAGCTTCAATTATTCGACAGGCGGTTATTTGATACGTTTATATTACTGTAAGTGGCGCTAAATTAAATCTGCTTATTGGTCCACACCAATGAAGTTAAGGAGTGTACGTTCATTTCTTGGTATCTACATTGACTGGTCATTAGAATGTGACTAAAACAACGCATAAACTAAAATTAGTAACCCCTCAAGTAAACTGCCCTGATATCATTAGAACTAGTCGATGACTTGTTGTCATACATCTTGACCTTTACTATAACAAGGATTAATAATTGATGACAGAAATAATTGTTATAACGTGACTGACCAACTAAAATATCTTAATTTAAAGTAGTACTGAAGCTTAAATTATGTGAATCGAATGAAATAAATTAAATGAATCCAAATGTTATTAGGACATAATAAGATCAACCAGAAATCCTTACAGGACTCAATCGATTATAGCCGTCCTAAAATCAGCTGAAACCAGGGGTTGAAGTCAATCAACGATTACAGATAAACAATGTTTTGAACCTTAACTGATTTTGCTTGTTTATTGATTCACACATTCTTTTATTTTATTTTAATATGCTGCCGACAATGCTTGCAAACATAAACACACCAAAGTAATTATTAAATCATAACGCCAACGAGGTATGTTTTAATAATCTGTCACCACCAACCGATATGAGCCACGTTATTGATAGAAATGGTACTTATTTAAGACAAAATTTACTGGAAATTGCTCACATTTATTACAAACACATTCCAGCAACGACGTCTTAATTAAACTGTGACGACTCGATTAACTCAGTTTTAATCACTGGTTTAATGCTGCTCCTTTATATTGCGAACATAAAATGAACGGTAATTGGTCGTTGTTCCCGTACGACACAGAAATTTAGACGACGTTTTACTATACAATCCAGCATTCGAGGATCCTGTTACTATCTTGGTTTATGACATAGGCCATTTATTTTTTAACGTTAAATTACGACTATAGGGTTAAAGGAAATTATAACTTTGTTTAAAAGTTTCTAGCCAATCACTCTGTTAAGAATGTATTTTCTGTTTGACATGAAACATCTCGTTGTTAAAGTAATCAATTTTTACCAGCATTGTAGTCATTTCTTATTTAAAATCCATATCTTACTATATTTTTTATAGCCTGAACATTGAATTTTTATTGCCTCTTGGAGGAGCAGTGTCTGTTCTTTACATCTCTTTACCCTCTTTAGTGTGTCTTAAAGTCATGTAAACACGAATAACGACACTAAACTTCGACCTGGAATTCTTTATTGTAACTTCATGTCAATATGGAACTAAAATATATGCTGCTTTGGTAATGCATCCAATAAATGATTTTCCACTTCATTGCTTATTTGTCTGTCATTTCTCTAAAAATCATGGAATTCTTTATATTATTTATTACATCTTGTATTCCTCTAGGTTTAACGTATACCATATTTTTGGAGGTGTTTTTCTCCTTGTCACCATCTATTAAATGTATTCAATCAGATTAATCTGATGGATGGAATTTATTCCTAACTACGACCTTCTTGTTGTAACTCATCCTTTCATGAATATGTAACAAAATGTTATAACTTATAAAAATGCGGCACATTACCATGGCAATACCCAAATGAATTGATTATTTATTGAAATCTTCGCCTGACTGTTTTGTTACCTTTACAAAAGTATTTTTATTATTATTAAAATAGAATTATTACTACCCCATCCACGTGAATGGCCAAGCCCTACCCTAGAACAATGAAACGTTCGCTCTTGTTGGCATCGGTTTCGAACATGATTTCAGCTGGCACAAGCACATTTCTTCAATAGCCATATCAGTATATAAAAAGCAGTGGCGTGCAGTGATGTTGGAATCAAGGCAAAAATAGATAGAGTCAAATAGTCAAATTATGTTAGTCACCTACCTCTCAAAATATCACATTTGAAAATGTTAAACCATGTCTAGTCTTTTAAGTTTTCACTTAAGTTAGAGTTCTCACCGTTTAGATTTCGAACTAAACAAATTATTTTTATAAATTAGTTTAAGTTTCTTTAAAAATGCATTTAGAACATCGTCATAAATGTACCACTGCGTTTAAAATCTAGCAAAAGGTCTTTTTCCAGAGAAATTATTGCCAAGTTACTTAATCTTTCTTGTCCTTGGGTATTGCGCAAATATGTGGGAATACGTTTTAAGCCCGAAAATGATCGTTCTGCAGATGCACTGCTAGCTGGTATAGTCACAATTAACTTTGCTAATTTTATCAGTTGAGGAAACACATCATCTAATTTCTTTTTATAACAGAACGGTACAATTTCAATAACAATAAGCGTTTGACCCTTCGAATTCTGATGATGAATACAAACAATTCAGTCAATTTTTTAATCTCTCAAATTCGAATATTTTGTCATACCTTAAATTTAATTCGGAAAATATTTTTTCAGGAAAATTAAATTTGAATATTTAGCTGGCTTCTAATATTATCAAGAATTTCTCTAAAAATTCGCCTATAAATGAAATATATTAATAAAATATTATAAACAAACAGTACTGGTAAAAGAGTGTAACACCCGGCCGTCGAGTCGCACGGTGATCAATTTCCATTCTTTAGGAGGACAAAACTATTATTCGCTTCATTGTAGCATTAAGTGAATTATTAGCAATTTGTACTAAAAAATTTAGCAAAATGTGATTATTTATACAATTAATTGTAGACCCTAAATCTCCAAAATAGTTAAACATTTTGTGAGGTAATATTTATTATTGATATACAAAAATTTTAAAAAAGTATTAAAAAAAGAAGTAAAAGGAAGCAAAGATGTATCACTAGTTTTAAAGCTAATACTCTGCTCTACAATGCAGAGTACGATTGGCTATGAAACTTTCTGAAACTTTTTGTAAAACTGCACACACAGACACACAAGACTAACTATCGGCAGAACAGTCCATGACTAATTCAGCACTTTACGGTAATATTGGTATTTAAGACTTTGATCGCATCAAATGTGTTGAGGTGCTTTTGTCATTTATCAATTACGGTTTCATTAGCTTACACCGTACACTGTTCCCTGTAACAAGATTGGTTTTGAATTTTGTCTTCGTAGCTGTAGAAAACTGATCTCAGTGCGTTGGTGGTAATCCGATAATTTCCGTAAAAAGCCGAGAGCGTGGCGACCTGCGCTACGACATTTGCCAATCGCTCGATGTCGTTTTAACATACGGCGCTACATCCATGTCTTTATATTCGTACTTCAAAATCGGCTATGTATAGGTGCTGCCTTCAAATGCCGGTAAAGCGTCTAAATAAATATTTTGTCCACCTTCATCGCGCTTAAAATGCGGTTATTGAGCGATTTACGATATTGACGACATTGTTATATTTATAGAAACAGTCCTGGATAGTATAGAGTATACACGATAAATGGTTTAATGACAACGTAGATAAGGAAACGCATAATAATATATATTTCTGTAAAAATTAAATTGGGAAATTTTATAATTTTTTTTCTTGTGGTTTTACGATATTAGTAGGGTAGGCAATGCCTTTTTGGCTACATTGTGTGCACGACACTGCTAAAAGGCTTGGTTTTCTCTTTCAAACCAGAATATAATTTCCCCTTCGAACTTACACACTCTTTATGTTTCCCAAATAATTCCTCACTTAGAGTACTCTTTCCACATCTTAACATCCTTGATTCTATCCAAAAAAGAACCATTCGACTCATCAATGACCCAGTGAACAAGAAAGCTCCCTTCTCTCGCTCATCGCTGCGCTGTTGGAGATTTATCCCTTTTCTAAAAATACTTCCACGGATTTCCTCTACAGAACTAGCCGCTGTAATTCCTCCACTGACTGTTCCTAACAGAATAATAAGAGGCGCGTTACGTATGCATCCCTTTACTGTCCAGCTACAAAAGCCTAAAACGTTCCACTTCTCCCGCTCATTCATACCTTGGGTCTCCAGATATGGAACAAGTTGCCTGCAAATCATTTCCCTTCCTCTTCCCCCCTCGAATCATTTAAATCCCGTGTCAATAGATTACACTTCCTTTCTCTTCAGGCGCCCACGGTACGTTAGTACTTAGGCTAGAAGTCTACGTGGGCTGTCTCAGATAAAAACAATTCCTGTATGTTTTTTTTTTCGCTATACTAAATTCGGCAAAGACACCCGATGGTAGATAAAACATAGGATGTTTTAGTAATCTGTAGGTTTATCTGAATATGTAACAATTCTGCGAACATATAAGACCCTTGTTAGGTGCATCTTCCTCTAGTATCACCGAATATTCGGTGCTAGTATCATGGGTCGCTCAAGTCAGCTTAGGTACCTGGACAAACCTGAACCACACTGACCCTGAGACGATGACAATAGTTTGCCTCGTCCCAGAAGATCATCCAATAATTTTCGAACGTCTATAAAATGGATCTCTTTCTCCAACTAACCTAGAGACGGTAATAATAGAGTAGAGCACATTAGGGTACTGTATGTATGGATCCTGTTCTATATACTCGTATATACTAGTATATATTTATTATATTCGTTAACAAGATAGGTATTTGGCGATCAATAGTTTTCTCGGGTATTTTCTTTCTCAGAGATGCTTATAAACTACTTATATTAATGAATAATATTTACTTTCAGGTGCTCACAACAAGCCCGACTGGAACTGCTAATTTTAATAAAAAAACATTTGCTCTTAAAAAATATTCAGAAAGCAGTTTATGCTAAAGAAATCTTCTCTGTAGTTAATTTAAACTGCTTACATAAGCAATTAGGTGTACAAATCTGGGCGACAAAGCACAAGCGGAAAAACATTAGTCTTCTCTAAAGGACTACAAGGACGAACGTCTATCTGCACGCACACCGCCGTTTTATGCTGCCAAGAAGAAGTATCGTAGATATTACTAAGTAGTTTTCGCAAGGATAGTTACGTTAATCAAGGGATTATATTAAACCTTAAGCGACAAATTCGGGATTTACAGGAACACTTCTTAGTGGAGTCATCTGAGGTTAGATATGAACGACCAACAACAGGGTAGATATTTACTGAAGAATTCCTCGAGTCAACGCAACATTTAAAAAAAATATTCGAAATAAAAGTTACTCGAAGCAGTTAAGAGTATGTGAAGTCATCGAAGATCATCAAATTTGATACTTTTGGTCCTGTAGTGCTTCTTTTCCAATTACACTTCGTGTAATATTTATTTGAATGTTTTGATCGATTACTCGTGTATGATATAAGATTGCCGAAACTCCTATTTAGTTTGCTTACCTCAAACTGCTGTCAAATTATTTCAAAATTTGTCTAGAACTACCTTCATTGCCTTAGGACTTTGACCAACCACCATATAATTACATTTGCGTGAGTATAGGGGTACAAGAGCGAAAAGGGCAATGAAAACGCTGATGTCTTGACCAATGTTTGCAGGCCCCTAACCTGGGCCGGGAGTCCATTCTGTGTCGAGTGATTCGACAATAAATCGATAGTTAGCTTTGTCATTACGTTTCTTCATCGATTGCTCATTATATCAATTATACAGGGTGTCCGAAAAGTCTTAGTATGGGCAAATATATTTGCTATTAGTAAAGATAGAGACACAACATTTTAGGTATATCTTATTGATTAATAAATCTATTTTTTACGTAACTTAACTTTTCAACCCCCTTCAAAGGTAACGATAGGAAGTTGAGACCAAAAATTTTAAATGCCTTGTGGTACCTCATTTTAAAGGTCTTTTACCGAAAACCCGAGGTCCTTAATTCGTTTTTAAATTGCAAGCCTATAAAAATTAAAAATCGTAAAAAGAAAATGAAACGTACCTTTATTTCTCTTTAAAAGTTGTTCAAAATGACCACCATAAACTTCTTGGCAGTAATAAATATAGATAGATTTTAGATAGATAGATAGAAAGATACATACATAGTAATATATTACCAAAAGTACATATAGTATACATATGTAGGTTCGGCAAATTATAAAATTAATCTAAAATGTGTATATAAAATAAATATAAATGTGAAATGTATACAATAAAACAGATATAAATAAAACAAGGACGCAATTAAAAACTATATAAAATCTGAAAATATATAAACCTAGACAAATAACATATATGTATATAATATTAAAAGAAAACACTACAAATACTGTAACCAACAAAGTATTAACAAGACAAAAAAAAAACAACAAAAATACACTCACTGATGACTACCAGTCAAATATTCTTGAACTAAATAAAGGGCTCTTCTTAAAAAATGCATTTTCGCATGTTGTTCAAATGCTTTTTCACACACTGATCTTATTTCCTTTGGTAAAGCATTATAAAGGAATTCTGCCTGGGCCGAGGTGATACCAGCCCACACACCCTCTTAAAGGGTTGGTGAAATCCCTATGGATGTTTCCAGCTCTGAATGTGTGAGTGATCCTTGTTTTTTATAACCATATTTCTTCCAGCCATATAGGAATTAAGCCAATCGAAAAGTAAGCCTCGTATACACATGTACAGGGTTTTTCCATATATTTTGGAGTACCCCTAAAGCTTTTATTTTAAGAGCTAGAAAAAAGTTTAAATTACGAAAGTTGATGGATTTTTCCTGAAGTGTCAAAATCTACCATCGAATAAAACAAATGAACATCATAAATTGGTTTAAAAACACCAAGATCGGTTTTTTTAAATGGAACGCCCTGTATATATTATTTTATTTAAATTCTCCTATTTTTTCCGATTCTAAAAATATACATATGTTATATGTTTACTTAAGTAGTTTTTGCAATATTTTACTTTAAAATATTGGATATTTGAAAATCTAGATTGCCGTGAGAAACAATTTGTTAGTATTCGCTTACGTCAAACAGATATTAATACAATTGTTTGGTTTGATTGTTCTTATTTGGCCAAAATGGGTTACTCTAAAGAGGAAAAATTTGATATAATACGAATATTTTATGCCAATCGCAACAATTTTAAAATGACTTTCCAAGAATATAGACGATATTTTCCAAATAGACAAACGCCCTCCATTAATACAATAAGGAACATAGTTAATCAATTTCGTGAAAACAAGTCCCTTGAAAGAAAAAGACGCACTGTATCTGAAGATGAAGCTCACTTAAATATACTCTTATATTTTGAAGGTAAATTATTCCAAAATTTTTATTTTTTGCAGTGTTTCTAAGCATTCCTGTTTTACTTTTAGAAAATCCATTTAGTTCTATTCCAAATGCAGCTACATATTTTCAAAAATCTTGGAAAAAAATCCACAGTGTCTTAGTAAAATATAAATATTTCCCATATAGAATTACGCCAGTCCAAGGCCTTACGGAAGACCACATTCGTCAAAGGTTTCAATTTTGTGGCGAAATTTTACGTCTTATGAGAGAAGATGAAGGTTTCACAAATAAAATCGTATTCACCGATGAGGCTAATTTTGCAACATCTGGCATATTTAATCGAAAAAACAAACGGTATTGGTCAACAGAAAACACTCATCAGTATCAAGTTGTTAGGATACAAGGTCGGCAGTCATTAAATGTTTGGTGCGGAATATTGGAAGGCAGAGTCTTGGGGCCAGTTATATTTGAAGGAACACTTAATGGTTATCGATACAGAAACTTATGGAAAATGAAATTGAGCAAGAATTGCAAAATATTCCAAATCGCGAAGAACTAATTTGGCAGCAAGACGGGGCACCACCCCATAACGTTCAATCTGTGGTTACATTTTTAAATGCGCATTATAATCTCTGGATAGGTCGAAATGGACCAATTAGGTGGCCCGCAAATAGCCCGGACCTGACACCCCTAGATATGTTTTTATGGGGATATTTAAAAAATAAAATTTATTATGACAGACCGGAAAATATAAATATTCTTCGCCAGAAAATAGAACAGGAAGTTTTATTACTTAAAAGGGAGAATGTGATTTTTGTAACAAACGCATTACGTAAATGGAGAGATAATATTCAGAAATGCTATGACAATGGTGGTGGATATATAGAACCATAATTTCGTGTTATCAATTATTGTTATTTTATTTATATTAATCATGGCTAATAAAGTATTTCACCTAAAAGTATTTTTTCCTCACGGCAATCTAGATTTTCAAATATCCAATATTTTAAAGTAAAATATTGCAAAAACTACTTAAGTAAACATATAACATATGTATATTTTTAGAATCGGAAAAAATAGGAGAATTTAAATAAAATAATATATACAGGGCGTTCCATTTAAAAAAACCGATCTTGGTGTTTCTAAACCAATTTATGATGTTCATTTGTTTTATTCGATGGTAGATTTTGACACTTCAGGAAAAATCCATCAACTTTCGTAATTTAAACTTTTTTCTAGCTCCTAAAATAAAAGGTTTAGGGGTACTCCAAAATATATGGAAAAACCCTGTACAGTTTTGACATTAAAACTGATTCATTCACGGTGTCAAATGAAATAGACAAGTCAAAAAACATAGACAAAACATACTTCCCGCAATCAATGCTACTATAAAAAAAACTTTAAGTAATCAAACATAGCTGTCTGAACTGGTCAAACCCGAGAAAAAAACACGCTGACTTGTGTGCAATGTATTAAACTTGTCTACATAGTCAATATCTTATCACTAACAACTTTTTCCAAAATTTTTGAAAATGAACTGAGCAGTGAGGTTTGCCTATAATTTTCAATATTATCCCTTTCCTTTTCTTATATATTGGCACAACATTTGCAGTTTTAAGAGTTTGCGGAAAGATACCATTACTTAGGCTCATATTAATGTTTATACAATATTTTATACCTTCAACGAGCCTAACACTAATGTCATCAGATCCTGATGATTTTTGTATTTTTAAGTTTAATGATGGCTTTCTTAATTTGCCTCTCAGAGACCTCATTCAAAACGATAGTATTTGAAAAGTAATCCAAGACAGTGCATTTTACACTAAAGTTGCATTATTTTTTTAATAGTTTTTTTTCCTGAAACATTGCTAAAATATCCAGTAAATTCCTCCGCTATTACTCCAGGTTCAGTTATAGTTTTGTTATTAATTTTTAGAAGGATTTCCTGAGAGGTATTTTTGTTTCGATTAAGTTGCTGGTTTACTATATTCCAAACTGTTTTAATTTTATTAGGTGAATTATTAATTTTATTGGAATAAAATTGTTTTTTGCTTCGCTTGATTTTTTTCTTGTAATTTTTCAATAAAACTGTATACTCTACACCTATGCTTGCATCCGGCACATTTTTTTGCAGCCAAAACAGAGAATCCAGTTTACTGTTCATTAGCCTAAGTTCATCATTATACCAATTACCAGATTGGCTCGTATTGAAAGTTTGTTTTTTATATGGGTAGCAACAGTTTAAACAATAAACAATTATTGTATTTATAAACTCCACCACCTTCGAACTCTGCCAAGAAGTAACACCTGCCATTCTCCAAAATGTGAGAAGTGAGTTCCAAAATGGTCTTTATTACTGCCAAGAAGTTCATGGTAGTCATTATGGACGACTTTTTAAGTAATGAGGGAAATAAAGGTATTTAAATTTTTAACTTTTTTAAGGATTTTTAATTTTTGTCATTTCAAAACGAATTAATATGCGGACCATCGGTTTGCGGTAAAATGTTTCTTTTTAGAAGACCTTTAAAGTGAGGTACCACACGACAAAGGATTGCATTTAAAATTTTTAACCTCAACTTTCTAGCATTACCCCTCAAGGGGGTTGAAAAAGTTAAATTACATAAAAATGTAATAAAATACACCTAAAATTTGGCGTCCCTATCTTTACTAATAGCAAAGATATTTGTTCATACTAAGACTTTCTGGACACTCTGTACATAATACATTTTATATTAAATAAAATAGTTTCCTTCATAATTCTATACACGACTCGAGTCGAATAATGAAAAAGCGGCCCTGCATTTGGAATACCGAAACCCCTTTTTCGTTACAGGCTGATCAATTGGATTGAATTGCAACACCAGTCTTACTACAGCGGCACTCCAGGTGAGCAAAGTCTCAGCAATACTGAACCTCGATAGAAATCAACTGACGAACACATTACCGGGTTATTGAAGCTTAAGGAAACAGCTGGATGGGCTTTTATTAAGAGGAAGTCATGTGTAGATTTGTAACAAAAAGGAGATGGTGTATTACTATTGCACTAACTTGTTGGAGATTAACGAACTACCACAGAGAATCGGATACCCAGGGGAGACCTCCACCAGACAGCAGATAAAAGGATTATTTAACCTGATAAAGGTGAAAACCCCTTTTTACTTTGGACCAGTATATCAGGGGTCACAATATTTTTAGCTGTGGTGGAGAGATTGAACAAATCTCGACCCTCTGTACATTCCAATCAGTTTGGTTTGAAATTTTGTTTTTCAGATCTGGATCTTAAATAACAATTTAATTTGCTATTTTAATTATATGAACTAACAGCCTATTCCTCAAAACTTTTAATAAATTTAATTATTATTTAGAGTCATCTTTGACAATGACATTAACGTAAGTGCTGTCACATTACAAGTATCCATTTAGTTTAACTCCTGATTGAATTGTTTGTGCAACTGTGCGTTATACTAGAGTATACTGCAGGTGAATAAAAAATATCTTCAGACACATCTCAGCTAATGTTTAGTCAATACAATTTATGTCATCTGTAAATCTTTGTGGCTTTTATTGGAGGTTGACATGACATTTTCCAATTATTTCAACTTTTATAACATGCTATTTTTTCTTTTCCACAAGTGAGCAGTAAAGTAACAAAAAAAGAAATAAAAGAAAAAGTCAAGTCCCTTTTAGTGCAAGTGGTATATTAAAAAGGTCAACGCCATAAAGTTAAAGTACAGTAATGCCAGAAAGTCATTCGTATCAAGCTAGTTCCTTATAGACTTACCCACATTAGATAAATAAAGAAGAAAGGATTTGGACAGTGAAGGAGCGTGGTTTGTTTTCAGTTACATACTACTTAATAATTCAACAGCAATGATCTTAAATGTACTTACTTATAAAATACAGGGGAAAAGACTCTAAAATGGGATACCTAAATAAAATGGGCAATTGAATTAATAAGAGATTCACACAACGTCATCTAGCTTAATTAGCATTAACATTAACAGCCACATGACACGACAGACGGTCATTTTGTAAATGTGTCTTAAGAATAAGATGAAAGTATTAGTTTTTTTCTCTCTTGTTATAAAGTTTGTGACATTTCATGGAAAGCATTTTAATGTCGGTTATTAATGAAGTAAATTTATTGGTTCAGGTCCTGCACCAATAATATTTTTTCTTCAAATTAATGGCCTGCTCTTTTCAACTACCAATTCCATCCACAGTTATGCTGACGATAGTAGTCTTCACTCCAACATTCATTTTTCCAGACAAGCTCGAATCAGAAACTAGATAATAGACGCAGATCTATGCACCTATCGATCTCCTAAGATCTTCAAATTATTTTAGACTGTGGTGCCAAGAACCTTGTTCAGTTCAACGCCTTCAAAACCCAATCTTGCTCCCTGTCACGCAAAAAATCCCGCAACACTTACCCCATCCACACGAATGGCCAAGCCCTACAAAACAATAAACTTTCGATCTTGTTAGCATCGCTTTCGAACGTGGTCTCAGCTGGCCCAGACACATTACTTCAGTAGCCATATCAGCAGCTAAAGAGCTCTGTTTTCTCTTTCGAGACAGAAAATACTTCTCCCTGTCCAACTTGCATACTCTTCGTATTTCCGAAACCCAACACATCTGGGGAGCGGCATCTCCTTTGACACAGCATCACTGATTGTGTCCAAAAGAGAGACATTCGACTCATTAATGACCCAGTCTTCCTAAGAAAACTCCCTTCTCTCGTCCATCGCCGCTCTGTTAGGGATTTATCTCTTTTCTACCGATACTTCCACGGATTTTGCTCTGAAGAACTAGCCGCTATAATTCCCCCCTTGACTGTTCCTAACAGAACAACAAGAGGCTTATTACGTATGCATATCTTTACTGTCCAGCTACAAAAATCTAGAACATACCACTTCTCTCGGTCTTTCGAGTTTGCTTGGGTAACCTCCAATACTTTAAATCTCGTTTTAATATATTACATTTCCCTTCTCTTCAGACCCCTACGGTAGTACTTAGGCTTAAGGCCTACGTGCGCTGTCTCAGATAAAAAATAACAATATTATTGGAGAAATCTGTAAAAATGGTACGCATTACAGGACAGCAATAGTCATGAGTGAATATGGAATCTAAAAAGAAACTATATTTATTAAAATAAAGCAGTATTATCAGCGGCATCAGGCAAACTAACAGATTCAATATTCATTATAAAATTCTATTATAAAATATGGCTTACTAGAATGTATAAAGGTTGCTGAACGTTATTCTTGTTGCACTTACAACGTACATATCTTTAAATTTCTTTTTCAGCAGGTCACATTTTAAAAAATAATTATTATCTTTCTTTTGACTCTTCTTTCACAATCCTGTCATTATTACCACTGTTTTCATAAACAATTCCAAATATTTCCAGCAAAATATTAATTTAACGTTAATATCCGTCGCTGTTCCAATTCAGTAATAGCGTAAACGCTTCTCATAATGGCCTATCTATGAGTGCACTGACCGAACTTTGCAGCCATAATTTCCCGTATGAATTCTGCAATTTAATGGCACCATTAACTCGAAAAAACCATAAACACATATCGAATGGCGGAATCAATATTGGCGTCACTCGTCAAATTCCCATTACCATAGCTGCCGTTTCTATTGTGAATTTAATGGTAGATATACAGAGTTTATTAATAATCCTATTAACAGTTTGGCTCAATACCAAATGGTTAAATTTATTCTATAGTTGGAGATAAGGCCCAAGGTATCCAAAATATTTTGCAGAAATATAATGTCCCTAAGGATGAAGTCATAATATTTGGTGTCAGAAACGGTAACATAATATTCCTTCCAGTTTTGTATGAAATTGGATATTAAGTCCAGCTGGAAAAAGTCTTGTTAAGAGGAATCATAAGTCCCATCCAGTTTATAACTGAGGTTATACCGGGTGAGAATTACCATCAAAATTTTCCATGGTAATCTGAAAGCAAGGAGACATTCTATAATATGTTTAACATTATCCCCCTCCACATTTTGAAGGACGGGTGGCAAGAGTTGAAATGTCAAATGGAAAGGATTTTTTTTTTGTAAAAATTCGCACACGATTTAATATTTCAGTTACTAATGTAAATGCTTCTCCAATCCGGTCTTTCATGTCTTGTGGTGTGATTGGTGCTCTACTGTACTTTCTCTTTTACATACAAGAAAAATCTAAGAGGATTAAGAGACCTTGCAGGCTGCACATTGTCCGACAAGTCCGAGATACCCTAAACGGCATGTTTGGGGATAGATGGATACTTCGTGATGGTCCTGTAAATCTTCTCTATATTCAATATGAGAACTGCAAATAGCAAAGAGATGTGAGAATTTCAGAAATCGTTGATGCGTCAACGAGCAAGAATTAAAAAAGGAAAGAAATAAGCCGGAGAATAGAAAATTAAAGAAGATAATAAATCCAGAAAAGAAAAAAGAAAATTGTGCTAAAGAAAAGATAGATTGAAAAAAACGAAGACCAGAAGGACAAAGAATGAAAAGAAAAAGACCCTTCTTCAATA
This sequence comes from Philopedon plagiatum, assembly GCA_963971165.1. NCBI lineage: Eukaryota > Metazoa > Arthropoda > Insecta > Coleoptera > Curculionidae > Philopedon > Philopedon plagiatum. Next base: position 18,710,406 of record OZ020190.1, on the reverse strand, counting down.
AAAAAGAAGAGACGATGGACAAGCTATGGGACAGCCTATAAATCCAAAAACAGCTTTTGAAAATAGGTAAGAGCAGAAAAATTTAAGACATAATTAAAGACAGTAGACTGTAAAACTTCTAAACATGATTAAGATTTCCATTTAACCGGTCCATCATGATACTATTTCACTACGAAATAAATAAAATATGTTTGAGAGTGAGGTTAAAAATGAAATATTCACAGATCCACCACAGGTAACGTAATCCATAATAATGTCGATGTAGTCTATCAACAAGTTCGCCATGAACTACTAAAGATAATGAACTGACTATAAAAATACACAAAACACGTGAACTGTCTGAAAACGGGAACCCGAAGCATCTAATGGCGCGAAGAAAAAAATTAGGGCATCCCCATTTTCTAGCTTCATCCTATGAAATATATAATGAAACCTTTACACTGATGAAGCTAGCTTAACCTGAAATTTCCAAAAATTGAAGAAGAATTATTATCACAGCGTGCGTCATCATAAACCAAAAAGTAAGCTGCAAGCTAAGTAAACCGTAGCAAAACCGTTTACTTATCTTTGGCATTGACCTAACGTCTCAATTGTGCAAACAAACCAATATTTTCCCTAAAATTAATTATTGAAAATGACATTGGTACGGCTTGCTTTTTTAAAAGAAAAACATTTCCGAGTGCTTATCTACAGTGCAAAAGAGTAAGAAAACAGTACATTATCCCTTTGTTTGTTTAATCAAGATAGGATTTTACACAATCTAATCTGTGATGCATTAGTTGCAGCTCAACAATTCTGTATTTTGCTTCCAATCTGCGAGTCTGCACAAATAAAATGTGTTTGGAGGTAGTATTTGAATTTAAAGGAAATATTGTTAAGCAAATATTTGCGTTTATATTATGCGAAACTTAAAAATGCAAAGCTGCAACCTTTTAAAGTGTCGATACCTGTAAACGTTTTACCAGGGTTTTTACATTTTCTCAATATCTTGGTAAAATATAAAAAAGGGTGAAGTTTTTCTTTATTACAGACGGCTCCTTAGAATAAGTATCTAAGTACAACAAACCTAGTTTTGCTATGTTCCTGTTATCAGTTAAAGAGCTATACTAGATTTTAGATTAAAATGAATGGAAACAGCTCTTTGCAATACTAGTTTCCGATTATTTAGAGGTGTGATACTATTTTCATCTAACAATATTGTGCAAGCCCGTGGCTAGTGTCCTCATTGTGTAATTTGGTTGCAACTAGTTTTTGACGGCCATGATATTTATCCATTTGTCCATTAGTATTTCTGAACTAGCATATCCTATATTTAATCTCTTCCTCCAAGGTTTACTCAGCATTCAAATAAGCTTTGATGGCTTCCAGATTCATAAAATCTGAATTTTAAATGATTCTTTGTGTTTTGGCATGGGCATTAATGGTGGTATGCGTCCTAACTATCAGAGTCTGGTATTGTTAGTCGATTGGCTGAAGACAGCTAAGAAAATTTGTGCGAACCCAGGGAATGCTAACCAGTAAATCCTAATATTTTCCTCGCCCAATAAAACTTCGCTACTTGTACTTCAATAAAAATTTTTAAGATTTTTGTTGGCTTTAGTCTTTAACTTGACGTCTGATCTGTCATCTATATTTTGGCTCCGATCTTCATTCAATTACATGTCTTAAAGTGAAAATTGGCCAAATGGCCATGCCGGCGGTCGTTCCGTGAACTAATCTTGGATATTATCTCTGGCTAATCTAATTTAGCTGAACAAGACGCATGATAAATTTGACGAAAGAAAAAGTCCAAGTCAAATCAGCTGAACTAGAACAAGTAGTTTACGAATAATAAGCCACTAATATAATAACATTTCAGGCTAAACTCACCAATGTTTAGGGCCTCCACAACTTTATTAGTCGATTATTTCGGACTATCGGTTATCAATATCATAACAGTACAATACAAACATTGCTTTAAGAGACGAAAAACTTTTTTATTAATAATAAAAATAACAGTTAACAAATTAATAACCAATATTTTTTTCTGAATTTTGTTTTAAGGCCATAAATAATTGTTTTTCAATAATACTTAATTATTGTTATTTTGCACAAATAATGCTTTTTAAAGTAGCTATAAAATTCTAAACAATCTACAGAGTAAAATTTCTTTGGAAATCACCTCTTAAACTTGATTGGCTTGGGTGGATTTTAAGATTAAAAAGTCAATAGACCAAGTTTAAAATTTAGCATCACTGGAATTCATATTTTGTCAAGTAACATTAAAACAAAACAAGATATCAATAAAATCCAGGATTATAAAAGTTAAAGGATAAATATGAATGCTGTATTTTTACAAAAGGATAGTTAGTGTAGATGTGTCTCTGTAGATTATTTCGAATAGTTATAAGAATATTTCGTTGGTGATCCAAAAAGTATTGTATGTACGGAATTTCAATAAATTATTTTTAAATACGTATTAAGTAAATAAAGAATACCGAAATAAATTTAAGTTGTAGCACCCTGTCCTTAGGAAACGGGGCATTTTCGGACTTTTCAAAACAGGAACTTTTTTTCTTATACTTGGCTAAAGAATCGCGGGTGGAATTTTGTCGCTAAAATTTTTCAAAATTCTGTATAGAACTCTAAAATGCTCTCGTTTTACTATATTTAGAGTTAGGTATTTGTAATAATAGTGTAATTTAGTGCGATATGTCCCTTAAACACCCTTTAATATAATTAAAAACCATTAGTAAAAAAATTTCGATCAAGTGCAGGCTATACTTGCACAATTAGTGTTCCGTGCGTGAGTGGGCCGACTTAAAAATTTTGAAAAAAGTGTAAGGACAAAACTTATTCCTTACATCGCGAGAAATATTTTTTGGTAAAAAAACTTTTTCTCTAAAACCAACTAAAAGCAGTTATAAGGCAGTAAACAGTTACATTGTTTAGAACAATTGATCGCGGTAGAATTTTTCATTTCTGATAATTTTCGTTCAATCTACACCTAATTCTAAATGTTCAGTTTTTCAGATTTTTCTGAACGATGATAGATGTGCTAAATTTTAAATTTTTACGTCGAATAGTTTCAGAGAAAATTGCCTGTGACAGATGGACGGACGGACAACGAAGTGATTCCATAAGCGTCCCGTTTCACGGAACACTGAAAAGAAACAAATTATATTCATAAATAAAAAATACATGAATTTGTTTACCTAGGTTTCAACTTTTTAGATCTGTGTAAAAGCTTAATAAAAGGCAGTTCTCTTATCCCCCGAAGATGCCTTATACAATAAGAACTAATCAAATAATGCTAAAACAGGTACTCTTCCGGCAAAATCTCCCTTCGAGCGCTGAATTGAATAGCAGAATTTGCCATATTTTTTTCTAACACTGAAAAAGAATTTTGTTATCTAACCAAAAAGGTATTTTGTTATCTAACCGAAAAAGTATTTTATTATCTAACTGAAAAAATAATTTGTTATCTAATCGAAAAATTATTTTGTTATTTAATGGAAAAAGTACTTTTTTTCTAATTTTAACATACCTATAAAGTGCCACAAAACCGTAACTAGTTACGAAAAGTAAATTACTTCCTAACTGGTAAGAGATATTACTGTCATAGCTAATTATAAAAAGCTGAAACACAAAAATATAAATATTTCGTATTTCTCTCTTCAATTCTCGGGCACAACAGAATATAACGCGTTTTGAGCTGCCTCGTCAATATCACTTGAGGTCTCGGAATCGGATATTTTCAATATTTTTAAAAGAAAACATTTAATTTGCGACGCGACACTTTACAAATAAAACTTCAAAACGCCATCAAAACAACCCAGACAAAGCTGTCTACTACACTGAAAAAATCTATACTATAGTCAAGAGTCATAGTCTTCAGTGAAGGATAGCTTAGTCTTGTATATATCCACAAGAGCAAGTATTTGCCTTCCAAAAGGCATGTTATTCTTAAAATAATACGCACATCTATACTTTTTTCAGTACTAAATAAGGGTAAAATAAGTATTATAAATTGTAAAACAAGAACTTTCTTGGCTTGAGGAAGAAGCAAATAATCTTGAAATAAGTATAGTAACCTCAAATTCACAGCTTCTTGTCCTTGACTTAGGAATAGGTTAACTTAAAGTTTATTTACTATTCTTTAAACCAATTGCTGGCTTTAACTGACTTAAGAGGAAGTAAACGTAATATAAGGATATCAATTATCAATATAATTGAAAATAATTTTAGAACATACGCAAAAATAAAACTAAATCGACGTGTCAGATATTGTGGAATGAATCACTATGTTGACAAAGGACAGTATAAACTGGAACAAAGCCCAACGACTTCCTTCATTGCCTTTAAGGTCCTGATACTGCAATGTTAAATAGTAACCAAAATCTGTACCATTCATCTCGAAAGTTTTCTGAATGGTTTTAGAAAAAGTTAAGAAAATTATTCATACAAGCACGGAGTAAGGATATATCGTTAACAAGGCGCAATATTATGAGAAAACTAAATAACTACGAAAGCTCTAGGTATATAATTTTTAACTTAAATATACCGCATACTTAAGTTAAAAGTATATTTACTTCCGATTAAATTAACGGAATTAACTCCTCAAATTTCTATACCTTTAACAAATCTTCTATAATTCTGCCACAAAAATTCACCTCTAACCAAAAAATGGGCATGGCAGGCATAAACTACAAACTACAATAATGGCTGGAGGCAGGTATAACTTGGCAAATAGTGACAGACAGCTTCGCAGCTATAGTGCGTTCGATGATTTATCAAATTGATGTGAAATAAGTAGTAATTCGATAGAAAATAGCTATTCTTGTGGCAAATATAGTTAAAATTCAAACAATATGTATGTCTATTTGTCCCGAGCGGAATTAAATTCACTTAAAAGTAGCAGCAGCTATTCTTTAGATAAGTCTAGTTAGTATTTGCTTAAATTTATAGTATTCCCATGAAGAATAACCTTTTTGACTAGAAAAGTGTATATCTTTGTTCAAGATTAATATTTATTTCAATGTATATAAACTGTTTGCCATGCATACCTGTAGTAATTTTTGAAGCTATGTGAATTACCAATTAAAATATCCATTCCTATTCTTCATTTTAAAATAACCCTTTTTCTTGACTGAATAGTAGCAGTAATTAAACAAATATTACTACTGTCTTGGATGCCAACAATAGAACGTTTTTAGATTCAAGATCAGTCTTTACTTCCACTAAGAATTTTCGTTTGACACAAGTATATTAGCGCTTAATGTAAGGCTAATTTTTCAAGAATACTCTAATTTTGAAATTAGATTAAGATTTTTTTCAGTGTAGGTACCTACTAGATGAAATAAAAATTTCTTCGTCTGATGCCTACTTAAATGTTTTGACACAATAATTAAAATTAATAGTTTTATTTACATATTTTTGTCAAAATTATAAAAAAATTTTGAATGAAATACGTTGACAAATGCTACTCTGTTTAACTCGTGTAATTTTGAGGGATCTCGCTTCGCTCGTTCCTCAAACATTACATTCGTAAAGCAAACAAGCGTACAATCAAACAACGTAAAGCATTTCCTAATTGGTTACATAAATAACTATTGTTATCTAATCGAAAAAGTACTTTGTTATCTAACCGAAAAATTATTTTGTTATCTAACCGAAAAAGGATTTTGTTATTCAACCTTATGAGAACAACATTCTGCAAATTCTGCTACATGATCCAGTGCTCGAAAGGGCACATAGTCCGAATAATAGCTGTTTTAGCATCATTTGTTGAGCCCTTATTGTTTAAGGCATTTTCAGGGGGTTGGAGACTTTAGATTTTCACACATATTTTTAAATTTATCATATGAACAAGTAGACTTTCATTTATTTATTCATTTTTTTTTATTTATGGATTTTTAATTTAAAGTAAAAATTAAAAAGAAAAAGCTTTCCTAAGCCGTAAAAAAACTGTATAAGGCTATAATTTGTCCTCGCTTTTAAGTTGTTAATCCACTGTACAATATCCAATTCGTGCTCCAAAAGGTTTTTCTCTAATTATAATGTCGAGTCGTTTATCTTAATTAGGGACACTGCAGTCGTTTTTCCTCTCTTGACTTCTATCTCTCAGATTATATCCCAAGTTTAATTAATTTCTGGACGAATCACTGCATTGCATAATTTGTTAAAGTTATTTAAACTGACTTTGAGTTGTAATAATAAAACACAAACATGCTATGAAAACCACAATCATCTATCTGTTTTTATTCTGATTCTGATTCTGATTCTAATTTTGATATTCTAATTTTTTACACTGATATACAGGAAAGAAAGTTTATCAAATCTATGCCTTGATCAACAAGTTTATATTTTTACTGTTTTTTAGCATAAGTTTTAATTGAGATCTCTTTTCGCCAGTTTTATTATATTCTGCCAGTCCTGGGTCGAAAAAAATTATATCGCATCCGAAAAACTTGGTAAACTGCAAATAATTATAATCTATTTAGTTAACGGCCCATTTTTATATAGATACCAATTTATTTCACTTCGAGCAAGGTACGCTATACTAGAAAAAGTCTCAAATATGGATTTCCACTCATATTCTCATTGATAACTGTTCACGGCAGCTATTATAATTTTTTTTTAAAAGGGTTATAAGCATCTTTGTAGCGGAGTTAATAGCTTTGAAAGACATAACACGCGAGAGTCTTAAAAAGTTATAAAAACTTGTCAAAATTTATAGTAATAATTTTATTTTTGTCTATAACATACCTGGAAAAATCCATAGTTAAACGTTATTTGTCCTTTAGCTGGAGACCGTTACCTTACTCGGGGTGAACAAAGGTCAATGCTAGACCGGTCTAATTTGACAATAAAGGGATTACCTAACTTGTCAAAGGCAAGCATCAATAAGCTAAGTTTTGTATTATAAAATTATTTCTAAGGCTTTTTGCAAAATTTACAAAGAAAAACACACTTTAAGCATTTCGTTTCCATAATAATAGGACTAAATTAATTTTAGCGACACGTTTAAAAACCACACAAATCGCTGAAATATTAGAATAATACTTTCCAATGACGACTTACTTACACGGACAAAAACCTGTCAAAACCTAACTGACTAACTATAGACCTTGATTTAAGTCATTAGCATATCCTAAACCTTTTTAGCGAATCTTTCCAGGATTTTTTAAAAATGTATATGCTTGAACACTGGCTTATTTGGCTACAAAACATTCTAGTTTTAATATGAAGACAAGACATTTTTCCTTTTCGTTAGCTAGTGCGACCCTTCCCACTTTCGAGATACGGCCACAATTTTAAGATTCAACATATAAACATTTTAATAACTACAGAACTCTTTTTGATATAAGCCCTCAAAATTTGTTTTATTCAAAAAAACTTAAATGTACAAATAATTTTCCTACACATTCAATTTTTTAAGGTTATTTATAAAAACTGATGGAAAATTGGTTATTTTGAAGCATCAAAGAAATCGACTAAATATGAATGCATTTAAAGCGGCCCTCTTTATGAATGACGGTATTAGTGATCGTGGGACGATAAATACTGATCAGTATTTCGGATGGACTTTAAGAAGTTCAACTTTGCCAATGTAATGGTAAGATAGACTTTCATATTTATAATAATAAATATAAAATTTATAACAGCAGCAGACACAGTATTCTGATAAACCGAAATACTGACAGAATATTGATCGACTGCGGGCCGTTCAATGGGGATAAACAAAAATTGCTCCACTAAAATATTTAAAAGATAACCTGGAAAAAGATCGTTTCTAGAAAATGAGCATTTTTAACTTTATTACAGGCTTACATTAAAATTGAATGAAAATTATAGGGATCACGTCTGGTCTAATAAAACGTCTACCCTATTAAATTTCTTTATGATGAGTATTTTATGTTGCCACGTAGTTTCGTGAATAAAACAGGAATTGTCAGAAACTATAGGACAAGTTGTACAAAAACTTACAAACTTTTAAATAATACATTTTCCATAAAATTTCCTTAAAAGTGTCAGATGTGGCAAATCAAGTTGGCAATATTTTTCTTCTTTGTGAATATGTTGGCCACATTGTTATATCAAATAATTAACAAGATATATAAAGTTATACTGTGATCACTCTTTGACACATCTTAAAGTTTTCCGTCTTTATTTGTCATATATTAAAACATGAGATAGCTACTTTGCTGCCCATAAAATGAATTCAACTGAATTAATTGAAGTGTTGCCAATGAGCAACGTTATATTATTACAGGTACCAAACGACTAAATCTTAAGCATTTTTATAGACTACTAGCTTCTGCCCGCGACTTCGTCCGCGGTATAACAGTTTTACTCCATTACAAACTTTGAACACCCGTTTCATCCCCTTAGGGTTTGATTTATTAATAACTGTAAAACACGTGTTTAAACATTTAGAGTCAGATTCTCCAATGCTAGTCCGCTCTAATTTGACAATCAAAAGTTTTAAACTGACAAGTGTAAGAATAAGACAACTAAGTTTTATTCTATGAACTTATTTCTTAGCTTTTTCGCAAATTTATCAGGAAAAGGACAATTTTATTACGTACTTTCAACAATAATAGAACTAAATTCATTACAGCAACTCGTTCCAAGATGAAAATCATTTGGAAATCAAGTAAATCGCTGAAATATCACAATAATTCATAAGTTTTTAATGACAAGGACAGGACAAAAACCTGTCAAAACATAACTGATCAACTATAAGATCTTAATTTAAACCAGTACTAAATCTTATACTCACTCAGTGAATCTGGACGTTATTTTTTAGGGTACTATGAAGTTTCAAGTTCTAAATTTTGATAAACCCTTCCTTAGTGGATGCCTTCGTTATATAATAGACCCCTGTGCAAAATTTCAAGTTTCTAGACACAGCGGTGTGGGCTGTGCGTTGATATATCAGTCAGTCAGTCAGTTTCTTCTTTTATATACAGGGTGTTTCTTTAATATTGCGAAAAGCTTTAAGGAACGCTTACTTGTCAAAAAATAAAGGGGACTCCATGTAAACTTATTTTTAATAGGGTCTTCTATCGGAGTTAGGCTATGTCCTAATTGCACAAAAATTTTGATCGCGCGAGCGTGCGAGCGACGTGATAAAAAATTAAACTAAATAAACTTATGCGGCTCTCCAAATTGGCCGTTATTGCGCGAGCGAGCGACCGAACGCGATTCCATCGCGTCGCTGAAGTGTTTTGATTTTCAAACCAGTTTGTTTTTCATCGCTCGCTCGCGTTATTATGGCGAATCCTGGGACGGAATTATCAATTTCGGAAGTACAGAAACGGCCTGTACTATGAAATAAATGGGCACCGCAATACAAAAATAGATTATCCTATGTGCCTAAGAATATAATTAAAAGTTTCAACTTGCATCCGTGTGTATTGAACAAATAAGCGTGGATCATCTCTTAGTGTTAAGTAAAGATGATGAAATTCTCCAAATTTTAGCCTGTCGTAATATATTGCATTGACTTGGGAACGTCTAACTTTTCTTTTTCTTGAAATAAATTGATATCTTAGATAAATATTGCCACTTAACAATCATATCCGTCCCTGTTGTTCGCGAGACATTTTGTGACAGAGCAGCGATGATCGCCCGCTTCATCGCCCAATCACGCGTTTATCGCGTCGCTCGCACGGTCGCGCGATCAAAATTTTTGTGCATTTAGGACATAGCCTTACACCCCTTTAAAGAGAAAGGTTAAAATTCAGTTTTTATTGTATTTCTAAAATTTGGAGAAACAGAATGAAATTTGGGATATAATTTTACTTTTTCAAAGGCTTTCCTACACCAATATTTGTAATCATCTGCTATCCTCGGAAGGGGTTGGAAATTGCAACCCTCAATGATTTTTTGGTTTTATCTTTTTACAGGACTAAAAGGTTGCAATTTAAGAAAAGCCATTTAAAAGATTGACTTTGGTACTTTGAAACTTTTTTGTCTCTTGCATTTTTGTTCTAAAAAGTTATAGAAAATACGTACTGAAATTGCGTTTTTCGTCATAAATTTTCGAAAAAACTTAGAAGCACATTCATAGTAAAAAACTTAGTTGTCTTCTTTTTATACTACTTGTCAGTTAAAAACTTTCAGTTGTCAAATTAGACCCATCTAGCGTTGGAGAATCTGTCCTTAATTAAGCCATATTTTATTTATTTCTTATTAGCGACTAAAATGCTGCATCCTCATCAACCGATTTGCTAACTACCATAGTGGGCAATGTTTTCGTTTCGTCTGTCTTCATTATAGTGTTATTTGGCATCTTTATCAATTTGGTCGTCTAGTAAGCTCTTCTTGACCACTAAATATCAGCTGTTTACAGCTATGACAACGCTGCTTGATTTAATTTAGGTTGCCAATAGAAACGAAGATATACCTAATATGCTTTATTTTCACTATCATTCATTTTTCATTTTGTTGGTTGGTAGCTTCTTGAATAACAAACCCTAAGCATCAGTAGCCAAGTATTACAAAAGTTAAAAAAAGAAACAAGATAATATACGATTGATGCATGTTCTGGGCCGTTCCTGGGCAGGGTGCTGGTGGTGCCCTTGCACCAGTGCGTCCTAACACGAGGGCCGGCCAACGCCAGAGAAAAATTGATTATAACCGTTAAACTAAATTAATTCCTTTAAATTTTATATAAATTAAATCAAATAACAGTTTTCAAAGCCCTAAGATTTGCCGGAACGCACGATCTGGCACTACAATTCTGCCGACTGAGGTGGTCTTCGAAACTCCTTTTCAGCTTTCCCTTGGAACTCCGTCTGTTCTTCCACTCCCGCTCCCTCCGAAATTTGCTCTCATAACAGAGATATCATTCAAGTAGGTATCGACAGCTTCATTCCACATACCCGCAAGAAACCTAAGCTTTATCATTAAAACCCTGGTTCTCCAAGGTCTGTGATAAAGCCAGGCTCAAAAAAGTCCAAGCTTACGAAAGGTTTCTTCAAAATCCTACAACCGAAAATCGTCAAATTTTCACCGAGGCAAGAAATCAATATAATCAAACTATCTTAGAATCGAAAAATGCTTTTAACAACCGCATAAAAGATAAAGTGCTTTTCCTGTTCCAATGGCAGCAAATCTTTCTCGTCGCTTGCCAAAAATATTTGTCCATACTTCTGTAGAAGCACTTTTCCTTCCCTGACCTCTGACAACGAAATTATATCCACCTCTAAAGGACAAGCTGAACTATTTGCCAAACAATCCGCTGTCAATTCCACCCTTATGCCTCCTGCGAATTTCGCTCTTCCACCAGCTACGCCTGTACCCTACAAAATGTTCGACATAATACTTAAGGTCAAACAAGTTCAAAAAATTCTTCCATCCCTTGACACCAAAAATTCCTTCGGCCTGGATGGCATACCAGAAATTATTCTAAAAAATATGCGCTCGAGAACTTGCACCCATCTTAACTCGTCTTTTCCAGATTTCCTATGACAAGGGTATCTTCCCAGGTAGCTGGGAGACTTCTCGTGTGCAGCCTGTCCCGAGGAAAGGTTCCAAGTCGCTTCCATCCAATTATAGACCTATCTCTCTGTCGTCAGCAAAGTTATGGAGAAAGTCATCAACTTGCAAATCCTAAAATATTTAGTAAAACAAAATCATCAATGATCAACCATGACAGACATTACGGATTTCGGCACCTAAGATAAACAGCTGATCTCCTTACCTTCGTCACACATATCTGCAGCAAGTCTCTCGAATTTCACGACGTTGCTCTCTATTATTAATTTATTATTTTAATTAGGTAGGTGTTTGTTTAAATAAATTAACACAGTTTAGAATGATCTTGCTGCTTTTTCCTTTTAAATAAAAGAAATGCTTTATTTTTCATTGGATAATTCTTTTCTTGTTTGTTCTTGCTAGTAAAATGGTAATTTTATAGATCAAAACAGCGCGAATTTTCGGATATCAGCTCTGTTCGTAGAGAAATCACAAACCGATCAGCGCCAATTAAATTTTAGTTATTTGGTAACGTGACAGTTTGCGGACTGGTTTCCAGTAATTTCATTGGCTCTGACTGGTTTGAGACTGTTCTGCGAACAGGGCTATTATTATGGTAATGATAAAGTTAACGATTCAACCAGAATTTTTCATTTTAAGAAATATAGCATTTAAAAATACATTTAATATCTATTTTTTACAGCAAATTAAATGCTTTAACAACCTTGCATCTCATAAAAGCAAGTAACTAAAAGCCAAAAAAAAATAAACTAAACATTTTTTTGTTGAGGCGGCAGTTTTAATTTTGCACCAGGGCGGCAAGCACCCCAGGAACGGCCCTGTGTATGTTAGAAAAACAAAAAAAATAAGAGTAAGCAATACACGTAATAAGCTTATTGACCAAGACCATGGTTTGGTAAAATTAAATAACAGATAATCTAATACAGACCCTCGTATACAATTTTAACTAGTTATTCCTGATTTCTGGTTCCATTGTAGTTCCCATAATATTTATAGGTATATTTATATAATATGAGTGATACACTTGCTAATGTTAAGTTTTCGACTCATTAACCGCTGACTACTACTAAATTTACTTTTGTCCGCCAAAAACCTTTGATGTTTTATCACAGAGTAATTTTGGTATGGTCAAGAAAACATTAATAATTTACAACTATGTGTTGTTATAATAACCCACATAAGCAAAATGCTTGTTTCTGTTGTGTCTGGTTTGTTTTAGTATATGATACGATACACCGAGGAACTAGTATGTCATTTACTCTCTATAGCAAAAAACAAGTGTGTTTTATATTCTCAAGAGTGAGGTTTATTGCCTAAGATGAAGGCAAGGACCACAATAGGGAATTTGCATATAATCCAAATAAACCTGAAACATATTTTTTTGTATTCGCTACATAAATTATACATTTAAGGCTCTTGATTTGAGGTATCCATTTTTTTTTGTTTTTTATTGAGAAATAACCGGCCGGATTCGTCAGCGCTGAACCGGTCTAATTTGAAAGTTTTAAACTAGCAAACGTAAGAATAAAACAACTAAGTTTAATACTATAAAGTTGATGCTGAGTTCTTTCGCAAATTTGAAAACAAGAAGGGCAATTTTAGTACGTACTTTCCACAATAATATTACTAAAATCATTTTAGCAACATCCAAGATGAAAATCATTTGGAATCTAAGCAAATCGCTGAAATATTAGAATAATTCATAATTTTTTTAATGACTTAGTAACAATGACAAAACCTGTCAAAACCTGGCTGATCAATTAGAAGATATGCAACGTTGTTCCTTGCTGTCAAATTTTTTAAGTAGTAGTTCAAATGAATCGCGTGAATTTGCACGATCTTGACCGCAACCAAGATCGTCTTAGCTGACGTTGATGACATTGGAGTTGTATTTGTCCGAGATCATTTCTGAACTGGTGTTGATCAAGTAAAAAAGCCCCTTTTGTGGGACGACTAAAATCTGGTTTCATCCCTCTTGTTTTTGCAGGTGAATCTTTGTTAGGGACTCTAAAGGGAAAAACCCAGCCTAATTACCCAACTACCTAGTTAATTTATTTAACGGATCTACTCAAATGAGTAGTACAGTAATATATTTCGAAACTAAAATGAACAAAATAAAATATTTCCTATTCCGAGCAATAAGATAAAACGGATTGAATTTAAGAACGTAGCACGAAACAGCGACGCGTGCTTTAGCATTTGCCATTGCCCAAGTGGCCACCTTTTTAAATTGTAATAAAAGAATACGTTCACATTCCCTATAATTAAAACTTTAAAATGTCTTGTGGTATATAAGCTACTTTTTGCCTTCTCTATTAGTTTTTGTTGCCACAAGATTGAAGATTTTTTATTTAATATACCTACACATTTTGTGAAGCACGAAACAGCGACGCGTGCTTTAGCATTTGCCATTGCCCAAGTGGCCACCTTTTTAAATTGTAATAAAAGAATACGTTCACATTCCCTATAATTAAAACTTTAAAATGTCTTGTGGTATATAAGCTACTTTTTGCCTTCTCTATTAGTTTTTGTTGCCACAAGATTGAAGATTTTTTATTTAATATACCTACACATTTTGTGAACTTAAATACCTTTATATTCAACACAGTAATCACGGGCAATGAAATTTTTTATTGTACTACTTTATGACCTATATTTTTAGTACTGTATAGTGCATTTGAAAACCACCTAAAATTAACCTTTAATAAAACATTTATGCAATGGATTAAAATTTAAATTAATTAACATTTTAGTTCGTTATAGTTTTAATTAAAAATGGGTTTTATTGAATCGTTTTTTGTTTACAGAAAATTAACTAACTACACGTAAGAAAATAATGGTAAAACTTTGTTTTCGCACTCTCAGGTCATTTGAAATATTTACTGAACTAGTTATGACACTTGTAAGTGACGTTTACAATTTAGTGATCAGTAAGTGATTACGTGCCGATCATGGGGGCGGTAAGAAGTAATCAGAATCGTCACTTTCTTGATTCATATCTTACAAAAAAGTTTAAACTGAACCCAACATCTTTGACAAACTTCTAATTACAGCAGTTTTCATTCAACAATATACTCTGTGTCATAGAAACTTAACCAAGCAACTATTTCATATGCTACATCAATTATTATATAATGATTTTTTAAAATATTTTAAATTAATTTACTCAACATTTGAGCGTACAAAAAACGGCATAAGCACTGCGGTCAGTAAAGGTCTTACTGGTTTCGGATCTTCGAAACATATCCTCAAACAGCAGAGAACACTTACTGACCTTAACACTTAATATACTATATCGTAAACGAGTCCACGGGTATTAACAACCAAACCACTCACTTTTAACAAATTAGAATGGTCTAATGTATTGGAAAATGCACAACAATATTTTAAAGCTTGTCAAGAGAAAACCGTTAAATAAATAAGGAAAAATAGGACTATTTTTGATTCTGATCCTGGTGCCCTCTTCCTATCACGATTTATGAGCTTTTGTCCGTCATCAGGCAGGCTTGTACCCAGGGTGGCTTAAGAACGAAGTATTTATGTCAAAATGAATGCTTTATACCCATATGTGAATTATGTACGAGTAAGATGTAGTAGAATGCGCTAGGTACCCAGTGTGGGTATGCTCCGAAAATGCATTCGGCTGCTAATAGCTAATACATGATATTAGGTCGAATTTTAGCGACACATAATAACAAGTACAAGTGCACCATTGATATAAATAACCAAATAAGAAATTATTTATAGACATTAGGTACTCTTCACTCCAACATTAACTTTTCCAAATTGGTCTCGAATCAAGAGCTGAATAATAGACGCAGATCCATGCACCTATCCCTTTCAACGACTCCAAAACCCAGTCTTACTCCCTGTCACGCAAAAAATCCGGCAACACTTACCCCATCCACATAAATTGGCAATTCCTACAGAACAAAGAACCTTTCGATCTTGTTGGCATCACTTTCGAACATGAGCCCAGCTAGCATAATCAATAGCCACATCGGCAGCTAAACAGCTTTCACTTCACTTGCAAGCCAGAAAATACTTTTCCCCTTACAACTTACACACTCTTTACATCTCCAGAATAAGACCTAACCTAGAGTGATGTTCCCACATCTGGAGAGCGGTATCACCTTCGACACTTAACATCTTTGATTCTCTTCAAAAGAGAGCCAGTATCAATGAACCAGTCCTCAGAAGAAAACTTCATTCTCTCGCTCATCGCTGCGCTTTTGGGGATTTGTCCCTTTTCTACTGATATTTCCACGAATTTTGCTCTGAAGAACTAACCGCTATAATTCCCCCATTGAACAACAACAGGCGCGTTACGTAGGTATACATCCATTTACTGTCCTGCTACAAAAGTCTAGAACATCCCACTTTTCTCACTCATTCATACCTATGGTGTCTAGATTATAAAACAAATTGCCTGCAGATGTTTTCCGTTCCCCTCCCAACCCTTCAGTCTACGGGGGTTGTCTCAAATAAAATAAAAATATAGAAAATGCAAATGCTAACTTGTCAGCTAGTGCAAATGTCAATAATTCAAGAGAAAAAGGACTTATTACACAATTACAATAAAAATTGTACAAATTATTCTTTGCAATTTCCAGTAAATTGATGAATTAGGAAGTTTGCATCTTATTAAAATACTAGTAATGTTAGCATTTACAATGCTTAAAAGGATAACTTTAAAGACGAGAAGACAATGCGCGAGGTGTCACGTTTGAACTTTTAGGTGGCATAAGTCAGTTGTTAAAGTTATGTCAAAAAATCTTTTGTTGCTAGTTTTGAAATTTTTAAGACTATGGTTGAGAGTATATTGAGTAAAATGGAAACTTGCTAATTCTTCAAGCAACCACATAAGAAAATAATAAATTTAATTCCTTTGGTAAAGCTTTATAAACTTTTTTTAACGAAGTACTTTAAAATATTATGCAAAAATTTAATTTCTTTATAATATTCTCGCGTGAGAATGCATGAGTGTCAATTTTTATAGAAAATGGTTACTTTTTTACTATAATCACTATAAATTTACAAACATATATCCCTAAAACTAATAACAGTGGAAATAAACGCAAAGTATATATAAATGCCGTCTGTCATACATTTTCAAATTGTGTTTATATTTTCAATGGGCGAGTGGTATTTTTTTTATTTAAAATATACAGTTTTTTCTTGGTCTTTTGACAGCTCACACAGAGTACAACTTAAGTAGTGACGCATTACAAACGTCTAATTAAAATAATCGGCGTTAATCAATGCCCAAATTACCCGCATTAAATAAACCAGAATTCAGGATTAATTCCTGGATCTAACAGTTCAATATTTTACTTCTTTTCTTTTAAACTAAAAATTGTCGTCGAGTCGATAATAATTTTTCGATTGTTGTGTATAGAAAAGGAGCACATTTTTTGGAAAAACAAAAACACATGAAATGAAGTCTTCTTTAACCATTTTGCGAATATAAAAAGCATTCCCCGCCCAATTTCGTATATGTATTCAAATTTTTCGATCATTTTTTTTTTAAGATATTTTGTATAGTTTCTTATGTTTTTAAGAGATTTATTTGCTTACATATGTAAACTGTTCTTGTACATGGATACCAATATGACACCACAGTGGTTTCCTAGTGCAGTTTTAAACCATGACACTACCATCTCTTTCGAACTCCAATTTTTATATTACTTCCGTTTACTTCTCTCTCATTAGATTTGGACTTTCTCCTAGAAATAAATCTTACATTGACTCGCTACTCTGACGACGAATCTACTGAAATGAATGAATTAAAGATTGGATATTGGTTCAGAACCACAACAACATGATGTTTCGTTTATAAAACAACTTTATTTAAAAAATAATAAATCTAATAACTACTAATTATTATTGACAATGACAATTCCCACATAGCCTCGAATTGCAGGTTCCAACCATATTACTATTATGGTTCCTTAGTGTAGGTATCTATCAAAAGTGCTTTTTAAAACTTTTTTGCTGTGCAATAACACGTTTTCGTCAATTTTTATCAATTTTTCAACTTTTCTTTTCGATTGGTGAAGACACGAAAATCGGCACATCGTGTAACTCCAGAGGGCGCCCAAGCAGACGTAAAATTGAATCGCGGCGGCGGCGACGGTTAGCGTCCCCAGTGCAGTGCGAGGCGTCCAGACGGCCGGTATGTGCGTCGCGACGCGAGGGCCGACGCTAAACGGAGCGCGGACGATGCGACGACGGCCAAGACGGCTTTTTTACCGGGACACGGCGGCCACCAGGTAGCAACATGCTAATGTTTTGATGATTTTGCGTATCCGATGTTAATTATGTTAATGATTTTAAAAATAGGGTTGAAAAATGTTTACGTTTTGGGTTTTCCTAAATAAATTGAAAACACGCATTTTGTTTCTGTCAATAATACATTTTTCTTGACAAATATGCTTTGAAATGTATATGACACCCTCTAAAAGCATTTTAAAATCCACCCGTGTGTTTGATAATGTTAAAGTGAATGTTGTCGGTGTAGCGTAGGGGACGCAATCCACTGGTGGTTAAGAAATTAAACAAAAATGAATGTAAGCACTAAGAATAGGAAAGTCTCTATCATAATGTTTAATTATTATTCTTTCCAGTCAGAGTAATTTAGTTACTGGTTATAAAGTAAACTCAGGTATATTTGTTTAGTTCACGTATCACGTACCTAAGTAAACAATAATGTTAATATAAAAAAAATAACCAATGTAATATTTTTATTTTATACAACTATCGATAGACTGTTCCTTTGTAAAAACAAAGCATTTCTCGTTTGTTTAAGAACAATACTATTTTGTAGTAAGTACTTATAATTTTTTTCTAGTTTAATGTTGACTAAGGATTTTATTATTTCAAAATTTAAAATGTAATAAAAAAATATGGAAAAACTGATATGTTAATAAAAGAGTACAGTTCATCAATTTCCGTAAATAGGAAATATTAATTCCGATCGAATATAAATTGTTTGATTAAACTTTCAAATAAGTTTTATATATAACAAGTTAAGCTTCTGTTCAAGAGTTTTAGAAAACAGTTTATTTGCGGGTAGATTAATAAACTATGTTAAATAATAAATTACGTTAGATGAATTACACTACGAAATTCACTATAAAATAAATAAGAAAAAAAAATTTGTCAGTCATATAAGTCATATTATATGAATAGAGTCTTACACAGATAATTAAGAAAATTCGTATTTATATTTTATTTCTGGAGTTATTTCATTAAGATATATTAATAAATTTGCCCTGTAAGGCATTTATAATTTGTATCTAATTAGTATTAATAAAATTGTCTGTCCTTACCTTTTATATTGTCTTTGTCTTTATTCCGACAAAAATAAAACGAACAAGTTTAAAATGCTGGCGGACAATATACTGTTTCAAATATTGTGTCAATTAATATTTTTTAAGAACAAGTATATCCCAAGATTTAGGCATTTTATAAACAACCTTATCGCGTAAGCTTTGTATTTAAAGATGTTAGTAAGTCATTCTGCAGCTTTGTTGGCATTTTTGGTAATAATAATATATTTGGTGAGATTTAGGTGAAATACGTCATTACAAAAATTTTATAGGATTAACGGCAGTTATGGATTTACTGAAGTAATTTTTTTAGAATAAATTAATATACAAATAAACATTTGAAGAGACTTATCCAGAAAAAAATGGGGATAGATGTTACCGGTTTCTGAGAGCTTATTAGGTATATAATAACCCTCGTATCATTGACCAAAATACGAGTATTTTGACAACAAGGCCATTTTGATTAGGCTATTTAAATTGATATTTGTTTTGCAATTCCATCATTATGTTTTATCACTCTGAGGATATTTTAATGGATACAGTTACAACTGTAAAAAAAAATAAACTGCACTGCAGGTGCAAATATTAAAAAAATAAATTCTAAAATATTAACTGAAGCGTTTGTGTTTTTAAAATAAATGCTCAAAAATTATTTATTGTCAGTCACAAAAAAAAAACATTTAAAATAAATATTTGCTTCCGATCATTTTAATCCTATAACTTTTCCTAAAAAAATATACATATGTATATTTACAGATATTTTATTTCTCTGTATCAAAATACAGATATATTTTTTGTAAATCTCAAATAAAAAAAATTGTGCAAGTATACTGCCACCCTAGATAACATCACAAATGCATTAAAACATATTAAAAAATAATTTTATGTAAATATTTTAATTTTAAATTTTAAACCGTGTTTATAGATAATCTATAAACTTACAAAAGGATTAACAAAATGTTCATCGAGCATGCGAAAAGTAACTATTTTCCGCACTTATATGCGTGCTGAAAGTTTTTTCATCACTGACGCGGGAAACAATACATCAACAATCACATACGTATATCGCCACTTAATTAGACTTCGCGTGCTAATTAACGTCACTGGGCCCGGAACGAAGAGGTCCAGCTTAACGTATTTAGTAAAATATTGGTGGGAAATACCCAAAAAATAACTATCCAAAAGTTATGAATCCACCGAATAATTACCTATCCACTTATATCGTTGCTATTTGTTGATTGTCTGTATAGACTATAAAGTGAAAATACAAAGGTTATTCGACTTTTATCCAACTCTTAAGTAGACAATGGAGATCGAGGAAGTAATTGAAGAGAATACGATTGATGGAGTATCGGAAGACATTCTCGAAGACGCTCAGAATGTGAACGTCGAACTGTTACAAAAACCGAAATGCCGTTATGCCAATGGTGTGCAAAAAAGAAAATAAACAATTTTAAGCAAGAAAAGGTAATTCTAGTATACTTTTCCGGCATTTCAAGAACTTGCAAACCATCCACTTCTTTTACCATTAATATTGTTATAGTCAATATCGGCTTAGAGTTTATTTGCAGCCGTAGACACATGTCAAATTATTTTCCAACTTTATGATTTAAACGTTCCCTAATTCAGAAAACGCCTCGCGGACACAGACAATCGCTGAATTGATGAGAAATGGCGATACATTTACATGTACGCGACGAAGACACATATTCCGCATCTAATCCTTGCAGCCGCAAAAGCGTCAACAGGTGGAATATGTGCAGCACCTCACATCGAATGCCGTGTAGATGGGCATCCCATTCTCACGCCTGTATTCAGCACATTCAGCGTTGTAATATACGCCTCAAATTACATAATTCCCGAAAAAAATCATTACTTGTGGAGTGGTCTGTTTACTTTTTATTAACAATTTTAGATATTATTAATTTATTATGGATCACGACTACTGCATTCCTAGTGCATCCAGGCCAAGTAGTAAGGACTTATTTGGTAACTTTACATTTGTTTTTATTGAATATTTGATATTAAGATGACCACCTACTTTTATTAGTTACTTTCTATCTAATACAGTGACTGGCAGAAAGATCAAAACATTTGTGTCACTGATTTCTCTAGAAAAAATCATTTGTGATAAATATTGGCGCATTAAAAAGAGATTAGTAACTTAAAAAAAACACCAAAAAACGTTTACACTTGAAATGGGATTTTTATAATTTAAAATGTTTAAAACTGGAGATTTGAAGAGCTGTAAATAGAGGTGTAAATAGCATTTTATTTAGAGAAGGGGGTTGAACTTGTTAAAATACTACCTGAGGAAGGAGGTGATCTGTATAATAATAATTTCACGGTGGCGGTATTTCAATAATTTAGATATCTAGAGGCTTTCTGCATGAAAATAAGCTGGCTCAAAAATTTGTCCGCAATGTTTATAAATACTTTGCCCATGAACAGCAGGGAAAATAAATCAATGCTCCGGGCGAAAAGCTGCCGCGCACTTGTAGGCATTTTGGGTAGTAAAATTTATTAATTTGACCCCAGAACGCTGCAATGTTCATTTAAATTCATAGTTCTCGTACAATTATTTCTTCATATTTCTACATATACGTTGTCAGTAAATTAACGTCAACAAGATTCTGTTCCATTATTTAAACAGTCATAAATTTTGATAAAAATTGTGAAGTCCTGCCCTGGCCAAAGTTTAAGTTGGCAATTAGAATGTTACTGAAGATGACATGTGTGACACATGTGTCAACGGCCGCAATTAATCTCTAAGCCGATATTGACTATAATTACAAATGAAAATAATATAAGTTTGAATTTTGAATTGTATTTTCACTTTGACATCTATACTGAAGCAAAATATTTAAGAAAATACCAAAACTAAATAATTTTCCTCACGCTCGGTAGAAAAATGTTGTACCCAACATGTGCAGAAAGTTTCTTTTCCGCACTCGATTGCTGATCGAACTCCGCTTCGCGTCGCTCGGTCGGCTGCCGTCGCGTGCAGAAAAGTATCACTTTCCGCATTTGTACGGTAAATAGCTATATTCCACTCCTGTTACAGAAAATTGACATTTCGAGCATTGGTTTCTAGATGCAAATATCTTTTTTATGCTAGGTTATATTGTCTCAGCGTTTCTGTGACAATAATTAGTTTTTACACTTTAAACTACTCCACTTTTCTTCTCGAAAAGGGTCTTCAAAATCAAATATTTTTGCCTTTTTAGGGTTTAGGTTTAAGATTTTCCTCAAAAAGAGATGCGAAAAAGCTCTAGAGATAAAACGAGAGTTATATACAGTGTGTCACAGTTTTCATAAGTGTATCCCATTAATTTGGGTTATAGTGTACAACTATTGCAATTACTACTGTAAGATAATAATCTTAAATTGATCAGCAGAGGAATTAACTCCAGGAAAATTATGACAGATTTAGGGACTAAATATCCTTTAGAGATGTAAAGCTCTTTAATAGGAGTTTCACCAGGACACTTTAAATGAATTCTTTGTCGTATCGTTTCGACAAATCCAAAAAATGAAAACGTCTTGTATTCAGCTTTCACCACCTAAATTATACCACAATTGACAATAATAACTACCCAAACAGCACTGTTTTATAGAATATCCTGTAAGGATTGTTATGTTCCAGATTTGGGCTAATCTAAAGAGGATGTTCTTAGGCAATATATGAATATTAATATGATCATAGCCGCTTTTACTCTTAACTTTAGTCTTAACTCTAGAATACTTTTAAGGACTATTAAGTCTATTCTGGATAGTCAATGGTCATCTTTAGACCAGAATATTCTTATAGGATTGCCATAGGGTAGCACTGTATAACATAAGGTTGTCCTATATGAATATTTACAGAACATCCGAATGTTGTCTACAATAGGACCTTAAATGACATATCCGAGGGAACATGCTTGAGATATCTATCCACAGTGGCCAGACAAAACGCTTCCTTGTAAAAATTGATAACTTTTATGAGAATTTGGTTAGTTTCATCTTAATAATAATTATATTATCATCCCAGCTATATTTCAAAATGAAAGAACTTCAAATACAAATTCCTTTTTTTACAACACCAAAATAATGCTTATAATGGAAGAAAACTAATAATTTATAGGTATACCTAGATAGGCATTAAATGTAGAGTAAATTAAAATCATTATAACTAATTTAGGCGAAATTAATAATTGTCAGTATAAATTAAGGTGTCTGTAACTTAATAAAGTAAAGTAGGTGAAGTTGTTAATCAACAAAAGGTTTAATTGGATGCTTATATTTATTTATTCTGTTTCGTAGTCCCATCTCGTGAAGGTAAGAAAAACATGTTTTATGGATATCCACACAGGATGATAAGAGTCTAACAAGTTTCATTTCGACATCCATAGTTATATGACCAAATTTACGGTATTCGGGGGTTTTACGGGGGTAAAGACACACTACAATCCCTAGGCAATCCTATTGAGGAAAAATTCTATTTAGGTCGTAACAATTGTCAATTTGTGACAATTGTAATTTACTGTAAAGTCTTAAGTATGCCCAAATAATTGTCCCATAAAACAAAATGAAAATAACAATAATTATTTATTATTGTTATTAATTTATGTGTTATTACATTAATTATTCATTTCTTACCCAAGCAGTGTTCCAAGTAAAACCTAGCATGATCACCTAATTAAGTTGTTGCTGAATGTCTCTTTAGAAAGAAAGGAAACTCCTAAAATGCCCAGTAGTAAAAACAAATAATTCGTGTACAGTAATAGAACGATTCAACAGCTATTTGTATACCCAATTTCGAAAGGAGTGCTTTGCAATGCGGGCACCAAGTTCGCCGCTCGAGACGCAGTCGAGAGCTGCGATGCGATGGTGCGAATGATAATGGGGTACACTTATGAAAACTGTGACCCACTGTATATACCTCTCGTTTTATCTCTAGAGCTTTTTCGCATTTCTTTTTGAGGAAAATCTAAATTTAAAGAAAACCTAAACCTTAAAAAGGCAAAAATATTTTATTTTGAAGGCCCTTTTCGAGAAGAAAAGTGGAGTAGTTTGAAGTGTACTTTTCTGTTCTGCAGGCTGCTTTTAAGATTTAATTTCTTAGCGGGTGAGAAAAACTTTAAAACGCGGGAATACAATTTCTTTTGAAACCCCATTCGGTTTAAAGAAATAGTGTAGTGCAAAATTTATTCAAAGAAAAATATTTTGTTAAAGCGTTTTCATAAAAGAGTTTCTTTATTTAACATTTTTAATCTTAGAAAATCGCAAAAGAGAGAAATTTTTAGCTTTGTTAACTTATCTTACTGAATCGCGATTACACATAGAAACAAAATTTAGCGTTATGCTTAGGGTGGGAAACAACAACAGTCCTTTTTGTTTGATTATCATTTTACTTCTGTGATCTGGCCAGTACCTATCTATTATAAAACACAACGGGTCTGTTATGAGTTCAAAAGTTGGAATTAACCTATTATAAACCCCATATTAACTTTCAGAAAACGTCAAACTTAATGGTTCATCAGATAGTAGGCTTAGGATCATTATGCCCATGGGGCTTTAAATTGCGAAAGTAAATGATTTTCCATTTATAGTGTAAATTATTAAGATAATCTAAACTTGATGAAGGAAAATTAACTTTTAAAACCACCCGGACACCCAACATAACAAAATCAATATGAAATGTTTGGTATGTTTTTAAATTAATATCTCTGTTTCTGGAGAAACCTCCAACCAATCAGCTCTAATCAAATTTAAATTACTTGGTAACGCGACAATTTGCTGACCAGTTTCCAGCAATTTCATTGGCTCTGACTGGTTTGTCATTCTTCCGCGAATGAAGCTGCGCAAATTCGCACAAAACGGAGCTAGAAGTTTGTGGTTGAGCGGGAAGTTCCATTGTGAGCCCGCGCACCGTTGATAAAATGGAGCATCGAAAAGCAAAAATCGCGAGGGCTGCTTTCATTGTAATTTACCATCATTTAAATAACAAGAAAGAAACACCGAAGAAAACGTCGCCGTCGGGTTAACCCAGTGTTAAAAAATAAATGAATATGTGGAGAGGATAATCTTTTAAACGAATTGCTTGTTAGCAATTGTGGACGGTTTGAAAATTTCTCAGAATCCCTATATCCCCAAAGGAAATGTTGGCAATAACTTTGCGTTTTTTGGCCTGAGGAAATTCCTTTACAAGTTTAATTTACAGTGGCGGCTGGTTAAATTTCAAAGTTGTATATCTCTGTCCCTACTAACAGGGACCTTACCAAATTTAGGAGTTTTAATATTAAGCCCACTGGGAATGTTTCGGTGAAGAAAAAAAACATTTTGTAAATTGCAAAAAAAGTTGAATTTTTGGTGAGCCACCCCTGGGAAAAAATGAACGCGTTTGGGTATTTTTTTTTCTAAACAAATTTCACATCATTTTGTCGCCAATTTTTAAATTTTAAGAGAAAAAACTATTTTATAGGCATTTGAATTTTCTTTTAATTATATTTTAGGTTCAAAAAATTCAAATGACTATAAATTTCTACTAACACATTTTTTCTATTAAAACTTAAGAATTCTCGACAAAAAAGTAAAATTTGTTTAGAAAAAATAATAGGTAAAATACCTAAACGCGTTCATTTTTTCCCCGGTGGCTCACCAAAAATTCAAAATGTTTCGCAAATTACAAAATATCTTTTTTCTAATTTTGACATTTAAAGTGACACTTTGTAAAACTGATTGACGTTATGAAACGTCTTACTTTTTGTAACTAGTTACATAAAGTAAAATTTTATGCAATTGGTGACGAAAAATGTATTTCAAAATTAGTGACAAGAAGAATTATTCTATTTATTAAACTGTTATAATACACGATAACAACATAAATTATAAATTAATTAATTATTATTAATACACGATAACAACATAAATTATAAATTAATTAATTATTATAAATATTGATAACACAATTATTGCAATTATTTAAATTAATTCCCGACGACATACTTTTTTCATTGCTCGAACTTGCTGTTATTTGGGAGACGACGCACGTTGCATTAGATGTTTGACCAAATATTTCTTGCGCTATAAGTTTTTTATTATTCATGGAATTTTCAACATATCCCTCCGCAACAGAGCTAGATTTCCAACCTCCGTGCCTCTTTAATTTTAAAATATCAGCGCCACTGTCTGCTAGGAAAGTGGCAGAGCTTCTTCTGAAGCAGTGGCCAGTATATAGAACAGGATTTGAAAGACCAAGAAATTGTGCAATAACTTTTGGCAGACTGCTAAATGTGTTAATTCCCACAGGATTTCTGGTACATTTTCCATTCGCATATTTTACAAAAAATCTGTTGTGTTTAAGAATCTGGGGACGCAACTTAATATATTTTCTTAATATTTCAACAAGATTCGTATTTTCAATGTCTCCAGTGGTAATTGCAAACTGCCGTATAACTTTTGTTTTTGAAGGTGGGATATCAACACGAAAATGGCTGCCTTCGTCTATAACATTTTCAACTGGAAGAAATGTTAATTCTGCTTTTCTGCACGCTCCTGCCATTCCAATAATCATTGCAACCTTAGCCATTAAGTATTCTTTGTCATCAGCTTCCACTAAAAATTTGGCAAAATCTTCTTTACTAAAAACTTTGGACTTTTTAGCACTGTACCCGTCCGCTCGCCTTTTAATATATGCTACCAAATTTGTATATTTTTTAATATCAATATTCCTTTTCAGATTTAGTTCAGACCTTAACATTGAGTAAAGTGTCCATAATGTGGAAACTATTAGATCTTTCTTACCCTCAAAATATGCAAGTAAAACTTTCTCATTAACATGTTTAATTTTCTTCTCATCACACCACGTAACAAATTTTTCGTATGCCAAATCATAAACTGCCTTTGACTTTTTGGGAATTACTGATACTAAAGCATTACCTGCTGCCTCTTCAATATCGCTTGGTAGCTCTTCAGATCCTGAATCACTCATTTTTTAAAAATAAAACTAAAAATATATCAATCTCGCTAAAAACCTTCCGTTTAGACTTTTTTACAAAATGTCAAACTGACAACTAACATGAAGTAACAGCAACAAACTAGATTTATGTTTTAAAACTTTTATCAATTATATTAAACTTTATTTTTTTATTACTTTCTTCAAAATTAGAAAAAATCTTGTATGCAATACGTTACGAAATGAAATTTTGTGTAACTTGTGAGTTTTTGCGGAACTCACTTCGTTCGTTCCGCAAAAATCTCACGCGTTACACAAAATTAGGCATTTCGTAACTGATGGCATAAATAGCTATTTTCTTTACCAAAACATTACCAGTAGGCTCACTATTAAAACCCCTAAATTTGATACGGGTCCTGTAAGTAGGAACAGAGGTATACAAATTTGAAATTTCCCCAGCAGCCACTATTAATGAATCTCTTCAAAGGGTCCAAGCAGAGTATATCAACGATTTTTATTGACGCTTGTAGAGCATTAAATGAAGTACTAAAGATAACGTAATCCTTTATTTGAAGTTTAATTTTTAAATAATTCACAAAAATCGTACATACATAGTTTATTAGCAAACTCAGAACAAAACTTAAAAAGCCTGATGTTAGAGGTGGCACAGATCGCGGCGGTTTACCGTCAAAATAAATCACGCGGCGCGGCTTTGCGCGGTCTGGACCAGCCTTAAAGGATTATACTTGACGAATATCATAGTCATTTGGTCATAGTTGCGCCATCTCTGTATCAGGCCGAGAGCTTTTCGAATGACCCTTGTATTACTTAATAATTATATCAGGCAGAAGCGACACACCACAAAATTTAAAAATGTTATAATAATAACTAAAAGTTGTAACTGGAGGAGCAAAAGAGGAGTTTTTCCCTCAGCAAATTAAAACTATTCTTGAAGACCTTATTTTCGAAGATTTAACTGTCACTTTTAACAGAAGAAATAACGACCAGTCTTCTTGGCATCGCTTTCGAACATGATTTCAACATTCAACGCATTACTTCAATAGCCACATCAGCAGTTTGATTTCCTCTTCCAAGCAAGAAAGTACTTCTCTCCTTCCAACTTCCACATAATGTTCATAAATAGGACCTAACCTAGAATACTGCACGCACATCTGGGGAGCAGCATCACCTTCGACACTTAACATCCTTGATTATATCCAAATTGAGCCATTTGATTAATCAATGATCTAGTCCTCACCAGAAAACGCTCTCCTTTCGCTCATCGCCACAGTGTGTGGGCAATGAGACTAAATTATATTTTAATCCCTCGTGTAATAGTGGCTTTCGTTGATGTTTGGACAACAACTCCCTTCTCTAAAATTTGATCATACTTTCAGGCAGTCCATCATTACAGTTCTAAGTTTTATAGGCCTGCTTTAAACGTACTTTTACATAAGTAGAACTTTAGCGCTAATAATAAACCCTCAAAAATAGTAATTCTAATATTCAACATTAATATTAAATAAAAAACATTTTTTTATCTTGCCTCTAAAATATGCAAAGATAATTAGGTTAAATATAAAAAATTACTGTTGCTAAATTAACAATACATCTCTCGTGTTGACCGTCCACGAAAATTGCTGTTTTACATTTTGTTTGTATATTTTTGACATCGGTATGTTTTGCTTGGCCAAAATGTTGACACGCATGTTCGCGTAACATGTAATTAGCAGCTAATTAAGTTTACTGTTTATAATTCCACCGAAATGCACTTTAATAAAAATATATAAAGGTACCTGTAATATTTGACTTTTGACCGAACGCTGACCTGGCAAAATAAAATAAAGACGAAACTACCCTTTGATAAAGAATAATTAAAAGAACATAAATGAAGGAATCCCTTCGAAGAATTTGGTGGAGAAGTGGTGATTTATGTTTATGCAGATTATAACACGAGGATCAACAAATATACAAGGCATCCTAGAAAATGTGGGTAACTTTGAAAATGATATATTCTTATATTTTTTCCCTACCGGTCCCCTTAACGATATTTCTCTCTAAGAGGGGCATTTAAAAATAGTTTTTTCCGTGATAGCTTATAAACCACATTGTATATCTCTAAAAAAATCATATATTCTGTATTAGGTAAGATTTGATTAAACAGTCGTACGGGATATGTTGTGAATAAACCAGTGCATCAGAGACGGACTAACCCTAATTAGTGCACCGAAAGAAACACTATCGTACCTATATTGAATTAGATACCAATTTATTCAATGACACACTCTATTCCGTATTGCACAATACAAATTTGGTTTATTTCAATGATTAGTTTATCATTGTTAGTATAGACTACATTTCGCTTCTCTCCAGACTCCCACGGTACGTTAATACTTAGGCTTGAAGTCTACGTGGGATGTCTTAGATAAAAAAAATAGGTTACAAATAAGATTGCTGGAAATGTAAGGTATCATTGGTTTTTAATGGATCGTTTAAATACTTATAACAATAATTATTTGATGCAGTAATCCCTATTCTATATTCAATATAAAATATATCATTGGTTTTAGTACGTTCATTTGTAAGAATATGCATCTTATTTAATCTAAACACTTATTATTATTGCAAAGCTTTTTAGATTTGTTTTATTTACATACCATAAAACACTGAAATGAGTTGCTCCAGCCCCCGCAGGTACCGCGCCTAGTAGCGTAATTCCTCTGTAGTATTTTGGTTCTTTTTTTATCCTTTCTTGAATATTGGGACGGTTATGCTAATTTTCCACTCGTCAGGTACTTTTACTTCTACGATGATTTTTTGGAAGAGTTTTGCTATTTCGTTTAGTAGTGGGTCTCCTCCATACTTAATCATTTTGTAAGAAACTATAACAAAAATAGATTTTCTTTTTTTGTTGGGTTAAAACCTTAATAGTCTAATTAGACCGCCAATAGTGAATCCGGCCGTATCATTTTGGGGATATAAGCTCCAGGGCTAGTCTGTTTTTTGGTGCGTTGCTGCTTCTCACTGCTTCGGTTTATGGTAATTTTATCTAACAGACAACATAACATTATTTATTTAGTTGACACCCGGTATATCAAAATCGTTTCTACCCCACCTTTTGTAGGGCAGAAATCCCTACTGACTGGATTATTCTTACTTATCGTAAACTAGCTTTCCCCTGCGACTTTATTCGCGGTATAACAACTCCATTACAAACTTTACACCCCCATTTCACCCCCTAGGGGCTGATTTATTAAAAACTGTAATGCACGTATTTAAACATTTGTTTTTAGAGTATTCCTATAAGGTTTTGAGTTAATAGGATCATCTAATATTTGTTCTTCATACAAAGCTTGAACCCCTGTTTATTATCAACACCTGTAGGTGTTGAATTTTAAAAAACCCTTCCTTAATAGATGCTTAAGTGATACAAGAAGCATCTGTTCAAAATTTCAGGTTTTTAAACCCAGCGGTGGTGGCTGCACGTTAATATGTCAATTAATCAATCAGTCAGTCAGTTTCTTCTTTTATATACAGCGACTTTAAGGAGAATTAATGAGTTTTATTGAAACATAATGCGATCTAAAACGTACGAAACAATTACTGTGTCGTTGGCTCCAATAATCATCTTATTTTAAAGTCCCACGATGCAATTTTAAAAATATACCTTGTTCATTTTGTCAAATAAACATCTAAAAATATATACTGTATAGGTATCTTGTCCTAAATTTTCTTCAATTTTCTCGACAATACTTTCCGGGGGAGTATCGCATCCTGAGGCAGTCAACGAACGATATAAAATATATACTCAAGCCATAATCGGCTTTTTCATTTCAAAGCTGATTTTCTGATATGGTCATGGTTAGTTGGTTTTCATCGGACAGAAAGCTTACGAGGATAATTTGATAGTACACGGCTTACAAATTTTTACTGGGTAGTTTTTATCGTAAATACCCGCTTAAAGGCTTATAATAGAGAAATATTTTACCAAGACCAGGTTTTGTGGTGTATCGGGTTAAAATTTTATTGATATAAGATGGCAATCTGTATTTGATCAGACCAAGATATTATTTGTAGTTGTCATAGTTCTAGCTACTGACTTTGGATGCTCTTAAAACACGAATCATTGGCTATTGGTCTTTAATTTATTATTACGTTTTTGCAGCATTAAAATTAACCCTTTTAAAATTGTAATACACCGGGTCTATGTTATCGCTATACGCATGAATGGAATAATTCACATATTAGCCATGCGGTATAGGGACATTCTAGAATGCGTACAAGTTTCGTATATTATACGCCGTTGTATGCACTACTAATATTAAGTATTAAACAAGCTAAAAATAGGATAAAAATGTCTGTACCTTAACTAAGCTACACAACATGAGATCTGTAATAAAATACAAATACAGGATGAGGGTTTTAAGGTGTTACAATGCGATATTTTAAATTTTGGAATATTTTAATAAAAATGTGCAAGGTAATAAGAAGGCAGAGACAGAAGTTTAAATAAGTATGTTTGACATATACCCCTTCCCCTCCACATTTTATGGACTAGTAGGAAGTTTGAAATGTTAAATAAAAAGATATTTCTTTTGAAAATTCAATTTTCCGTTAAAAACTACTTGTGTACGCAGAAAATTGTTGGTTGCATAGCTAGTTACGAATTGTTGAATACCAGAATATATAGAGCTATTCAAATAGTGAAGGCACACCTAAGTAATTAGATGAAAACGGCGGATTCCGTTGATAGTTACAATTATGTATTAGGGACCTGAAAATCCGCAATGGATTTAAGATTAGCATCCTTGGTTAGTTTAATATTTAATACCTAGTGCGCTATGGTCGGGACTAGTCACTGCACAGAAAAAAAAGAAAAGGTTGGATCAATAGTTCCATGAATGTTAACGTCCACATGGTTGATTGAATTAAAAAACTGTTAGAAGAAAATTTATGTCGATATTAGGACGAAATTCAAAATTTGTTAAACTTTATTTGTTCATCTAACAGATATGCTCTTGATTAAATATCTCTTTTTGCTTAAACTAACCGCCTTGGAGTATATACCATAAGGTAATACCCGAGAAGAACAAATCGACGAGAAGCGACAGTTTTGTCGGAACCTTTGAGTTTGCTGGGGTCGATTTTCGTGACCGTCGAACACCATAATATCACTGCACGAAAGTTAAAATGGGTCCGTCAGTCCCTATTAACACTGCTGAACCATTGATATGGTATTAGTAAGAGGGCAAATTTTAATGTATGTACTTACCTTAGACAGTCTTGTGAAATGAAGAGACTGACTCCAGAGCCAGTTTTTAACAAAGAGCCAGGAACTGCACAAGAATATCCAACTATGTCTGTCACATAAGCGCACACAACTAATTTTATTTACGGCCCCATGTCAATCTAATCCACTGATATCTTAGCGATCCTTTGGCGAAAGCTTTTTTCTTTCGCCACCCCTTTTAAAATACTCCCCTCTACCCTAATCCACTAGTATTTTTAGTGCCCCTTTGGCGAAAGCGCAAATATGCCTTCTGGACACTCACCCTTCTAATCCACTGATATCTTAGCGATCCTTTGGCGAAAGCTCTTTTTTCTTTCGCCATCCCTTTTCAAATACTCCCCTCTACCCTAATCCACTAGTATTTTTGGACCCAGCAACTCAAAGGTTCCAACAAAGCTGTCGCTTCTCGTCGATTTGTTCTTCTCGGGTAATACTTCATTCGACTGCTTTTGTCTGTCAAGTCAATTAACAAAAGTTAACATTTTCTGATGTTTTATGTAATTCCCAAAAACCATTGCTTGTATTTAATATTCACAAACTGTTAAATTAAAGTTTTTTTCTATGATTTCAACATTTTCTTTTTTTCGGTGTGAGCCACATTTTTGGCGGGTACTCCGAAATGGGGACATGTACCGGGTGAGTCAACGATTGCGCGGAGTAGTTTTATGCCTTGAAAATTTGTCGATAATAAGCTTTTGTATTAAGGTATGGTGTAATTTCATAAGTTTTTCACTGTTGGTTTAATATACGAAAATGTCATGGTTTTCAAGATAAATTAACTTTTCAATGAAAATTTTGCATTTGCAAGCCACTCTTTGTTGTGAAAATACCACTTAAACTTTAACTCCAAGCGATTAATAATTTGAATCCTAAGTAAATTAAGTCAAAAAACGTATCCACTTTGAGTTATTTGACATCCCATTTAGTGTTACGTCTGATTATTTCTGGGTCCAAAGTCAGAAAACTTCTAATTATAAAATGTCACTTTTATCAAATGGAACACCCTATATATTTTTCTGCCATCTTATAGCTTGTCAAAAACCTTTCATATTTTGTAAAGAATGTCCTATCCCTATCTCTAAAAGATTTTAAAATATTAAATATTTAATTTATTCAAAATTTTTGATTTTTCGAGATTTTCTTTTATCCTCTTTTGTCAATGGTCAAAAATGGTTAGTGGATAGCATTGAGAATCCGATCGGTTTTAAAGTTAAGCGTTTTTACTGTAAAGTTTGTTGTCCAGTAATTTATACTCAAAATGACTTATTCCAGAAATTAATTAATCGATATGATTTATGTTTTTGGCGAGGCAGACAAAAATTGTCTTTTGTCCTCGGAGTTTTCAGAATTTAATGGAACGTTTTGATTCTTGTACCGACAGTGTGGCACATTCAAAACGTAAAGTTGCCAATAGAATAGCTACAAATAGTGAGAAAGAACTCGAAATACTGCTACAAGTTCAGTAGTACTACTGCCCCAAGGTAGTAGCCGTAAATTAGCTTCACTATGTGATGCATCACAGTCAAAGGCAAACCGAACAACGCGCAAGAATAAATACCACCCGTACTATATTGAGTTAAATCAGAAACTTCACGGTAAAGATTTTCAAAGGCACTGCCAATAGTTACGTGCCCAAATTGAAGTAAGCAAAATTTTTAAAAATGTATAATGTATTCAGATGAGTCTATATTTAGAAGTAATTGTGCTGTCGATAGATACAATATATACATTAGTATGCCACGGAGAACCCACACTGGATCCGTGAAAATTAACACCAAAACCATTGGTCAGTTAATGTGCGGTGCGGCATTCTTCACAACAGAATTATAGGGTCATATTTTTTTAGTGAACATTTAAACAGACCTACTTATTTATTTTTCTTGCAACAGGAGCCGCCAAGACTATTGACAGAAGTAGACTTTGATGAACGTCAAAATATGTGGCTTCAACGACATGGTGCTCCACCACCACCCCCCCCCCCCCCCCCCACACACACACACATACTTTTATCGTGAAGCCAGAGAATATTTGGATCAGCACTATCCTCAAAGATGGATTGGCCACTGATTTTTTTTTGGGGTTACAGTTACAAAAATATTGTGTTCTTCATGTTTTAGTGTACATGTAAAGATATTTATGTTTGTATTTAGTTAGTTTTATAAAATAAAATTATAGCTATGCTATGCTTATATCAACTTCTGAATAGCGATGAAAACCAGCAAGAAGAGGTGTGATTTCAGCAAATGGTGCCCCGCCACACTTTGCGCGGCAAGTCCAAGACATCCTTCCTGCCATGTTTGGAGATAGATGAACTATACTGTGATTGCCCAACAGATGGAGCGAACAGGTGCAAACCACGCGCGCTGACGCACATTACGCACCTGATGCCAATGTTTTTAATTTATCATTTCATCCTAGAAAACGATATTTGGCCTGCCATTATCTATGAAAACCCGCTCGTCTAAACCGGCATCCCCTGATATGCGTCGATCATGCAGTTTTATTGCTCCATCTGTTCGGCGGTTTAATTTTAGTCGTGCGGCCCTGTAAACTGGCCTGCAAGGTCTTCTGATCTGATTTCCTTGGATTTTTTTGTTGCAGAGATTTACGAAAGGAAAAGTTGTGGCTGCAGCACCAGCCACACCAGAAAACATAAAAGACGGAAATCGACAAGTATGTAAATTAGTAACTCGTGTGCGCTACTCCTGGCAAAAATGCTTTAAAATGTTTAAAAGTAGGTGGAGGCCATTAAATTTAAGATACCAGTATGGTATGATAGTTTTTGCTCTTCTTGTTTATTTATTTAAAAATGTGTAACTATGCAACCAGTAGAATAAATGCAACAATTTTCTGCGTTCACAAATGATTTTTGAGAGAAAATCGAATCTTCGAAAATAAAATATACCTTTTTATTTAACGTTTGAATCTTGCCATCCGCCCCTTAAAATATGGGTGGGGTGAGGTAAATGTCAAACATATTTTAAATTATGCCCCGTATTACTTTGCAAAATTTTTATTAAAATATTTCAAACGTTTTTGTGATATCGAATTGTAACACGTTAAAATTCTTTCCATGTATAAACACTGACTCAATAAACAGGAACTAATCAGGGTAAATTAAATTTTGGTCATTGTCTAATTAGTGTAAGTTACACTAAAAGGCCAATTCAGGCTAGTTAGGGCCGATTTATTTAATTTTTGTATACTATTGTATTGCTAATCTACTATTATTGTGCTTTAGTACAGGTAAAGTCGGGCCGTCGTATACTTTTTGCAAGCAAGGAGCCGATGCAATACAGCGAACATTTAAGAACTACGAAGTTTACCAAATTATTATAAAAACAAATAAATATAATATATATATATATATATATATATATATATATATATATATATATATATATATATATATATATATATATATACAGTGTGTCCACGGATGGACCTAACTATACTTGTAAACTTTCTTATTTTGCATTTTAGAAGAAAAAGTCATTCTTCAAAACAAATTTAGCTTATGCTAAAAAGTCCACCGCCATATTCAAAATTTCGAATTAACATACAGGGTCGATAGAAAACGAGAAAAAGTGAAAATAAGTCAAGAATAAAGTACCTGTTATTTGAAAGAATGGTGAAAATCTTACAGAGAAAAGATGTTTGTAATATTAATAAAAGTTCAGATATCAAATTGGAACCTTGTATCTCAAAGTTAATTTTTTTTTTGCCTTTATTAGGATTTAAGTAAAAATATTTATCCAAATTTAGCCAAAGTGATTATTGCAGGTATCCACAACAACAATAAACTCAGTTGACATTTAACCCAAATTAGGTATTTAAAGTCAAAAAACCTTCCAGTGAGTGTCAAAAATTTGGAATAATGTCGACTCTAGAGCAAAGAATTTATTTAGTGAAATGCTACGGTATAGGTGAAATATCATATCGCTTTGAAATTGAACTGTTTAATAGAAAGTATCCGGGGGTATACGTTTCTATAAACTGTGTTCGGGAGTTAGTAAGAAAGTTTGATAAAACAGGTGTTATAACAGATCTGAAGAAGCAAAAACGCGTTCATGACGAAAATGGTGCCGCTACATTGCTTGCTATTGATTCGGTAACAAATCTCCCCAAGAAATCAGTACCACTGGACCTACCTTTCGGTAAAAGCCATTTACAGAAAATTCTGTCAGAAAACAACATCTATCCTTACAAACCGGTGAGAATTCATAAACTTGAAGGAAGCGATGATGCGCTTCGTTTAGAATTTTGTTTGTTGATGGGCGAACGAATTATGATGGAAAGATATGTTTACAGAAACATTGTTTTCTCTGACGAAGCAACATTTACCACGAATGGAGTCGTTAGCAGCCAAAATTCTAGATATTGGTCGAAAGAAAATCCAAATTTCCGAATTATAACAAATAGTCAGCGATATAAAAAATTAATGTTTGTTGTGCAATAATGTATAATAAAATTATTGGTCCCTATTTTTTTGACGGAACCGTAAACCAGAACACATACATAGAGATGTTGGAAAACTTCTTACTCCCTGCTCTGGATGAAGTAAACTTGCAGATGAGACAGACACTTCATTTTCAACAGGACGGTTGTCCTGCACATAAAGCAATTCGAGTTAGGGAGTGGCTAGATAGGCATTTTTGCTAACAAATGGATTGGACAATTCGGTCCTATTAGATGGCCTCCACGTTCCCCAGACACATCACCCCACCGGATTTTTTTATGGGGACATCTTAAACAAAAAGTTTATGTGAATGATCTTCACGATGATGAAAATCTTTTAAAACAGAACATTATAGAAGCAATAGCCGAAATAAATGAGCATAACATTCATCTAGTGTACGAAAAATTTTGGACATTGATTGAAAAATGTGTAAGAGTAGGAGGACAACATGTAGAGAAATGTTTCTTTGTATTTATGTTTTCGTTCTTCAATAAATTATTAACTTTGGCTAAATTTGTGTACTTATTATTACTTTAATCATTAAAGTCAAATAAATCAGTTTTGAGATACAACGTTTAAATTGGATATCTAAGCTTTTATTGACATTACAAACATCTTTTCTCTGTAATATTTTCACCTTTCTTTCAAATAACAGGTACTTTATTCTTAACTTATTTTCACTTTTTCTCGTTTTTTATCGACCCTGTATGTTAATTCGAATTTTGAATAAGGCGGTGGACTTTATATATATATATATATATATATATATATATATATATATATATATATATATATATATATATATATATATATATATATATATATATATATATATATATATATGTATATATATATATATATATATATATATATATATATATATATATATATATATATATATATATATATATATATATATATATATATATATATATAGTATATATATATATATATATATATATATATATATATATATATATATATATATATATATATATATATATATATATTATGTACACGAATGTACATTGTACAGTCGTGGTCAATAAAATCCTATATCTAATTCACAGTATAAACGTTTCTTGGAATTTCTTAGGGAACTGGCACTTAAAGTGTGGATTAGTCGTACGGTTATTTTTATCCACGGATGTACATAAGCTGCAAAATAAATTTATTATTTCATAATTCAAACATATTTCGAAAAAATCCTTGGACATGTGGACTTTTATTTTTAATTCCGCATTTTCTGACATAAAATTAAAATATTGAGTGACGCATGTAGTAGGTATGACGCCATTAATCATTAATGTAGTACTTTAGGAATAGGTATAGAGGAGGCAAGTTAGATCTGGAGAGTCGAAATAAGTAAAAAAAATATGCAATGGATGAAACCAATTGGAACGGGGAAGGTGTCCTGATGAACGCATGAAGCTATTGATAAAAATATTTTGTCACTAATTTTTTTTATTAACAATTTATTGCAAAAAAGTCAATTTCCTTTCATGTCTCCGTTTTCTAATAAAATAGCGAAACACAGTTGGCACCATCGGAAAGGCGAGAAAATTTTACATAATTTCGCAACTAAGCACTTTTTTCTACGACCAATAGATTCGTCAGTATTTAATAAATAAAAAACGCTCAAAAAGTACTTGCGCGAGCGCGCAGCGGAAGCAGCGGTATATGCGCATAAGCTTCGCGCGCTGTAAACTAATGCTCATAAATTTTATTTTATTTGGATAAAACACAACAGCACGTAAAAATAATCGCAAAGACAATCAATGAATCATATTTTAAAAGAATTTTGAATGTTTGGGGTTTGATATTATGATATTGGGTTTGTGGTATTTTTGTCTAAATATGACATATTAAAAATCACGTTTTTGGGAAACAAATTTAATTTATGAAAATATATGCAAAAACGATCATATATATGGCTAAATGTCAATCAACACATTTATTCACAATTTTACCAAGTTTCAGATGATTATATTTTTTCATTATCTTTTTATAACAATTTACTTATAGCAATAGTTTCATCGATAACATCAACTTTATGCCCATAAAAGTTTAAAGGTCACTGAAACAAACCAATCACACAATCTGAAAGCAAATGTTTTACCTCACTAATTACTACTGTATTATTTTTAAAATTGAAAAATTACAAAAAATAATAATTCAGATAACTGAAAATTTGCCGTAACAAAAAAATAAGAAGCCTATGGATACACCCCTGAATTCGTAGATAGTGGTCTCAGGAAGAGATCAAAATACTTGCTTTTTAATTTTTTAAAATTTGTTTATAAATACAGAGCTTGAATCAACAAAGTGGAAAATTTCACACTTAAACAAGAATACCGAAAATTCAAACATTCCAAATGCTTTCAATATATGATCAATTGATTGTCTTGGAGATTATTTATACGTGTAATTTTGTTTTATTCAAATATCTTTAATTGATCCAAAGTTATAAACATTAATTTGTCTATAGCGCGCGACGCTTATGAATATACAATGATCCAAATTAAGCGTCCATCATCAGTAACTTTGTTATTATTAAACAAACAAGATTGTTTAAATAAGCAAACTAGTAGTATTTGTAACGCTTATTAAAATAAGAGAACGCAAAAAATAATGAGCATGGTGTTTTCCAGTTTTGAAGGAAAATAGATTTTTGTGAAAAAACAATTGAATGGAAAAATGAATATTGAGAATATTATATCACTAAAAACTAACTTAATTGTTTCAGTTTGGCCTTCATAACGTCATTAATTATTTCATCCTAGAAGACAATTAATTCATTATAAGCTTTTTTGTTTTAAATTTAAAGTTTTAACAGAAAAAATATAATACACAGGGATTATCATTTAAAAATTTTTTTTTAAATTATTTTCCTTCAAAACTGGAAAACACGATGCTCAATCGTTTTTTTTGCGTTCTTTTATTTTAATAAGCGTTAAAAATATACTACTAGTTTACTAATTTAAACAATATTGTATTTTTAATATTAAGAAAGTTACCAATGATGGACACTTAATTTGGATCAGCCTGTATGCCGCTGCATCGGCTGCGTTGAGCGGTTTTTTATTTATTAAATACTGACAAATTTATTGATTGTAGACAAAAGTACTCAGTCGCAAAATTGTGTAGAATTTTCTCACCTTTCCAATGGTACCAACGGCGTTTCGCTATTATAATAAATAACTGAGGTGTGACGGAAAACAAAAAAAAAATAACAAAATATTTTTATAAAAAGTTCCAAACGTTCATTTGGACACCTTTAGTGACCTATTCCAATTGGTTCTATCCATTGCTTATTGCTTATTATGACTCTCCAGATCTAACTTGCCTCTTCTAGTATAGTTTTTTTTTTCAAATTAAAACATTTTAAATATTGGTGTTGCATTTATAGAATAGTGAAGTGAAATAATTCTGTTATAAATTCTCTAAAACTTCGTCAAGAGTTTAAGACAGAAATTATTAAAGTACCAACAAAGCAGAATTGACTTACTCTTTGCCGCTTACTTAACCATTTTAATTGTTGCAAAAGTCCAGTGTGCTGTCCGTCTCCATTGTAAATAGAAAAAATCTTAGTGGTTTATGATTTAAATATAAAAAAATAGTAATAAAAGAATGACGAGTATAGGTACCAATGCTGTACCGGAAATTTCATTTTTCTCTAAGGAAAAAAATACTTTGAGAATAAGTTAATCTTTATTGGTATACTCAGAGCTTATTAGTAACTTATTACTTTAATAACATCTTATCAGGTCGCAGCGATGAAAGAAAAAAACTTTTTTCTATTACAATCTCCACTTGACTAAATTGAATAAATTTTGAAAATCTTGGCTTTTCGCATGAAAATTGTTTAAATTAATGCCTTCAAAGAATCTAAATTTAACTACAATAAGACGTTAATCTGTACAGAACATCGTAAAAGTACCCAGGAATAATTCGGCATCTGACTAAAAATAAAAAATCTAAATGAATATGACTCCGTAATTGCTATGTGGGAACGCTGCGACCCACTAAATATTTTTTTAATACCGGATATATTTAAATAATTGGAAGGTCGTAGAGAAACTCTTCCTCGGCCGAGGTGATATCACCCCACACATTCAATTAAAGGGCTGGTAAAATCCCTCCGGATGTTTTCAGCTCTCGTTAGGTGAGTCGTACTTTCCCATTAAACCCACGATACATGGCTCCGGTCTTCGTGGGCTGTCACTAGATAAAACAATTGTTCATAATAAAGTCGTACAAGAAGAGCCAGACTGTCCCAACATTTGCAATGGCCCAAGCAAACCCAGTTTTCAATGCAAAAAAAAAACAGGAAAATCCGTACCGCAGGAAAATTATTTGTTGAAGTTTAAACATTTATTTTTATTAGAAGAACCTTTTTGTTAAAACAAGAAAGAATCTATTACTAAAAGGCAAGAAAGGGAATACTGTAACAAAAATAACAAAAAAATGTATAAAAACGTATGCTTTATAGATATAATTTAACTAATTCCAAACCAACTCAGTTTATAATTTTTTCTAAATAAAGTTCATAAAAGTAAAAAGATAGAAAACACAAGATGATATCGTCACTGACAGCTAGTTTATTAATAAATAACTTTTAATTATTTTTATCATGAAACCACAATTCTTTTCTATTTACCATGGCCGTCCCAATGACCGTCCCGTCTCGTCTGTTTGGCCCTGCTTTCGTGTACGATCGAAAGTTTCCGACTTTCCTTCGTACATTTTAGTCTATGTCGATTTTTCGCTTAACAATAAATAACCGAAGTAAAATAAACTTTGATTAACCCTTTATTTTGTGCTTTTCAGGCTTTAAATCATCAGTTTATGCGTACCGTAGTCTCTGTAAGTCATCTGTATTGTCCTCTACAGTAGCTGTGTCGCTGTTTTGTCAGTACGAACTTACTAAGCTATTCTTTTTTTGCGATCATGAGGTGGATACCGTGTCCGATCTCAGCAGTTTACGAGATATCGTAAAGGTTTACATAGTGGGTTATAACTTGGTTTGTGTCTGGTGAGTAATTAATTTTATATTATGATGTTCTGTTTACGTAGATTGTGTTTAGAAACGAAGAACAGTTTTTTACATCATTTAAACTGCTTTAGTAATTCCATTGCTTAAAAATTTTAATTATAACTAAATAGAATATGATACAATGTGGTGATAAAATTCACAAAAAGTTATCTTTAAAAATTAATCCCCGGAATTCACTAGCATTAAGACCGGCCTAGCTTGACAAATGTGACAAATATAACAATAAGACAACTAACTTAAATTACTAATTTATTCAACCCTTTTCGTAAATCCCGGCGAGAATTCAAGTCAAGTATATGTTTTGTCAGAGATAGAATCTAATTAATAAAGAAATAACGAAAAGGAGAGTCAAAAGTACATAGTTCCGAAATGTTGCTTCTTTTTATAATATTATATTATCCCTCATCTTATTTTATTCCTTATTTTCACTATAGATGTATGTATTAAAGTAATATTTTTATCAGACAAAGAGATTTAATAAAGATTCAAATCTGTATCCACATCCAATATTTAGGTCAAAAACACATTGCAGAAATAACTTTTCTAAATCATGCTGCATGCAGAAAAGTCGATTTAAGTTCAATCTAATTTATCTGTATCGTATCAAGGCGATCCATAAATAGCGTTTCTGAAACACCAATATCTACCGCTTAATTATGATACAGGGGATATTAGATAATGAAACAAATTTTCAGTTGCGTGCAACCACTGGTAATTTATTTCTTCAGTGTTTTACCGACCTTAAACTAAATTAAGATATTCTGGTAAATGATTCCATGTATCGTTTTTTATTCCATTCAGATTCGAATTTTTTAGCTGTCTCGTGTACACTCATAAAAAACTTATAAACAATAATACGAGCGACCTATTTATAACCTACTATCTAAACCCAAAAAAAAGAGCCAACAGACCCGCCTTTAGCCTCGGTGGCAGAACACACATTAAAAGATCAACGCGTCATGCCCAGCTGATAACAGGTGGATTTATCTTATCTGAACCCGCGAACTATTCGTCGCCATACAGGTGATAAGACAGTTAGTTTCGTGAGTGAACCTAGCCGAGTATGCTGCACTCTTTGAACGCGTTAGCTGGAAAATTGTCTCCAGGAGGCTCTAGTGCCCAGGGAAGCCCCCAATCTAGTTTATTGGATACCAACGCTAATCGGGTCCATCCCTATTTGAAGCAAAACAGCGCTGGAACCTCAACAAGGTGAGTGCTGATGTTAACCATGTTGTTGTGTATGTTTAGTTCATTATTTAACCGCAATAGTTACTATATGATTAATATAGCCATTTGCATTTAAAACTGTTATGAATTCATACTGATTCTATTCTATACTAACGTTATAAATTATGTAATAATCCAGGAAGCTTTAATTATAGTGTCGTAGTCTGGGTGTGCCTTAACCGAAATTTTTAGATCATGATTTTTTTACCGAAATGTCTTACACATGAACACATGTGCTTTTAGCAGTACGATGGAACACTAATATAATAAAGTTCTAAATTGAAAAGTAAACAAGATAAAAAAGCTTTATCTATAAGATGTTATTAAAGATCATACTTAGTTATTTAATTATGTTCTGTTCTGTTTTAAAAATATACAGGTTACAAAAGGCTCGTTAAAATCAAGAAATGTGAAATGTTTAATACATTTTTTTATTAAAATTAAATCAAAATTGATACCATGCTATGTTATAGGGATATAATAAATAGGTACATAAGGTATTAAAAGTAAATCGCAACATGAATATTGCTATATGAAGTATAAAATATCTAATAGAGATAATGGAATATTTAGCTCAGGTTTGCTACCACCAAAATAGTGCGATATCAACAATAGTTAACAAACCCAAGCAAACCTGTCATATGCACGTTTGGCAATGTTAAAATTAGGAACAGCATTCTCATGCAAAGAAGTGAACAAGTATAGAATCGGTTCCAATTTGAAAGAAAATAGATTTAGTTAGAGCGAGCACTACCACGTCTACTACCGTCCGTCAGTGGCAGCACTGGCAGCGGCAGCTTGAATTTGGAACGCAGCGTGACCATATTAATTTGATAGATTTCTACTTTTTTGGTAGATTTCAACATAATTAAGAAATTTCGAAAAAAGACAAATCTTTAGTAGATTTTTTGTAGAAAATGATTGTGGGGGATATACTTCGACAAATGTTTTATTTGCGTGATAAATTAACTGCAAAAATGATAGAATGGTTTAATACAAAAATATTTAAATGTGAACAGATTTTCATGATTTCTAACTTTCTTGTCGTTTCGGTACTTGAGAGATGGTGCCCATCTCTTAAGATACTTTCATGGTTAAAAGCCAAATGTTACAATACATCAGCGGACAGGGATTCTCTAAAATGCTTAAAATCGCTGATTTTAACTCTACATTTTCTTAGCTGTTCGTTATTGACAAATAGCGAAATGCAAACATAAGTGGAAGCAGGATCATACATTTTTTATGGATATGTAACTGGAAGAAGATGAACGAAG
Source organism: Philopedon plagiatum (assembly GCA_963971165.1). NCBI lineage: Eukaryota > Metazoa > Arthropoda > Insecta > Coleoptera > Curculionidae > Philopedon > Philopedon plagiatum. The sequence continues at coordinate 18,666,343 of OZ020190.1, read as the reverse complement.
GGCTCATTGTTCAAGCATATAACCGTATTATACTAAATACGCTTCGTTTGGCCTCCTCAAAGAACATTCCCAATTCTCATTAGTTAGGCACACAAGAAATATTTTAGTATATTCAGGAAGTTCCCCGGTTTGTAAAATATTCTCGACCATTCTTACAGTAAATATTAATTTTTAACAATTTATGCTAGTTTATAAAACATTGACATCTATTGGGATTATTAGTATACAAACACTTCCTTATTTATAACGGGTTGGATTCTTGTATGACGTCACAATTATAGCTACCTTTCATCAAAGATTTGAAAATTGAATTTATGATTTAACAATTTTATTGCTGTGTAATTAAAACTACTATCATTTGACATAATATACCTCATTTTTATTTCCGTCTTGTATAACTATATTTACACATATTATATTCTCTTATTTTATTTTATATTATGGTTTAACATTAATGATTGTTTTGGTCGTAGATGTTAGATTGCGTAAGAATTTTGATGTGTACCGTGAACGGTCCCACCGTTATTTAATTAAATTGATTTAGTAGATTTTTAGTAGTTTTCTGCCATTCGTTTAGTAGATTCGTTAGAAAAAAAGTTATCACTAGAACGGTTCACGCTCGCGTTCCTCCTCTTTTAACGTGGCAACATCGGAATCGACGCTTTTCCGTCTTCGATGAGTGCATATGTTATTATTTTTTTTCGCTTTACCACACGTAGATGTATACCCTAATTGAAGCATTGCCCATCGGGTATAATGGTAAAGTTTCCCCTTTGAACTCAAATATTTGTAGTATGATACTCATAAAACTAGAGCCAAAAATTTCGCCGTCATACAATGGGATACGGAACCCTGAAACTTGGCATTTATTCAATATGTGAAATTGGACATTGAAACTACCTTTGCTCATATTTCTTAACTACACATACCACTGCGATATTTCTCCCACCCTAATACTATGCACGACGTTTCTTAGGCGAGAATATTTCAGGCGACCACTAGCGTGCTATCAAATAGTGATCTGTGTTAAACATTATTTAGTTATTGAAATTGATGATTGATTTTGCGAAGTCAATACTGTTTTAGTATACGCGTTACAAACTTTACTTAATTATGAATTCAATACCTTCATTGATGTACTAAAAATTTGCACTTATTTGGTTTATATTAGTTGTGCTATGGTTTTTCCATACTTTGTGTAAATGGATTCTTACAAATAAGTTTTAGAATTTTTCAGTTATACTATTTTGGTGGTATTATAGTTTACTTCCACGCGCTTCCACGCTGACCTTTTTATAAATTAATAAAGTAGGAATATTGTACTTTTAAACAGCAACACAAACCATTGCTCATGTTTGCTTCTTTTAGTTAAATGGCCCAATTGTACAGTGCGTTTCTTTCTTAAAGCATTATCCTACCGAAGCGTTTCAGATGGTAACTCCTCCTAATATTTCAGTAGCAGATTCAAGTATGGAAAGTGGAGATGATTCTTCTTCAGATTCTTCATAACTTCTATGCAAAATACACTGCGCGAAAAATAAATTGCCATTTTTAACCTATTTCCAAATATTTTAAAATTTATTTCTACATAAAAAAGCAAACAATAAATATTTTAATTTAAAAAATATATTTCACAATCCTTTAACTTGCAAAACAAAGACATTCCGCAAGCAGTTTAGTATATAAATTAATTGTAAGTTACAGTTTACCATTTATTAATGCATATCAGAATTATTAAAGCATCATGTTGAAATTAGGGCTTGCGATCCCGGACGTAGTATATTTGCATCCCGGGATTTTCGAGATCGAACAAACAAAATCCCGAGATTCCCGGATTAATCCCAAGAAATTAATAAAGGTAAATTAGTTTTATTTATTATATTGTAATTTTAAAATAAAAACAAAATAAAGTGTATGCAGAGCATATATGTATAAAAGTATAAGAAGTAAAAATAATTTTAATTCGTTTACATCTTAAATAAATCTTCCAGGGTTGCCATATCACGCGTTAAACATTATTTCTGGGAAAATACTGCGATAATGCTTGAAGCGTTAATTTTCTTGTTTTTTTTAACATATTTTATAATTTATTTATTCCGGGATTTAAGTGACCAACCCCGGGATTTTTCGGGACTGAATTTTTAACGGAATCCCGCGATTTCGGGGTCCCGGGATTGCAAGCCCTAGTTAAAATATTATGATAAATAAATAAGTACTTATGAAATTGCCGCTTTATGGTACTATAATAACTTTTTTTATATGAGCACCAAATAAAATCCATATAAATTGTAAAAAAAAATTAAACAAATATGTTTAGTGAAGTTGTATTACCTAAATATAACCGGTTTAACTTAACTAAAAGTAAGTACATATCTGCAGTAAACCCACCCCCTGAATTGATGGCAGATTTATGGGTATTTGGCGCCACTGTACGTCGGTTTAGCTGCAGTTTAGATTTATGATAGACCTAAGAAAGTACCTACACTAGTTTAAATATCTTATTATTTAGGATTTATTTTCAGAGATTCCAATAATATTAATATAAACAAATTGATAATGGCTGAGTACCTACTATTAAAGAAATAACTTTCAGTCAATTTGACACTTATTCCGATTGGTATATATTTTTTTAACATCAGTAAAGCGCTTTTGGTCTGAAATTGAAGTGTCTTGAGGGCTTTTGATCAATAATTATAGACTGGTAAAAGTTACATTCTATGTACTAAATTCTAAGTTAATACATTTTTTGCATTTCATTAACAATATTTAATTAATCAACATCATGCTAATCTTTTTATTTATCATGCCCTCAGAGTTTTAACATTATTGCAGAAAGATAATTAGATAAGATAGCAATAGAACCACCCGTTATTATCGATCAAATTTAATAAAGTTTAACATCAATAATTTCGGATAGCGATATTTTTAGATTGTAGCAAAAATATGTATTTCAGTCAGAATGCGTAATGATGGCCATTTTTTTAGACAAACAGTCCTATAAAACATTGTCGCTTGCTGGATCCTTATTCTCGGAAATAATTCAAAATTTCAACATAATTTATAACATTGTGCAGTGGCCTAGAAATTTTTTGGTTAGTCAGTAAAAAAATAGTATGTCTGCTTGGACAGGTATTTTATATAAGATTTTAGGTTCATTGGTAGTGATTGTATGGGATCTTATCTACAATATTTTATAATTTAAATTAAATATATTTATTTCCTAGCTATAGTCTGAATATCATGAATTATGGTTGTTACGTGATTTTTCTTGTTTCTTAATGTGTAACAATAAACAAAAACTAAAGTCTACAAACTACAGGTGAAGAATTTGGCTCACGCATCTAAACCTAATTTAAAAATAGATTGCATTTTTTGCATATATTTTAGCATTTCAGCTAAACATTTTAAAATTCGCCTCATGTCAATTTATTTTTTACGGAAACCTAAATAGCTTGTAGGCCTACATATCCACGGCAATTCCAAATATCTACACGAAAAAGTAAACAAGATAACATTATTTGATTAAGAGTTTTAAAGGATTACGATCGCTTGCGTGGCTTATACATTTCGGAAATACGTTATATTAATGATCTAATAACAAAAGAAATTAATCACGGAAAACAGAAGGGCAGTTATAAAAATTAGGCCTCTCGCACATCAAGCTACTGAAAAGAAACCAATCAGTAACTTAAATCACCTATTAGTTATCTAGTAGTGGCCGCTCCATTATTACAATGAGGATCCGCACACAATGTTACTACTTAGGTAGTAATTAATTGGATTCTACCGCGTTAGCGACTCGCGACGCGGCGGCGCGGCGTGTCGCCAGGCTACGGGTTACCTCACAAAAATGTTTATTAAAACCTTTTTTTTTGGTGATATATTATTCTCGCATTGGAGAATAATTTTTATAGATATACTTCCAGACATCCAGGTTATGTGTCAAACTAAATTATAAAAAAACGTATTATTAAAAATGTATACTAAACTATTACACATAAATACTAAGAGAACTGAGAAAACAGTCACCGCGTAACATTTTATAACCTAAAAAGGATATTTACGCATGAGCATCAAGGAAATACCAACCATAACTCACCGAATAATGCCAGCAAAAAATTTCTACTCGCTTTTGTTATTCCACGTAAATCAGAGAGACTTCGGGCGAAATCAGAGGCACTGACGGAAGCCCAACCATCTTTCCCAGTGCTACACTGGTTAGATACCTAAACACCTCCTTGGGAGGACTACAATTCGCGTTTAGAGCAAAAAAAGTAAGGAACTTAATTTCCGCTTCCTAACAGTAAAGATTAAAGCTTATTATTTAAGTAGTAGAGAAGCTTCTTACTATTTAAGTAGAAAGATTATTTGGTAAAAAATTAAACTACAAACTAATAACTAAAACAGGAGGAGCTGTAGTTCATCGTTATACAAGGTGTTAATAAAGTATGTGGCCAAACTTAAGCGTATTTATGGGCGCGGCCCGTGAAATTTTAGATGTGTCGTATATCAGTTCCTACGCATGGGATGGGACCCACACCAAATTATAGGATGTTACTATTGGGTACTCTAGAAACATTTTCGAAAAACAAATATTAAATTTTAAAATTTGCGAAAAAAGTTAATTTTTTGGACCGCTTCACCTGAGATCTGAGAGAGTTCTGAAGAAAATTTTACTTCCAAGCTTTTTTCATAAATTTTATCAGATTTTATCGAAAAATTCCAAATTTCGTGAAAAAATTCTAATTTTCCTTGAATAAATGACATTTTAAATTATTTCAGATAAAATATTTTAGGGTAAAAATTTTAAAAACTAATTAATTTCAAGATATTAGAGGTAATTCAATGAAATTTGAATTCTATCGATAAAATCTGATAAAATTTATGCATAAAGCTTGGAAGTAAAATTTTCTTCAGAACTTTCTCAGATCTCAGGTGAAGCGGCCCAAAAAATTAACATTTTTTCGCAAATTTTAAAATCAATCATTTTTTTACCAAAATGTTTCTAGAGTACCTACCCAATAGTATTCAATTTTTACTCAATTTTAAGACAAAACGTTCATATTATTATAAAGATAGGTCCTAAACGACTTTATTTTTAATACACAGGGTGTTGAGTTTTTTTAAAAGATTTTTCCTAAATTAACGCCAATTAGTATCAAGTTGAAACTTGGCAGTGGCGTAACTACAAATTTTGGGCCCCCCGCAACTTTCCACAAAGGGCCCCCTACATACGTACTACATGCTCGTAAACTCAATTATACAATAAAAACTACCTTGTTTAACTTAAAAAACATGTCTGTTATTTTAAGGCCATATAAATGAGCATAAACGCTAATTTAAAAATATTAACATAAAAAAAAATTAAAACTTTTTTCTAGCTTTGTTGTCGGAAAATCGCCTAATCATTTTGAATTTCCAAAAGAGATAGAGAATCACCTCTCTTGAGAAAATTCTATTTCTTAGATATGTTTTAATAATTTTTAATTTTGAGAAACGCCATCCACTGCTTGCCTTGTGGGCAAAGTTAAATATATCATCAGTGCTTTAATTGTGTTAGGAAAGCTAGATGCGCCAATAGAATTATCTACTAATAAGTGCTTTAAAAATGCAGTTATGATTTGAATATTCGGAACATCCTTATATTAATTTATTATTTCTTATGGCAACTAGTTTAAGGTCCAGAGTTTCAGCAAAATATCATTTGTAAAATATTTGAAACTCGTCCCCTTTTTTAACAACATTTTCTGGCGTTAATTTAAAAATAATAGATGGGTTGAGAAAATAAAATTTTTCATTTTCATTTCATTTCATGACAAAACGATTTAAAGTGGCAGTTTATTTGAACGTTTATAATATCTAACATTGCATATTACTTTAAACCTATGTTCGGTATTCGAAGATCGAAAATCAGAACAAAGTTAGCCAGAATGAGATTTTACCTTTGGTGCTCTATTATTGGCAAATTGCTAGACTATACCCATGGATTTATTAAGAATGGATACGGGATGATTTAATATTCTTTGAAGCCAAAACAAACCATTCTAAACGACACTGTAAACACAATTTGTAAACATTGGCCACATCTTATTTTACCTTGTATTTTTGTACAAAAAATACGTTAGAAGCATCACAAGATTTACTAAAAGTAATAAAAGCCATAAAATATTTTATTTTTCTGCTAAATAATAATAAATTTAAGTTAAAAAGGTTTTATTATTTATGGGTTATGTTATTTCTAAAGGTGGTTATTTAAAGTCGCTCCGAGTCATTATAAGCAACCAGCACAGACAGCAACACTTCTGAGCTCCAACACTCCAATGCTATTTTATCTCTTTCTACTACCATTCTTGATTCAGTTACGTATTTCCTTCAAGTTTGTAAACTGTTCCCCCAAGAGAATCACAAACAACAAATATAAGGCTTCACGTTCGATACGCTCACAGTATACGGACATCAAATCCTTTCTTAATAAATCCATGACTATACCCCATTTTTGTGAAATTTCAATTGCTTCGTCTTTAATTTCTAAATACTTATTTCTAGTTTTAGACAAACATTCTATTTAATTTTAAAAAATGAACTGTTTCATTTACGTTCGAATCCGATTTTTGCATTGCTTTTGATACGGTATTAATCTCTTGTAATACTTGATCAAGAAAAACACACAAAAACACAAAATCAAAATGTGCAAATTTTTTATCGATTTTTACTTATGTATTCTACAAGATCTAGACATAGGTACTGCATAAACAATTCAACACTTAAAAGTAAATATTTCATTTATTAAGACTTTTTAAATTACTTCACAAACGATAAATTTATCGATAAAAAGCGAATACTGCAAACGCCACGAATGGGATTCCTAGAATTAAAATCTTGCTGGTCGGTGATTCCCCGAATCCCCGACTTGCTATTAACGCGAACCGAGTTGCAATAAGGTTCTTTTGGCATTCTGTAAATCGCCAAAAATGTTGCATCACTTTGATGCAGTTGTTGCAGCAACAAACTCTACAGTTCGCATTTCTTCCAAATATAGGAGTAATATAGGTACCGTTTTTTTCCAAGGCCTTTTTCCTATTTTATAAGAGTAGCAGAGGAAATGATTCTCATTATTTGAATTACTAGACATTATTATAATCTGGCGAACGGTAACAAAAAAGTGACTAAGCCGCTCAGATTTTAGTAGCGTTTTGTGCGAATCTGGGTCAATAATTAGATGGTGGTTTTAATTACTAATTAATATACTTTCTTTTTAGTTCCGTAATGTACAAAGGGCCTTATTGTCCAAATTAAAAGAGGATTAGAGGTATAAAGTTACTTCATCTTTGGTAATCAAACAATATGTTTCAAGAAGTAACTATCTAGCACCAAACTGTAAATTTTAATACCAAACTATTTCGGAAGAAGCATTTCTGGTAAACCAGTATAACGATAATACCTAATAATCAAACTTTAAAAAAAGCCATTTAAACCTAACACTAATAAAGTTTGAGATTTAGTAGTGGTTTAAACTAAAATATTCCGGCTGATCCTTTAGGTTTGACCAAGTTTTGGGTCTGTCGCTGTTAACAACTCGTCATTAAAAATGTATAAGCTATTTTAATATTCAGCGATTGACTTGGTTTCCGAATAAGCTTTATCTTGAAATTTGTTGCTAAAATAAACCTAGCTATACTGTGGAAAACTCGCACTCAAATTGTCCTTCTATTTATAAATTTGCAAAGAGACTCAGAAATAAATTTATGGTCCAAAACTTGGTTATCTTATGAGTTTGAAATCATGATTGTCAAATTTGACCTCTCTTATCTATAGTGAATTCCCGTGTAAACTCGTGAAATATTAAGCAAGACATGGTGGACCACAAGTGGTTGAGATGAGTGTAGTTATATTATGTTATTGTTATTTCATATCCGAGAACACTTCTCGGGTCATATGCCTGTGGTATTAGGGATTGCAGATATTAACTTGGTAGAGTAACTGAGGTATTTTAGGATAGTTTATTAATCTGCAAAAATGCCCCATAACTGAAAGTCTGGTAACATCCATTCTTAAGAAGTAAGTGGGGCCATATAGCTGACCAGATTATAAGTAACTTTGGAATCTGAATTCTAAATTTGTGAATTATTTGAAGATGATATTTTCATATCGAAACTTTATTTCAGTTTTAATTTATCTAAAAGAAGAAAATAACACTAAACAAATCTAAAATAAAATTTCCTTATGAAAATATCATCTTTGAGAGAGGCTGTCAAAATTGTGCATATGTTAATACCGCATGGCCTTGTATACGCAGCAGCGTTGGGCTTTTGATGCTTGCTGAATGTACTAGAATTTTACGTACAATTGTACTAGATTGTAATAGATTGAAATCCGTGGCGTGTCCTCACTCCCATTGCCAATTTTTGACCACCTGATTAGTAATACATCATTTTTTGGATGAACAAATAGCTTTACTAAATACGTTTAATTATAATTAACAAAAAATGATACTTTCAAATGACATAACCAACAAAAAATCGAAACATGAATAGTATAACATAAATCAATAATTAAACATTATAAATTATAAGTAAACAAACAAAACATTCTTAACAGTCTTTACAAATAAATATATTATGATTGCTATATTCAGCTAACATAACTTTTAAAATGTTAATAGAAATAAAAACAAATGCAATTCTTAAAAAACATATTTCTGAGAATTTAAAATGTAATATCATCAGGTTCTTGATCCTGCAAGTTTGGAATCATGTTTAGGCTCAACAGATGTTGACATGGTTCAAAATTATAACACTCACTCTGGTTATAAGCGACTTTGTATGTAACAGAGCATCACTTGTATTTTAAAAAGAGAAGAATAGCAATAGTTTGACATGCCCATTATCCGCTATACGCGTCACAGTTTGGTCATGGGAATCCCAAGCGTAACAAGAAAACTACAAACCTACCGTCAATGGCTGTCTCCTTCTGTTACATTACTTTTATTTAGAGGATGCGCTACTCGGTTGTCGGATGTCGGTTAGCCAGACGTCGGACACGAGGCACGACACCACACATTAGTAATATTCCTTTCAGGTGTCTGACGCCCCGGAGCGACTCGCCCCGGAGTCACTCGACACCATTCCGAAAGGAACAATTATTGACAAGTTTGACATTAAGCTCAAGTGATAAGTGATGCACGAGAGGGCAGGGGGGATAGGGCTCGAACGGTTCAGGTGCTTGATGCCCCAGTTGAATGGAACAACTGTGTGCGGCTCTGGAGCTGTACGGGAGCTCCTCCTTGGGGTGAAAGGAAGACACCTATTGAGTTCAAGGTTGTGCATGAAGTTGAGAATGTACTAGATTATTGGGGTTTTTGGTAATGTAGTAATAGGGTAATATTGAATGTTAAATTGTAATAGATCTAGTACAATTGTAATAGCAAGGACAACGCTGATACGCAGTACCATAGACTAAATAATACCTAGACGAACACTTCCGTGCAACGAAAACCGGCTCTCCCTTGAGACATTTGGTGGGTTTACTGGTGTATGGTTTAAAAGTTTGTTTGTCTACCATTATATAAATATGTATACTATGTATCTACATGTATATATATATATATATATATATATATATATATATATATATATATATATATATATATATATATATATATATATATATAATGGTGGACAAACAAACTTTTAAGCCATAAACCAGTAAACCCACCAAATTCCTCAAGGGAGACCGGCTTTTCGGTGTATTCGAGTGTCTGCCTATAAGGTATTTTAATATTCCTTTTGGACTTGGTTTTTAAAGGTCATGTTAAACGGGGTCATATTTATCAGTAAAATAGAAGTTGGGCAAAAAGTCGATGAGCGCCGAGCGGACGCTATAATAAAGGTGTATGCATAGTAAATATAATTCACATGTTACTAAGTAAGCTCACGGGGCAACTTTAAATCGATTTAATTATTTAGTACTTTACCATGGTTTTAAATCAACCCAACTCGAGCTTTGTGGATGTAACAACCTGTGTGAAAAGCACATACAATTTTCAATAAATATTTTAAATTTTATCGTTTGCAAGAAACAGAAAAGGGATCGAGAAAAATATATTTTGTAATTTAGTTTTTAGATGACATGTCGAACCTGCAGGCTTTTATTTTGCTTTTGTTTGTATTTTAGTTTTCTCTTTTTTATATTTCTGATAAGAGTACTTTATTTATTTCTTACACGTAACATCAAGTCAAAAATCGCTTTGAAATAAAACTGAAATTGTGTAAAGCTACCAATGTGGCGCCATTTTAATCCGTATAAATTAAGAATTTTTATTAGTTTAAATTTTTTCTCTGACTTAACCAGACAGGAACGAAGCACTTACAATGATTCATTGTGAGGCATTAAATTTGTAGATCCTACAATTTATTACATCGAATAAAATGTCATAATATAATTTCTTGGGATGTCTCATCTTTTTGTGTGTTAATTCTGTAAAAAACGTGTTTTGTAAAAAATTGTTCTAGTAAGACCTGCAAATTTTTCCACCAAGAATGATTGAAATGATTGAAAGAAGAATTTCTTAGAATTGAATTAAAATTTTTTAATAAGATAATGATCCGGTTGTCATAATCGAAATATTTAAGTCGGTTTTACTTATAAACCAACTTAAAACACTACACAGAATACGGGCATTAGTTTTGTTATGAAACACAATTTCTTATGTAATAGTCAATATTTTGATACTGACTAAATCTTTATTTCATTTTACCGTATTATTATTACTATTATTATTATAGTTATTATTATTAATATTGTTGTTATTATTATTAAAAGATGGTTCCAATGGTACTCTCACGACATGTGTACACTTTTGGTAAAAGGGGCACCAATTAATTTGGGATTAAAATATGTGAATGCCAAAGTAATTTTAAAAACAGCGCAGTTTCTATCTGTAACTTTCTGTAAGTTGGGTTGGCATTTCCACAGTTCTATCAAAAAGGTACCTACACTCTAAAACTGCCTAGGAATTTAAAAATAATTATGCAATTATAAAGTGTAGTGGACAACATCACATTTTATACAGGGTGTCCGAAAAATCTTACTATGGGCAAATATCTTTGCTATTAGTATATATAGAGACTACTTTAGAGATCTACTTTTTTATGCAATTCGACTTTTTTTAACCCTCTTGAGGGGTGACTCTGGGGAGTTGAGGTCAAAAATTTTAAATGTAACCCTATATATGCCGTGTGGTACCTCATATTAAAGATCTTCAAAAAAGAAACATTTTGCCGCAAACTCGAGGTAGGTATCCTAATTCGTTTTTAAATGGCAAGCCTATAAAAATTAAAAATCGTAAACAAAATTAAAATTTAAGTAGGTACCTTTATTTCTCTTATTACATTAAAAGTTGTTTAAAATGAGCACCATCAACTTCTTGGCAGTAATAAAGTCGATTTTGGAACTCTGCCAAAAAGTCACACATTTCTTTATCGAAAATGTGAAAAGTGAGTTCCAAAATCGACTTTATTAGGTATTGCCAACAAGTTCATGGTTGCCTTTTTGAACAAATTCTATAATAAGGAAAATTAGGGTATTTAAGTTTTTTATTTTTTTTTTTCAAAATTTTTAATTTTTAAAGGCTCGCCATTTAAAAACGAATTAAGATACGGACCTCGGGTTTGCAGCAAAATATGTCTTTTTTGAAGGCCTTTAAAATGATAACACACGGCGTAGGGTTGAATTTAAATTTTTGACCTTAACTCCGTAGCGTCACCCCGCAAAGGGTTTAAAAAAGTTACATTACATAAAAAGGAGATTTATTAACCAATAAGATACACCTAAATTTAGTGTCTCTATCTTTACTAATAGCAATGACATTTGCCAATACTAAGACTTTTTGGACACCCTGTATAAACAAACCTAAAATATGAGCGATTCAGTACCATCAGTTTCTCAGGTTTTGTATTTTAAATAAATTTAAGACATTGAAATGACGTTCTACATAATAACTATGGGTTTTGAGGATTCGATGGTTCACGTATAAGTTGGGCTGTAGTCGAAATTACAAAATAGATAAAATATTGTTATCAATCATATGTCATTTTTATCTACTTTCCTTCTAAATTTTAACACGGGATCGAAGCACCGTGAAACAATATTGTACCAAAAATAATTAGAAATTTTTAAATGACAATTTATCCCCAAACAGGAGTTTTTTTAAAAATAAACTCTTGATTTATTAATAAAATGAAATTGTATCCTTCCGGTTTCATTTAACTTGATACACCTGAAACTTTTGTTATTCCGGAATCCGGATTTGGGTGATCTGGGATAATTTGTTTTCAAAATAGCAATTAACTCCGGAGTGCCCTTAATGTTGAAAAGTTTATTCATTTCAATTATTTCAATTAACTGTATTGAGTCGATGGGCGATCAGTTAGCTGAGCTCATAAATTCTAAGTTTTACCTTATGTCATTTAATAAATTTATTTTTAAGTTATAAATTTAATAAGTTATGGATAACTTTTTATAATTTATTGGCGTAAGTCAATACAAATTACTTAACTATAACAAAATTTGTAAACCATTCATCTGTTTTTCTTCTTTATTAATAAAAATTGTCAAAAGCTATTATTTAGTAGGTATATATACAGGGTGGCCGAAAAGTTTTATTATGGGCAAATATTAGTAAAGATAGACACCAAATTTCAGGTGTATCTTACTGGTTAATAAAGCTACCTTTTCAACCCCATTTTAGGGATGACGCTAGGGAGTTGAGGTCAAAAATTTTAAATGTCTTCTTAAAGGTCTTCAAAAAAGAAAAATTTTACAGCAAACCTATTTTAATTCGTTTTTAAATGGGAATCCGGTAAAAATAAAAAATCGTGAAAAAAAATCAAAATTTAAAGAGGCATTATCCACGTGGCGTCCACGTTGGCCAACCTAATTTATATTTTTTACAGTTTTTTGTTTTATTTTTGTTTTGTATGAATATTCTATAGGTATTTGTAGCGTATTAATAAAAGTTTCAAGATACTTTATGATTTATTTTACTAAAACAATGTTTGCAAAGAACATTGAGGTCCTAGTGACAGAAAAAATGTTACCATAAATCTTTTAACATATTAATTTTCTGAATGAAATCATTATGCACGTTGCAACTTTAAATAATTGACTGAAAATTGCGTGAGGGATATGAATCTATACTTAATATACTTTTATGCACTTTAGGGATTTAGAGGGTACTTTAAATCCATATTTTCCGGGAAAAAAGTGGTACTTTAAATCCCTAGGGATTTAAATGCTATATTTATATGCTAATGCAATAGAAATGTAACGTGTTTAGAACAATATTAACTATAAAAAACAACTTAATTTTTATAAATATTAACATTTAAATCATTTTGAGTATCAATAAACGAGTATTGTTCTCCAGATTTCCTTGGTAATAATTGACATACAGCCTCTTGAGCTGCTTTTTCGATTTCTTCCATCACAATCAACACACGTCTTTCAGGTTTGGCATATTTGACTATGTTTATCGAGTTGATTTTGTTTTACTTAGTTACTTGTCAAAACACACTAGATTTTCAGTTGACAGAGACAATCATGGTACAAGTCATTGAAGATGACGTTTTAGAAATAGAGTACCGTTTAGTGGTATGATTTTTTTTTTGTTATTTCTTTAACGTTTTACCTATCCTAAAGTGCATAAAATAGTATATTAACCTCGTGACTAAATTGTGTTTTAATCCCTTGGCGAATTGTAGCCTACAAACCTTTCGCCGCGGGATTAAAAGAGACACTTTAGTCCCTAGGTTAATAATATACTAATAATGTTATTGTCAAAAATTTTAAAGCCCAAAAACCTTGTCAAAATGAAATTGGGTTGGCCCACGTGGACGCCACGTAGAGAATGCCATCTTAATTGCTTTTATATTTCTCTTATTACTTTAAAAGTTATTCAAGATGACAACCGCGAACTTCTTGGCAGTAATAAAGTCGATTTTGGAACTCTGTCAAGAAGTAACACCTGTTATTCTTGAAAATGTGAGAAGTGAGTTCCAAAATCGACTTTATTACTACCAAGAAGTTCACTGTGGTCAATTTGAACAACTTTTAAAGTAATAGGAAAAATAAAGGTATTTAAATGTTTAATTTTTTGTGCGATTTTTAATTTTTAGATGCTAGCAATTTAAAAATGAGTTAAGATACGGACCTCGGGTTTTGCAGTAAAATGTTACGTTTTTGAAGACCTTTGAAATGAAGTGCCACAGGCATAGGGTTGCATTTAAAATTTTTGATCTCAACTCCCTAGCGTCCCCTTCAAAGGGGTTTGAAAGTTAAATTACATAAAAAGTAGATTTATTAATCGATAATATACACCTAAAATTTGGTGTCTCTATCTTTACAAGCAGCAAAAATATTTGCCCATACTTTCACTTTTCGGACACTCTGTATATTACAAACAAAATCAAACATAACTAACCTGCGTACTGCTCTTCACTTCCGTTGCAGTTAGTCTATTTAATATTAACAATTTCTTCTGGATCTCTGTCATTAATCTTCTGAATGACCCTGTATATAATAAAAATTAAAAAGTAATTTGCCAGTGCCTTATAAAAATTAACAAATAACTTAACAAATTTATAACAAAACACCGATTTTCAAATTTTGCTCAAAATTTTTATTACTGCATTCCTTTAAAGTGAAGCGTGTATGTAACTTATTTATTGAAAAACGCAAAATAAAGAATTTCCAGTTTATATAATAATTTTTTCTTCAGACAAGCAGTCAGTTCTCCGACAATTTATTTTATGTTTTTTCGAAAATAATTCGGTTACGCATAAAACTAACCTAAATTATAGACTAGCCGTAAAAAACTTGTAGCAGATACCAACACATCGAAATTTATAATATCGTTAAACCGTAATAAATTTCGTAAGGCTTTTAAAAATAGATAAGGAAAATTTATAAAGTGTGTTTTTATTTAAAATATGAAATCTATGCTTCGGTAGTTTCTCAAAACGTCTTATTTTTGACTAATTTTTAATTAAATTAGATACCTTGTACCTTGTACACTGTACAGTGTATAACTCTTCGATGAGCAGTATGTAGTATAAATGCAGTATAAATACTAGTAAAAATTGGGGGATTCCTGATACTTTGAAAAAAACGACACCGTGCTACTTGTGAAAAGAACGAAAAAAAATATTAATTTTTTCCATAGGGGGTCTTGGGTCTTCAGATAATGGGTAAAATTCAACAGCCAGATTCTCCAACGCTAGTCCGGCCTAATTTGACAACCAAAAGATTTAAACTGACAAGTGTAAGAATAAGGCAACTAAGTTTTATACTATGCACTTATTTCTGAGCTTTTTCGCAAATTTATTAAGAAAAGGACAATTTTAGTAAGTACTTTCAACAATTATAGAACTAAATTCATTACAGCAACTCGTTCCAAGATGAAAATCATTTGGAAACCAAGTAAATCGCTGAAATATCACAATAATTCATAAGTTTTTAATGACGACTTGTTAACAATGACAGGACAAAAACCTGTCAAAAATTAACTGGTCAACTATAAGATCTTAATTTAAACCAGTACTAAATCTTAAACTTTCTTAGTGAATCTGAACGCAAAATTTTACTGCCAGATTCTCCAACGCCAGTCCGGTCTAATTTGACAACCAAAAGTTTTAAACTGACAAGTGTAAGAATAAGACATTTAAGTTTGATACTATGAATTTATTTCTGAGCTTTTTCGCAAATTTATAAAGAAAAGGGCAATTTTAGTACGTACTTTCGACAATAATAGAACTAATTTGATTACAGCAACTCGTTCCAAGATGAAAATCATTGGGAAACCCAGCAATTCGCTGAAATATCAGAATACTTCATAAGTTTTTAATGACGACTT
Source organism: Philopedon plagiatum (assembly GCA_963971165.1). Taxonomy (NCBI): domain Eukaryota; kingdom Metazoa; phylum Arthropoda; class Insecta; order Coleoptera; family Curculionidae; genus Philopedon; species Philopedon plagiatum. Next base: position 18,650,433 of record OZ020190.1, on the reverse strand, counting down.
ATTAACAGTGATACGACAAAAACCTGTCAAAACATAACTGGTCAACTATAAGATCTTAATTTAAACCAGTACTAAATCTTAAACTTTCTTAGTGAATCTGAACGTAAAATTCTGAGGCCTTCCTCGTAATATCCCGGATATCCAACAAAATTGTCCAAAATGGGATACCCGGTATGTGTGTCATATCGAAAGTCGTAAACAAACACACAGGGTATTTGTTAACGAATAAGCCATACTTAGCAGTAACTTTTCTGGCTCAATTTAGATCGATTTATCGTCTACAAAATATCTTAGTACAAAAGTTGATAATAAGAGAGATACCGGGTGTTAAAGTTAAGATTTGAATTTAAATTTTTATCGGTACGTTTTGAAACATACTATAGAAATTTACAAAATTTGGTGGTCGTGGATTCCTTGGAATGGAAAATGCAAATCCGTTCTCAAATTTGCTATGTTTTGTATAGGGCATACGGCATTAAATGTAATTTTTAAACGTCCCAATTTTTTTGTGCTTCAGTGTACACAATTTCTGAATACAAATTCTTATTTCCCTACCTTATCTACTTAAAAAAGGTATACCTTATTATCTTATTAATGTCGCTAAAAGCAACTGTTTTTAAAAGAATACATTTGAATTCGGTGTTGCACAGAATAAATAACAAATAAACATTATAATAAATAATCATGTGTTGACGTAAGTTCATTTTTAACCCAGTTAGTAAAAAATCAGTGGCGGATCTGGGAGGGAGCGCAGGGAGCGCCCCCCTCTCCTAGAGCCTTGTACAAAAAGGATTTTAATAGCGAATATAATAAAACATAAACATTAACCATTTTTACATAATCTACAAAATATTATAAACAAAAACAAACATCTTGCCGATGTAAGGTCTTTGAAATGAATTATACCAAAAAAATATGAATAATAGATCAATACTAATATGTACAGGGTCTTCCAACGAGGACTGAACAGTGAACAGGGGCTCATTTTTGAGCTTCCTTGTATTTAAAGAAAAATCTAAAATAGCCAATCGATGTACTTTTTCCTGCAGAATTCAAAAATGAAACCAAAAATTTATTTGAACCAGAAACAAAAGAGTTACGCTATGGATAAGGTGTTTTTTAAATGGAACATAGCTTTTTTTATACGATTTTCGGAACGAGTGATTTTTTTTATGTCCGTTCTGATTAAAATATTTCATATTGTGACAGCTATTTTTATTAAATTTTAATGTTTTATCCAGTATAATTTAACTTTAACCTGTTTGAAACATACACTAGGTAATAAAAGTAAAATCACCTTGAAATCCTTCAAAGTCAAAAAATTTGACAAATTTACTATAATATTGCCGAAATGAAATATTCATTAGATGAGAGATTGCAGATTGTTATCTTGTTCTACAAATGCCAAGAAAATGCAAGAGAAGCAAGGAGAAGATTTATTGCAAATTTTCATGAATATTTCATTTCGGCAATATTATAGTAAATTTGTCAAATTTTTTGACTTTGAAGGATTTCAAGGTGATTTTACCTTTATTACCTAGTGTATGTTTCAAACAGGTTAAAGTTAAATTATACTGGACAAAACATTAAAATTTAATAAAAATAGCTGTCACAATATTAAATATTTTAATCAGAACGGACATAAAAAAAATCACTCGTTCCTAAAATCGTATAAAAAAAGCTATGTTCCATTTAAAAAACACCTTATCCATAGCGTAACTCTTTTGTTTCTGGTTCAAATAAATTTTTGGTTTCATTTTTGAATTCTGCAGGAAAAAGTACATCGATTGGCTCTTTTAGATTTTTCTTTAAATACAAGGAAGCTCAAAAATGAGCCCCTGTTCAGTCCTCGTTGGAAGACCCTGTACTGTAAAAAATGCTGGATTAACATACTTCCAACCTACATTTTTTCAAAAATATCCTGACCGCTTTTTCAAAGATGCTTTTTAGAAAACGGATTGTACTACCAATCCTATCCACAGTTACGCTGGCGATAGTACTCTTCACTTAAATATTCATTTTCCCAAACAAGTCACGAATCCAGAGCTGGATTATAGACGCAGATCCAAGAGCCTTGTTTAGTTCAACGCCTCCACAACCGAATCTCAAACTTAAACTCAATCAAAATTTATTTATAACACATTCATTTCATACATTTTCCAATTTTTATTTTAGATAAATTTGACTAAACCGCGATCATTAACAGACCGTCACCACAAACCCACACAATTTCTGTGGTTGTGTGGTTTAGCCCATCAAAAAGGCAATTAAAAGAACCAAAAATATAAAAATTAGATGCAGGAACTCCCACCCAGCCACGAGTCTTCGTTATTAAAATAATGAAATTAATTGGTACCTAATGTTACGTATTCAATTAATAATTAACTGATAAAAGTAAGGGAAGAATTTTAAAGATTTTGACCAGTCGGGGAGAGAAAAGCCTAAGAAAAAACAGTTATCCAGGATACAGCAAAACAGATCGACACAGACGCAAGGACAAGGACAAGAGCGGAGAAAGGGCGAATATCAACGGACGACCTTCAAATTAAAAAATTGAATTATTGCTAAATCGATGCGGGCAACCAAGCTTAATGAGAGTATCTAAAAGAAAAACTAAACAGAGTTAGAGAAGTTACGTAATATTGTCACCAAATTGCTTTTCGCTTGCTCCCGGGTCACCCCTTCCTACGCGCCGTTCGACGCATGTAGATACGTCAGCCCGGCGGTAGGGCTGGAAGGGGTCGACTTGGAGTGAGAGAACGGCGGTAGGGCATCTGCTGTCGATATCAGTCGATACCTCAAGCCAAGCGAGTCTGCTACGACTAGAACCACTTTCCCCCGTCAACGTGCTTTTAGGCAATATACAGGTAGGATTCTTTCTGGGTCATTTTAAAAATGTGTAAAATATAATATTTCTTTTAATTTAATAAATATAGCTGCACAATTAATGATGAAGCCAGTGGATTTAATAAGATCCCGTGACAATATGCAGAGGCAGGTCCCTAAACTTCACCTCTCTGCTACTCCAAAATGTGTCTGGCTTCCTGTCAGCATCCAGCAACACATCATCGACAAGAATGGCCAAGCCAAGAATAAAAATACGTTGGATCTTCTTAGCATCATTTTCGAACATGATTTCAGCTGTCACAAATACATTGCTTCAAAAAATACATCAGCTGTTAAAAGGTTTGGTTTTCTCTTCCGAATCTTCTTGAAATACGATTAAAAGGTGGCTAATTGACAAGAAGTCTCGTACCAGAATATGTCGTCCCATAGAACTTTCTATGCTTTTCTTATGACTGTAATGTATTCTCATTTTCCAGGACCCGTCTTTAAATCAAAACATTCTGATTGTTTGCCTAACTCAAAATGTTCACAGGAACTTTACCGTTAACGTCGTGCATTATAATGTGAGATAATATTGTGTGCATTAAATAAAAGCAAACAAACACTGTTTGAACTGTCAGAATTTCAGATTAAATGGGCTTCGGTGGTTGAAAAATCTTACAGGAATTCCAAAATTTATTTGTTTTTAAACCCGTCTGAATTTGTCGTTTTGTTTATTCAGATAGTGCCATCAAAGCGTGCATGTTTTGCATACGTAATTCAAAAAATTTAAAATAAATGTCTTTACTGTTCGAAGCATTGAATGTAATATGAAAATAGAATTTGGCGACAGAAATATTTTTATAGTTAATTCTGTGTAGGAAATGAACCTCATTATTATCTAGAATACGAGCTATTGGTGTTAGTTCCGATTCGTTTTTTAAAGAGAATGCCAGTATCAAAACATTTTAAGGCCAGATGCCGAGCAAAAAAAAAATTCGAAATTCTGAGATTTGCAGGCCAGCTTTTGTCTTCTGCAAATATTGTGGTACGTGATAAATTTAGGGGTGTTATGCGATCATTCAAAAATTTGTTTTAAGTAAGTGTAATAACGACTTTTTACTCTTGAGGAAATAATATGCAATAATTGAAAGTATTTTACAAAGCGAATACATTTTTAGTTATAATGGTATATTAGATGAAGCTTTATATAAAGTCCTTCTTATAATTGCAATTTTGTAGATATTTCTGCTTATATCAACGGTTAACGAATCACAGACAGAGGGAAACATTCAACAAACACATTCATAGTCAAAATAGACAGAATTTATTTTCAACTTTTTTTTATCTTCTGACAGCCCACGAAGACCGAAGTCTAAGTACTATGTACCGTGGGTGCACTGGGGAATCGACTCACACATCCAGAGCTGGAAACATCCGTAGGGATTTCACCAGTCCTTTAAGAGGATGTGTGGGGTGGTACCACCTCGGTCGAGGAAGAATTCCTCTACCACCTTCCAACAACAGTCACAAAATATCCATGGTCGAAGCAGGATTCGAACCCGCGCCTCTCGGTTGCAAAGCTACTTTACTTTGAAAGGCATTTATTACTTAATAATATATAACGTCACCTGGCAACGAACTTAATTAATGTGCAGGTATCTAATATGTATACATTTACAGAAATCGACATTACGACCCCTATTAAGGGAAGTCCAATGCGACAACACAGCTAGGGTGCGGCCGGGGTTGGTGTTAACCCTTAGTTGCCCAACGATGTGCAAATGAGGAGGACGACTCTTTCAGCGAGAGCTTGCAGAGTCAGTAAGAGCTTTTTGCTGTGAGGCTTGAAGAGCGTTGTTGAAAATTTATTTATATTAAAGCTTAAAATTAGTGATCGCTGGAAAAAGGCAGTTGAAAAAAACAGCTTAAGGGTTGCAAAGCTGGCGCCGTACCAACTCGGCCACCGGAGACCCACCCCCCCTTTGTATTGTAAGAAGAATCTGAATTGTAACTGATTGCTTTAGGTACATAGGGTATATACTTTTTTCAAACTTACGCTATGAAAAGAAATCAATTTACTGGGAAGTGTAGCCCTTTTGAAGTCAGGGTAAATCCTAATGTTTATTTAAAATTTAATTTTCTTTTGGCAAAGTACGAGTACACGAATACAATAATTTCTCCATCGAGGCGAGGGAAGTAAAAAAAGCCGTCCTACATATAAGTACTAGTAGACTTTAAATTAGAAACTAAACAAGACCGAAATATTCCGGCAAGATCATTACTGACCACCCGGCAGACCATTTACCCTGGAAACGTGATACGTATGTTTATGTTATGGATTTTCCATTTGGAATTTCTGAAAAGACAATAGACGGTGCGCGCCTTTTCCCATCTGATGCGTGGCTAACGACCAGAGCAAACATGGAAACGTGACTTATCGTTTTCATGGATATTTAGGGATGGAGGTCCGCCACGATGCGACGTATGATAGAGAATTTTGAAAGAAGATTAAATAAAACACTAATATTGTTTGGAATATGTCGTGTCTGGATAAAAATCTTATACAGAGTTCGACGGTAATATAGGGGCTGGTCTTTATTTTCTGTATTTTAGACAAAGAAACATTTGACCGTTAAAAAAGTTTTTATCGAAAACTTGCACGAAGATTGTATGAGATGTATAATTTTGGAAGAAGGTTGAATAAAAAAATTATTAATTAGAATCTAAAACGCTAGATCGGTCTGATTTGACAACAAAAATTTTTAATGGGCAAGTGTAAGAATAAAACAGCTCAGTTTGGTACACTGAATTAAATTTGTTCCTGAGCTTTTTCGCAAATTTATAAAGTCAATTTTAGTACGTACTTTCCACAATAATAGAACTAAATTTATTCTAGGAACACGTTCCAAGATAAAAAAATCATTTGGAAATCACTGAAATATTATAACTCATACGTTTCTAATAACTGAATGAGAATTTTCTTCATATATTAATTTGTCCATAAGAGGTGTTCAATTATCGCTGAATTACAATTGCACAGTTGGTGGAAATAAAATTGCATTTTATTGAAAATTCAACTGCATAACGTATTTTTACCAAATTTAATTTATGAAATGTTAATTAATTATAATAATTGTACTATAACCTACAATAAATTTTGGAAATTTTCTACCGAATACCATTTGTGCAAAAAAATTATCCAGAAAATTTAAAAAAAAGTATGTTACCTAAAGAAAACCGCATTCGTTAATTTTTTCGTTGTTAAAAATAGACTGAAGGTTTCTTTTTATCTAAGACATCCCACGTATGCTTCAAGCCTAAGTACTAACGTACCGTGGGCATCTGATGTGACGGGAAATGTAGTCTATTGACACGGGATTTAAAGGATTGGAGGTTGGGACGGTAAGGGAAAACATCTGCAGGCAACTTGTTCCATAATCTGGATACCCCAGTAAAGGGATGCATACGTAACACATTAACACAATATTCATCTCTACAACACAGTCAAAGGAAGAATAATACCGGCTAGTTCTTTAGAGCAAAATCCGTGGAAGTACCGGTAGAAAGTGGATAAATCCCTAACAGCGCAGCGATGAGCTAGGGAAGGGAGTTTTCTTGTGAGGACTGGGTCATTTATAAGTCGAATCGCCCTCTTTTGGATAGAATCAAGGATGTTAAGTGTCGAAGGTGGTGCCGCTCCCCATATCTGGGAGCAGTACTCTAGGTTAGGTCTTATTTGGGAAGCATAGAGAGTGTATAAGTTGGAAGGGGATCGAAAGAGAAAACCAAGCTTTTTAGCTGCCGTTGTGGCTACTGAAGTAATGTGTTTGTTCCAGCTGAGATCGTGTTCGAAAGCGACGCCAACAAGATCGAACGTTTCATTGTTCTGTAGGGCTTGGTCGTTCTTGTGGATAGGGTAACCGTTGTCAGATTTTTTGCGTTATAGGAAGCATTGGTTTGGAGGCAAACTAGGCAACCAGGAATTGATAGCCCCTGAGGGGTTGCAAAGCTCTGTGTAGGTAATAGTCGAAACAATGAGGCAAACATGATCCACGACCGTAAGAATGGAAGAAAAAAAGTTGCCTCGTAGTTAACAACTTTATCTAAAATACTATACGTGATTCTTTTAGACCACAACCACCAATTTTTAACGAGAATACAATTTTCTTGTTTGTTAAATATTATTTTTGGACACACTGTATACACAGCTTTATCGTCCTATAGACCTTTTAAAACAGCAAATTGTGAAACATAAATATACAAGAACACATCATTGGTTCAAAATTTACCTATTTACCTAACAAGTGCGGAAAGTGATACTTTTGCGCAAGCGACTGCAGTTGGCCGAACGACGCGAAGCGAAAAATGAAATAGGGTCGATAATTCAATATAGAAAATCAAAATTTGGGCTTTGTAATAAAACAAATATTCTTATTTAGTTAAATTATATTCTTCGAATATTTTAAGATTTAACGTAGAACTTATTGTTGTTTCAAATTTATATTTCGTAATCTCAAACCCTGACAACGGATTTTCATAATCCGTATTTTTTTTGTTTCAGGTAAGCAACTGGATTCTCTAATCAATGGTTGATTACATCTGATCAATAGATTCTGCGACCAAGAACAATGGTAACTGATAATAGGATTATAGTTAACTTATAGAATATCTTCCTAATTAAGTCCTACCCTAATACACTATAATGACCTATCAAGTTGCACTGGATAATAATGTATGTATTAAGAGATTCCCGTTTCCTTGTTTTAATTTTCAAGAGATTTTACACTAGTCGCTTGCCGTAATACGGATAAAAATCAAAACTAAATAAAAAAAAGTCGCATCATCTCACGTTACAAACACTTTTCATGTTATAAAATGTCTATTACAATTTCTAAATTCTAACTTTAAGTGAATTTAAGTCATTTTCTTACATGATCGAAATCTCGTCGTGTAACGCAATTTATCGGGAAATAAATCGATAGACGGAACGACAATTTCCGGCAGGTTTTCTAAATACCATTTAGGCAAATCGGATGTAATTTGTTTGGGAAACAGCCGCTATTAGGATTAAGTAGTTTGCTAAAATGAAACATTTTATGAATTATTGAAATGGACTTTCCATTTTCCCTATTGAGTCAATTAACATAATTATCGTTATGTGGACGCTATTTTCTAGCGCTAATTTCATTTTTGAAAGCTGACACTAACAAACTGAAAAATTTTCCTGCAAAAGGCTGTTCCGTGACTATTTTCTTTACATATGAAACAGGGAAGGAAAATAGTCAAAATGTCAGCGACTATTTGCCTGCTAACTAGGCGAATGTTCGCGACATTCCCCTATGGGTAGCCATCTTATTTGCAGATATTTCGATTTTTTGCTTGCAGTAAGCTCTTTAATCAAAAATTTTTTGGTTTGCTAAAAGTAACAATCCAATACAAACAAAACAAACTTTGGCGTCATTTTTTGCCATCAATTTTTTTATCAAAAATGGAGCGTTTTGGAACGTATTTATTGGAAAATTATATTGTTGAAAAAAGCATTTCAGTAAATACCAAGAAGTCGAAGGAATATGTGTGTGGAGAAAATCTATGGCATTTCGTTCTGAACGAAAGTATGAATTTAACGCTACGACTTCAAAAAAGGATTTGTCAAGAATTTTGAAAGATTGGGGTTACAACATGCGAAAAATGAATGGAGAGGATTACAAGGAGATAACGGTGGAATACTACTTCTAAAACACTAATGTATAAATATTTTAACGAATGTGGTAAAAAAAAGTAATCCCCTCGAAGATATCGTCTTTAAAGCAGCTAGAGAGGCAAGAAATTTCAAGAGAAAGAAGCTACAACCAATTCCAGCCAAACAGGAAAACAAAGTTCTGCGGCTCTATCTCATAACGATTTTCTAAAGCTGGTTAATTCGTGCGACGAAGAAACGTCAGAGGGTTTGATAAAAAAGATTTTTTATATACATATTTTCGTACGAGCTAGCCTGGAGGGAAGGTCATGGCTCTAAAGTGCATTATTAATTATTTTCAAAGGGAATATGATAATTTTGGTACCGCAACTGGAAGAATCGAATATAACCCAATTTTCGCAAAAACAGCTCAAGGCAAATACAAAAAATGCACCGATTCCAAGTGGCTAGTTTTAAACAAAACAAAATCTAGATATCTGTCCAGTTCGGCTTTTAAAGGAATATATGGAAAAACGAAATTATCTTGTGTTTGTTTCAGTTTTTCATAACTAGTTATGAAATTAATATTTCATCATCAGTTAGGAAATATTTTACCTTTCGTAACTAGTTACGAAAAGTAAGATGTTTCAGAACTGTCATCGGTTTTGAAAAGTGTCAGTCAAATTTGAGAAACAATTTTTTCTAAATCGTGAAGGAAATACGTAGCTGCTTGAAGAAAAACAATGTAGAAATGCTAGTAGAGCTGAAATAATTAACATAATTATCTTGGAAAAAGATGTATTGTGTCCTAGCTTGACTCTTTTTCGAAAATTCATACTTTGCCGTGCTCTGCACACAAACTCAAAAATTGTCTCCTAAAAAGCTGTTCCGTGTTCAAAATTTATTCGCATTTAAAATTAACGGCATGTGAACCCTCGGGACGAGTTTGAAAATTCATTACACGCACAATCTGATAGCTGGCCTGGAGCCGAGTCTTTTTGCAGCACCGTGCCCCATAAACTATTTGCCTTTGCTTATTGCCAGACGACTCCTGCCGTATATTTAGATCAGAAAGGACCGATGCGATATCTAAATAACTAATATAATTGCTTTTGATCCCAGGTAACAGCCAATATCGATATTTCCGAATAGTAAATCAGAGCCGCAGCTAACCTGATTCATTGTTTAAATACTTATAGAGGCAGGCACGTAGGTATGTATATACCGGGTCTTTCCTAGTATATTGACACCCATTTCCAGCCAATATTTAAAGAGTAATCGAAAATTTGTAAATATAATAGATTTTTGACTACATATTTAGAATCCGTTGCCAAAAGAAATTTCACATCGCAAATTTCAAATTTTTCGGCAACTAATTTCTTTAAACAGAATACCATCTAAACAAACTTGCAGTTTAAAAGAGCACATTTTCTTGATATCAAAAATATATAGTAAATCGTTTTTGAGATTTTGAATCCTAAAACTTGTAAAAATAGCATGTAGTAAATCAAAATAATCAGAAATTCTACTGGGGTCTCTGGCAGCCCAGTTGATACGGCGCGGCGCTAGTTTTGCAACCGAGAGATCGTGGGTTCGAATGCCACGTCGATCATGAATATTGTATGGTCGTCAGAATAAATGCAGTGTGTCTAAAGGAAACATGAATCTACGACAAAACTGTCCTATTCCCGCCGATTAAAGGCCGGATGAGAACAGATGTCTCGTAGGGCGAAGGCACCGTTTCACACTGCCCAGTCGGTATATATGGTTGAAGCCTCAGGGAGGTTCAAACCGGGGGGGGGGGGGGTAGTGTATTTAAGGACCGGTACAATGGGGCAATACCTACGACCGTAAGAACGAGAGAAGAAAAACTTTATTGTCTGTAACAAATGAACGCATTGATGTGTATTAACAACTGTGGTATAGTGTCATATAACAGATGAAGAAAAGTCAACGAAATTTATGGCTACTATGATTTACTTCACATTATTTTTACAAATTTCAAGACACATCAGATCTCTTATGACAAGGGCATCATCCCAGATAGCTGGACGATTGCTCGAGTGCAGCCTGTCCCCAAGAATGGTTCCAAGTCCCACCCATCCAATTATAGACCTATCTCTTTTCTCTCTGTTGTCGGCAAAGTCATGGAAAAAGTCATCAACTCGCAAATTCTAAAATACCTAGAAAAACACAAAATCATCCATGACAGACGGTACAGATTTCGTCACCAAAGATCCACAGCTGATCTCCTTACCTTTGTCACCCATAACTGGAACAAGTCTCTCGATATTCGTCGCTAATCCCAGAGTGTTGCTGTTGATATTTCCAAGGCCTTTGACCAAGTATGGTATGCCGCACTCCTCAACAATAGTATATTGTATATCAAGTGGGAAAAATAACATATTTTCGGACGAGGATGCAAATTGGTGGACGAGGCGCAGACAAGTCCAGCATGCGTCCGAGGCCGAGAATATGTTTTTCCTACGAGGTGCACATACTATTTTTTCTGCGATCGAAAATGGAATAGAATAAATAATAAAATAAAATTAAGAACTTTAAGTAAAAATTTATTAACATGACCTAATAGATCGCTGATGCTTAGCTTTGCGGTTTCTTGACAACCGCTGTTTAATTATTGTTGTTTCTTTATGACAAGCAATACGGGAATACAATATTCTAGTACTGTTATATGTCTCATTCTTTAGCAACGGTTAACAGTACTGGAATAATGACTTTTGTGGCGTCAAAATACACCAGAAAGATGTCAGTTTGTGGACGATCGCCGAAAAACTACCTTCTTACGGTCTTCCTCTCAAACTATATACCTGGATCGGTAGCTTTCTCTCTAATCGGCGCATATCTGTTGTAGTGGATGGCCACTCATCTAACTTCCATCCTATTAATGCTGGCGTACCCCAAGGTTCAATCCTGGCTCCAATCCTATTTTTTTCTTCACATTAATAACCTACTCTCTTCAGCTATCAATCCTATCCACAGTTATGCTGGCGATAGTACTCTTTCCTCCAACATTCATTTTTCCAGACAAGCCTCGAATCAAGAGCTAGATAATAGACGCAGATCTATGTACCTATCCTTTTTCCAAGATCTTCAATTAATTTTAGACTGGGTTGCCAAGAACCTTATTCAGTTCAACGCCTCCAAAACCCTGTCTTGCTCCCTGTCACGCAGAAAATCCGGCAACACTTACCCTAGCCACATGAATGGGCCTACAGAACAATGAAACGTTCGATCTTGTTGGTATCCCTTTCGAAGATGATCTCATCTGGCACAAACTTATTACTTCAATAGCCACATCATCAACCAAGAAGCTTGGTTTTCTCTTTCGAGCCAGAAAATACTTCTCGCCTTCCAACTTACATACTCTTTAGGTTTCCCAGATAAGACCTAAGTAGAGAGTACTATATGATATAAAAACTAGAGTACTATATGATATATAAAAACAAGGGTCTATATACCGGGTAATGTGCTCGCTAAAAACAGGGTATTATGATTTAAAAAAAAGTGGTTCCTTCAAAAGTTGAAATTTACGATGTTCAATTCTTTCTCCTGGAAACAAATTCTAAAAGTTTAAATAAGAATCTAAACCTTTCTATGTTTTAATACTCTTTAAATATCTGCCGTAAGGGGAGAATATATGAGCAAAGACCCTGTCTGTACATACATATCTCCTTGCCTATCTCTCACGCACTAATAATCACACACAATCGTTATTTACTCAGAAAGTAATGACACTAGTAAACTGAATACGTAAAATCATTATATTATTACCCCTATATTATTGAGGTTCCTGCTTCAAAATATCGGAATATGCATCAGTGCGGGACATAACTTTCTCAGTATCAACTTTACACTTTGAATATTTACTGTCACTATTTAATAGCAATAATAGCAATATTAATCGTAGAATATCCGCATAATACTATAAAGCAAGAATTTATTTAAAAAAACAGACTAATTCCATTTTTTTACGAGAAGAAGAAACAGTTGACAAATAATAAGAGAAGGAATCAATATTTCTACTATTATGTTACTCATATATAAATAGAAGTATGATACACAAAATAAGAGTAAAAATTGATATTACAATAACAAGAGGGATAACAGATAAATCCAGTTTTAATGCTATGTTATTAGCATATATTTAAATGAAATAATTCAGTTGAAATAAAAGTACTAGCAAATTCTACATGTATTGAATTTTTCATATCATTCTACTGACCATGCGAATATGTCGCTCATTAACAGTGTTATAAACAAAAAGTAAATAAAGTTAGAAACTTGCTTATCTCTGGTTTGTTTATTTTTTAGAGATAACAGAACCGAACTTAAAATTACTGCACTTTTCGGAATCTATTGTTAGAGCAGTATGGATATAGCTTTGTCAAAATCAAAAATTAAAATGTCCGATAATAATTTTCTAAATTATTAATAAAATAATAAATTAAAAGAAAGCAATATGGGCGAGATCAAGCCATTTGGTCTTGGCATATTATGTTCTGTTTCTGCAAATGAAAAAAAAAAATTTCAGAAGTTTTGCACTTGGCAAGTCTTCGAATTTATGTTGATCAGTTACCCTTTTCTTATCTTTTTTGTTCCTACGACCATCTCAGATTTTTATTTAACTCAAAATCTTTAAGTTATGTCTAGGCCGACCGACTAGGTATTTGAAATCGAATTCGGAATTCGAAATTTTTTCTTCACATCTTCTACCGAAGTTCATGTTCTGCCGAGTTTTATAAACAAAAGTACATCAACCCATTTAAAATTTCAAAGTTATCCCCGCCTCAAAATAGAGTGAGGGGGTAAATGTTAAAAATATGTTGAACTATATTTTCTTTGGGAGGCTGAAGAGTGAAAAGGACTCTAGAGAAATAGAAAACAGAATACTGTGCATGTTATATAGGTACGCCTTTTCCCAAAAAAAAAAATATTTAAAATCAACGACGTTTAAGTCATAAGAATTAACTTTATACCAAGTCAACAAACACTTAATAGACTATTCATTCGTTTCAGAAATAAGTAATCAAAACCCCTCGTAATTTCTTTTTCACTTTTACATTTGTATAATGATTTATTTTTCTTAAAAAAAACGTTAATGAAATATTTTAAATAGGGAGATGTTACGTTTTCGAGATATTACAAAGTAACACTTCTAAAATCTCACCCTGTATAAAAAAGGGAAATTTTAGTATGAACCTTCCACAATTATAATAGAACGAAATTCATTTCAAGATCAAAATTATTTGGAAACCAAGCAAATCGCTGAAATATTACAATAACCCATAGGTTTTTAAAGACGACTTATTAACAACAACAGGACAAAAACCTGTCAAAACATAACTAATCAACTAGGTGCTAATTTAATTAAACCTGTACTAAATTTTAATCTTTTTTGGTAAATCTAAACGTAAATTTTTTAGTTGGTCATGGGTTTAATGTTATACAGAGAATTTCAAATTACTTTTCTATAAAATAGACATCTTTAATAAGCTGCTTACACAGTAGTTTGCTATACTACGCTGGTGCTGTCATAACAGAACTATTAGAGAGACATTAAGAATACGTTTACTGTATAGAGACCTATCAAGACGTAGACCATCTAGGACTTAGTTTGGTCCTTATATTCCCAAAATTAATATCACAGTAGGTGAGCTTTGTATATACGAACAAAGTTGTGTACTTAGTTTACATGATCAATACAAAAGTTCGAGCTCGCAATTTCGAAGTGATTAGGCGTCATGTAAAATAGGTAATCGGTCGTGCGTGAGGGAAGTACTAAACACCTTACTCGGACTTTGTTAACAAATTGCTGGCTTTATCAAATATTGACGACCTAAAAATACATACGAATTACGTATTGATCGTGTTTATTTTAACCCTCGATACAAAAAGACAAAGACGCGGGTTTTACAAGTCTGATTCGTATACATTCGTCTGCTAATCTGCTTATGTCTGCATAAAGCGTTGTGGTTTTTCTACGTCTGAATAAATAAATTATAGCTCAAAAAACTAAAAAACACGCTTTTATGAGTAGCGCACTAAAAATAATTATTTTTCTTTTATATATCTAACTGAAAACCGGGGTGTGCAGAGCGCGCATCGTGCAGAAAGTAGAGCAGCTAACAAACTGCGCCTCCCTTTACTCCGCAGACATGCATACCCCGAGTTTCGTTGACCTGGACAGCTATAAAACATTTGGTCTTTAAAAAGGTAATTAAATTTAAAAACCTGGGGCGTACTTACTTATGGCGGTCTAGGCATACATTATATTTGGTTTATTATGCCTAGAACGCTATATAATTGCGTCCCATGCTTTTAAATAATTTAATTACCTACCTATTTAAAGACCAAATGGTTTATAGCGGTACAAGTTCACATGAAACCGGGGTTTGCATGTGTGCGGAGTAAAGGGAGGCGCAATTTGTTAGTTGCTTTACTATCCGCACGATGCTCGCACTTTTACTACTCTTTTTTTACTTTTTTAAGCCACCCTGTATATACTAGATCAAATTTTTGAATGGTAATTCTATTTGCTCACAAGGCAGAACTTTTTATAAAGAGACACTTTTTTTCGTAAATTAAGGTACAGTCGCCAAATTTCGTCCCCGAACCTAATTTCGTCCCCATCGGTTTATTTTCTTCTAAATAACGCCATCTAGTTTTTATGCTTCGTATCTAAAGTTAGTTGAGTCAGTCGGCCATTGCAAAAGTTTGGCAGTGAAACGTCGCTCCTGTGTTAAGATATTTAAAAAAAGAAAAAACTATTCAAGGTGAGTTTTTGATTGAAGTACTATCGGTATTGTTTAAATATCGATGTGTTTGACTTATTGAAACGAAATTTTTGACAAAATTTGTTGCCATCGCTTAGATTTAAATCGATTGTAATTTCATTTAGGTTATGATATGTTTCTTGTTGAATGTAGGTTACCAACACAATTGACAAATTCTTAATATCGTTCCCTTACGTGAGCCTAATATCGCCACCAGGACGATATTTAGATCACAGGATGAAAGACAGCAGAAAGTAGGAAAAAAAGAGCTAGAAATGTAAAGAAAAATACAACAGGAAACAACAAAAAGAAAACCAAACAGCGACGAAAGAATCAATCTTCTGATGAGGACACGTCTGATGATGACCCAATTTTAGTTTCTACTGACGAGGAAGATAGTTATTGTTAAAAATACAATTTAATTTTACGTACTGATTATTGTGATCTAAATATCGTCCCCGGGGCGTAATTAGGTGCCCAAAAATATATTTTCAGAATTTCTACTTTTTCGGTTAAGCTATTTTTGTAGAAGTAGTAATAAAGTTAACGGGTTTTTGATTATTCAAAAAAATAAAGGAATATTCTACCTAAACTTTGACGTTTTATTTATTACTTTACTCGTGATACTTTTTTCAAAAAAAAAAATTTTTACAAAAAGGGGACGTTATTTGGCGATTGTACCTTATCTAATACAAATTTTTCCATTTCGAAGACACTCTCTATATTTATTTTTATTGAAAAAAAAACATATTATTGTATTGCCACCGGAATTGCATAAGTTTGCAAAGTTTTAAATCGATACGACAGTTAGAAGTGGGTGAAAAGTAAGTTGTAAGATTTCATTACAATGTTAAGAAGTTACAGGTCAAGTTAATACGAAATAATATTCGCACCAAAGATTGTAACAGAATATTACATAACAAGAGTGGTAAGGAGCTTATTACAAACTAGTGAGAATATTCTGCACGAGTGAGCGAACCGAGCGATGAAGGTAATCAAACGAATTTGGAATAAGCTTACCAGCCGAGTTGTGTACCTACTATATTTTTTCTAAGAAATTAGTTTAAAGGGTGTCCCAAAAGTGCGTTTCCTAATGATATTTAGATACTGTGGTTGAGAGTCGAAGAAGATTTTGAATACGGAAGTTTTTGACTTCTCTTAGGTGCACATTTTTAAAAATATTTTAAATATAAAAAAAGATGACTCAAAAAATCTTATTTAAATCGACTTAAATTTTTTATTATGTATGTTTTCAGTTAAGTGTTAAACAAATTTGACAAATCGTCGTCGGCCATGCACCGTAGTTGTCATGGAAACGCGCTTTAATACCAATATAAACATGGGGAAGACTTTCAGTAACTGTTGCGTAACATTATGTTATGTAACAGTCTCAAACTCCATTAAGTTACGTAACAGTATGCGTGAAACACTATGTACTTATTTGGTAGGCGATTTCATTAGAAGGGTCATAGTCATAACAATATAATAATAATAATATGAGCAGAAAATATTTTATTACATAACGACCATTGAAAGTAGCACCTAACACGCGAGTGTGAATATTAACGCACGAGGTGCTAGGCGAGTGCCGAAATTACACGAACGTGTTACGGGAATTTCCAGCGAGTACCATATTTTCCCCACAACTTAAGACCCAAAACATGTCATTTTTTATAAATTGACTTTATTTTTATTTATATTTTTACTTACATTATCTTTGTTTTTATACCTCTGCTGAGTTTCTTAGGGTAACGATTTCAAGGTTATATTTTTGCTACATCTAAGACACTCAGTGGAGTATATTCAATAAAATCTTCGACACACCTATCAGTATACATACCTACTTTACATTTAAACACTTTAAAAACCGAAATATTTTTAAAAGATTTTAGTTTTAAAAAAATATATTTACAAACAAAATTTCATACGTACTTATTTTCTATAGTAACTATCGCACTGCTAAGCCTAAAAAATCAATGTGTATGTTATGTTTCTAACGTGTGTTGGGGCAACAACACACAGTTAGTAAAGGACAAATTAAATTATCAATTTTCGCGCTTACTAAGTTTAGTGGATATCTACACTTTCCTAATGCGTTATGGGAATAGTCTATTTCATTACAAGTTCAAAAACTAGGCTTTTCTCGTGCGCATGACGTGTAATGAACCATATTTTTTTTTTATTATACCTCTCCAAAAATAACAACACATAAATAAAAGTATATTCAACTAATTATAAGGTACGTTTATTTCCAGACATGACCAACCCAACAATGCCAAATAAGCGTTGCTATAAAAAATTCAGTCGCATGTTTTACTATAATTATTAACAAAGTTGTAAGTCTCAATATATTTTTGATAGGTAACGTCAGAAGAGAAAAACAAAAAGTATTATTATATTTGGATTAAAAAGGTTAAAATTGTTAAAGCAAACGAAAAAAGGATGCTTTCCTTGGGCTTATAGGATACCACGGCAAATGGCTATAGTTGCCTCCGTTGGCGACGCTAATTGTTGCCCCCAAAAAGGAGTCTTTTGGCTGAAGCCACCAATGGGTGTACTAGCTCCTGTTTGTGGTCTTTGTTTATTTTTTTCTTTTTAAGGTTACATCCGTAACTGCATATGTGCGTCTTGACTTATGTTGAGATGCACAGTCACATACGTGGCCCTGATGAAGCCAATGAGCAGAAACACGTGTCGGACGGGTTACCATTCAAACTTTTTGTTTTGTTCTGTTCTTTTAGCGGACATGCCCACAATATATACATATATATATATATATATATATATATATATATATATATATATATATATATATATATATATATAGATACTTTGTTACTTTTCTTGAACCATTTATAATATATCTTTTTTATTGTTTCTTTCTTGGGATTAGGTTCATTGAACCTAATCCCAAGAAAGAAACAATAAAAAAGATATATATATATATATATATATATATATATATATCATTGATATAAATATCATACCAACCTTGTTAATTACTATTGTGGCGTCTAACTTAAGTTTATAACTAATATGTTATTTAATAATTTTGTGGATTTTAAATATTTCTAAACGTTACGAAGACGGGCGGGATATTTTGAATTAAACAAAATAGTAACTTAAAAAGAAAAGCATAAACAAACTAAGGATTACGTTATCATTACTAATTGGAGCTTTTATTAAGAAAACAATCATTTTAGTCAAATGTCCACTTTTGTTAATTCACATTGGATATTTTCGGTAAAATCACGTTTTTAGGATTTTTGTATCCAACAAAAGAGTTTTTCTCAAGTCCATATTTTTCAGAAAAAGCATTCAATTGAACATACACTACAAGTAGAAAACAGACAGTTTTTCTACGATTTTCTTAAAAATTTTAAAACAAACGCTTTAATTAATTGAATTTCTTGTTTTTTATCTAAAACATATCGCCAAAAAAAAATTGAAAATTGTAAAGTATATAAAAAAATGCATAGCAAAGACACTCTTCATAGAGTCTTTGCCATGTAAATATCTATAACATATTAATATTACTACGAACATACACTTAGGTCAGGTACGCACTTAGGTACCCTAAAGGTGCACGCGCACTTAGGCGAAGCGCGTCGCGAAGAGAAGAGAAGAGAATTTTATCCATCCAAGAACTTTACATGCAATCAAATGGGAGCCCGCACACTGAAGCGTCGAGAAGCGTTGTGCGGGCTTCCATTTGATTGCATGTAAGTTTCTTGGACGGATAAAATTCTCTTCGCTTCGCCTAAGTGAGCGTGCACCTTTAGGTTTCACAATGTATGATAAACGTTTCGGTCTCCTTACCTTGACCTTATGGTTAACCTGTGGTCAAGGATGGTAAAACACAGTATACCTTTGTTTTACTAGCTATAAACTGTGAAACACTTTTGATCAACTTAACCCAAGGTTGCAGCCTAACCTTTTGGTGACAGGTGCAACCTGGCCTTAGTAACGTAACTACCATGAATAAATTACACGTACGAAGATAAAATCATCAGGAATGTTTGTACGCCAAAGGTTACACAATCTTAATATGGTTATTATTACATTTGTAAAGTTTAAGACTTACAAATGTTGTGTACATTGTATATAAATGATTCTAGTCAACATTTTAAGCTCCGTAACCTATTTTCTCTACTACACAAACTTGATATATAAGTCATTTCCATATTCAGCTGTTCTTAATCGCCAAACTCCGAAACTTCCAAAAACAGCATTCAAGTTTTTGCCATATTAATACCACTCCTGTGAAGAGCTTAAGTTGGCAAACTTTAGTGCATAATTCCAGATAACTAGCAGACCACGTATATACACCGAGCCCTGTTAGTTCAGTAGAAAACTGTTCTCATGGTAAATCGATATCTGACTTTTAGGTTAGGTACATTTTAATGACATCGTTATTATCCGAAGAGCTTTTAAGGGCGGTGGAACCATAAATGTAGGCTCTTTCATTACAGATCTTACAGGGAAAATTGCGAAAGGGATCTGATTCAATTAGAAACTTTAACGGTCTTTGTATGGGGGTCAAACTGATTAGATGTTAATATAATTAAGAAATATATAACATTAAAATGTAGAAACAAGATAAAAAAGAAGATAAAAGCTATGAACTCAAAGAAGCGACACAAAGAACAAAATACCAAAAAAAAACTTAAAAGAAGCCTAGAAGTTCAAGAGGTAGAAGAAACAATTATAGAAGAGCACTGGAAAAATTCAAAGAGGCAATACTAATGGCGGCAGAAGAAAGTTGTGGAGTATCAAAAATAGGGAACAACAATATAAAGAGAACGAAATGGTAGTCAACAAAGGTACAGAAAGTTATTAACGAGGAGAAAAAACTATGGAAAAAATACCTCAGCACCAAAACTTAAGAAGATTGTGGAAAACATAAAGAGGGAAAAAATAAGTCAGTGACACAGTAAAGGGAACAAAACAAGAAGCGTGGAGAAAATTCGGACAAGAGATGCATGAAAACTTCAGAGAAAACCAAGAACTGTTTTATGGTACGCTGAAACAACTAAGATATAAAAAATATACAGTGTGAGAAATGTGAAGGACAAGGATGGAAACATAATAATGGAAGAAGATAAAATAATGCAGAGATGGAGGGAACATTTTACAGAAATAACAGATACAGAAAACTTAGGCGGAGATACGAAAGAGGAAAGATTAGACAGAAGAACAGAAATAACCGCAATTCACTCACGGAAGAAGAAGAAGTTAACGAAGCCAGCAAAAAGTTAAAAATAGGGAAAGCCGCCGGAATAGACGAAATTACTTATTATTATTATTTAGAAGAGGCAGGAATAAAGGTTTTGACGGAATTGTTAAACAAGGTAATAAGACAGAAGAAAGTACCTAGGTAATGGAATACCGATATTATCCTACCACCATTACATAAACAGGCGATGTGAGAGAATTACCGAGGAATTACGCATACGAGCCCTCCAGCAAAAGTGCTGACCAGAATAATGAAAACAAGAATAAAAGAACAACTATAAAGCACGTTGAAAGAAACACAATATTGTTTTAGAAAGGGGAGAAGCGCACAGGACCCAATATTCATATTAAAACAAGTTACAGAAAAATGCATAAGCAAAAATAAACATACTTATGCAATATTTATTAACATATGCATTGGACAGAATAAGACGAAAGGATGTATGGGAAAGTCTACATAAAACAGGAAACGACAGTTAAACGATCAAAGTAATAAAAGTCATGTACGACACTACAAAAAATGTGGTAAGAATAAACAATGAACAATCGGCAGAATTTGAAACAATGAACGGCCTGAAACAGAGATGCATGCTGAACCCCTTTGTTGTTCGCAATAGTGGTAGACGAAGCAATAAAGAAAGCAAAACAAAAGATGAAACCTATGACGTTGGGATACTGGAAGATGAAAAAGGTAAAGATATCGGAACTGCTATTCGCGGACGACATGGTGATACTGGCAGATTCAGAAGGAAACTACAGCATAATATAGACAATATTAATGAAGAACTAAAAAGAATTAATATGAACATAAATACCCAAAATACGAAATCGGTGATTATTGGACAATACAGCAAAAGACACCACGTTAGAATAGAGAAAAGGAGCATAGAACAGGTTAAAGAAATCAAATATCTTGGAACTGTAATAGAAGGAAATGGTAAA
This sequence comes from Philopedon plagiatum, assembly GCA_963971165.1. NCBI lineage: Eukaryota > Metazoa > Arthropoda > Insecta > Coleoptera > Curculionidae > Philopedon > Philopedon plagiatum. The sequence goes on along the minus strand of OZ020190.1, from coordinate 18,628,956 downwards.
CAGGGAAAAGAAATAAATGATAGAACAGCAAATATAGGAAGACTGTATAATGGACTAAGAAAACATTCTTTAGAAGAAAGTAAATAACAAAAGACGTAAAGGTGAATGTTGTCAAAAGGGTAATAAACCCATCATTACTATATGATAGCGAAACATGGACTCTCACAAGTAGGGACAAGAGCAAGATGAATGCAACGGAAATGAGTTTTTTTAGAAAAATAGAGGGAAGAACTAGAAGAGACGGTTTAGAAAAGAGGTATTTAGACATGCACTGAAAATAGAATCAGTACTGAGAAAAATTGAGAACAGACAACTAGGATGGCTTGTGCACATTTACAGAATGCCAGACGACAGACTTACAAAAAAGGTATACGAAGCAAGAACCCAAGAAGTCAATCGAAGAGGAAGACCTAGAAGAATATGGCAAGACGGAGTGAGAAAAGTGATGCACGAAGGAAGGATCCAATGGAATGAAGTCAGAAACTTAGCACAAGAGAGGAAGGAATGAAATGGACTAATAAACTCAACTTCATAGTCTTACACCACCATGGTACAAAGATTTAGGAATAAGTAAGTAAAAGGTATTGCAATCTAAAAACAAACTTTTTCTTTTTAAAATGAACCTACTACCCCTCATCGCCTCCACTTCGCCATGGTATGCGCGGTTTCGATTGGAGTTTCTAACAAGTGTACTCACCTATGACACCATGGGTCATCAGCGGATCGCCTCGTCCGAGTACAGCCATTACACCGGGGATATAGAGGATAGGCAATGCCGCGTTGATAGGTGTGCGACAACCCTATATTCTATCCAATTTGATTTGAGAATGACAACAGAAAAAACAACTGAACCAGAATTCACCCTATTGGTCAGTTCCATAGACAGTTTCATCAGAACATATTTTAGCAATCGCAATATTCTTCTTTTCTTTCCTAATATTCGCGGAGGAATCAAAGTTCTTTCTATCCGTGTTGTTGTGCACTAGTAGAAAATTTTCAATTTCATTCAATTTCAAATTTTTATTGTACCTTCTTCGCTTGTGGAAGATTAGCTGGTTATCTACTTTGAAAGATTAGCCATCACAATATTTTTTTCTTTCCTGATAAACCTGATAAAATTCCCAACGGAAACCGACTTCTTTCTATCCTTGTTGGTAAAAGGCGCATTAGTAAAAGACAAATAAAAACCATGTGTTGCCAATAAAAATGAATACGTTCGAACATTTTATCACATCTGCCTTTTTTTGTGCAAGTAATTCTGGTTGTCTACTTTTAAAGATTCATCGGAATAAAGTCAACAAATAAATTTCTAACCTGGAAAAATACTCGGAAGAAGCTTTTAACTATAGTGATTTTAATAATTTTTTTGCAGAAGATCTCATGTTTTTGCCTTTACCGAACACAAACAGCACTGGCAAAAATCTCGTTTTTATTTAAGCAACACATTAACAGTGTCAGTATTGCGATATCAACCTTCTTGTTTTATATTACTTAAAATTGTTTCCTACCCCTCTAAGGAACAATGCTTGGCTGCCCCTCTAAATTCGCAATATTAGAATTGGAGCAAAAGCATGTAAATAAATAAAGAAAAGCAGAAATGAGTAAATATTTTTATTAGGATAAACAATAATTATAATAACGTAATTTAAAAAAAAATATTCCCTATTCTCCGATATACTATATAATGCGAAATGGATCTCTAAGACAGTCTTAAGCCTTGGTTTCCTCGAAAGCGGCACCGGAAATAGCGACCGGAATAATGAGGCGAATGACGTCATAGAAAATTGTTCTATGCACGTCAGTAGAAGTGGTATTTAAGGTAGCGTTGGTGGACACCGCAACGCAATGTGACGATGCCGGTATACTGACGCCGCACTCTGACGTCAATCGCCGCATTATTGCGGTCGCTATTTGCTGGTGCTGCTCTCGGGGAAACCAAGGCTTAAGCAAACCTGCAATCAGTGGATTCTGTGAGAGTTAGAGGCGATAAAAATTGTATAATCAAGTACACCAAGTTGTTTCTCAATTTTTATTAATAATTGCAAATGTTAAAAGTCTTTACTCTAGAAGAATACATACACTTTGTACTGGCACTGTGAGTTCAGGTTCAACCTGGGCAAAACAAACGTTTCTAGGGCGCAACTGTCATTCCTTTCTTAATAAGTAGAATAAACTCCTTTTGACTCCTTCTTTTATCAACTTTATATCAAGTTGGAGTTCCTGACAATTATGCCCATAACGCCCGGTCCAAGTAATGCGAAGAATTAAACCAATAAGTACTTTGCGTAATATTTCGGTATTTGTTAGCCAGTCGCAGATTTATAGAACACAGGATTAAAATTTAAGCTACTAACACTTTATATAAACTTTTTAGGTATATTTTTACACGGCAAAAACAACTTATGGGAGAGGCTTGAAATATGTCATGTTTATGTTTCTCAGACTAACTTTTTATTAGTTGTAAAATATCAGAGTATGAGGGAAAGAAGACTAGAGAGAAAAAATTAGACAAAGAACATAAGAGAGAGAGACAGAAATAATTGATTGATTGAAGAGTAAAATGGGTTTCCGTTATCATTTTCAATTCAAATTTGTTAGATAATAATAAGTCGGAAAGCACGTAACACATCTTTTATATGTCCGTATAAACGTTAAAATGATTTTAAAGTAAGTGCTGCCAGCCAAACAATTTAGATGAATGGTATTTTTTTGGTGTTGTTTAGATTTTTATTTTAAGTTTTTTCGTTTTTAAGACAGCTATAAAAATTATAATATTCAATCAGATGGTTTAAGCGATTTTAAAAAGTGATTTGTAAACTACTGGTAAAAGGCGCGGATCAACAAAAGCATATTGGCCATCGAACAGTTTAAATATAAAACAGTTTAACTAGCGTATAAATGGTGGTGTTATCCATTAAAAAATCCCGAATTAAGAGAACTAATATCTATTTAAAACTGATCACCGAAATTCAACAGAAATGTTTAAGATTTAGTACTAATTTAAATTAGGACCTTCTAGCTGAGCAGTTAGGCTTTGACAAGTTTTTGTCCTGTCCATTAGTGAAAGACAGAAGTTTAATCGGTCGCAATTTAAGACCTATGGAAGAAGAGCTTATAAGCTGGAAAACGCTAATGCATAATTCCGGACAACTAACTAATATTTCATACATTTGCTTGGTTGCCTTGGTTGATTTCTATCTCAACTTGTTAAATATAAAGATATGATTATTTTGAAAACATACTTAAATAAATTGTCCCTTTCTTTATAAATTTCCCAAAAATGAAATAAATTCATTGTACAAAACGTAGTTGCCTTATTTTTACATTTATCAGTTTAAAGCTGGATTGTTAGGTAAGACCGGTATTATCGATAGTGAATCACAGGTGATATTTCTAGTAAATATTTTAAATTTAACTGCACTAAAAGTATTTACTGCTTCAGCGCATTTAATCTGACCCCTTTATTTGAGATTTTCTTACTACGTACTATTAAGAAATAACACCAATTTGGTAAAGGACGATTCAGCAGACGACAATAAAGGCTGATGATATCCGGCTGTAATTGATAAATTTGGCGGAAGAAAATTGAGCGAAGTAGACAATTTGACGATAAACAGTAAAGTTTTCGAAATACACTATGTTTAAAAAGGATGAAGAAAGATATTGATTTGTTCTCTTTTCTTTATATAGTCTTATTTAAGTTTGAGACTTTTTTTGCCTTAAAAGATTTATTGTTTGGGTGTTACGCCACTCTACTGTTAAGGAAAATTAATATTTTAAAAAATAATAAATATGAATCCGTCACAATCATACAGACATTTTTTTTTTGGCTTAATAGTCTCCAAAATTTTGCCATTTACTTTAAAATCCTTTTTTAATATGATTCGTTTTGTTAAAAAAGTAAAAGTTGATCTTTCGATACCTTTAAATGAAATGATTGCGTCTTGCATGGTACTTCTGGCTTGGTCCAGAGCATTGGCAATAGACTACATACTTCTGGCGGAACCTTAACTCTAGGGTTCACTTACAGGGTTTAAGATTTGATTTAGTACTGGTTTACATTAAGATATTTTAGTTGATCAATTAGATTTTAACAAGTCCTGCCGCTAAGTCCTTATTAAAATTTATGAGTTATTCCATTATTTCAGCGATCTATAAATGAGTGATAACCCGTAGGATTGTCACTAATTTATCAACTCCGCTTCACCATCGCATTGCCTTAGCACAGGCAGTTTCGATCACTCTTATGGTGTTTCTAAAGGGCTACACTAGTGATGTAAGGATACGTATCCAAAAATCCGTTGGATCCGAATATTAAAAGAATCCGGATTATCCGGAACCGGCCGAGAACTTGAATACGGATTCGGAATCAAAATAAATTCGCATCGGGTGGTTACTAATGCAAAGTGCAAAGAGAAAACGGAATCGGAATCGAGTGTAAGCGAACAACACGGTCTGCGATTTGGCATATGTGATATTGTGCTTTCTCTTTCTAATGACATTTCCTAAAAAAAGATGGCATAGTTATCGGGGTAACGGGTATCATATGAGATGAGACCCATTGGTTAAACTAGTCCCGCCTCACCCGAACCGAATTCAAACGAGAACGGCGCGACGCGGTGCCTTCTTGTCCCTAAACTTCGACTTCGAATGGTATGATACCGATACCGCATCGACCTACCTAGCCGTGTATCCGGATAGAAAATGTTTTAGTCTGTTGCATGCATACGTATACATGATCTGTAACCGCTTTCGCGCGGGTCAAGAAATGGATTCGTATTCGGATAATGGATACGGATATTAGCTGATTCCGATTCCGTATGATTCGGATATCTAATGAATACGGATATTTACAACACTAGGCTACACCAAACTGGGCTAGCCCGGCGGCATCGGCATAATATTCGGTGGCTTGCAGCGGCTTTGCCGCGAAATTAAGTTCGACTACACCAAACTGGACAATGGGCATATGCAGCATTCAGTATTTTAATTTTTGGCCAGTCAGTCAAAGTCAAAGATCTACCGTCTTGTGTTTTGGAAAGAGCTATGGACGAAGAAGATCCTTTATTAGGGTATACGGCCCCAAAAATAATTCAAAAGAAAAAACAAAATAAAACGCAGGTTTTGGGTACGTCATAGTTTAAACTAGAACGTATATAGTGAAAGTGAGCTTTCAAAATACTTAAAAAGGGATGATCTATGTTTAGTGCCTGCCTGGTCAAAGTACCGTTAGAATTTCTTTTTAGAATTTTGTTAGGATAACAAATTTTGAGCAGCTAATTTTCTTAATTGGACCAAAAATTGACAAGTGTAATACGAACTACGGAGATGCTATACCAATTACGGAACGTTTAGCAGTAACGTTGCGATTCCTAGATACAGGAGACTCATAACGTAAGGTCCGTGGTGGTCACCTAACTGGCATATTACGACTAATGATTCGGTCTTCAAAAATTCTTCCAAATGTTGAAAATAATCAATGTGCAGGTCTCGAGATTTTTGCATTACAAATACCACGCGAATCATTACCAAAAACGGTCCTAAGATTTTCCTGCTAGAAAAAGGTTATAAACAGTAAACTAAACTAAACACGAGTGTAGATTGGCGAGGTACAAATTTAACTATTCACCAGTAATTACTAATTTTAGCAATAACATATATTTTTTGCGTTGGTTTTAAATCCGATTTAACTTTTGTATTAAAATGCCTATTAGGTTTGATTTGTGATTTAATTGAAATTGAATCACAGGTATAAATTTTGCAGTAAAATGTTAATTTCGACCCAATAAGTAGTATGTTACATATAAACTGGATTTTACATGTTAACCGGATTTCACGAGTAAAATTGTTTCCAGTCGTACGTCCATCAAGGTAATTGACATTTTGCAAAACTGTATTAGGAAATATACCGCATTATAATCGAAATATGAGTGGAAATTTTTAATTAAAAAAAATTGAAAACTGTCACCCTCTGCGGCACATAAATCGCACTCGACGTGTACAAAATCGCCACTTAATTTGTCCTGTCAAATTCAAACGCGAAACGGGACGAGTTATTGCCTGGAAAAGTGTTTTCGGTATTTGCAAACTCGTCCGGAATTATTTATCATGCTTCACTGCCTAAATAAAATTTATAACATTGTATAGTGTTGCTAATACGTCACCCACATTTAAAACCGGTTTGTTTTCATAGCTTCAAATTATTCGTCGTCACGGCAACGGAAAACCAAAATTATTTTCACATAAAAAAGTAGCTTACTTCCTTCCCTTTCGATTGCCACTTCAGTCGTTTCAATCAGATAAGCCGTGCGTGAGTTAGAAATTGTCAACGGGGTCTAAGGTGAAAATCATGGGTCTAAATTACAAAGTACAATTTTTTAGTGCAACTAAGTTGGTCATTTTTAAGATGCGTCTCCCATAAATACCAGTGATGTTTGATCTGCTGGCTACTAGCAGTGGTTGTGGTTATATCATTTGAGACTGGATGTAGTCAGATGTGTTAATGCTTGATGATCAACTAGTACAGGGATATCCAAATAAAAGTGAATAGGCCTTATAACTTTTTTATTTTTAAAGATGGGAAGAGTGTTAAATATGAAAGTTTTGGGGATTTTTATGGATCATTCATATATCTTGTCAGAACAAAAATTGAGCATCGAATAAAAAAAATATAGTATACAACATCGATTTTCTCGCTTATTTTAAACTGGATGGTAGGATTTTTATCATATTTTTGGACTCTAGGAGAAGTTTTAGACATATTTTGTAAAACATACACTGTGCGGTTTTTCAATCGTTTTTTAAATATTTCAAATTAAAAATTATTTCGGATAAATATACTTTAAACGTAACTATCCAGGTTGCGAACGAAATACCTGCTACCTTTTTAAACTATTTTCGTAGGTAAGTCACAAAGTTAATGTCAGGCTTGCCAATAATACTTTAGACACAATAAATTTATAATGTTATTTTTATGCAGAATGAGTTATTCTATTAATGAGAGACACAAAATGGTAAAATTATATTTCAAAAATAACAATAATGTTAGAGCGGCTCAAATACAATATGAAGAAAGTACTGAAGAGGGCAAAGAACTCCATCATTAAACACCATAATAAAACCAAATAGAAAACTAGAAGAAAGAGGAATTCTGGGCAATGGAAAAAGAAGAAGAGAAAGAAATGAAGAAAGGAACCTAGCGATTTTATTATATTTTCAAGAGAAGCAGAAATTAAGACTATAGACATAGACAAAAGCTACAAATGGAACCAATAAATGAAAAACATCGTGGAAAGGCAGTTAAGATGGTTCGGACACGTGTGCCGTATGCAGGATAATAGAATGACAAAGAAAGTGTTTGAAACGCGAGTGCCAGGAAAGAACAGAAAGAAAAGAAAGAAAAGGCCAAGAAAAGCATAACTCGACAGAATTAGAGCAGAGGCAGAGAAAAAGGGAATAACATGGGAAGAAATTAGGAAATTAACTCAGGCCAGAAAACGATAGAGAATAAAATACAAAGCTCAACTTAAACAGCCTAACACCTAACAGTAGAAAGGATTAAGTTAGTACGTAGGTACTAAATCTTAAACATTTTTAGTGAACCTGAACGTTGGTGTTCCAGGGTCCCATTTTAAAAAACATCATCAAGATAAGTAGTTAATTTTATAATCGCCATGAGAAGCCAGATGTTCTGAATAATCATATTTATGAAGAAAACTAATTTAACATGGTGTTCTAGCACCGTAAAGGCGATGCAACATCCTAGAACTAGGTAAAAAATTATCATTTTTCTTTTCATTAAATACATTTGATTCATATTCTACGATGCCTTCCTTTTTTTTTTTTAATTAAACTCTTAAATTACTTTCATCGTATTTCATTATAATGCACATGTTTAGTGTTCCGTGAAACGGAATACTTATGAAATCCCTTCGGTGTCCGCCCGTGTGTCTGTCACAGGCGATTTTCTCTGAAACTTTTCGACGTAAAAATTTGAAATTTAGCACATAGATAGAGTGTGGTGGCCCAATTATAGACGTGAAGTATAAAAAGTTGAATTTTGATTATGGGGGTTAATTTCAGGGGGTAAATTGGGAAATGGGATAAAATTTAAGGGCATTGCGTAGGGTGTCAAATGAAAGCTTATTGAAGCACGAATTCAACAATATGATGTTTTTTTTAGGGAAAAACGCTTAATTGCTGTCCCACACCCTAATCACCAAGAGGATGGCTCAAAAACTGTGAAAAAAATCATGAACATTGAGGATTAGATGTAGATTGCGGGAAAATCATCAAAAAGTTGACTTTTGATTCTGGGGGTTAATTTCGGGGGGTAAATTAGGCAATGGAAAAAAATTTCAAGGACATCTTGTATGGTGTCAAATGAAATCTAATTGAAGCACGAATTCAACAATATATGTGATATATTTTTTTATTACATTTTTTTAATCATTTTTTGGAAAGACGCTTACAAATTGATGTCCCCCACCCTGATCACCAGAAGGATCGCACAGAACAATCTGAAAAAATTTGTCAACTTTGAGAATTAGGTGTAGATTGCGGGAAAATTATCAGAATTGAAAAATTATTGCGTGGTCAATTGTTATAAACAATTTAATTGTTTATTTCCTTGTAACTGCTGAACCATTGGTTTTAGAGAAAAAGTGTTTTCACAAAAAATATTTCTCACGAAGTAACGAGCAACGTTTTTAAAATTTTTAATTTGGCCCACTCAGCTCCGCGCATACGCATTGTGATACGGCGTTAGTACCGTCGGCGGAGGGTATCATGCCAGATGGGCAGAGATTGGACGGCCGAGGTTTGCTCAGGTTAAGTGAGAGGTTGATCGCACCGAAAACTAATTGTGCAAGTATAGCTTGCACTTGACCGATTTGTTTAAGTTTACCTCCAGGAATTTAAATTATTGGTGGTTTGTTTAATACATTAATAATAATATAAGTGGCGCCAAATTAAATCTGATTTGTGGCTCACAACAATGATGGTAAAGAGTGTACAATTTTAGGCGAGTGCATTGATAGATCATTAGCATGTGGCATTAATGAACAAAAATTAGTAACCCCCTCAAGTAAACTGCCACGCTATTTAGAGCTAGTCTATGGCTTGTTGTCATACATATTGATCTTTACTTATAACAACTATTATTTGGTGACAGACGACAGTAGTTATGTTAAAATATTAACTAGAAATCATTACAACAAGGGATTTATCGATTTAGTTTCAAAAAATAAATAAATAAAAGCAGAACCTTAGTTCACTAAAATTAATTCTAATGGATTTTTAATTGGATGACCAAGGTTATTTTAATCCTTTGGACGAGTTTGCCTTTGTCCATGTGCAATCATTTTATACGCGCGTAATTACGTCAAAAGTGTTGACAACAATGTTGCCAACTCGTGGGAAATTTCCCAATTCGTGGGAAAATTCAAGGTCCAAAGGGAAAAGGGAAATTTTCACCTAAAGTGCAATATTCGTGGGATATTCCATACTTAATTAATCCAATTAAAATTCAATGTTTATAATCAAGAGTATCATATTGGCACACAGCAGAATATCCTATTGGCAGTACTGGCAACGCAGCGATTTTCTGTTACTAACTAACTTCAATATTTTAATATTGATGAGGTAAAATAAATGCACTTTTTAAGACCCTCCATGACATATGACGTTATTTCAGGAGGTTCGACAAATTATTTTTCGCCCTCCCCTCCCTAAAAAACCTAAACAATCTGAAACGCTATTTATTATTACTTGGCAACTTGGGGCGTACTTATAGAGGGAGCGCCCCCCCCCCCCCGTGGATGCTCGAGTTGGCTAATTGCATTACAAGTTGACTATTCTCGAACCAAAAAAACGTCGACAGTTTTTCTCGGAGAGAATTTTCAAAAAAGAACGGTCGACAATTTTGAATTTTGTGCTGTAATCTACTAAAACTAACACGCATTTTCGGCATTTTGTGCATTTGTGGGATTTTTCTTTAAAAAAGGGAAATTTGTATCGTTCTCGTGGGAAATTTTATTTTTAAAGGTTGGCAACACTGGTTGACAACTGGGCTCGGCTAGATGGTTGGTCGAGGGAAACCTTTCCGCGATTCCACTTTAGGCGGTTCTATATCCCGTGTTTGCATATGCATATTATTTATAGAATTTACATAGCCGAGGCTTAGGAGATGATATTTTGCAATTTTATCTTAGGCTCATTTAAATTTAAGCGCTATTGGAGATTACAAATGTTTAAAATAAATAAAATCATTTACGTATTAACCAGTTTTATTTATTTAGGTTCTTACTACGGCTTGTGGAAAATATTTGTTTGATTTTATTTCTTGTATAGCATAGCCTCGTTAAATTAAGGAGGAAGTTATTTTCTTGTACTTTTGTCTTGAAAAGGAACCAAAGATAAATCCTTCTACTTCTTAGTACTCCTTCCTCTTTTTCTTTAATTTCGTCTTTTCCTGACTTTATGTGGGGCCAGCGTTACCAGAGTTCGTCGACGATTAACCACACGATATACCGTCACCACAATGTCTCAAGTTTATTTTTCTGATAAATCATTGTCCCTTAAATCGTTCTTAACTCCATCCATCTATCTCTGCTTAGGTCTTTCTTTACCCAATTATTGCCATTAATTAATAGGTGTTAATTTAAGGGGCTGAGATATATGGCAACAAATTGATTTCGTTGTTGGGTATTGTATTAAGTTGCCGTAGTACCGATATTTCAATAAAATATTTTCACAACTGTTGCAAAATTTTGGATCACACTGTACATGCGCAGATATTGTTAGCGACTAACAGCGAGTTTACAACATAAAGGGACTCGAAATTTATTTAGGTTTTAACGTCGCCGGCTCATAGTCCATAAGATTTTTTTTTAGAAAAATAATTGCCACACAAGCACAAACCACTTTAATTTGTCAAAATACTCGTATATCCCTATAAAACCCTTTATAGGCTTAAATCAATTACTACGGCTAATAGTCGCATTAACCCTATATCAGTTTTATAGGTTTTTACAGGCTAAGTAACCGACCATCGACATGAGACTTTACGACATAATAAAAAGAACTGCACACTATTGTCCTTCATAATTTTTCTTTCCGACATTGGTCCCATCGGAGAGGATTACGTTATGACCGCAATTTTGTCTTAATTCTTTTATCGGGAAAGCCAATAACCCCAGACAAGGGATACTGAGTTTGCTTAACTTCGGTTACTGATCGACCTATTTATGTATGTTCTTATCGAGATTTTTCTTAAATAAACCGAACAAAACTCACCTCGAAAGGGGTATGTTTATTTATTTTAAACTCCGCCACTGTATCTTTAAGCGCCGTTTAGTATCTTTGAGTCGCAGGGTCATCGATAAGTAGTCAGCGTTGTTACAAGCTACACAATTGTGTAGAAAGCTACACATTTCTACAAGCAACTACACAGCTACACCCCAACCGAAAGGTTTAGTATTTTAGATTTTTCAAATCATATAATACCCTGTTTTCTTCCACCAAACCAATATGTTTTTCATTATCCATGTTGCTGGAAAAATAAAAACATGCACACTGCCACCGTGAGACTACTTGAAAATATCGTTGACCACGATAAAAATAAATACAACGCGGTCACGTCTACCACTATACTGACACTGTACTGGACGGTCCGGTAAGATGTAAATTTACATTTTAAATTACTTCGACTAATTAAAAATTACTGACACTATTGACACTGTACGGGACGGTCACGATTATGTGGAAATCAGCCTTTAAGCGGTAGATACTGTAAGTGAACTATGTACTGCTTCCTATTCATTTTAATATAACTGTAGGTATCTTTGGGCAGCAACAAAATGATCCTTGGCCAGCTTAAAGAATCCTGACTATTTTTTTTTTGTGGGGTACGGCAGTTGGCTTAACCGTTCTTGTATATTGCTGATCATTACATTTCAATTATTGTACTGACTGCGTTTTACTTTTAATAAAAATTGTCCTCCTCTAACTTTATTTTCATAATGAATTCTAATTACAGAATAAATATGTGTTTTTTTTATTGTAATCGTGGATTTCAGTCGACTTAAACTGCTACTTTTCATTCTCCATACAAAGCCATTAATACGCTTTAGTGCTGATCTCTTCATTTAACCGTAAAATCTCTTGTTACCCGTGTCGAATCTCCTTTTTTGCTCGCCTTCATACTATTATAGCAAATGATTAAATTAAGCTTTGATATAACCCTAAGTGAAAAGGGTTTGTATGAAATTCACTGACAATACCTACTTGGGGGAGTAAAAAGTCAACGAATTCACATTCGAAAGTGTATATCAGTAAAAAGTTTGTATAAAGTTTCGAAAACACTCTTAAGGAAATCCATACTTAGCATTGCATTACTATTTGTTTGAAAGTAAACGAAAAAGTTTGGAGTGGCAACTCAAATATTGCTTTACGAGAAAATCTGATTTTTCTGTATGTCCGTCTAAAGAACTAGGATACAAATTTATAAATCTTATGGAATTATTGCGGTTTGTAGGTAATACACTCCGAAAAATTGAAAATAATAATCTTCGCTAGCAATCTCCTGCTATCGCGATTTCTGGGCCCTTATAGTTCAGACAGTCCAAAAGTGCGGAGTAAAATATAGTATCTCACGGCAACTAGGCCACCCAATATGAAGACCACAGGGGAAAAACAAGGAATATCACAAAATATCCAAAATTAAGTTGCCCCCAACAAGTACGTCTTCGGGGTTTTAGCAAGTTTATTTATAATATACACTGAAAAAATCGTTTGGACTTTTTTTCACACAAAATTGTAGCAAAGTCTTTGTAGAGCAATTTACTCTAATTGGATTATTAGTTGCAACAGTTTTTATACGTTTTCATACAATTGTAGCAAATTTTGCTACAAATTGGTCTTGGATGTTTTTGAGAACAAATTGTTGGAAAAAGGTACAAAATTGTAGTGAAATGTCCCACAATGTTTTTTCAGTGTACATATATATATATATATATATATATATATATATATATATATATATATATATATATATATATATATATATATATATATATAGTAGAAAAATGGAAGATTTCTTGGCCTATAGGTAATATAATATATGTAAATGCGAAGATTTACTTCTTCCAAAGGGAAAAGGGAAATTTTCACCTAAAGTGCAATATTCGTGGGATATTCCATACTTAATTAATCCAATTAAAATTCAATGTTTATAATCAAGAGTATCATATTGGCACACAGCAGAATATCCTATTGGCAGTACTGGCAACGCAGCGATTTTCTGTTACTAACTAACTTCAATATTTTAATATTGATGAGGTAAAATAAATGCACTTTTTAAGACCCTCCATGACATATGACGTTATTTCAGGAGGTTCGACAAATTATTTTTCGCCCTCCCCTCCCTAAAAAACCTAAACAATCTGAAACGCTATTTATTATTACTTGGCAACTTGGGTCGTACTTATAGAGGGAGCGCCCCCCCCCCCCCCGTGGATGCTCGAGTTGGCTAATTGCATTACAAGTTGACTATTCTCGAACCAAAAAAACGTCGACAGTTTTTCTCGGAGAGAATTTTCAAAAAAGAACGGTCGACAATTTTGAATTTTGTGCTGTAATCTACTAAAACTAACACGCATTTTCGGCATTTTGTGCATTTGTGGGATTTTTCTTTAAAAAAGGGAAATTTGTATCGTTCTCGTGGGAAATTTTATTTTTAAAGGTTGGCAACACTGGTTGACAACTGGGCTCGGCTAGATGGTTGGTCGAGGGAAACCTTTCCGCGATTCCACTTTAGGCGGTTCTATCCCGTGTTTGCATATGCATATTATTTATAGAATTTACATAGCCGAGGCTTAGGAGATGATATTTTGCAATTTTATCTTAGGCTCATTTAAATTTAAGCGCTATTGGAGATTACAAATGTTTAAAATAAATAAAATCATTTACGTATTAACCAGTTTTATTTATTTAGGTTCTTACTACGGCTTGTGGAAAATATTTGTTTGATTTTATTTCTTGTATAGCATAGCCTCGTTAAATTAAGGAGGAAGTTATTTTCTTGTACTTTTGTCTTGAAAAGGAACCAAAGATAAATCCTTCTACTTCTTAGTACTCCTTCCTCTTTTTCTTTAATTTCGTCTTTTCCTGACTTTATGTGGGGCCAGCGTTACCAGAGTTCGTCGACGATTAACCACACGATATACCGTCACCACAATGTCTCAAGTTTATTTTTCTGATAAATCATTGTCCCTTAAATCGTTCTTAACTCCATCCATCTATCTCTGCTTAGGTCTTTCTTTACCCAATTATTGCCATTAATTAATAGGTGTTAATTTAAGGGGCTGAGATATATGGCAACAAATTGATTTCGTTGTTGGGTATTGTATTAAGTTGCCGTAGTACCGATATTTCAATAAAATATTTTCACAACTGTTGCAAAATTTTGGATCACACTGTACATGCGCAGATATTGTTAGCGACTAACAGCGAGTTTACAACATAAAGGGATTCGAAATTTATTTAGGTTTTAACGTCGCCGGCTCATAGTCCATAAGATTTTTTTTTAGAAAAATAATTGCCACACAAGCACAAACCACTTTAATTTGTCAAAATACTCGTATATCCCTATAAAACCCTTTATAGGCTTAAATCAATTACTACGGCTAATAGTCGCATTAACCCTATATCAGTTTTATAGGTTTTTACAGGCTAAGTAACCGACCATCGACATGAGACTTTACGACATAATAAAAAGAACTGCACACTATTGTCCTTCATAATTTTTCTTTCCGACATTGGTCCCATCGGAGAGGATTACGTTATGACCGCAATTTTGTCTTAATTCTTTTATCGGGAAAGCCAATAACCCCAGACAAGGGATACTGAGTTTGCTTAACTTCGGTTACTGATCGACCTATTTATGTATGTTCTTATCGAGATTTTTCTTAAATAAACCGAACAAAACTCACCTCGAAAGGGGTATGTTTATTTATTTTAAACTCCGCCACTGTATCTTTAAGCGCCGTTTAGTATCTTTGAGTCGCAGGGTCATCGATAAGTAGTCAGCGTTGTTACAAGCTACACAATTGTGTAGAAAGCTACACATTTCTACAAGCAACTACACAGCTACACCCCAACCGAAAGGTTTAGTATTTTAGATTTTTCAAATCATATAATACCCTGTTTTCTTCCACCAAACCAATATGTTTTTCATTATCCATGTTGCTGGAAAAATAAAAACATGCACACTGCCACCGTGAGACTACTTGAAAATATCGTTGACCACGATAAAAATAAATACAACGCGGTCACGTCTACCACTATACTGACACTGTACTGGACGGTCCGGTAAGATGTAAATTTACATTTTAAATTACTTCGACTAATTAAAAATTACTGACACTATTGACACTGTACGGGACGGTCACGATTATGTGGAAATCAGCCTTTAAGCGGTAGATACTGTAAGTGAACTATGTACTGCTTCCTATTCATTTTAATATAACTGTAGGTATCTTTGGGCAGCAACAAAATGATCCTTGGCCAGCTTAAAGAATCCTGACTATTTTTTTTTTGTGGGGTACGGCAGTTGGCTTAACCGTTCTTGTATATTGCTGATCATTACATTTCAATTATTGTACTGACTGCGTTTTACTTTTAATAAAAATTGTCCTCCTCTAACTTTATTTTCATAATGAATTCTAATTACAGAATAAATATGTGTTTTTTTTATTGTAATCGTGGATTTCAGTCGACTTAAACTGCTACTTTTCATTCTCCATACAAAGCCATTAATACGCTTTAGTGCTGATCTCTTCATTTAACCGTAAAATCTCTTGTTACCCGTGTCGAATCTCCTTTTTTGCTCGCCTTCATACTATTATAGCAAATGATTAAATTAAGCTTTGATATAACCCTAAGTGAAAAGGGTTTGTATGAAATTCACTGACAATACCTACTTGGGGGAGTAAAAAGTCAACGAATTCACATTCGAAAGTGTATATCAGTAAAAAGTTTGTATAAAGTTTCGAAAACACTCTTAAGGAAATCCATACTTAGCATTGCATTACTATTTGTTTGAAAGTAAACGAAAAAGTTTGGAGTGGCAACTCAAATATTGCTTTACGAGAAAATCTGATTTTTCTGTATGTCCGTCTAAAGAACTAGGATACAAATTTATAAATCTTATGGAATTATTGCGGTTTGTAGGTAATACACTCCGAAAAATTGAAAATAATAATCTTCGCTAGCAATCTCCTGCTATCGCGATTTCTGGGCCCTTATAGTTCAGACAGTCCAAAAGTGCGGAGTAAAATATAGTATCTCACGGCAACTAGGCCACCCAATATGAAGACCACAGGGCAAAAACAAGGAATATCACAAAATATCCAAAATTAAGTTGCCCCCAACAAGTACGTCTTCGGGGTTTTAGCAAGTTTATTTATAATATACACTGAAAAAATCGTTTGGACTTTTTTTCACACAAAATTGTAGCAAAGTCTTTGTAGAGCAATTTACTCTAATTGGATTATTAGTTGCAACAGTTTTTATACGTTTTCATACAATTGTAGCAAATTTTGCTACAAATTGGTCTTGGATGTTTTTGAGAACAAATTGTTGGAAAAAGGTACAAAATTGTAGTGAAATGTCCCACAATGTTTTTTCAGTGTACATATATATATATATATATATATATATATATATATATATATATATATATATATATATATATATATATATATATATATATATATAGTAGAAAAATGGAAGATTTCTTGGCCTATAGGTAATATAATATATTATGTAAATGCGAAGATTTACTTCTTCGCTAGTGCAGCGAAAAGGCCGTGAATGAAAAATAAAAATAATGAGGACTATCTTTGATTCTGGTCTGGGTGACCTCCTGCTATCGATTTCTGGGCCCTTACCCATCAGCGGGCAGGCTTACACCCAGGGTGGCTGAAGAACAGACCACGATTTGACCAGAATCAAAGAGTTGTTAGTTGGCGCGAGCCACTACATCTTACCCATCCTTTCCGAACATTTTGGATATAAGGACTCTCTTTGATTCTGGTCAAATCGTGGTCTGTTCTTCAGCCACCCTGGGTGTAAGCCTGCCCGCTGATGGGTAAGGGCCCAGAAATCGATAGCAGGAGGTCACCCAGACCAGAATCAAAGATAGTCCTCATTATTTTTATTTTTCATTCACGGCCTTTTCGCTGCACTAGCGAAGAAGTAAATCTTCGCATTTACATATATTATATTACCTATAGGCCAAGAAATCTTCCATTTTTCTACTATTGTTGTACAATGGTGCATTTGTACCGTCGACGTCGAGAAAATCGACATCGACATACTTTCGAGTATTATTGTGTTAGCAGCCAAACATTTTTGGAGCAACACTGGGTGAACTAGTTGGCGCGAGCCACTACATCTTACCCATCCTTTCCGAACATTTTGGATATAAGGACTCTCTTTGATTCTGGTCAAATCGTGGTCTGTTCTTCAGCCACCCTGGGTGTAAGCCTGCCCGCTGATGGGTAAGGGCCCAGAAATCGATAGCAGGAGGTCACCCAGACCAGAATCAAAGATAGTCCTCATTATTTTTATTTTTCATTCACGGCCTTTTCGCTGCACTAGCGAAGAAGTAAATCTTCGCATTTACATATATTATATATATATATATATATATATATATATATATATATATATATATATATATATATATATATATATATATATATATATATATATATATATCATATTTAAATTGTAATTAATTTAAATAAACATTATTATTATTAAGTTACCATCGCCATCTGTTAGCTAAACCTCTATTTTTATCATAAACCCAAAAGGCGGAAGAACATAGCACAGTCCGCCAATATTTGTATTTAAAAGACCCATATATCTGGGAAAAATATGGAATGTCCACAGCGTACATGGTAAAAACAGGGAACTAACGCAGCGACTCAAATAAATAATTTATTCTAAAAATGCATTGTGTCGACATTCCCTGGGAACCTTTTTAACATCTGCTAGACAAAATTAGATTTTATGCCCACATTAACCCCGAAAATGAGATATAGTCAACATTTTCGGAAAAATTCTAAGCCGCTCTGGTTTTACCCCTCTCACCCCATCCCCTTTCTTATTTTTTAAAATCAAGTACCAACAGGACCATGCTAAACACAACGGAGAAAGAATTATTAAAATCGGTGCTGCCATTGCGAAGTACACACGCAAAAATTTTCGATTTCAAGAGTTTTTTTTTTAGTTTTTCACAGGTTTTGAAGGTTTCCTCTTACTTCAGCAAAAAGAACGTTAAAATGGAACCATTCGGGAGAACTCATCTACAAAACAAACAAAAAAATATCGAAATCGGTTAATCCGTTCAAGAATTATGCGTGGACATATCTACAGGGATATCCAAATACTTTTTATTTTTGAAGTTGGAAAAATTTTTCAATGTGAAAGTTTTAGGGATTTTTATGGATCATTCATGTATCTTATCAGCAAAACAATTGAGCATCGAATAAAAACAATATAGTGTAAAACATCGATTTTCTCGTTTATTTTAAATTGGATGGTATGATTTTTATCATATTTTTGGATTCTAGGAAAAGTTCTAGACATATTTTATATACCCTGCTCTATGCGGTTTTTCAATCGTTTTTGAAATATTTGAAATTAAAAATTATTTCGCATAAATGTACTTTAAACGTACCTATCCAGGTTGTGAACGAAATACCTGCCCCCTTTTTATATTTTCTCCGTGGGTAAGTTAAAGTTAATGTCAAGGTTGGCAATAATACTTTAGTCACCGTGAATTTATAATTTTATTTTTATGCAAAATGAGTTATTCTATTAATGAGAGATAGAAAATGTTAAAATTATATTTAAAAAATAGCAATTATAATGTTCGAGCGGCTCAAAGACAATATGAAGAATGTATTGAAGAGGGACAAAGAACTCCATCATTAAACACCATAATAAAAACAAATAGAAGACTAGAAGAAAGAGAAATTCTGGGCAATGGAAAAAGAAGAAGAGAAAGAAATGAAGAAAGGAACCTAGCGATTTTATTATGTTTTTAAGAGAATACAATCATTTTCTAAACAATTAAGAGAGCACTGGCCAGTTAATGCTCCCCGAAAAACAATGATCCTAAAAGTATATTTACGCGAAATAATTTTTAGTTTGAAATATTTAAAAATCGATTGAAAAACCGCATTGGGTATGTTATACAAAATACGTCTAGAATTTCTCCTAGAATCCAAAAATATGTTAACAATCATACCATCCGATTTAAAATAAGAGAAAAAATCGATGTTTTATACTATATTGTTTTTATTCGATGGTCAATTGTTTTGCTCATAAGATATATGATTGATCAATAAAAATTTCCAAAACTTTCATATTTAACATTTGTCCCATCTTTAAAAATAAAAAAGATGTAAGACCTGTCCACTTTCATTTGGATATCTCTGTACATAAAAAAATGTCACATACGGGTCAAATTGATAACCTCCTCTTGTGAAGTCTGTTCAAAACGACTGAAAAAAACCAGAACTGCAATCAAGAAGAAATAAATCTGGACATTCCGTGTTTTTCTTATGACAATGCTACTTATTTTAGGACAATCCTGGTTTTTTAACTGAATATATTGTTTATTTTTTGAATTTTCTTCTTTAAAAAAATATTTTTTTAGTATTTTTAAGGCGCTATTAAAACACTTTTCGTATTACAAAGATGCATTGTTTAATTTAAAAAAAAAATGTATACAGTTCGTAAAGTGTTAAACTTTTAAACGATGTCTCTCAAAATTAATATTTTGTGACATTCCTTGTTTTTCCCCTGTATGCTCCGAAATGCATTCGGCTGCTAACATGTGGTTATTTTCATCGACTAATACCATGGATTTATTAAATAAAGGATACGGGATGATTTAACATTCTTTGAAGCCAAAACAAACCATTCTAAACGACACTGTAAACACAATTTGTAAACATTGGCCACATCTTATTTTACCTTGTATTTTTGTACAAAAAATAAGTTAGAAGCATCACAAGATTTACTAAAAGTAATAAAAGCAATAAAATATTTTGTTTTTCTGCTAAATAATAATAAATTTAAGTTAAAAAGGTTTTATTATTTATAGGTTATGTTAGTTCTAAAGGTGTTTATTTAAAGTCGCTCCGAGTCATTTATAAATCTATAAATCGCACTTTTTCTTTCCTAGTTCATTAGACAAAGACGTACGTGTAACCGAGTGTTCAGACAGAGGTTCAGCCGTTTTCCTAAGCAATCGGCACAGACAGCAACACTTCTGAGCTCCAACACTCCAATGCTACTTTATCTCTTTCTACTACCATTCTTTCATTTCTGGGGGAAATGTTTTCATAACAAATAACAATTATAAGGCTTCACGTTCGATACGCTCACAGTATACGGATATCGAATCCTTTTATTTAATAAATCCATGACTAATACAAGTAAGTAGATTAATATCTTCGCTAGGACAATATAGGACCTCGAGGTAAGAAAACTATTTTTGATTCTGGTTCAAGTGCATTAGGGCATCCGGCCAGAATTAAAAATAGTCCTTTTCCCTCTAGGACTTTGGCGGACGTATGCATGTATATTGCACCAGCCAAGATATCAATCTTAGCATTTTTATCCATTGATGCAACCTTGCACTGCCTTGCTATTTTTCAAAAAATTGAAATAAACATAATCGGTATAGGCAAGTTAATATAAACGAATGAATCTTTTAAATATAAATGATTAATCAATCTAAGGGATTTCCATAATAAATGCCACCGTTGTTAGTCACAGGTTTTATTTTGAGAACAGATTTAAAAAATATTTGACCATCATATTTTCCCTAATAAATCAAAAATAATGAGCTTGTTTTTCAAAAAGTTATAATTTCTTTTAAGATTTATTATTGGGACACCAGGGTTAGTAGAAAGATTCTTTAAAACACTAGTAATAACATTAATATTGTTGAAACGCGAATTGCATACCTCACGCATTATTGAAGAGGTAATTTGGCACGAAATAATATGAATAATAGAAATATGCAGTGTTACTATCAGTCCTTGGTTTTAACCATGGATTTCTTAAGAATGGATACGGGATGATTTAACATTCTTTGAAGCCAAAACAAACCATTCTAAGCGACACTGTAAACACAATTTGTAAACATTGGCCACATCTTATTTTACCTTCTATTTTTGTACAAAAAATACGTTAGAAGAGAAGCATCACAAGATTTACTAAAAGTAATAAAAACCCTAAAATATTTTATTTTTCTGCTAAATAATAATAAATTTAAGTCAAAAAGGTTTTATTATTTATAGGATATATTATTTCTAAAGGTTTATTTAAAGTCGCTCCGAGTCATTTATAAATCTATAAGTTGCACTTTTTCTTTTCTACTTCATTAGACAAAGACGTACGTGTAACCGAGTGTTCAGACGTATTTCCTAAGCAACCAGCAGAGACAGCAACACTTCTGAGCTCCAACACTCCAATGCTATTTTATCTCTTTCTACTACCATTGTTGATTCAATTAAGTATTTCCTTAAAGTTCGTACACTAGACCTCTAAGGTAAATGTTTTCATAACAAACAACAAATAAACCGGCTTCACGTTCGATACGCTCACAGCATACGGAACACCGAATCCTTTCTAATTCATCCATGGTTTTAACAGTTAAATGTCATTTTGGTTCACTTCTTGATATTTCTCAAAATTTAGGGAACGATAAGTCATATTAAGCAAAGCTCCAAAAAGCTGAACTTGCCGGATAAAATGCCTTTACAGGAACTGAATTTTAGGCTCATTAATTTACATGAATAAAAGATCAAGAAATAGTCACATGGCAATTAAGTCTTTAACCCAGTTTAAGATCGCCTTAGAAACTGTGCCAAACGATAAATTTGACTTTTGCCGGTATCAATACTACGCAAGTTAATGGCTGCAAAACAACTATATTTCACATTCCTAAGATATATATTTTAATCTATTTATAATTCCATATATTTTTTGGAACGCACACTAATTAAAACGGTTTTAATTTTCTTTTAAACATTTTTAGTCAAATTTTATAGAAAAAAGTATAAAACATTGTAGGTTTAATGTTTATAAGTTAACGATTAATATTTTTTTCTTATCTCTTGTCCTGCGGGATGTTGGGCTTTCATTCTCTTCCTTTTTCCTCTTCATATCTCTCTCGCTATTAGTATTTCTTTAAGATGTTTTTTCTGTTTTGTTCCTTTTTTGGTTTGATCTTTGTTTGACGACTTTCCTTTGGTTTTGGCACTATCACAATAGCTTTCCGTTTCGGTCTTACTACTACTTAAGTTTATTTTGCTATCCGAGTCATCAGAATTAGTATGTATTTCTTCTAATTCTCTTGCAGTGTACCATAATATATTGGATATTTGTATTTTATCCCCTTTTATCTTAGCTTCCTTATTTTGGTTTAGTGCAATTGTTTTTTAAAATTTTGTTTTCCCGTCGATCTTCTTCACAAAGGTCGTTTGAGATGCTTGTGTTTGTATCTCGGAGGGTCTTTAGTTTTTCGGGATTTTTAAATAGTTTTATCTTTTTTAGAATGCTAACAAACGCGACAATAGAAAGGTTTTGACTTTGTCCTATTTATATTATTTATATCTAGATGTTCTATTATATTATACCTAGATGTTCTAGAGCGAGAGCACGATAGCATTGCTGCTCAATAAATGTCAATAAAACTTGGGTTTTCTTTGAAGTTCTAAAGTAAGAGTTATATGGTGCGATAGATAATTTTTTGAGCTGCCGTGTGAGCTAATTAGTTCTTGAAAGTGACGGCCATTTACAATGTCAAAGTGTGGTTTTTGTGATTCGTCCTCCCGCAAGGCGATGATAACGTGCGACGGGCTGTGCAAAAAACGATACCACGCTGACTGTATGTCCGTTCCACCTGAAGCAGTCAGTGTTATTAATGCGGTACCGAGGGTTTCCTGGAAGTGCAGTACCTGCTATAATATCAAAGCTGATGATTTTAACACCAAAATGCAGGCCACGTTAGAAACTAAACACACTGAATTACTCAGTTCTCTATCTGCAAATTTTCAAACTCTTACTAAGGATTTTCTGGATTCAGCAGTAAATAAGATAAGCGCAAGGATGGAGAATGGTTCGAAAGATGGTTCATCAACGAGCTTTGCTGATGCTCTCAGAAGTAAAGGCAGCTCAAGTATCCAGCCAAAAAATCAAAACCAGGATAGTTCTCGTACCAAATTTGATATACTACAGAATATTAATCCAGCTACAGAAAACATTCCTTTTAATACTGTTACACCTGTATCGAATGGCGGTTTCGTGCTAAGCACAAATCAAACCAGTGCAGACAAGTTTAAAGACTTAGCGGCGCAAAAACTTTCCGATAATTATGAAGTAAGGGAGTTGAAAAGGGTACAACCGGCTGTTCGGATTGTTGGACTTTCCCAGGAATACAACGAGGAGGCTCTCATACAGTGCATTCAACTACATAATCCAAATATATTTTTTTCAGATTCTCAGTGCAAAATTTTAAAGTTGTGGCCTACAAAAAAAAAATAATCAAATTTATCAGGCTGACCTACAGTTGGACGAGTTAACTTTTCAGAGAATTACAGATATTGGTAAGCTGATTGTTGGGTTGGATAACTGTACTGTCTATGAGGCACTCTCTGCCACGCTGTTTTAAATGCAACGGTTATAACCACACTGTCAAATTTTGTAAAAAAGCATTGTCTTGTCCTTTATGTTCCGGTAGTCATGATATCAAGACCTGCAGGGTTTCCAAAGATCAGTATAAATGTATTAATTGTGTTAATGTTAAGGAGAAACAAAAACTAGACATTCCGGTTAATCATGCTGCATGGGATTATAATAGTTGTTTTGCTCATAAACAGTTAATTGAAAAGGTTAGGGGTGATATCCTTCGACTAGTCAGATAGCAACCAATGAGTCTTTTAGGTGAAACGCACCTATTTCTATCTAATTCTGCAAATATTAATTCTCCGCATTCTTCTACAATAAAAAGTAATTTATCTTTTAGCCAGCGAAATAACTTTAAAATATCAGTTTATTATCAAAATGTGCGAGGCCTAAGGAGCAAAACGAATGAACTTCTGAATTCTGTTTTGGCTACAAACTTCGACATATTGGTGATCTCGGAAACCTGGTTGGACTCTGATGTTTTTAATACTGAATTATTTGATTCGCGTTATACAGTTTATCGTGCAGATCGAGATTACCTACAGTTGGGTTGCACCAGGGGGGGTGGAGTGCTTTTGGCAGTAAAAAATATTTATGAGGTTTCAGTTTTAAAAATTAATAATATCCCGAGGTCCATTGATTTACTTAGTGTTAAAGTAACTTTAAATTTATATTCTTTTTATTTATTCTTGGTCTATATACCACCTAATACGAATGTCGATAACTATAATCAATTATTCGAGATAATAAGTGAATTGGGATACTTATACAAATCTAAAGTTGTATTTTTGGGTGATTGTAACTTACCGGACTTGTCAAATGCATTATCTGGTGAATGTACTGATGAGAAAACCCTGTGTCTGTTAAATTATATGCAATTCTTTAACTTCACTCAGTATAATTTTGTTAAGAATATAAATGGTCGTTTATTAGACTTTGTCCTGTGTAATTCCGAAATACTTACGTGTGAAGTTGAAAAGGCTGAGGATGTATTATTGCCTGAAGGTAATCATCATCCTCCACTGATAACTTTTTGTAGTTTTGCTAATGAGAAAAAATTTAATAAGCAAAAAACTAGCTGCGTCTATTATAACTTTAGAAAGGCTGATTTTGTAAATTTGTATGTACATTTTAGTAACATAAACTGGGACTTTTTAACTACCGTCAGTGATGTAAACTCTGTTTGTGAATTATTTTACTTAAAAATTTATGAAGCTTTGGATGTTTTTGTACCTAAGACGAGAAAGCGTCGCAGAAATTATCCACCTTGGTTCAATTCACAGATAATTAAAACAGTTAAGAAAAAGTTTGTAGTGTGGCGGATGTTCAAGCGAACTGGTAAGCATGCCGATCTATTAGAATTTAGGAGAATGAGAACTCTAGTAAAACATGAAGTAAACAATGCTTACAAAAGGCATTGTGAAGATATTGAAAATCGTATTGTATCTGATCCTACTAAATTCTGGCAATTAATAAATAGTAAGAAAAATAATAAGCAATTTCCTGAAATAATGACACTGGGTGAAAACAGTTTTAGAGATCATGCCGACATTGCAAATGCGTTTGCCAACCATTTCCAATCATCCTATGTTTTGCCTGGTAATGTGGATAATCGTCAGACTGCTGCTGCAACGGATACTATTTTTGTAGCGAAGTTTGATAAAGATCATGTTTCACGTTGCCTGAAAAGGATGAAACAGAAGGCGACTATGGATCCAGACAGAATACCATCTTTTTTATTACATGATTGTGCTTGCCTTTTTGCTGAACCTCTTACCATAATTTTTAACTTATCTTTAAAAACGTCGCAATTTCCAGATATCTGGAAAACATCCAAAATCATTCCGGTATTTAAAAAGGGGGACAGGGGAAAAATAGAAAACTATCGCCCCATAAGTATTGTTAACAACTTTTCTAAGTGTTTTGAAATGATTCTGCATGAGAGATTACTTTTTCAGGTTAAGAATAAAGTCGCAGAAAGCCAGCACGGTTTTGTCAAGGGGAGATCGACCATATCTAACCTAATTTGTTTAGCACAATTTGTAGCGGAATCATTTGATCAGAACTGTCAGGTGGATGTTATTTTTACGGATTTTTCAAAGGCGTTTGATAGACTTGATCACAACATTCTGCTTAGTAAACTTCGCACTTTTGGCTTTTCAGATAATTTGATTAAATTCTTTAAATCTTATTTGGCGGATAGGAAGCAGACAGTAGAGTGTTGTGGTCAATCGTCTGTCCAGATGAGTGCTACTTCTGGAGTACCACAGGGGTCCATCTTAGGTCCTTTGTTGTTTAACATATTTATCAACAGCATTCTCGAAAACCTTGAAAGTCACACACTTCTTTATGCTGATGACATGAAGATATATGCCCGCATAGGGAATCTGGAAGACTGTGGGAAACTTCAGCTCTCACTTGACAAGATCCACGACTGGTGTACTATAAATAACCTACCTTTAAATATAAATAAGTGTAAGGTTATGTCGTTCTCGCTAAAGCGTATCACACTGCCGTACGATTACGCAATCAATAATACTCCATTAGAAAGAGTAGAATCTTATGGTGATCTTGGTGTATTGTTGGACAGTAAACTTTCTTTTGTTCCTCATATAAACACTCTTTTATCGACTTGCTTCAAATTACTAGGGTTCGTTATACGAAATTCGCGTGATTTTTCGAATATCACTGCCTTAAAACTACTGTTTTATGCATTTGTGAGGTCCAGAATGGAGTATGCTTCGGTGATATGGTCGCCATATTATCAGATACATATTAATCGGCTTGAAAGGGTTCAGCGACAAGTACTTGAGTTTCAAAATTGATGCCCACTACCCGGATATTGGTGTGCCTCAGGAGGACTTATTGCGCAGACATTCGTTGGACTCTTTGGACATTAGACGCAGGGTTTTTCAACTGAAATTTCTTTACAAGATCTAGCATAATGGGGTGGAATGTAGTGAGATTCTGAATTCCTTACAATTCCTGATTCCTAGAGCATCATCTCGCCATCCATACACATTTTACGTCCCAGCACCGCGCACCAATATCTGTAAATTCTCACCCATAAATAGGATGTGCAGTACGTACAATATGCACCAAGATAGGTTTGATATTTTTTATTGTGGCATAAATAGCGTACGTCTGACCTGACACTCTGTTGTGGTCCACCTTTTGTACTGTTGTGATTAATTTTCTTTTTTTTAGACATGCTTAAGAGTTGTTAATTGTTAATAGTGTACCCCAGCTTAATTTTTGTTTTTGTCTTTTCTTACTTTGTACTTTGTACCTTGTATTTTGTCTTGTAATGTTCTAATCCGCTTTTCTATTCTGCAATACTTTACATGTCTATGTATAACTATATTAGTATCTGTACTTTAAATTATAATTATCTGTTGTACCCATTTGTTAATTGGTTTCAAACTGTTAAATGGGTGTAAATAAATAAATATCTGTACCTGTTATGTTGATGTCAAATACGCTATTTAATTTAGATATAGTGTCCTCCTTTAGGGTTGGGGTGTTTACCGTCAAACCAAAGACTACGATGTTACAATATATCCTCCGGATTTTTCTTTCGTTGGCTAATTTTATGTAGTTTTTCATTGTTTTTTTGTAGATTTTCTTTCTACACATGAAATACTTCTATTAAAATTGTCGTTAATTTCTACCGTTTGTTCAGCAAGTAATGATTTTATTCCGCCAAGGGTCACCCCAGCCATTTGGGGCTAGTGTAGTTATATCAGTTTAATGCACGAATAGTTAGTTATCTGTCAGTTAACTATGGGTTTATGTATCAAATATTTATAGTAAGGATTCTACAGACTCTCACAAAGAGATGTTACGTCAAAAGTCACAAAATATCCCAGAATGTTCAGAAAATATACCTGTTTTTAGTTATCAGATTTTTTAAATAAATGACACATTACTATTAGACCACAACATAAAATAATCATTGTTCAGTTTTTGTTTAATTTAACACTTTATTACCGATACTATTAAAATGTATTTGATCTAGAAATTTAGACGATATCCACATGGCACGCCGAGCTATGTAGACAGAAATGGTTTAATATTTTGAAATGATTTTTATCTTGGAACTCTGCTAAAATTCATTATTAATTTACTATAAAGAAAATTATTTGCCAATACAAAACTTAACTGTCTTTTTATGACACTCGTCAATTAAACCCTTTATTGTCAAATTAGACTAGTCTCTTCTAAAGTGAATCTGGTTGTAAAAGACAAAATCTTGCTGACACAAAGTGTGTTAAGAAGAATTAACTATAATTTTCTTATTTGATGGATCAGCAACGCAGCAAGGAAATAGGTCGGAAATATCATTAAAATCTACTTCAATATCAAATAATTTCAAAGAAGTATTGCCTACCTATCGAAGGGTGTGCAGGGTCTCCTGTACACCCTCAAAATGTCCATCTGATGTCGGTTTAGTCTTGTCCCTAAGGCGTGTCTAAGACAAACAAGCCGGGTTTGTTCAACTAACCCCAATATATCAGAAAAGAGGCTTACGGTGGATGATGTGTTTGTCTTGAACAGCCGCCGAAGTTGCACACGACTCGCGTGCGGAATTTCTGATAGGATTTTAAGGATAATCGAAAAAGTTGGTCTAACTTAAATTGGCAGGAAACATGTCTTGTATTGCTTTAGTGGGATAAATATAAAATTTTACAAATATACTCGGTTTCAAGGCTCTATTAAATAAATGATTAAAATATGTACTGTATTGTTTACACTAGGACTAACTAAACCTGTTCTTCTAACAATGTGGCAGCATCAAGAAACATTTTAATCAGAGATTATTAAAAATTGATAAAATATTGAGGGCCTGGTTTCTTCAGAAAGAATTCTTGATAAAAGTGGAACATTTTAAAGCTCAATACTTATTAGGCGAAATAAAATATATAAAGTTAAGTAATAAATTGGTCACTTACAGCAAAATGTGGGAACTCGCGACTCAGATTTGGTTCCCATTTCGACCAAAAAGTTAATTTCATATTTTTAATTTCTTCTTAGATTTATTTAGTTATAATATGAAACTCGGGTCGGTGAGTTAATTTTGCTGTAAATTTTTATTTTTACTATTTAATTTGATATATTTTAATTTCACTAAATAACTAGTGAGTTTTAAGATGTTTCTCTTCGATAAATAAATGCTTTCAGGATAAACCAGACCTTAAAATTTATTAATTTTTAATAATTTCACAAAAAAAAAATGTTTTCTTGTGCTGCCACGTTGGTGCAAGAACAGATTTAGTTCTATCGATGTGGACAGTACCTATGTTAATATTTTTCTTTTTAATACTCAGTGCGGCTCTTTAATCCCCCCCCCCTCTTACTTTTTGAACCGTTACAACTAAACAAATTGTAATTACAGGAATAATATGTTTTGATGTACAAGTAACTCTCGGAAAAATCAAGATGGCTGCTGGACGCCAGGTTTAAGATTTAGTACTGGTAAAGTAAGATCTTCTAGTTGATCAGTTATGTTTTGACAAGTTTTTGTCCTGTCATTGTTAATAAGTCGTTATTAAAAAATTACGAATTATTCTAATATTTCAGCGATTCGCTTTGTTTTCCAAATAATTTTTATGTTGGAACGGGTTGCTAGAGTGAATTTAGTTTTATTATTGTCGAAAGTACATACTAAG
This sequence comes from Philopedon plagiatum, assembly GCA_963971165.1. Lineage (NCBI taxonomy): Eukaryota > Metazoa > Arthropoda > Insecta > Coleoptera > Curculionidae > Philopedon > Philopedon plagiatum. Next base: position 18,599,512 of record OZ020190.1, on the reverse strand, counting down.
ATTTCCCTTTTCTTTATAAAGTTGCGAAAAAACTCAAAAACAAATTCACAGTATGAAACTTAGTTGTCTTATTCTTACACTTGTCAGTTTAAAACTTTCGGTTGTCAAATTAGACCGGACTGGCGCTGGAGAATCTGGCCGTTATATTTCTATGAAGTTTTGAGTTAATAGGACCACCTAATATTTTCCCCTTACAAAGTTTGAACCCTTGTTTACTCCCTTAGGGGTTGAATTTTGAAAAACCCTTCTTTAGTATATGCCCACGTTATGTAAAAAACCTCTGTGCAAAATTTCAAGTTCCTAGATCCAGTGAGATGGACTGTGCGTTGATATGTCAGTCAGTCAGGACAAATTTATTTATGGTCGTATTAACTGCGGTGATGGTCGAAACTATCGATCTCTGCCCCATCGCTGCAGTAATACTTGCGTTCCCGCTCCTCGCTACCGTCGAGCCACCAGCCGCCGTCAATTCGTCAATTCATCTTCATCATCATAACAAACCTGATGTATCTGATACACCGGATACATCATGTTTATTATTATGATTATTGACGAATTGATTGCGGCTGGCGGCTCAACGAAATCTGCGGTAGCGGGAATCGGGAACGCAAGTATTACTGCAGCGATCGGGCAGAGCTCGATAGTTTTCGGCCATCACCGGAGTTAATAGGACCATAGAAAATTTCGTCCTGAAGAGGCCTATGTTCGCAGCTAGGTGATCTTTACTGTATAGATATAACTGAACCCAACAGTGTTAACAAATCAACGTATTAGAGGCAAGAGCTGATTATCCCTTTTTATAAAAAAAAAAATAATAAATCTATCATTGTTGGCCCGAATATCCGATTTTTATTCATTCCGAATAATTTTCAGCGATAACGGTAACTTAACATATTTTTATGCAAATAATATTGACACAACTATAATAAAATCAGCTAATTAAAATATAAAATAGCAAAATATACAATTTCAGCAAATATCCGCTCTAAAAGCCATTTTGCCGACACATTTAAATAGAGCTAATAATAATTATTTGCGGGCTACTATTATTTATTTATTTGGTTGGTACATTAAAATTATACACATAGAATAATTAATGAAATATTTAGCAAAACATAATAAAGCAGAAAAAATACTTCACCAAGTAATTAAAGCATTAAAGGTATATTGACAATAAACAATAGCACACCAACAAAATAAATAGCAGAGGATTATATTACTTTAAAATTTTATTGACGCTGCACACAGGAAAAAGAATTTCATAGTCAAGAATAAAACACGCTACTTAATATTATGCTACTTAAGATATGCTTACCTCATGGCAAGCATGACATTTTCTTGTGATACTTTGTTGATCCAAGAACACGCGTTTCTCGGGATAAGAAATTCAATTTAAAATAAGCGAGAAAATCGATGTTGTATTCTATATTTTTTTATCCAATACTCAACTGCTTTTCTGATAAGATAATATGAATGATCCATAAAAATCTCCAAAACTTTCTTATTTAAGATTTTTTCCCATCTTTAAAAATAAAAAATGTTTAAGGCCTGTTCACTTTTATTTGGATATCCCTGTACATTGTACAGGTTGGATCTAATATAAGTATCTTAGAATTATCGCAAATGCCCACTGTCCAAAAATATATAAGCTTTGAGGGGTAGGAAAGAGTTTATTTGGAGTAATTTTAAAAATTATTTACGGTTCGTTTATCTTTGAGTTAAGATAAACTTATTTTATTATTTCTTTTATTTCTTCATAGGATGGTTCCTCAGTTCCCCTTCTCCTCATCTTCTACTCTTAATTCCTCCTTAAATTATCAAATTAGATCAGTCATGGCAATAGTGAATTTGACCGTAAGAGTTTCAAAATGTAAGCTGTAATAATCACTCTATATTTGTACAAACAAATGATAATATAAAAAGCCCATCATTTGGATACAAAATGGCCTACCTGTAAATGTTTTCGTTGTTTTGCACCTTTAAAAATAATCACCTTAGTGAAATCTGAAAGAGGTTGTAGGTTAAAGAATAAAAAAATACATCTATATCCCCTTTTTTATTTCATAGCTTCATTGCACACCGCGGGGCAATTGCTTAGTAACCTTTAAAAATAAAATTCATATGCATACAATTATTATAAACAGTTATGGCCTAGTTAAACGTTGAGACAATTCGCAGTCTTAAAGCTTCCAGGAGACTTTTCTGACAGTGTTATTTAGCCAGTGAATTAAGTGTATAGCTTCTTTTCACGAATACACAATACAGGAAAGCACCTTTTGCATTGGTCCTTCGGTCCCTCCACTTTGATTATAAGCCTTAAGGTAAATCTAAATTTATCGCTAATTTATCTGATGTTGGTCGGGACAAATCCCATCTATCACATTTTTTTACCAAAAGCCCTCTGTTTTTCCTACGATAAAGTGCTTTTTGTTCATCGACTTGAGCCAACGGGGTTTTGTCCGACATAAAGAAAAATTTTGAAATAAAAAAATTGCTTCTGGAGCAGCAGAGTATTGCTCGTATCATAAATAAAACATTTTTCGTTGATGAGGATAAACTTTTCGATGTAAAAATGTTTTGGGTAAGGAATATTTAAAATTTTAGTTATTTTGTAAGGTAAGGCTTAAGAGAAATATATGTATATATCGTCCAGTTCAATCGAGAATTGAAATAATGTGACAGCACTCGTGTAAATGTCATTGCCAATGGTGTCATTGCTAAGCGTCAATTAAATTTATTACTTGATTAAAAGATTTTAGTAACAGGCTGTAAAGTGTTGTAATTGTAGCGGTATTCCTGTTTGACTTTTTATAAAAAAGATCTATGCTGAAGCCATTATTTTACCATTTTTAATTATTATGCCGAATTCATGCACACTCTACAAGTTGTATACAAACTGCTACCCTATATTATTATCCTCGAGGCACGAGAGAACGGTTTTAACCCAACTTACCTTAGTACAATGGGCTTCATTAGGGCGCTATCGACTGTCAAAGATTTTTTAACAATTTCTATTATTTGGAATAAAAACATATTGCTTTTAACGGTTGGGACAAAATCTGGTATGTGATTACGTACCTATAGTTGTTTTACCTTTAGGCTTTAATTATCCACGTGCGAAAAGTTATTTTAACGTTTTGGTCAATAGCCTTATGACTTTTTTTCTACTTAATAAGCATTAAATTTACTGTTTAGGAGAGTATTTAGTGAACTTGTTGTAGAACTTGTTATTTAGTGAACTTGATTTAGTGAACAGTTGAAACTTGATCATAAAAATATGCACTCGAATATCTTACCCAATCGCCTTTGCAATTTACATCAATAGCTTAAGTACCTTGCTTTAGTTGAAGTGCAGTTATATGTTAAAGTGCATATTTCTCACTTAATTTAGCACTCATAAAAATACGAAATGGGTATTTATTTTAAAGCCCCTTTTATCTCAATCTATGCTCAAGCCACTTGCGTTGCAATGGCCTGTTTTATAACTCAGATAGTATGCATAGGGGTTGTGACATTATAATTTATGATACTACTCCACTGTTGCCCAAACTAGGTTACATATATTTCGTTGTAAATAATTTACCAAAAGAGATACTTTACGGTGATTATATAGTTTAAACGGCCCTCCACTGATAATAGCTATTTTTCTTTAAAATGAGGAAATTTATAAGGCCAGATTCTCTAACGCTAGACCGGTCTACTTTAACAACCAAGAGCTTTAAACTTACAAATGTAAGAGTAAGACAACTAAATTTTGTACTCTAAATTTATTTCTGAGTTTTTTGCAAATTTATAAAGAAAAGGGCAATTTTAATATGTACTTTCCACAATAATAGAATTACATTGATTCTATCAACACGTTCCAAGATGAAAATTATATGGAAACCCAGCAAATCACTGGAATATCTCATAATTTTTTAACAATGACAGGACAAAATCCTGCCAAAACCTTACTGATCAACTAAAATATCTTAATTATTTCCAGTACTAAATGTTGAACCATTCTGGTGAATCTGAACGCGAGGTTGTAAACTGACAAGTGTAAGAATAAGACAACTAAATTATTTACTATGGTTTTATTTCTTAGGTTTTTCGCTGATTTATAAAGAAAAGGAAAATTTAAGTATGTATTTTTTACAATGATATGTCTAAACTAATTTTAGCAAGACGTTGCTGCATAAAAATCCTTTGAAAATACAAACATATCTTAGGAAATTATCACACCTGTTCTGGTAAAAAAATATCCAAAACAACATTTTTTACATGGTTATAATGTAAAAAGCAATATTGCAAACCAAAATGGTGAATAAAAGTGTTTTTCAAAGGAACCAGGCTCTAAAAATTGTGTGTTAATACATGATTTTAAAACCAATCATAATAATATTTATACATTATACCTAGAAGGTGTATTTGTACAATAAATATTGAAAACCACTTGAAACATGTACAGGCATGGACAACTCAAGCTGTTAGATATGCACTGCGTTTCCACTTATACCTAAAAGTAGGAAATGTCAGTGGCCATACAATGTCAGAATAAACTTGAAATATAAAATTGTATTTTCCTATTTCCAAAATACAAGTAAAATGTTCTTTTTAAACTAACATATTAATTTAGAAATAAATTGCAAAGATGTTTATGTAAAATTATCAATTATATAAATAAATACGAAAGGTATTAAATAAAATATAATTTTACTAAAAAATTTAAAAAATAATACCTAATTTGTCTGGCAGCACATAAGCAATAATTTTACTTTCATTTCACACAAAATTTTCTGGACAGTTAATGGTATTATATAGTAGTTAATCCATAGTAATTTCATTTATATACGTACCGTTAAGTTTATTATTGGCATCCAAATCTTTATTATGTTCATGGCTTACTAAAAGAAATAGATAAAAGCTGTCAGAGATTAGTTATAGAAGACTTCAGTCAAAACCATTTCAAACCTGACTGATGATTATCTGTCGTTCCGCCGTAAGTAACAGAATCGCGGTATTACTTTATTGTTTGTGGACCAGAAACTAATTTAAAACCATCATCAACCATTCTTGTTTTGAATACTCAACTTTTCTTATTTCTGCCTATTTACCTACGGTGTAAAAATAAAAATCTACAACTAAACTACTTTTAAAATTATATACATAACAAACTTGTCATCTACCAAGTTAAATTGTTTTATAATTTATAGTAGTTTTAACCGACTATTAGCGGAATTTCTGAAACCTAGAAATCGCACTCCTGCCTTTCTACATGAATTCACAAACATAATTCTTGGCTTATATTTGAAGCTAATGGAGCAATTAATAATGTTGTGCTTGCCAGTCCTGACATTTTAGCTTTTTTAAATTCCCACTAATAGACACTATTTTTTTAAACCGTTATTTATGTAACAAGCTAGCAAATACCTCATTTTGTCTAATGGATGAGATGTCTGCAATATTTGTAAAGCAAATGCCTGCAAATCAGGCGAAATTCGGAAAATCGCGTACATTTTAGTACACAAGGAAGTAGAGGAATTCTTCCTCGACCGAGGTGGTACCACCCCACACATCCTCTTAAAGGGCTGGTGAAATCCCTAGGGGTGTTTCCAGCTCTGGATGTGTGAGTCGATTCCCCAGTACATACACGGTACATAGTACTTAGACTTCGGTCTTCGTGGGCTGTCAGAAGATAAAACAAAGAAATACGAAGTACATAAATAAGTAAGTAAATAAATAGTGTAAAAACTGGGGACAGCCGTGACGCAAAAGCCGTGACGGAAAAACAGTGACGGTTAGAGGAGAAAGAGAAACTTTTGATTTAGATATAAATAGTGTAAAAACTGGGGACAGCCGTGACGCAAAAGCCGTGACGGAAAAACAGTGACGGTTAGAGGAGAAAGAGAAACTTTTGAAAGTGAGGGGTTCCATATTGTGAATACCCTAGTTATGAGTATCAAGAAGTAGGAAAACAAGAGGTTTCGGAAATATTTTCTCGAGAAACACCTATTTCGACAATATGTTTTTTTTTCAAAAACCATTTCTTTTTTAAAATACATTTTTTAAATCCATATTTTTCAAATAATGAATTTTTAAGAAATGTCTTATCGAGTAACGAAGTTATGGTTTTCGGGTCAACCTTAGGGTGTCTAAAATATATTGTTGGGGTCATAACGCCGAATATTTTTGATCTAAGTATCAGTTTTTAATATTGAGAGTAACTAAAACCGTTTAAGATTTAGTACTGGTTTGAATTAACATATTCTCGTTGTATTGACTTTTTCTCCTTAAATATTTCAGCGATTTGCTTGGTTTTCAAAAGATTTTTTATGTTGTAACATGTTGCTTAAATGATTTTATTTCTACTATTGTGAACAATTCACACTTAAAATGTTATTTTTTTTAAAAAAATTGCAAAAATGCTCAGAAATGGATTGATATTACAAAACTTAGTTGTTTTGTTCTTACGCCTGTTTTAATTTTCAAATTTGATCGGTCTAGCGACATTTTCCAAACTATCGGCTAGATAGTTTGGAAAATATTACTAAAAATGACAAAAAATATCCTAAGCAAGTGTCAGTAAGCATAATCAAACTTCAAAATGCCTACGATATACAGTTTTGCTCAGAATGGTTTAGATTTGCTCAGGATCATTTTCTGTCTGCCTCTTATTAACATTTTACAAACTATTGCAGTTCAAAATTCAAATATTGAAAAACGTTATATGAAAATTTTTCGTAGAACCATAAAATTTCAGTTTTAAAAAATGACACTCTCTAGAAAATTAAATTTTTTTAATGTTTGCCCTTTTAACTCTTCTGTTTAATGGAATTTTTACTCCCTTTTTTAGCATTGACGGCTTAAGCTGAGGCCAAAGTTATTAAATAAAAAACATTTTCATGTCTAAAATAACGAAAGGAGTTTTATATAAAAACTGTGATTAATGATCTGTATTTGCGTTTACATTGAATAAATTAGCCATAAATTTAGAGAGTTACCTTCTGAATGGTAATGAAAAGAGCAGCCGCTTATAAAAAGTTTTGGGATATTCTTAATTAATTTTGGTCTTGAGTTTGGCCAAATGGCTGAAAATGATAAATATTAACACAAACTTAATAAATTAATGTTTATTTTAGTTGCTATAAATTAGTCAGTGAATGAGTCATCATAATATGTTAGTAATACGTTTCACGCAAATAATCTATTTGTCCTTACTCAACTCTTTTTTTCTTTGTCAGATAATAAACTTCATAACACTAGATTTGTAGGGCATAAGGCTTTAGGGTTTTTGTATATAATTGCAATCTGATATAGAGACTAGTCCTAGGTAGAGAGATAATACTAATGTAGTTGATATGTTTTTAAACACTTATATGTAGGTACGTCTTCTTATTGTAATAAAATAACTTGACCTATATTGCCTGCACCATACTGAAATCAAGAAGAATGAATCAAGAAATAGAAATTGAAAAAATACCTAAATACATGCTCACAATAAGTTAGTGCAACTGCCGGTACATACATGAGCAAAATTTTTGTCATCTTTTCGAATGCATTTTTGTATCAGGAGTTTTTCTTTATTTTTTCAACATTTCTAAAATGTAGACACGCCCGGCTATTATTTATAATGGGTCTACAAAAAAAAATAATTTTTTTCAAAATTGAATTTTTAAGTAGTTTTTTTTCGAGAATATTCGTTTCACAAATTGAAGTTCTCGAAAAAATACTTTTGTGGAAATCTAAATTTGAACTCTAATAAAATTAGATAGATAAAGATCCTCAGCAAACCTAGACAACCCTAAAGGCACCTGCATATGTTCGTCTTTTTTTAAACTATTACGGCCAGATTCTCCAACGCTAGTCTGGTCTAATTTAACAACCAAAAGTTTTAAACTGTAACTGTAAGAATACGACAACTAACTATTATAGGGTAGACCGGGGTCGGTTGTAACATTCTGAATTTAGTATTTAATTATGAAAAAACTATTAGAATTGGAAATACTATTTGTATGGCCATAGTTAAGGTAATTAGTTACCTTTATTATGTCAGTGATATTTTAGGGCTGAACAAAGTAAAAACCTCACAGGTAACTAAAAATTAAAGTGATGTAATTTGTTACAACCGCCCCCACCCAGTGTCAGTTGTAACACTAAGGGGGGTCGGTTGTAACACCACATTTATGATAGGACTATGCCTAAAATTGGGGATATAATAAAATATTTATATAGAACAATCATGGACACTGGTAAATTTTCATTGGGGGCTTCCAGTTTCTTCTTGTATCTTGTCAATGACACGTGGCATAATTCATATTGTCTTGCTTATGATTTAATAGAGAGATTCCCATTAGTAACTTCTTTATATGCTGGTTCGTAAAAGGTTATATCTTTCGTACCACGGTCTGTCTTCCTTTTCTTCGTACGGGGCATTCTTAAAAAAAGCAATAAAAAACTATATTATCTGTACTACAACGGGGTCGGTTGTAACGTTACAACCGTCCCCGAGTTGCCTTGTTACAACCGTCCCCGACTGTACTTGCAAATTTGTATTACAATTTTTAAGCAAAAAACACAACAACACGGTACTAAATTATGCCTATACAATAACAAAATACCTAAAAAAAAATGTCTAGTACGATAAATTGTACCTACATGGCTTTTTCTGCACTTTATCACAATAAAAACGAACACGAAAAAAGTTACTTTTTGATATAAAAAATTTAAATGGCTCTATACGCACAACAGTGTTTCATGGAGCCGGTAATGGTACTAATGGGAGTTTAGCACCTGAATAGGCGGAATCTTTGACAAATTAGCGCATGCATATCTATTACGTTTATGAAGATATTTGAGATGTTACTTTTGACCCCTGTTACTTTCGACCCCGGTCTACCCTACTATGAATTTTTCCGGGTTTTTTCTTAAATTCAAAAAGAAAAAGGAAATTAGTACGTAGTTTCGACCATGATAGACCTAAATTCATTCTGGCAACCCGTTTCATGATGAAAATCATTTGGAAACCAAGCAAATCGCTAAAATATCAGATTAACTCATAAGTTTTTAATGACGACTTATTAACAATGACAGGACGAAAACATAACTGATCAACTAGAAAATTTTAATTCAAACCAGTACTAAAACTTAAACATTCTTAGTGAATCTGAACATTGTAATCTAATACATACCTATATATACACCAAAAAAAAGGCAGTCAACATTTTGGCCCCCACAGTAAAGTTCAGCACAAGTAGCAAAGATCAAGACAATAAGGCCATCCGCAATTTGAGTGCGCACTCTTTTAAAAAACGTGTTTAGAATGAAGGAATGAATTAATTAATTATTACATATTCCCCTTTTTTAAATAACAACTAAGTTTCATAATGTAAATCTGTTTCTGAGTTGTTTCTCAAATTTATAAAGAAAAGGGCAATTTTAGTACTTGCTTTTCACGATAATAGAACTAAATTCACTCTAGCAACACGAAAATTATTTGGAAACCAAGCATCGCTAAAATATTAGAATAACTCAAAAGGTTTTTAAAAAAGTCTTATTAACAATGACATCACAAAAACCCGTCAAAACCTAACTGATCAAACTAGAAGATCTTAATTTAAACACATACTAAATCTTGGGCCTTTTTAGTGAATCTAAACGGTAGTCTTTTTCGAAAAAATTTGCCAAAGAATTGTTTTTGGGAAAAGCATTTTCGAAAATTGTACTTATAACAATTTTACTGTCACTAACTGTTAACTGTCCATGTACACGTTAAAAAACGTTGTCCTTTCGATACTTAAAGAATGACCGTACTTTCTTTTGTAGTGTCTTAAAAGTCGATATCGCCATAAAAGCTCAGGCCAATGTCAATAAACAAAGAGCAGATCTTTGTCTGAAAAAGCAAAAGGGGCGCGTAAAAAAACGTGATAAATGTGTGTATTTGGGCCCGTAGCAGACAAATAGGCGATAAATTTAAAGAATTACCTTGAAAATCGAATTAAAAACGTAGGCCTTTATTAAGATAAATTAACCGAAATTTTTAATTAATTTTAGTTTTTGGACTTAATGAAATGGCTGCAAAATTAATGTTTTAAGGGAATTTAGGCTCCGTTGCGTATTTTAGTATTTTGCTTTAAAATTTAAAACCATATGATTTTGAAATACGTTTAAAATTAACTATGATGTCGACACTCGACACTGCTTTTATAAAGTAAGTTACCCATAAAGTTTGAGCCATTTCAAGGTGACAACTTATTGCAAGAGAAGTAGATTATACAGTATGTAACAAAAATATGGAAACCTCGAAATATCTTGCAAACCGTTCATCGGATTTTTATGAACTTTTGTACACTTAGGTACGAAACTCGATCCAATTGTGAGTTCCGCATTGTTGTCAAGTCTACCGTTTTCCTGAAATCGACAGGAACTTTTTTTTTAAATGGAACGCTTAATATTTTATTCTATTGTCGAATTCAACTTAAAATTCTGAATACTTATAATTGGGAACATTTTATCCTAAAGTTGACAGTTTTTGAGAAAATGGTGGTCACAAATCGATATTTTATTGTATTTTATCTCAAAATACCTGTACACAAACGTTTACCTGAAATGTCTGACATTGTCAGTTCCGTTTATTTACAAAGAATGGATCATTTAACAGAATCCCAAAGAATTGAAATTTTAATAATACTGCGTTATGGGGACAGAATGCGAACGCAACAATAAGTTTGTAATATTTTTAAAGACAAATCTTTTGACAGAAGTCCATATATTTTTGTTACACGCTGTATCGTGAAGAAAAGATACATTTATTTACATTAGTTTTGCTCATATTTGCATTAAATTGAACGCCAAAATGGACAAATGGCAAACCCACATGGCATTGTACGAGATGTCCACAAACGATGATAGTGTCATCCCTTCCATATTGTCACGTAGGGGTCTAATAGTCGGCGCCTTCACCAAATGCCATGTCGGCGGGTTGTAGGGGTAGATTAATTATAGCAACGGTTATCAAAATACTTATATTAATAGTAATGACAAAAAACGATTATAATTATAAGTGATAATATATTAGGTTGATATAATATATTAGTATTATAAACTTTAGAGACCTTTACATCAAAGATTAAAAGTAGCAGTGCTAGCGTCTCACGGGGCGTTGGGGTAGACACTGTACCAAATGGCAACGCCATCGCCATCTTTTTCTCTCATATACTCGTAATGAATAGTTTTATTTGTTCTTCGTTACATTATATAATGATAATGGAGTTTTTTTCTTTGCTAACTTACAAGCTTTCAGCTTACGTACTGTGGAAAAATTTTACTATTTTTTATCTTGACTATCCAAGATTGAGTACAGGTTTAAATTAAGATCTTTTAGCTGGTTAGTGATCAGTTAGATGTTGACGAGAATCGGTGTTGAAATGACGAGAAATGGGATCCAATCTGGTAAATACGCGGCTTAAAGATTTAACAGCCTATTTATAACCAATAATGAAGATATACTTTTGTATAACTTGTGCATAACCAAATAGAAATACTTACATATTTCGTAATATAAGTTAATTTTCTAAACTAGCATGACAAGGTCATCTACTTACACGAACTTTATTGTTATGTACAAATGTAATTTAATAGCTGACATCTATGATTTTAAAGATATCAAGCTTGTTAACATAACATGTTGAGTGTAGCATGTTCGGCAGTTGAACAGCTGTCATGCAAAGTCAAGAATTGATTGAAACGATATGAACTGTGGTCTTTATGCTTTTAAAATGTGTACATTTGGTTTTAGATAGAACATATATTATGGAAAGTAATGTTTTTTGCTTTTAAATTATTCTGGTAGCAATAAAAATGTCGTGAAGCCACGGTAGTTTTCATATATCAAAACAAACTTCAAAATCAAAGTAATTGTTCCTTGGCATGCATGCTTGGAATATAAGAATAATAATAATGTTGTGAAATTAGAGGAATTGACTTATTATAATAATCAGTTATACGTCAGTGTCGGAGATAAGGATTTAATTCAGTTTTTACATAATTCTGGCTAACATTTTGAACGAAACAACACACAATTTTCTGTTCACTAAAGCAATAAGTATTTGCAAGAATAAGCTTTAATCTGTAAGAAAACTTTTTAAGTTGTAACAGAGTAAGACAACTGCTGTGTTACAACTGCAGAAGATGTTTCGTAATTTGTATTACATAGATAATTTTGTCGGGATTTCCTTAAGAACTCTTTAAATTTTTATTAATGTATGTCACCAAGAAAATAAAATTTTCATATATTTTTCAAATCCTTCAATAATAGCTAAAACCACCATATTCGACCATGCAGTCAACATTTTCTCGTTTTAATCTTCGATATTGTCTATATAAGATATTTTGTGTAGGTAGCGGGGTGGTACATTATGTTTTATCTTGCATTACTAATAACTTTTTCTTATTTACCCTTAAAACTTCAGGAAGCCGAAACTATCTTGAAACCTGCAAAAATTAAAAGAAATAAAAATAAACGAAGGTTTAAAAATCATCAGTTGTAAAAAGAAATGGCAGAATAATCGTTAGGACTTGTTCGAGAAGTGGAAAAATTTCCTTATTAATAATTTAGTACCTTTCTTAAATACGAATCAATGGACTAAGATAATTTGATAATCGAAAAAATTAAATTTAAATTCTTACAGAAATGATGGTGTGACTATGCTAAATTAACTTAATATTTTGTTGCAATTTACACTATTTAAATTTAATTTACTAAGATGAGACATAGACCAATTTTTAAAAGTTTTTAGTTAGTTTCATTAAACGACATAGCCATTCAAAATAGTGGAAAATGTCACAGAGTTGCCATCCTAGGATAATAAGAAACAAGTTTACAATAAGTTTGATGATATTTACAATTTATTGCAAATTTCGTAGTTGTTCTTTAGTTGTTATATCAAATGAACGGACAGTATGCCTTATCTTTCTGCCAATTCGGTCAGACTTTTTTAAATACCTTTTCTATTGTAATAAAAATACATACGTTGTCTACTATTATTTTACCATTTGAAAAAAATTATTAAGCTATATTTAGTTAGGACACGGCAATAGATTAATTTTATGCTCACAAGTCTCGCAAATTTGAGAAATCGTAACGTGAGTGTGAAAATGTATCTACTTAGTAATACTAACTAATCACTCCTAAATACGTCATAATGCATCAGGTGTGTTATAACGTTGTCTGGCAAATTATCTGGGTTATCAGTCATTAAACACGCACATAACTGAAACCTAGTAATTGGTAACAAGTTTTGGGCCGTCGAGCAACGGCTGTCTTATTGACGTGGATGTGGGTTTATTTTGGAAATCTGGGTGAAATTAATACTCAATAGTTAAATTTAATGGAAAACGCTACTTACAGGGAAGTATTGTTTTTGTATCCGAATCACCGTTCTAATTAAAATAATAATCTTGTGAATACCGATCTTTTTGGGTTCACCGTATCCATGGTAACCATAATCATAGCAACCGTTGCCATGGTAACCATTACCATAGAACCCTTGCCATGGCAACCGATATACTAAAAGGATGACGTAAAATGACGTCCGGAACCATTTATAAGCCCTTCTTGACATTTTGGGGATATCATTGCAACTTCAACCTTCCTAGGTGTTTTAGTAGTCATTTATTTTTGTTTTATCTAAGACATCCCACGTAGACTTCAAGCCTAAGTACTAACGTACCGTGGGTGTCTGAAGAGAAGGGAAATGTTGTCTATTGACACGGGATTTGAAGGATTGGAGGTTGGGACGGGAAGGGAATCATTAGTTCGCCTTAAACCGTTTCTTATAACACTGGGGAAAACAGCTTCATTCGTTGGTATAGAATGTCTGCACAACATGTTGCTTTTCTTCTTTTTTATCTATTTTAAATTTCTTCTAGCAAATCCGCAACTACAGTAAATTATTCGTAGGTGCGTTAAAAAATCATATTTTTCCTGATCATAGTACCGTCAAAATGCGTTTTTCTACCATAAAATTTATCTCTACTTTTGATCGTCCACTTTATTCTTAATCAGAGCCACATTTTCGATCAAGATAAGCGGTTCCCTTTCGCTAAGATTACAATGTATCACCGCTGCCAAACCTTTATTCGATCAGTCTATAAAAAGCATCCCAAACAATACCTGCTGACCACTACGCGATACAATATAATTGCAAAACGAAACAAATAGGAATTTATGAACCATGAGGCAAATTATGCTCCCCAACAGCTGCAAATCTAATTTTGGCTGCGAAACAATGCGAATTGTTCCAGCAATGTACGTGAATCACTTAACTTATTTACTTATGAGGGCTAAATCTCGTAAGTTAAATTAACAAAATTAGCCTGGCACTTATAATTTGCTTTATGAACGGAAAGTTGTCTGTGCGAGATCGCTATCGTTTTTGTAAAAGATGGTTTCCGGGCTCGAGAGAGATAATCGTATACAGCAAAAACCGGGCTTAATTTTTTACTGGAAAATTATTCAGTTAAACGATGTTGATAACATGACTTAGACCTCTGCCATTCTCTTTAGGTTAAAGACAAAATCATTGGATTACATTTTGTAACGAATTACATTTTTAAAAGCTCGATTAATTTTCTTAGGACAGAAAAAAGCGTCGCTTTCTCCATATTTGTATCCTAGCCCTTTCCCCAGACGATTGTATAGTGTGTTATAACTAGAGCAGGGCCGCCGAGGGGGGGGGGGTGGTAACGGGTGCCGACTGCCCCGGATCCCATCTCTCTTTGGGGCCCCATCTCACATAAATTGGGCCCCAGGATTATTTGTTGCCGCAGGCCCCCAAATAGCCCTCGGCGTCTATGAGGGTTCGTAAAGACGGCGCCTCTCTATGGGCGGCGCGGCTGGGCCGTAAATAAACTGTTGTTTAAAAGTAAGAGATAATTTACATAATACTAAAAAACACTTACCCTGTAAATTTGTGTACAGGGTGTCCAATTTTCGAGACTTTTGCAGGCTATCTCGGTTCATGGGCGTCCGCAGACTTTTTTCTCAGGGGCAAAATAAAAAAAAGTTGATATATTTTTAAAGATTGCATTTTTAGTGATTTATACAAATTCAATAATAATTAAAAACGGGAAAAATGCGGTCAAGTGCAAGCTATAGGTACTTGCAAAATTATTATTCCGTCCCCCCACTTAACCTAAGCAAACCTCGGCTGCCCGATTTCCGTCCATCTGCCGCGCTACCCTCCGCCGACAGCACCAACCCCGTGTCACATCGTGTATGCGCGGAGCTGAGTGGGGAGGGTTTCGACTCAGCCAAATTAAAACAATTAATAGCGCTAGAATTTTTCAACACTAATAATTTTGGCTCAATCTACATCTAACTCTCAATGTTTATGACTTTTTTTGATTTTTCTCAGCGATTCTTTTGGAGATGATGGTGGGGGGCAGCAATTGTTAAGCATTTTTCCCGAAAAATGTTTAAAAAATGCATAAAAAAATACATCATTATATATAGTATATTGTTGAATTCGTGCTTCAGTTAGCTTTCATTTGACACTCTACACTCCACACTATGCTATTGATTTTTTTTTATTTCCCAATTTACCCCCATAATTAAAATTCAACTTTTTATACATCACGTCTGTAATTAGGCCACCACACTCTATGTCTGTGCTAAATTTCAAATTTTTACGTCGAGTACTTTCAGAGAAAATCGCCTATGATGGACGGACGGACGGACGGACGGATACCGAAGTGATTCCGTTTTGCTAATTTTAGCACGGAATACTAAAAAACATGTTAAAAACTCCTTCACTAAATAAACATGCAGGCTGCAGAAAATTAATTGTAATTTTGCCGGTTGCATTGAGTTGACTGGGTTTAAATAATATTCCTAATCCTAGTTGAATTTTTTGTACGTGGCTTTACAAAGATGTTCCAACATCAGAAAAATAGACAACATTTATCCCCCTGGCCCTCCCCTGCGGGCGCCCATGTCTCGGTTATCTTTAAAGATAGAGAGCTACGGTTATCGCAATGCTGTGCTACTTTTTCGTGAAACGTATGATGCTACAAACAGAATTTTCATAACCACTTTCGTTTCGGAGATACAGGGCGATTTTGAAAATATGCTATTTCAATTGGCTTGCTTGGGTTTGATAACCGATTATTATATAGTTTTTTGCGTAGAATCCAGTCCATATAGTAAATTTTGACTAGTACGTTAAAAACTTTAATCAAATTCCGAGTAACTATTTGTATATCAACAATATTCCTAAAAACAATATCTATATCCCGTAGGGTATACCAATGAAAGATCAAGATAGCAAGTAAATAACACTAAAAGCTCAGCGATTATTAAAAAAATAAAAACACCAGGCGCAGTGGTAACTAATTGGAGTTGGAGCGTCTCTTGTCGGCTGAGGAATTTAATTAGCTGGCAGATTGACAAGATGTTACACCTATTTTTTATTTTTATTGCCGCTTACAGACGATCTGAACGCAACATAAAAAGGTGATATGCTTCGTTTAACAAATTAAAATAAATTTTAAATACATTACCAGACCTTAAATAATAGCATATATTTTACCTTTTACACCCAAATTGTGACCCACCTATATGTCGGTTGCTATTATAATTATGTGAACTTTAAAAACACTTGTATTACCTATGCTGATATACTTACATATTGTTGATATGTAATCATTAATATTTGTTTACTGTTTGCTTTAGGGTTCTGCTGTATTTTATGTACTGCATCTCTTTTATATAAACTCTGTATTATGTATAATATAGATCTTTGACCTCTTTTCTTCGATGTGTAAGTTAACTATTGCCTTCTGGAGATTTGTCTTTTTCATGGGTAAATAATAATTTCTGCTTGGATTTTATTTGTAACAACCTCGTTTTTATTATATTATTATATGCATATCTTTATTTTAGCAATTACACCGGAATTCACTAGAAAACTTTAACGCTTAGTACTAGCAGAGACTATAATACATAGTCTATGGTACTAGTTTGAGTTTATATTTTTTGGTAGATCAGTCGGGTTTTGACAAGTGTTGCTTAATGAAATACTACCACAACTCAAAATTGATAGTCTTGAGAAAAACACTTTTAAAGTTTCTGCAGTTGGAGCAATTCATTGTAGCTTCGTTCTTATTAGAGTTTTTTTTTTGATTTTTACAAATTGAGTTCTTTAAAGTTACTGTTGCACAGAGAAGTTTGATGTATAATTATTGTTTTGCGCAACATATCTTAAAATTGACATTTTTTGAATTGTGGTAGTAATGCATTGAGGGTGCTATTTATCACAAATGATATTTTCTTGAGAAATTAATGCATTGAAATGTTTTTATTTTTTGCCAGTCACTATATTATTACATACATAGTACACTACAAAAAATAACTTGGCAAATTTCAGTGATTTACGTTGGTCACAAATGGACCCACGTAAAGTACCGTAAATTTACAGAAACATCCTGATTTTATTTCCCTATATATTTTTGGTGAAATTCACTAATAAATTAAGTAAATGTGTGCACAATATATTCATTATTTTTTAATATCAATAACGTATACCTAAAATTTCCCTTTTAAAATTACTTTCTATTTATATTACCGAAATACGTTAATTTCCGCAATCGAAATATAAATTGATTATATTTACCATTCAACATTGCGTAATATACCTAATTTTTATTTTTAGGACCCAATTTTGCTACACATATTTAGAAAATTTACAGCTGCTGTAAGAATACTAAACTAAATTTCAGGGTCTTAATATTTCAGAGTTCAAAAATGTCGCCATTTTTTTAAGGTAACGTTTTCCGCCGAAAAAATTGGAAATTAATTATTATTTCAGAAACGGTAACAGATAAGTATAAAACAATGTTAGAAATTGTCAAGAAATTAATATGGGCTTTGAAAATTAAATAATATACAGGGTGTTATATTCAAAATATCAAAGTTGCTACTACTTTTTAGTAGAAGCGGAACACTGCATGGTCAAAAATATTTTAGACATAATATGTAATACATTATATAATACATTATGTAAACGACCAAACTTTCAGATCGATTCGTTTACTGGTTCGCCAGATACGTCTAACGTACCATCCACCGTGAATCACCCTGTATAGTTATTTTACTGGACACTTTTTGGTTTCGATTCAAGTGTTATAAATTATTTGTTTATTTCGTTACATTTAAGACATTTGTGTATTAAACAGTAACGAAGTTTAGATATTTTAATTTAGTTTGGGCCTCTGCTAATCCATAATCTAACACGCAAAGGAGAATTTAATATACAAGGCAAACTCAGGTGTTATACGTTTCTATGATAATTAATTAAGATAAAACAGGTATATTGGCCTTAACAGGATTCAATAGAATTTCATTAGCGAGAAGATTAACCCGAAATATAGAGGACTTAATTGTTTAAATTACTTTATGAAGACGAAATCCAATATTGCTGTTAAAGCAGTAGAGCAGTGGCGGCTCGCGAATTATAAAGTTAATTTAAAATATTACATCCAGATTCACTAAGAAGGTTTAAGATTTAGTACTGGTTTAAATTAAGATCTTCTAGTTGATCAGTTATGTTTTGACAAGTTTTTGTCCTGTCGTTGTTAACAAGACGTCATTAAAAACTTATGAATTATTCGAATATTTCAGCGATTTGCTTTGTTTCCAAATGATTCTCATCTTGGAACGGGTTGCTAGAGTGAATTTAGTTCTATTATTGTCGAAAGTGCGTACTAAAATTGCCCTTTTCTTTATAAATTGCGAAAAAGCTCCGAAATAAATTCATAGTATAAAATTTAGTTGTCTTATTCTTACAGTTGTCAGTTTAAAACTTTTGGTTATCAAATTAGACCGGACTAGCGTTGGAGAATCTGGCTGTTAGTTTTTAACGTTCGTTAAATATATCAGTATCGGCTATTTATTTCTAAAGGTGGTCTTATACGGGCCATAGAAACTGCTGAATTTGTGCCAATTTTTAGGTCACAAAATCGTCTAATATTGATTAATTGGTTGATAAACGATAAAGAGCTATATAGAGCAAAAGTAACGTGACTATAACCACTTAATGACGAATTCAGATTAGAATGTTAATATATGATGAGCCCTCTGTATTATTTTAGCGGCTGCAAGCGCCTTAGTCATCACGTGTCTGATAAAAAAACAGAAAGTAATACCGGCAACACTTGGCAATATGTAGCAGCATGGCTATACAATACATATATTGCCGAAATAACTGCCGCATATTGATCTATATTGCTCTACTCATTGCTCCACTAGGTCTGGCGATAGTCGTCTGGCGATAGTCGCCAAGTAAATAATTGCCTTAAAAATTGCCCATGTAAAAGCACCTGAACAAGCGGTACAACTTTCGACATCAACATCCTTAATTAGGTCTTTTTAAAAAAGCCATTCGATTAATCAATGATTCCATTCAGAGCAACAAAAAATTTGGAAAAAATTTTCTCCAAAAGCACTTTTTTCGAATAAACATATTTTCGCAAGACGCTTTTTCATAAAATAATTATACATTAATCACAGCCGTCTTCAACCCTCGAGCCATGGCAACGTCGCAAACAGCGCCGCACGTGGGCTGATTTTATTTCGTTAATTTTATGCTTATATGTATAATATGGAATACCACGTACGTAGAGGAAAATAGTGAATATAAATAATATAAAAACAAAATATCACGGATTTCAGTTGGGTTTTTAATTCTATCGACACCCAAATAATTCATAAAATGTAAGAAAACAACACAATATACGAGAATATTTTAGATGCTTTAAATTGTTAAATCTAGTAAAATTTAAACTTAGTTGAAGTAAGAAATAAATAATTTAATTAGGATCCCTTCTTAAAACATTTTTTGGTGTAGACAAAATATTTTGGTTGATTGTGACTAAAAAAAGAATTGTTACGCTTTTAAATTTAAAACAATTGTATTTACCTAACAAAAGACAGTCTAAGAAAATAACTGTGTTTATACTCCTTTTCAGTATTTTATCATTATGTGGTTTGAAGCAAAATATTGTTTGTTATTATTGAAATAGTTTTCAGCATTATTAAAGTGAAGATGGTTTAATTTAATTTAGCTAGTTCCACTCATATCCTGGCAAAATGAAGCGTATTCAACTCGCATAGTAAATGCAGGTGTTATTATAACAAACCATGCTATAACAATTAATTAAGATAACAGAAGCGTATTCGCGTTAACAAGATTCAATAGAATTTCACCAGCAGAGAGATAAAACCGATATATAGAAGACTTAATTGTTTTAATTAGCTTGTGAGAATAAAATCATATAGCCGTCCGGATAATATATTATAGACGTTTATTATATCATTCTTCGGTATTATCGCCTATTACTTTGTGACTTTCTTTCCGTAAGTTTGGAAAACATTTTCCCTCGATGGTCGAAAAAATGCCGTCCTATCTAGAAAAAGTTAAAATTATCTTGTTCAAGGGACTCATTACTTGGATATTGCAAAGAAAAAATTGGCTGCTTAAGTTTTGAAGTCTGTAACTTTTGTTTGTCTTCTGCCTGCTATTTGACTTTTCATGTTCTGATAACGATAAATTTTGTTTTTAGGTATGCACCTATTTCTCATAATATTAATAATTCGAACAATCCAATAATTTTATTGACAGTTTGACATTTGTGGTAAACTTCTTGAATCAGCCAGTAGACGTGAAATGTAGCTCGCTAGATACACTCTGATACAATAGCAACAACATTTTTAACATCTCTATCTCTTAGTATATGTTACCGGTAAAGTCCGTTTCTTCATCCTACCTTTCAGGATCCGGCATCGAAAAAATGAATCATTATTACAATCACTAATATTACAACCATCAACACTACAATACCAAGAATGGGACGCCATTAAAAAATCCAAATTTTATTTGACCCACTTGGTACTTCCCTTTAAGCGACATGAACTTCACGTGCACAAACTACCTACCCTCTGTAACTCGTGCCTGGTTTTGCCAGGAGTCGAGCGCTACGGGCTTGAGCGAGAGGCGAGCAACGGCAGAGGAGGGATTTACAGCGCGATAAGCAAGTGGCTAGACTATTTAGAATATCTTTCGATGATGCCATAACTATTAAGAATTTTGCGTTCTGTGAGAATTTCACAATATTGTATGTGGCACGGAACCCTCTATGCGCGAGTCGAACTTGCACTTGACTGTTGTTTTTAGTTTACACACACATGGCAACGCTCATGAATTAAATTATTTTTGTCAAATATCTTGATTGTACTTAATTCCGGCATCGACGCCTCTGGTAACAGATCCAGCTGGCCAAGCTTAGTTATAAGTGTAACATATAAGCACCTTTTTCAAAAACTCGGGGTTTTGAATACAGAAGAATATTTAAACTGCTGTCATAACGTCATCGTCGCTGTCAAATTTGGTTTCTCGAAGACTTTCGGTTAGCTTTGGAAATAAATAAAAATTAACAGGAGCTAGGTCGGGTAACTGTGGTGGATGCGTCATCAGTTCGAAACCAGCATCGTGAATTGCGTTCAAGGAAACACGGCTTTATGAGCTGGAGCGTTGTCCTGATGATAGAGAATTCCAAGAGACAACTTTCTTCTTCTTTTTTCTTTAATGCAATCACGACGTTGGTGTCTTGTTATGACAACTTTTTTTCAACGCCTGCTATATTAGAGGCAATAAATACTGTACAGCCCTCTTCGCATCTTAACGAATAATACTCGTGGTGGAAGAAATGCGATTACGCATTTAACGAAATAATTGTGACAGTCCGAAAAAAATGTTAGGTAAAAAATACTTCATGTTTTTTTGTAAAATTTTTAAATCGAAGAGGACCATTAAATATATAATTTATAGCAGTTCCGGCTTTCTCAGGAATTTTTTCCAATTTCAAATGTTTGAGTATGGGCGTAAGATAAATATGACAGGTTTAAAAACAATTATTTTCCACTATAACCGAGAATGAAAAATCATTAAATTTTATAATACACTTTGAAGCTGTAAATTGAGCTATAAATTGATCCATCAAAAATAAATAATATCAAAATGAAACTGAGTAAATTTAGGTTTATTTTATATACAAAGCGCGCCAGAATCGTACTAAAATAGAATTAACTTGGTAAACTGTTTTCATTTTATGTCCATTCGGCCATGTTTAATGGAGAGATAAAACTTCATTGTCAGTATGGACGGGGACTAATAATTTATTTCTGTTTCATGATAAATCTTTGAATGAAATGAGTGCATTTCCATTTCCTCAGTTCCGTGTATTTCAGTTCCAAATTTTCATTTAAATTTATGGATTATGGACAGGTTTAATCGAACTTTTAACGAGTCGATTTATTTATTATTTAGTATGTCACATGTCAATTTAAACTGATAAATCATGATATAATATTTGACTGTACCTATCTGCGAAAACACAGTATGTTTGGTATGTCAAAAAAATTGAAAATTTCCAGATGATTAACTAAAAGCTATTTATGAAACAAGTTGCGAAAAGAGTGTGTTTTAAGCATGCGATGTTCAATTGTGGACAACACGTAGAGTGCTGAAAACACTCAATTTCGCAACTAATTTCATACTAGATTTTTTGTGAAAGCGTTTTATGCTATACGAGTATATTATCTTTATGGTTTTATACAGGTACGGTTTTATACAGGTACTTTTATATTGTCATAATTCCCATGTCATCGTAATGAGTTTTCAGTTGCCAATTAAGTTTGAAAATGACTTAAAAGGCTTAAAAGAATGTCTTTTCCAAATTCTAATGACAAGTGTTAGTTATAAAACGCTGTCACAAAATAGCTATTTACCTAACAAGTGCGCAAAGTGGGACGTTTCCGCACGCGACTGCAGTCGAATGCGGAAAAAATTCAAACTTATATTATTTTCATTTGTTATTAACAATGTTACTGGTAAAAGAACAGTTACTTCAATTTGTTAAATTTATGGTCAAAGCAACTGGTTAGGAAGATTTTTTGTCATTCCAGAATTATTTATGTCTTGTGTATGTTTAGCATAAGGTAACTGAAGGTCAATTGCTGCTGGTTGCTGCGATCTGGAAGTGGTAGCCTGGTTTTGGAGGATCCGATGTTCATTGTGTTTTTTGTTTTGTGAAGATTCATCCACTTATCCTTCAGCAACTTCTGTCCACCATAGCGCTTAAGATTCGTGATGTCTACACCACAGTAGCCTGAAGACTGCCTAAATCAATGCCCAGTGTAGAGCTTGAGATTTGGCAGTTTCGGGTATCCAGCAACGTCTCTGGGCATCTTGCCGATTTTGTTAATTCCAGCACATTGGGCAGAACAATGTTTAAATTTCGTTGCCCGCTTACTATAAAACTTCTGCGTTGATGGGTTTTATTATTAGGAATCGTACTATGCATCAAGAAATATTTGTCTTCAATGTTACCTACAGTCAAATAAGTTAATTCTTCACGGCAACAGGCGCCTGCCACCCCAATTAGTGTGACAGCTTTAGTCAAAAGGTTCTAGGTCTAGAGCCTCATTCAGAAATTGCTCTGTATTGTTTCTTGTTAGAGTTTTAGATTTTTTTTTTGTTGCAATCCAACATTCTTTTTTTTTTGGAAAAGCAATCACTTTATAATATTTGCTTATATTCAAATTATATTTTAATTTTGCCGTAGACTTTATAAGTACATTGACCATAACGTGGATAGTTTGAAAGTTTTTGAAATGTCGAAAAAGTATACTAGAATTACCTCTTTTTTCTCGAAATTGTTTATATTCTTTTTTGCACACCATTTACTAAATGTTTCCAATTATTTGGTATAACGTTATTTCGATTTTTCTGGTAACAGTTCGACGTTCACATTCCTTGCTTCTTCCTTCTCTTCAATTTCTTAGTCCATCCTCGTTACCACTTAAAAGTTGAATAAAAGTCGAATAACCTTCGTATTTTCACTCTGACGTCTATACTGACAATTCACAAATATGTAAATAATAGAAACTTAATTGCATACCAACGATATAAGTAGAAAGGCCCTGTAATTATTTGGTGGATTAATAACTTTTGGATGGTTATTTTTTTGGTATTTTCCATCAATATAATAAATATGTTAAATTGGACCTCTTCGGTCCGGGTCAGTGACGTTAATTACACCGGCACACAAAGTAAAAAAGTGGTCTGTACATTTGACCAGACCCATCTATCTATATGTATTTTGATGCGCTGAATCCAAATCCGAAGTTCGTTTGGCCCGTACACCCTCAAAATTTCGAGTAAATTGCAAAAAACCGCTGAAAATGGCTCAAAATTGCAGTTATGAAAATGAATAAAATTTTATTGAACTAGATCAACTATGTTTCTTATATATTTTGATGCGCTGAATCCAAACTCAGAATCTGTTAATCTCGATCATTCATATATTTTTCAAAAATCGTAACAAATAGCAATGTAGTAGCAGAAAATAGCAAAAAATAGTACTGTTCTTACGTACCAATGAGAATTTTTATTACGTATGTGGGAGTGATTTCTTGTAGGTATTATTATACTCTACAGAAGCCAAGTTACTCACTTATGTAGAGCTGCAGTCGCTTGATGACGACGGCGGGCCTGCCTTCTCACCCTGATCAGACGCCGATACTGGGGTTCCGAATCCCTGCGTCGTAAAGCACTTATCGCTTGTGCTTGCCATTATCCGTTAACTTAGGACCCTACCCTCTACCAGACGGTTCTGTTGCCCATCGTCACCACGTGGAAATGCCCTGGTTACAGGCACAAGCAATCCATCCTCCGAAGTTGAATTGCGATTTCTAGCTATTTTTAACAGTTTTTCCCATTTTACTCAAAATTTTGAGGGTGGACGGGCCAAACGGACTTCGGATTTGGATTCAGCGCATCAAAATACATATAGAAGATGGGTCTGGTCAAATGTACAGACCACTTTTTTTATTTTGTGTGCCAGTGTTATTAACACACGAAGTCTAATTAAGTGGCAATGTATGTGATTGTGCCGAAAAAACTGTCAACAATAATGCGTAAAAGTTCAACTTTCAGCACGCATATAAGTGCGGAAGTAGTTACTTTTGGCACACTCGTAGAAAAAAAACTATTTCTAATTTAACTTACTATTAAACTGTAGTACTGAAGAGTAAAAAATTACCACTCCAGATTTTTTCATGTTTCACGTTTTGGAGTCTCTAGATCCAAACCGAATGCAAAGGATGAGCACCAAAAAAAATGCACCATACCTTTTATAAAAATGATGTTACGTATAGGTAAGACTTGTGCCCGTGACTTCGATAAGGGTACTTTTTGTTCTCTACATAGTAGTGGGTGTACATGTACAAGTAGGTTTATAGACAGAAATTTCCATATATAACTAATATTTTAGTAAGTAAATATTATAATGAAACATAGATTCCTACAAAATATAATAATTATAATATATATTTAAAGTGGATTCGTTAACACGGTAATATTTAAATTGCCTTTTCGAACAATAACACATAAAATAGTTTTTTTATTTCTGCTTGATCATGGTCATCATATTTACGATACTTGAAGCGAATCAGCACATCAAAATATGAATTTATTTGTATACTATAGGTTCGAGAAGATGTAGGTGTGATTCTAAAAGTGATAGTTTTAAACGAGAACATAAAAATCAACTTTTTATTAATGGATGATCATTACATGTCAGAAAACAAAAAAGGAGTACATCATATTTTACAAAATCGAGATATTTTAAATACAAATGGGCTATTCCATGCAGCTAGCTGAATTTAGGTATATGTAACCCAACTTATCTTAGTACAAAAGTTGACAATAAGGCAGCTACGGGTTCTTAAAGTTAAAATTGTATTTTACATTTTTGTCGATATATTTTGAAATAAATAAATTTGCAAAATTTGGTAGGAGTGAGTTTTTTGGACTGGGAAAATTAAATCGGTTTTCAAACTTGTTGTATTTTGTAGGAAGCGCGAAGGTTTCTAAATTAGTACGAATAAAAAAAAATAAAGGATCAACGGGAAGCAAGCTTTCTTTGAGTGGCATTGCAACGCATGCCGGGTACTCGCTAATATATAATAAAAATAGGAGAAATCGTCCCTACTTACCCTTTAGAGTCCCTAACAAACGAATCATCTGTTCAAACAGGAGGGGTGGAGCTAAATTTTAATTTCCTCAAAAAGTGTCCTTACGTTTCCGCAGCCCTACAGAATGTTATGAGCGTCAGAAAATCACCAGCGTCAGCCAAGGCGGTATGACCGATTCTACTACCTTGAGTCCATGCTCTCGCGAATCCACGCGATTCATTTGAACTACTTGAAAATATAGCAGTATTGAGCGGTACACATGTTTTTAAAATGTACCACCCTTCTCTGGTTGTATAGCATATGGTTAGCTATATCTTTATCAGGCTTGCTCTATACGATTTTATAAAACTGACAACATGATTTGGGATTCGAAATTGTCATCTGATCATCAGTTCCATCGAGTTGAGTTTTTACGATGTGCCAATGCGCATTTACTTATACAGGCCAGTACCAAAACCAGAGGAAATTTTAAATCTTTCGAAATGATTAAATATATCGGCAGCAGGCGGCTCGTACAACGAAATGTCTAAAAATAAATTCAGATATTCCTGACAATATTAATGGCGTGTCTCATGTCTAAGACTAGAAAGCCAGCACGGGAAATCAATTTACGACGGCAAGTGGTTTTTATAAAATTGATACTTAAATTATTTTAGTGTGACAATTTCTCTTTGATATATGATTTACCGCAGCTTGTTAAAACACTAAATACGTTTTATTAAAATTTTGATACAATATATTATACCGCTGATTTGAAAAAATTGGGTCGTGAGTGGAAGTACCTGATTATAATATGTTTTACGAATAATTCTAAAACCAAAGTGATGCTTAAATATCTTTTGTCTTCCTCTTCTTATCATTCCTTATTTATCCAGTATTAGATGTGCGCCTGTCTCTTTTATTCAAATAATTATTATCAGTCTTTTGCACAATTTTGCACACGTCTTTATTCCATTCTATTCTATGCACTTCATCTATTAATATGTTTAGTAGATCGATTTTTCAAAATTAGTGGACAGCAGTAAAAAACAGTGTCTCTTTCAGAAATGGAAACTTGCCCACACACAGGATGAGGACTTAGCTGGAACAAATTTGTTAATAGTTTAGAAATAAATATTTGTGAAAAATGCAAAAACATGTAGATTAGGGTGTCCGTTATTTACCAAGTTGATTTTTTTTCTTGCGACGCCCCCTAAATTTTTAGTTTATCGTCTAAAAAAAAATGTCAGACCAAAATAAGCCCTTAATATTCAGAATAAACCTTGCCCTTAAGACGATTCATTTCCCATTTAAATTACATGGGATTTTGCCACTTTTTACAATTATTTTTTTTTCTCGGACAAGATGACTTATAGCAATGAGACATACATATTCTTATAGAATATTGAACGCTCTACAAAAAAGGTCTCTCATAATTTTTCGATTAATTCGCTCCTTCAAAAGATATTCAAGGTACTAAATGCGACGTAGCGCGCTTGCGTGAATAGAAAATCCGTGTGTTGGCGGGAATGCTTGTACTGTTATTTTGAGTCACTTACTGTATTGAAGGGAAATTTCATGAAGTATACAAAAATTTATGAAATTCAATAAAAATTAGTTGACTGCGTGTTATAAATGAATGGTCTCAAAAATGATTCAAACTAGAACCAGCTACCTGTTATGCGGTATATTATTTTCCATGTTTAAAATTTTTTTACCCTAATACCACCAGAATTATCTATTTTTAGAAATAAACTAATAACTTTTATCGAAATAATAATCACTTTGTCGTAAAAGGAAAAAATCTGAAAATTTACATAGAGTTCAAATTTCACCTTGAATAACTTTTGAAGGAGTGAATTAATCGAAAAATTATGAGAGACCTTTTATGTAGAGCGTTCAATTTCCTATAAGAATATGTATGTCGCATTGTTATAAGTCATCTTGTCCAATTTAAATGGGAAATGTATCGTCTTAAGGGCAAGGTTTATTCTGAATATTAAGGGCTTATTTTGGTCTGACATTTTTTTTTAGACGATAAACTAAAAATTTAGGGGGCATCGCAAGAAAAAAAATCAACTTGGTAAATAACGGACACCCTAATCTAGATTGACATGTTTTGTGGGCCTCATACTCATAACAAAAATTTGTTTTTCAAACCCTGGTACATATTCTGAAGAATAATTGTTAAAATAGGAAATGAACTTTTAAAGAGTTTTTATAATGTAATTTCTAATTTTTTAATTTGAGGCCTCCCACAAAACTTACCCGTTGAATCGAAATAAAAAACAATAGCACACTCAGTTTTCTCTTTAAAAGAGCTTTCGAATAAGGTGTCACAACTGGTATCTTCTTATTTAAAAGAATTAATTTGGGTTATGTTTCACCCCTTTAAGGGGTTTTAAGAAACAAATTTTTTTTATAAACCCACAAATCATCACAATCGACGTGTTTTGCATTTTTCACAAACACTTTTTCCTAAATTTCTATCGAATTTGTTCCAGTAAAAATCCCCACCCTGTATTTACTTGCTGTGTCCGCTATGGGGGGGGGGGGGGGATAATTATCCAAGCCCTAAAAAATATTAAATACGTTAAACGTTAATAAAAATAATACACCTAAAATTTTGTTTCAAATTATAATTAACAACAATCTCTTCATAAGTAAGTAATATTGTTTATTATGTTAGTTAACTGCCACAACAAAAATCTCTTCATAAGCAAGTAATATTGTTTACGTTAATTAAAACTGCACTGAGGACTATTATTACTGATGTTATTTTAGAACATCAGCTGATGTTTCAGAGGAAAAAAAACATAATGGAGCCTTACTTTTGAATACCTTCTCAAGTGGTTTTGCAGGCAGGCAGTGGCAAATGTAGGATTTGCTTATGTTTCTAGAAACTCTCTAAGGTGCAAAAACAATTTAATCAATAATTAAACTACTTGTGTCCTTGCAGTGTGACAGCACTCGTGTTACTGCCATTGCCAAATATGACTCAAATCAATTTAATACTTGATTACAAGTTTTAAGTAAGACTTTCATTTGCTTTTATTTAATAAAGAACAATAACATGAATTTGGTGTTAAGAAACCGAAATTTTATTAAGATCATTTTTTAAGTTACGTTAAGGAATTTGATATTCTTAGAAATGGGTTATCCGGCTCGAAGGACCAAACTTTGTAGGTCCAAAAATAATTTAGTGGACTGTATTACTTGCAAAACTATTTATTTTATTAAACCACATAATTTCTTTACTGGCGGAAAATGTGTGTAGAAAGATTGACAGCTGATAGCAGAAGAGACAATTAACATAAAATATAAATATTTAAATGTTTCCTGCTGTTTTAAATTTTCACAACTAATTATTTTCAGGGATTAAATCAATCTTACCCTGTACCTTGTTATATTCGTACCATAAAGCTTCTAGTTTCTCTAATCTCGAATTCAAACTATTATAAATACATTCATCTGCATTATCTTTATCAATTTTTTCAAAATATAACTTAAATCGTTCAAATTTCTCAAACGCTATTCTACGTCTATGTTAATAAGGACCTGCACCATATCTTTCACCTGATTTGTACTTTTGTCATTCCCCATATCCGGCATTTTAATAAGAATCAAAGAAATATTTAAAGGTTATGAAAAATAAGTTTGTAAAATAATAATTGGATCAAACTTACAGGAATAAAGGAATCCCGGTGGATTGCTAAACTATTTTTTAAACTTCTGTCCAATTCCTCAACCTGGCTGCTTCTACGCATACAACATGGCCGACAATTTCTTCATCATGCCCATAAAAATTACTGTCTTTCCTTAAACACCATGCAATTTCGCCTTATCTAGTTGGAAGTGACCAAACGATGTAGGCCCCAAAATACATAGTTTTGCAAGTAATACAGTCCACTGAATTATTTTTGAGCCTACATAGTTTGAGGTCAAACAGCGTTCTTAAGGTGATGTTAGCAAGAGACTGTAATTATTATCAATGACAGGGATGCGCAAACCTGCGGTCCAGGGAACTAGTTCACGCATGGACTCATACGAGGTGGAATCCTGTGTAAGAGTTCTCTTGGTGGTAGTGTAAAAAACGGTGTACGTAACATGGACGATATTCTGTAGTTATCTGTATTTAGCTATCACCAAATTAAGAGTACACAGAATAGAGAGCTTGCCAAAGATCATTTAAAAACATCCGAGAACGAACTCTAAAAAAAGATTTTGATGCTGTAACTAACTTATCCATCAGTTTATCATTACCATCTTAAAAAGGATCTCTGTAAAACTGGTAAGTTTTAAAATGCAGATATGGAGAAGAATGAGACTGTCCTTGATTTTTTAGCACTTACTATGCTGACTAAGACGAGGTTATTTCAGAAACTCTTCCTTGATGTACGAACGTATCAGTTAGTAAGGCAGTTAAAATTTGTAGTGTCTTATTGAACCTACCAATTGAAGGTCACAGCTGATGTCATGATGATCCCACATAATACTAGGTTAAACATTATTTTTGCAGACATCCTAGAAATGGTTACCAAAACAAAGATTTTAATTAAATTAACCTAGAGCATTTTGCATTTTACTAATCATTATTAATTTGCAGAACCGACTATCATCTTGGCGAGACCAGATTTTGCCTGCCGATATTTACCGACACTGCCTGCTTGCTCCAAGATAGAGAATTGGGGGAAATTCTTGGAGCATTCCGAAATTAAATATAATCTGTGTAGGAGACCCACTTGTTTGCACTAATTAAGTTTGTT
This sequence comes from Philopedon plagiatum, assembly GCA_963971165.1. NCBI lineage: Eukaryota > Metazoa > Arthropoda > Insecta > Coleoptera > Curculionidae > Philopedon > Philopedon plagiatum. Next base: position 18,568,696 of record OZ020190.1, on the reverse strand, counting down.
TGCCGGAATTTACTTGGAATGAGTTAGTCCAAATCGACATTTTGCAACGCAGCAGAACATAGTGGATGGTAGTTTTAAATATTCTTGGTTCGAGCTAATAACGGATAATTAGTAATCATTATTTTTACTAACACATAAATGTGAAAATCTGTGTCTCTGTCTGTGTGCCTTTTTGTTTCCCAATGAACCCTCAACCAAAGAGTAAACAAAATTAATAAAAGGGGACATTTGGCGAAATTCCTTTGATCTCTCAGTGACATTGCGCTGTTGCCGGTTATAACCTTTATGAAGCGAACCAGTATTTCAAATTCTTGATTAACGGACAGTGGGACGAAATAGTGGCAGTCAAAGCAATCGTCGTTTTATTGAAATCCTTCTTTCGCATGGAATAATGACTTAATATTTACATTCTAGGTGTATATAAATTGACTTTTTTTAAACTTTTATGAAAAGCGTATTATGTGTTTTCTATTTAAGTAACGTACAGAAGACGGGCGAATCCTGAAATTACTTTTAGGATCTCTAATTTTTTTTGAATACTTTATTATATTTTTCCTATTACATTGCCTCTGTAATTATTATCTTACGCCAGCTACAATTTTCTCAGAATAAGTTTAATTTACTATATAGTACCTATGTCCGCAGATGGGGTTTAGCAGAGGACAAATGGGCCAAATTTAGCAAGAGACGTAAAAATGCCACTCCTAATACAAATTTTTGCTTGTAAAATAAATATCATTCACGTCATGAAAAATTTAATTTTTTATACAGGGAGCATAAAAAATACGAAAACGTTATTCTTCGGAAGAGTAAACCTACCTTGTTTATCATTTTCCACCAAAAGAACAAATATGAAATATATTTTAAACTAAACCCTAAGCCAAAGTACAAGATTTCGTTAAAAAATTTAAATATTAAAAGTAATGAGTTTTATCCCATTATTTTTTAAAGCCCCAACTATTCTCTCCCACACCTTTAATCATACTACTAAAGTCTATTTACGTTTCAAATACGCCCGATATAACTAAATGCACGTGACGCTGCGGCAGTTTGATACAAGCGTCTACAGATCCCACACTAAAAATTTTGCTTTGTGCATCTGTGGTTGCATACGCTGCTGTTTTGGCGTTTTCGTTGTCACATTATACGGGCGAGCGTTGAAAATTACTAGTTTTGTAATACAAGGGCATTTAAAAAAGTAGATAATGTAATATGTATTTTTTGCTTTACATCGCAGTCTGGACATTTGAAGTCACAAACTGTTTGACAATTTAGTATTGCTGTTTTATAATAAGAAAAAAAAAGAAATAAAACTAGTATATAAATTTTTCCAATGTTCTATTTTAAAAAATCTTTAGTTTACTACAGTAAATGCCTCCATTACGACCTAGATATATAAACTGTTAATACTATAGTAGACCGAATTTTGGACTTAAAAGAATTAAAAAATAATAAAATGTCTAAATCTCCTTATTATGACCACAGCTAGGCAGTAGTTAACTACTTTTTCTGTAAAAGTAGTCGTATTCTTACTACTTTTTTCTCCTAGTAGTTATACTCGATTATTTTAAGTCTGCATAAAATATTCGCAAAAAGTAGTTAACGATTCAGTGCTAACTACTTAAGATATTTTAACTATTTTGGTGTAATTTAACTACTTTTAAAAATATTTAACTACATCCCTCTATATTACGTCATTACATGACGTGTACGTTGACGCGTGCCAAAAATCTCGTTAGAACAAGTTCTCGGAAATTTCTCGTCTGACGTTTCCAGTCCAGTAAGCGATAAGCAAACCTAATATAGAATTTTCAGGTTTTAAAAGTTTTCAAAAAATCTAAATTTTTGATTTTTAAATACCTCGTATTCCTTTTACCTAATATGATTTAGTTTTGTATTTTTGTACCAAAAAGAAACTGTGTTAATAATTGATGTTCAAATTTAAGTCAGTGGGCAGTTAACTTTACAATAAAGTTTAAATAATAAAAAAATATATTTTATTTTAAATTTTTTTATTTGTTATAGGTTCAAGTCCTTTTTTTAATCATTTTTGTAAGTACAGCTACGGCACTGGTTTTTTGAGCCACAACGGTACATGTCTGGTTTGGTTTGTAGTTAAATATTGAACTTCTAACTACTTAGTAGGTAGTTAGTAGTCTAACTACTTAGTAATAAGTTAGTATTCTAACTACTTTTTTGAAGAAGTAGTTTAACTACCAAGTAGTTAAACTACTTTTTTGATAAAGTAGTTAGTAGTAATACTCCACTACTTTTTTCAAGTAGTTTGCCTAGCTCTGATTATGACATTGGCATTAAGAAAAATAAGAAGCTGACAATAAAATTGACGTAATAATGTTGGGTGGATATTTCAATTCAATATTAATAGCTAACATTAAGTGCTCATTGCATAATAAACTATTATTCTAAAGTTAAAAAAATTCCTTATTAACTGATTTTACCGCCCCTATCCATTGCTGCTTTTGTGCGGGGCACACGCTGCACGCCGATAGGGACGGCCTTGTATAATGTAATAATTCCCTAAAACATTTTAATATCATACAGATTATACTTCAAAATATCTGCTACAACTACAGTTGGTTTAATAATTAATTAAATAAACAACTAGACAACCTGCTACCACAGTTAGACAACAACATTTACATATTTCATGAAAAGTACCTTTAAATAAATAAATAATAGCTCTAGCTTTTACAATGTTTTTTCACTATGCAATAATTGTACCTAACCAAACCAAAACAGAAACGTATGCAACTTAGATGCACCAGCGCGATACTAAAGCTAAAAACCTGAAAGCAAAATTTTTAGTGTGGGATCCGTAGACGCTAGTCAGGTTGATGGTCTGTTGTCCAATAGCGTTGCGTAAATTGGCGATCACGAGGCTAGATTGCCTGTTACGAGGCTAGCATGTTGTTTATATCTGGCGTATTTGAAATATAAATAGAGTTTAATTTTTACATAATAAAGAATACTGACATCAGACCTATGGACTTTCGTGGCAATGTCTTTATTAAATTAAGCAATTAATTTATTGAAAATTCTTCTTATTCAGGTGCAATTTTTAAATAATACGTACATTTAATCAATCTCAAGATAATATGATACAAGCGTAGCAATACAATAGAGATACCAAAATTCAGGAAGTTCGCCTTCATATTCAACACATCTTTCCAATTGCTTCCTTTGATATCTGAAGGAATTTCTGATTTCGTCCTGGGATATTGAATGAACAGCCTGGATAATTCTGCCTTTTAGCACGCCCATATTATTTGGTATTGGAGAGGCGTAAAAAAATTGTTTTAAACGGTCCATTAGAAACATATCGGCCAATGTAAAGTGGCGGCTCCTTGGGGCCACAAAATTGGACCATTTCTACCATTCCACCTTGGACCAGATCTGCGATGAAACCATTCAATTACCTCGCGAGCGCAATGTGCTTAACACCCATCTTGTTCAAAAAATATTTTTTGATGAAAACTCAAAGACAAATTTTCGAGTTCATTGCTAAATATTGTATCCAGCATTTCTAAGTAAGGTATTCTATTGCAGGTGTTATTAAAAAATATGAGCCTATAATGCCATGGACAGATATCGCGCACCACACATTGAATTTTGTAAATATTGTCTTTGCACATTACTCCAAATTCCGAGTTTTCTCGGGACCAGTGCCTGACATGCTCGTATGCTCCAGTATCATTAGTAAAAAACGTATATTCATCAGAAAATATTAAAAATTTCTAAAAATCGGTTTAAATTCAAAAAAAATCCACTTAAAATTTGGCCTCCAACCTACAAACAAAAATCTAGTATTTTCGCTTCATCTCCTTCTTCCAATGTTTGGTTAAAGTGGGTTTTGAATGGAAATATTTTATTTTCTTTTAAGATCATCTGATCATTTGAGTTTTTTCAACGCTTTTAGAAGATATTTAGTACGATTTCTAAGAGACATCGCAGGAGTTTCTCTAACAGACATAAGAACCAAAACTGTGGCAGCATCATTTTGGTCATATTTCTTCTTCTTCTTGAAATTCAAAACCGAACCAGTTCTTTGGAACTTTTTCGTTGTGTTGTAGATTGTCATTTTAGTTCTTGGGATTCCTACAAATTCCTCCCTAAGTTGTTCCATGATGAGCGTTATAACACTGAACTATAAAAAACCTCTGTTGGGTAGATAGCATTTTGATGGAGTATTTTAAATTAAATAATTGCATCATTTAACAAAGAGATGTCCATAGGTGTCATTATTTTTTAATATTATGTATAAACTAGTATTCTGGTTAAAGGTGTGAGAGAATAGTTGAGACTTTAAAAAAATGATGTACTTCGGCTAAATGATGAACTTATTTATTTTACAAGAATTTTTTTTTATTAGGAGTGACATTTTTACGGATCTTGCAAAATTTGGTCCATTTGTCCTCTTCTAAACCCGCGAGCATACTGTATAGAGTGATCCTCGAGTACCTTTCGATATTTACAAATACAAAATTATTGAAACTAACTTAATTATGACGACCTGTATTCTTAATTAATAGCCCACCCAGTGGAGTGGATGTTATGGGGCTGCAGTTCCCAACCACCAAAACTTTTTTACGTAATGACACTGGATAAATTCATAATATACATTTCCTCCTTCCCTTCAATTTTTCAATGGGCATTTTTCAGCAACCCTAAAACAAAAACCCTTGGAACTATTTTTAATAACTGTACTGTAGGTCCTCCCAAGCAAAAATTCTAGTTGCACCTTTGACCTTTAAATGGCTACAAGGGAACTCAAAATCGGTGGGTACGTTGATTTTGTGTTTGGGCATTTTAAAAAATCTAACTTTATATAAAATATTTTTACATCCGCTTACATAGTACCACAGATTACTTCTGTGATAGTACACTGAAAACAAAAGCAAATTATTCATAAAACACAACTTATGCAGGAAAAGTACGAATTAAACTAAACACAACTCTATTTGGAAATCGATATTCTGGCCTCTTCTGTGCAAAGTTCTACCAGCAGGTATACTGCGCTGTCTGTCGATAAGACGTTTGCCACCACTGGAGCTATTTCGGACAAATTCGAGAGGGTTAGTACCATGGCAGCTTTTTAAATTATTGGATTCGCTTTCTCATATTTGAATTTTCTTCTCTGATTGTCACATCTTGTTATGCCTAATCTTTGTCTCAACAGATTGATGTCTTTGGCTTGGGAATTCCTTAAGACCTAAAATACAGACTATGTTTTATTCCGGTCATTACCATGCATCCCCGCATATTCCGCACTGCGGGAGAGGCTAGCCCTTTGAGGAGCCCAGCTGGCCGCTGAATCATTTTTTTTTGTGTAGCTACGCCTCTGGGTCCAGACTTGATTTCCGGAGAGGGGAGGGCTTACGATTTTGCGCTATGCCTCTGAATGAGTCTACTCACAAGTTGGATACAAGTCGAATAACCTTTGTATTTTCCTTTGACATTTATACTGACAATCAACAAATAGGTAAATAACACAGGGTTAATAAGGAATATGTACATGGGGGAAAGGGTGGTCCGCACCGGCAGCGCTCCCTTGCCGGTGTAAGGCTGCTTACTCTGGGATGTCGCCTGGTGTCAAAGAGGCTCCGTTTAAGACGCCTGATTACCCTGGGCACGGATCGCGTCACACCATGGGATTAGGCCTGGCATCTCTCTTAGTCTGGCTTCTCACCCTCGACCTGTTCGGCATAGGAGACCTTAACAGTAGCAGCGCTACCGCCGACATAGCTCTTGGGATCACAGAAGCACGCAAGCCCCACCACCGGTACGTCAAACCGGAGATACCAGCTGGGGGGAGTCAGGGCCTACTAGCACAATAGTTTGCATACAGCGGCGTTCACTTGCAAACCGTTTCAGTTTTTTGCAAATTTGGCTGCTAACTTATTTTTTTCCAATTTCTCGAAAACTTGACATATAAACAGATTGGTATTTTTAAGGTGAGTAAGGGCCTACTAGCACAATAGTTTGCATACAGCGGCGTTCACTTGCAAACCGTTTCAGTTTTTTGCAAATTTGGCTGCTAACTTATTTTTTTCCAATTTCTCGAAAACTTGACATATAAACAGATTGGTATTTTTAAGGTGAGTAAGGGCCTACTAGCACAATAGTTTGCATACAGCGGCGTTCACTTGCAAACCGTTTCAGTTTTTAGCAAATTTGGCTGCTAAGTTATTTTTTTCCAATTTCTCGAAAACTTGACATATAAACAGATTGGTATTTTTAAGGTGAGTAAGGGCCTACTAGCACAATAGTTTGCATACAGCGGCGTTCACTTGCAAACCGTTTCAGTTTTTTGCAAATTTGGCTGCTAACTTATTTTTTTCCAATTTCTCGAAAACTTGACATATAAACAGGTTGGCATTTTTAAGGTGAGTAAGGGCCTACTAGCACAATAGTTTGCATACAGCGGCGTTCACTTGCAAATCGTTTCAGGTTTTTGCAAATTTGGCTGCTAACTTATTTTTTTCCAATTTCTCGAAAACTTGACATATAAACAGATTGGTATTTTTAATGTGAGTAAGGGCCTACTAGCACAATAGTTTGCATACAGCGGCGTTCACTTGCAAACCGTTTCAGTTTTTTGCAAATTTGGCGGCTAACTTATTTTTTTCCAATTTCTCGAAAACTTGACATATAAACAGATTGGTATTTTTAAGGTGAGTAAGGGCCTACTAGCACAATAGTTTGCATACAGCGGCGTTCACTTGCAAACCGTTTCAGTTTTTTGCAAATTTGGCGGCTAACTTATTTTTTTCCAATTTCTCGAAAACTTGACATATAAACAGATTGGTATTTTTAAGGTGAGTAAGGGCCTACTAGCACAATAGTTTGCATACAGCGGCGTCCACTTGCAAACCGTTTCAGTTTTTTGCAAATTTGGCTGCTAACTTATTTTTTTCCAATTTCTCGAAAACTTGACATATAAACAGATTGGTATTTTTAAGGTGAGTAAGGGCCGACTAGCACACTAGTTTGCATACAGCGGCGTTCACTTGCAAACCGTTTCAGTTTTTTGCAAATTTGGCTGCTAACTTATTTTTTTCCAATTTCTCGAAAACTTGACATATAAACAGATTGGTATTTTTAAGGTGAGTAAGGGCCGACTAGCACAATAGTTGGCGTACAGCGGCGTTCACTTGCAAACCGTTTCAGTTTTTTGCAAATTTGGCTGCTAACTTATTTTTTTCCAATTTCTCGAAAACTTGACATATAAACAGATTGGTATTTTTAAGGTGAGTAAGGGCCGACTAGCACAATAGTTTGCATACAGCGGCGTTCACTTGCAAACCGTTTCAGTTTTTGCAAATTTGGCTGCTAACTTATTTTTTTCCAATTTCTCGAAAACTTCACCTATAAACAGATTGATATTTTTAAGGTGAGTCAGGGCCTACCAGCACAATAGTTTGCATACAGCGGCGTTCACTTGCAAAAATTTAGTCGGAGCAATAGCCCAGTGGCCCAACGCGCTGGGTTTGTGACGCGTTTCCGGTACTAGACCAGGTTCGAATCCTGGCCCGGCCGCACGCTTAATAAAAAAGTGTGGCCAGACATTTAGTAGGATTGTCACAAAAAGTGGAAGGCGGTAGAGGAATTCTTCCTCGACCGAGGTGGTACCACCGCACACATCCTCTTAAAAGGCTGGTGAAATCCCAACGGATGTTTCCAGCTCTGGATGTGTGAGTCGATTCCCCAGTACACCCACGGTACATATTATTTCTTAGACCTCGGTCTTCGTGGGCTGTCAGAAGATAAAAAAAATATAGGGTGTGGGTACCACCCACTACAGAAAATATAAAAACGTTTTGGCTGATAAATTGTTTGGACATTCCTTGGCGTTAAACAATGATAATATTGTCAGAACAAATTACGATTAAACCTGTATAGGTACTCTCAATATTTACCACTCATGTTGTTTGCTTGGTTTGCCTTTAATTGTGTATTTATTCCTTGCTACAATAATTTACCCTTCTGCTTTGCATAATACACAACCATTTTAACAAAGCGAAATAAATTCCTAAACAAGCAAAGGTTTAAAATATTAATTTAAATCAATATTTGTTCCAGCCCTGATTCCTGATACCGACTAAAATCTTTTCAAAATTAGATTTTGTCAGCTTGCAGGTATCAAAAATGGTTTTATGTTGGTCTATTCGCATAGATAGAGTGCTGCGGGATATTTCTTTATGATTTCTGCTGGGTAATCTGTAAAACAGACCCACTTGTTTGCCAAAATTAGGTTTGTTTGCCTGAATACACTCGAAATTAGTTCCTCCGAATTGAGAATTTGCAACGCAGCAGAATGCAAAGGATTTCAAAAGCGTACATGCTTTGTAATCTCAGGAAGAATTTCATTTTATTGTAGTTGCGAAATTTTTACCGTTTTATTTTCAGGGGACATGGCTCGCTGTTAACATGAGAAGTCAAATTTTAAATAATTGGAATCATAACGCCGCGTAACTGTTACCATCTTTCCTGTTTTCTTTAATATATTTATAAGATTTGTCGCGTTTTTTTTTGGATTATTTTAGTTTGTTTTTGGTTGGTGTTTATTTTATGTCTTGTTTAGCGTACCACCGGGAATAATTTCATATAGGTACCAACGGTAGTACATGTACCACAGCTTTGCTGGGAACCGCTGTTTTAGAGTATACTCTTACAGATTCTGTCGGTAAAGTTTAACTCTCCATAACAGGTTTATCTTTTGTCCAATTTGTCATTTAGATTAATCGTCATTCTGCATTTACTTATTTTCAGTTCAGGAGATCCTAATGTTTCTTTTTTGTTCTGAATTGCTCTCCATTTATTTCCTATGCTAATAATTCTTTTTATTTTTATTGTCTTATGTTATAAGTATTAGTAAAGTGGTACTTTCTCGCTCTTCCAGGCAGCTTTTACTTTTTGTATACTTTTTAATTACTTATTTTAGCAATACTTCGATATTTAAAAAGAAAATTGTTGGTTAACTGTTTGTCAGTTGGAGACAATCGATTAGAAAACCGGACCCAAGAACATAAAAGCTTATATTCTGTGATAATAGATCTGTCTATGTCTATACATGTATACATGTATATACCCCACGGTAACTTATCCTTTTGCTATTGCCGATTTCACTAATTTTAAGTTTGCCTAACAAACGGAGTATGTGCAAATAAGTAAGACCCTTTTACAAATTACATTGCCGAAAGTTAGAGGAAAATTTCCTGGCCTCCCATCTCAAAACGGACAAGCATTGGCCATTAGATAACTGAAAACAGGCAAAATCCGATTTGCAAAGACGTTACTCGGTTTCGTCAGTGAGGGTTGAGAAAACGTTTGTTTAACGTAGAAAGTTCTATGTTTCCAACGTTCATTATTTGTTTAGGAATTTCTATTTTAGTGTTTGAAGTCAGTTAACAGAATGAACCTAAATAATTCTCGCTCATAAGTACCAAACATTTTTTTCAAGTTGCTCTAGAAAACCCTTTACCACTTGCTTTAACTCGTAGGTATACGAGCGGTTTGGAAAACTACTGAAGTTTCAATATATTTTTTTAAATTATAGGAAAACAGTCCAACATCGGTATAGGTAACTTAATGTAAAACAGAAGTCTTAGCGAGTAGAATCTAAAAACAAAAAAAAAATATGGCGAGCTCTCTTAAAAAACTGTAAACCAAATTCAAAATTAGATTATTTGATATTCACTTGTTTTTTCAGTTAAGTTTCAGTTCTTGTACAGGGTTATTCCGTATAGTTAGACAGCTTCTACCGAGTTTATTATAGGAGATAGAAAAAAATGCAATTACAAAAATTGCACGACTTGTCCTAGATCGCTAGAAACTGTTACATAATAAATCAAACGAACATCGCAAAATTAGTTTAAAATATAAACTTGATTAATTTTAAATAGAACACTCGTCATATTTTAGAAAAATGTAATACATCATTTTTTGTCTGATTTCAAAAATGATTTGGATTTTTGGTTCAGTCGTTTTCAATCAACATTAATTGACTAGGGATGTTGATTTGGCAGAGTTTTCATCCAGTGGGGATTTTCCGACGCCTAGTAGTGAATATTGTGTCTATTTACCTAAAGGAAATAACCGAACAAAAAAAAAGAAATTATATTTCTACTAATAAGGGATAACTACCTGCCCACAATTATGGAAAGCAGCTTCGTCAGAAAAAATAACATTTATTAGGAACCTGTTATTTCCTTATATTTGTCTTGTGACCCAAATGAAAATGTTACGTGATTTTCAGAGTCTTGCCCATAGCTCTTGGTGGAGTGTAATGTGGTATGGATGAAAATTATTGTACAAGTGCAATATGGTCACAAATGATTTTTGACTCATTCCAGCATCTCTAGCAAGCCTTCTCGTACATGCGGGTCAATAGCTACCGCTTCTAAAACGCTTACTGCCCTATTTTCGTCCGTTTTAGTTCGATTCCGAACTCGTAGTTCCGTCTTCAGACTCTCAGTAATACGACTTCTGATTTCTAGCCTTTTAAATGCCATGTGAGGCTTCGGGTTATTGAGAAACCTCCGCCCACATTAGTGCAGCTTCTCTGTAGTTTTTTCTGCACTCCCCCAAAATCAACAACATATCAACTTGCACATTAGAATTCTTTTTCATATTTAATTGAGCAATAAACAGTAAAATAATCGATAAATGTCAAAAATCTCAACTGACTTAAGTAAAAATAACTCATTTTCATGGAAACCAATAAAAATTTTGAAATAAGTGAACTTGATTTATTGATAAAATTTAGTTATTTTTAAAAATCCGTCAAAATTTAGTTAACCATAATTCCGTAATCGAATGAGCAAATCAGAAAAAAAATTGACACATACGTAGTTTTTTTGTAGATTCGAATTTTGTAAACAAATGTATGTCTATCATCCCATTTAATATTTCAAAATAGAAAGAGGGGGTAAAGGTCACAAATGTGTTTAAATATGTCCTCCCATCTCCTTATTAACTCACCAAAATTTCATGAAAATATTTTAAACCGGTTTCGAGATATCGCCTTGTAACACTTTAAGAAACGCTCTGTATATTAGCAGTAATAAAAAATTAAACTATTTTCGAACAAAAATCGGAAAAAATAATAAAATATAAATATTACATACAAATTGTTATCAAAATAAATTATAATTGTATATTTATTTTAACAAATAAATGCAAATCATACTTTCGAAATTACATAAAATGTCTAAATTACTTTGCCACTTGATGTAATTTTATACGATTTAATTTACGACCTAACAGATTAGCATTACATGTAATGTATAAAATTTCTAGCTGTTTAATAAAACAACAATTTATTTGACTATCTGAACTATTCAGACATTTTATGAAATGGCTAATAACGAGTTTGACGGTTTTATTGCCATGTTAAGCGGAACTATTTTGAAAGTCCCAACATCAAACTTTTGTGACCTCTGTTTCCCTAACGCAAAAATTTTAAATGCTTAACCTAGCAAAGGTTACGGATATGAACCTTTTTGATTTAAATCAACATTTGCTGTAATAAAACAATAAAATATAAATATTACATACAAATTGTTATCAAAATAAATTATAATTGCATATTTATTTTAACAAATAAATGCAAATCATACTTTTGAAATTACATAAAATATCTAAATTACTTTGCCACTTGATGTAATTTTATACGGTTTAATTTACGAGCTAACAGATTAGCTGATAGGGTTGCCAGACCTTCTATATTTAATAGAAGTCTTCTATATTCAACAAAAATCTTCTATCTTCTATGTCCCTAAAATATAGAAGCAAAATCTTCTATATTTCAGTGTTTCAGAGTAATATTTTTTTTTTTTGATTTTTGGCCCAGCAAGCATCACTGCTTGTTATGGAGAGGGTTGATCCATAGAGAAATCTATGGGTTGATCTATGTAGAAGTGGTCGACGGTGTCTCGACTCGGTCTCGATTTTATCAGCCCGAATCCTAATGTAACAACTTGTGACCGCATAACAGCGGTAAATAACAACTCAACCTAAAATTTCGAGCCGTTTCGTTCTTTGCGGGTTCGTTTTGTTTCTATAGTGTAAATACACTACTTATCAGGCGCCGCCCGTGAAATTTTAAAGTTGCATATCTCTGTTGCTTCTTATTAGTAGGTACTTATGCCAGGCCAAGTTCAGGTTTTTTAATAGTGAGCCTACAAGGAATGTTTTGGTAAAAAAAAAAAATATTTTGTAATTTGCGAAAAAAGTTGAATTTTTGAACTGACCCATCTGGGAAAAAAATTAACAAGCTTAGCTATTTTATTTATTATTTTTTCTAAACAAATTTTACATCATTTTGTCGACAATTCTTAAATTTTAAGAGAAAAAAATGTGTCAGTAGAAAGTTATAGTCATTTGATTTTTTTTTTATTTATATTTTAGGTTTGAGTTTATTTGAGATTGAGGATATTTGAGTTGAATTTAAAATAATGTTTAATGGTTATTATTTTAGTCCTTCTTACTTTCATTTACCTGAATATGTTTAATGTGTTTATGTTTAATACATTAGCTGTTATACCTAATGTAATGATGGTAATAAATGATTTATTTGCATCTTCTATATATTTTTTGAAACTTCTATATTTTCAAGTTAATCTTCTATTTTTGACATTTTGATTTCTGGCAACCCTAAATTAGCATTACATGTAATGTATAAAATTTCTAGCCGTTTAATAAACCAGCAATTTATTTTACTATCTGAACTATTCAGACATTTTATGAAACGGCTAATAACGGCCGGTTTTATTGCTACGTTAAGCGGAACTATTTTGAAAGTCCCAACGTCAAACTTTTGTGACCTCTGTTTCCCTAACGCAAAAATTTTAAATGCTTAACCTAGCAAAGGTTACGGATATGAACCTTTTTGATTTAAATCAACATTTGCTGTAACCCTTATTTGCCAAACCGACGAACAACTTTGCAAAATCGGATTTTCTCCGTTCCGAATTATCAAATGGCCGATACTTGCTCGCTTACGTGTAGACAGAGAGAGCTCTGGGAAATTTCTTTAAGCTTTCCGCAATGTAATCCGTGAAACAGACCCACTTGTTTGCACAAATTAAGTTTGTTTGCCGGAATTAACTTGAAATTAGCTAGTTTAAAACCGGAAGTCGCAACACAGAAAACTGGAAGAGCCTATAGTATGCTCGTTTCAGGATTTTACTGATATTCAATATTTATATTTGACAGTGATCTGGGTGTTGTTTTGCGTTCAAACCGAGAATTGGTGGATGATGACTTTTTCATTTGTAAGCTCATTAGTATAAACTTGACTCTGAAAAGTATCCATTAAAAAAGAAATATGAAACTTAAGATTGCTATTTCATCTGCAACATTATTTTAAACATTAATTTTGTAGCCTTGTTGTCCTGTGCTAATTTCTATCCATTTTTAACTTAAAGACGATTAATTGTATTAAAATAATGTTTTGCACGTTAGAAGATAAATTTAAGAAATAATAATCATCAATAAATATGGTTAAATGCTTTATAAAATTTTTCCGATTCACCTTATTATAATTAACTGTTATTAGGACACCATGCTCCTCTTCTCAGACCAAACTCTAACCCCCTGATTTATTAAAAATATTTAAAATTTAGTACTGGTTTAAATTTATATATTCCATAGTTCATTACTTAGGTTTTGACAAGCTTCTGTCCTACCATTGCAAATAAGTTGTCCTTTATATTTGTATGCTGTAGTTTGTTCTACGCCATCGGGTACACGAAAAAGATATTAAGAAAAATAGACATTAGGAAGATAATTGAAAACAATAAAAAATTGTTGGTTTGCCAAATCCCTCCTTGGCCAATTTTTCAATAAACTTCCCACTTTGGCCCAACCAGGGATTTGGTACATTAAAAATTAAAACCTAATCTGAAAAAAAATAATTTTTTTCAGATTAGGTTTTAGACCGAATATATACTTAGAAAAATTATTTTTTTCAGATTAGGTTTTAGACTGAATATATTCTTAGAAAAATTATTTTTCTCAGATTAGGTTTTAGACCGAATATATACTTAGAAAAATTATTTTTTTCAGATTGGGTTTTAGACCGAATATATACTTAGAAAAATATTTTTTTTCAGATTAGGATTTAGACCGAATATATACTTGAAAAATTATTTTTTTCAGATTAGGTTTTAGACCGAATATATACTAGAAAAATTATTTTTTTCAGATTAGGTTTTAGACCGAATATATGCTACACTAGAGATAGATTAGGGTCAGGCATACTTTTTATAATTAAAAGTCACTGACAGTGTACAGAACATTTCTTTTTCAGGATTTGTTTTTTGTTTAAACATAGTGACTTTTATTATTTTTAAAAAATATTAATTTTCCTTAACAGTAGAGTGGCGTAACACCCAAACAATAAATCTTTTAAATATGAATCCGCCACAATCATACAGACATTATTTATATGCACTATGTTTAACGAACATCGTTAACGAACCAACGTAGATCGAAAATTTAATATGTTTGTCTTGCTAATAAATGAAACATCTCCCTCTCTTTTTCACAACACTATATTACAATTAAAAGCAAATGTACTTAATTTGCAAAAAAAAAATATTTATTGAAATAAGTACAAAGCAACAGAGAAAATAAAGAAAAATTAAAAAAAGTACTGGACAATGATCTTCCGACAAGCGTCTAATCTACTAAGAAATTCCGAATCAAAAATATGCAAAACGAAGATCATTGTAATGAAATCTAAGAAAACCCAATTAATGTTAAAAAAATAACGTAAAATCTGAGTTAAATTCGTTAACTTCTTCGTTAAATGAACCCCTTAAATACACATTAAACTAAGTTGTTGGATAGAAATAATGTGACGCGTGACCGGCGCGGCATGGCGTTAGTCTACCCGTCGATCAAACACTACCCGTTAGACCACAGACTGTAAACTAACATTGCTTGACAAGCACCGCCACCGATTGGAAACTAAAAACTTTAGATCTCTCCTAAAAGTACTACCTAGCAGATGCGGACGGTGACTTTTGGTTTGGGGGGGGGGGGGGGGGGGGTTGTAGGTCACTGTTGGTTTGGGGGGGGGGGGGGTGTTGGTAGACAAAACCCTTGTTTTTATATAAATATGTATATACTACCGTGCTGTATAATGTTTATAATAACTACTATAAGAGACAAATGGGGGGGGTTCACCCAACCCCCCCCCCCCCCCAGCGGTACGCCTCTGCTACCTAGGTACCTTGGATATTTTCCCAGTGCAAACGCTTTTATCATGAAGCTGTTGCTACGGGTGTGGATCAATATCGAGTTATGTAATATAAAAGAAATTAAGTTGTTCTCTGCTTTTAGACTGAACTAAGGCCTGCTTGATCGCATGGAGAAAATCTCCTTTATTTGTTAATTTCCTGATTCAAGGTAGGAAAACCACATATTCAAGAGCCATTAACAATCCTATGAATTTCCAAATTTGCAATCTCAGCCGATGTCCGCACTTCATTCCATTTTTTATCAATAAAGAAAACGATTCGTTGTAATAATCGAGCCGAATACAAAATTATCAAATAGATCTCTATGTCATTTCTTAAAGAACCTGGTATCTTATTCCCCTACAAGTCGTAAAATAAGGGTTAGGACCTTATTTCTTCCTGCGCACAACTGATGCTTTTAAGATGAATAGTTTTAAGTTCCCAAGTTTAGAAAACCGGCCGTTTTAAAATTTTATTACCCTTAGGATGAAAATCACATGTTCTAATTTGTAAGAATGAGAAAATATGTTAATCCCTAAAATTATTTAAAATAAACATATGCCCTCGTAAACAACTGTTCTGTTACGAGAACTAGATTTTTTTTACCCGAGCAAACCCAAGCAAACAATTTTCAAGAAAGAAATCATTTGGAAATCAAGCAAATCGCTGACAGATTATAGAATAACTCATAAGTGTTAATGATGAAAAATTTATCAAGACATAACATCAATCGGCAGATCTCAGTTTAAACCAGTATACTTAATCTTAAAAAATTTTAGTGAATCTCGACGTATGACTTTACCACAGATTTACCCACAGATACGTAAGTTTGGCGAATCGCCAGTATAAGTTCTTGTGACCTTGTGAGAGCGTACGTCGCGTAGTGCAAGCGCATCTGTATCCAGTCATTTTAAAATACCTACAGAAACCTAATACAAAATTACTGTCTATAAAAACAAATATAACACTAATTTTATAAAGTATTTTAAGTTCATTCACTGCCGAAATAACACAAAGCCACAGATTTACGTGACAAAGTCACGCACTAAACAGTAACGAGGTGCTCCTGCAGCCACTACTTGATGTCGCGGAGCTCACTGACTATAGCAGTTGTCGATTAACAATTGCAATAGGGTGCGGCCACAGGAAAGGCGCGTTCGCCGTTTATCACTTGCTTTCGCTTCTGATGTGGGTAAATCTGTGACTTTACCACTAACAGAATTTGTCGGCCAGACGGCCAGTTTAGGCTGCGGTTATAGTGGATGCGTGTTCTGACGAACTGGCGTTTTGACGAACACGTCAGAACTCGTACGAATAGATCAAATAATAGAAATATAGCGTGAGCGGTTATACTGCGTGCGTATCATTCATCAGATTTTGTACGAATTAGTCAGAACAAGTTAGTCGTTCAAATGAGTTTGATTTTTCTTGCGAATTCATGCGAATTGTGTGTGTGAAAATGGATGCTGAGAAACTTATAAGTATAGTTTCCCAAAATAGATGGTTGTGGGACATGAAAGGAGAAAACTACCACAACCGGGATGTTTTTCGACAAAAATGGGAAAAAATTTCAAAAGAAATGAATAGTAATTTTAAGTATTTATTTTAGTAAGGATTAAAATAAAATTTTACATTGTATTGTAATAAGTATAATTATTGTTATAAAAATAGGATACATATATCGTTTAGTTAAAAATGTTGTATTGAAATTGTACTTCGCCTGCTGGAGAGCTAAAGTAGTTTTTTTAGATTTCTCGTGCTTGACTTCCTATTGCTGCATAATGATTGTAGCGCCCTGAAGCAGATATATTTTGATTAGGCATGTTATATGACGGTTGTGACAGAACACCTTCCATATCGATAATTATGTTATGCAATATACATGCGCATTTCACGAAAATATCAACATTGTCTGGGTCCATTGCAGTTCAGTTTTTAAAAATCGTCATTTAGCAACCAGTATCCCAAATGCACACTCAATGTAACGTCGAGCTCTAGATAGCCTATAATTAAAAATCCGTTCTTCATTGGAAATATTTTGTCTGGGATACGGTTTTAGTAAATATGACTTTAATGGATAGGCCTCATCCCCTAATAATACAAAAGGAGCTATAATATCTGTTGATGGTAAATATGCATTAGATGACATATTAAACGTATCTGTCTCTAAACGTTGATAGACATTTGACAGAGAAAATATTCCTCCATCACTATGCTTGCCGTAAGCTCCTACATCAATGGTAATAAACTTTCTTGCAGAATATAGTAAAATGTACCTACCTGGTGACATCCTGAAATAATCTGAGAACTTATTCGGTTGGCTTAATAGATCTGGAAATAACGTATGATATTCTCCATTAATTGGTCTTGAAGCAAACAATTCATTTACGTATTCGGTTTTTCTGGGCATAAGTAAAATTTTTAATAAAGGACTTTCTAAAAACTGACATTCGTCCTCAAAACTATTAGTGTCATCCATATTGGATATTTAATAAAATAAAAGTATTTCGTCAGAATGTGCATTTACTATAACCACTGCTATCTGAACAAATATTCTGACGTGTTCGTCAGAACGCCAGTTCTTCAGAAAACGCATCCACTATAACCGTAGCCTTATGCAGATTGCCACTGACGAAATGACGGACGGAAAGGAAACTTCTTGAAGATTTCCGTCTTTTAATTCGTAAAACAAAACCACTTGTTTGCACAAATTATGTTTGTTTTCCGGCGTTAACTTTAAATTAGTTTCAAACCGCAGATTGCAGAACAGCTGAATAGACACGCCTAAGAGCTTTAATTGTTTCGTTATATTATAGACTAAATAATACCTAGACGAACACTGCCGTGCAACGAAAAGCGGGTCTCCCTTGAGACATTTGGTGGGTTTACTGGTTTATGGTTTAAAAATTTGTTTGTCTACCATTAAATGAATATTTTCACTGACTGTAGTAAACCAAAAGTCTATATTCGCCAGTTGAGTTGTGTGTAACTATTTCCATGTGTTATTAAATTATTATGTGTTACCTATTTGTTTTGCGTCACCTTTTCGGATCTGTTTATTTTCTAAATAGTTTTGCTGATATAATGGTGTATGTAATATTGCGAAATCAAATCAGTCAGAACACTAACATACAATGTGTATTTTTCTTTAAATGTAAAATAAACTAAAAAATAATTTAAATATTTTATGAATTGTTGTTTTAAACCCACATTTGTCAATTTAGACTAATCTTTACACCTCTTGAAAAAATCTCAAGATTCTTAATTTTACACCCACTTAAGAAAATAAATTTTTTTCTTACGTCTGTGTAGTTTTATTAGTTTCAAAAATATTAAATTTGCTTTTTTTTTGCAGGTAAGAATGCTTACAAACTATCCAATTTTTGGCGAATCTTATAATATGGTAAGTTTAAAAATATTACCATAATTATTAATTGATATTGTATTACTATTACAGCATTATAGCTGTAGCATATACATGAACGTATAGTGTGGTATAGTATATCTTATAGTTTTTCTAAAATTATGTGAAGCTTCATCAAATCTCTTTTAACTTTTGCTTGGACCACAATAATTATATATATTTATATTTATTTTTTGCTTACATATTTTAAAAATATTTGTCATTATTTCATAGAGCGGAAATTTGGATGCGCTAACAGAATCGGACTGCCGGTGTACCTTATACCACCGAATATATAACACATAGAAGGGTCACTCCTGCGCGGCACTGTGATGTTCTAAGATCAAAGCATCGCCGCCAGCAGCCGAATGTATTTTCTCGAATTTTAAGACTTGGGAGGTCGCAGACGGAAATCCCAAATTACGAGGGCGATACGTGCACGCGATATGTGTAAGCGGGCCGAGCTGTTTTACGAGGGTTACTCTGTAGGAACGGAATAAAACTAAAAGTAAACTACAGTTTTTTAATTAATCAGTTGTATTAACATAAAGTTACTATAAGAACGCAGTTCAATTTGTTAGCAACAACACTGCAAACTATTATTTATCTACAATAAAGTAGTTACAATAGAAACAACATTAAAGTGTGTTTTAGATCGGTCAAATAATAAACTTAATATATCGGATAAAAAGAAACTGAGAATATATTTTTTAAATACATGTAGGGAAATATTTTTATTTAAAAACACACAGTTGAGCTGCGTTCTTTACTTATAGTTAGTTAAATTTGAAATAAAGAAAAAGTTATTGGATTACTGTTTTTTCTTAACCTAAGTATATACAATATAATTTGCGTAAAGTAAGTTCCAGCACCTACAAATAAATTAAATACTAAGTTTGTTTTTTATTAGAAATCAGTTAATACTGAAAAAACGAGTGGTAATATAATATACCTAAAATAACTAAGAAATTATTAACGGCGTAACAGACCTTCCGAGATTTTGACAGATGTTACCGTTTTGGGGTTCCTAGATGACAACAATGTATGTTGTCCATTTCCGTCTTCCTGTCTGTCGGTCTATCTGTTAGCCCGACAGCTCCAAAACTAGTTGACGGAAAAGGATGAAATTTTGTATGCAAAGTACGCCTTAACCCTACTCGAAAAAGTATATCCTTTGTGTTCAATATATACACGGTGAACACTATAAAAAATTAAAATGTTAAGATTTTTGGTTAAATTTTATAATTTAATATGACAGTTATAGAAGAATAGTTAAATATTTAATGAATCCAACCATATTGTGAGAAAGTTATACAAAGTGACAAAGTTTGTTTTTGTTTCTTTACCTACTGTTCTGTTTAAAGGTAGGCAAGTTCCAAGTGGTATATATTATATTCATAAAAGAAGGCACATTAATTTGTAATTATATTGGGATCATAATCGATTATTTCGGTACATGCCTTATTGTCATGGCAGTATGTTGACGATAGGAGCAAAACAAAAGGAACGTTGTTTGTCATTCTAAATAAAATATTTAAAAAATCGACAAATATAAGTTAAAAAAAATTGTAAGGTACAACTACATGGGACCTTCACAGAATGATTGGCTAGGGTCTAGGCTATCTGAAATGGCCAATTACAACATTTTTTGGAAGGTCAAATTTTTTTATGACGAAAAATGTCATAAATGTGACAAAATTAATGTCTCTTACATTTTTACACATACCTCGCGAACTAATCGAGATAGTTCCATTATATATTTTTTAATCCATAGAAGAAATGTGAGCGAAGGCTACTGAGTCATTTTGTTTTTTTGAAAACTCTAGTTTTTTTTTTGTAAAACTTGGTGAAACTTCAACATGTAGGTACTTTAATTGCAGCACTTTTTTCAGTAAGCGAGAAACTTTTATGTTTTAAAGAATTTGGTCATACCATCTGCATACGAAGGAATGCCAAAACATCGACGAAGTTTAAAAAAAAAACGCAGTTTCTACGACTTATAGTGTTCAAGTTTTCGTTAGTTAAAATTGAAAGATTCGGCTGCCGCGTGACCCAAAACGTCTCGCCATATTAATGCTCGTCTGCGCGCTGTGCTGGGCGATGTTAGAATGTTTAAAAAACATCGATGTTCTCTTATTGATATTCGACGTTTTGCCATCGATGTTAGGGGTCATAAACATCGATGATTATCTTTCGATGTTCGACCATCCATCGACCTTCCGTTCCGAATCTATTGACAAAAGATTTTGGGAGCTAAATTAATAAACATTATTTATTTAGTTTTACGTTCTTTAATTTTGTAAGGGTATGCAATTCTTTTGTTTTTATTTTTACTACACAAACAGATTAACACCACCACCAGAACGAAAAAGTAAAAAAATGTTCAACACACAAAAAAGTATTAATTTAAATTTATTCAGTCACCCCTATATAAACAACACAGAACTCTCCGTCCGCTTATTTGGTCCACTTTATACCACCACGCGTCGTCGAATGAATCACCTCGGGCGAATTTGCCCTCAAGCGGGGACGAGATGAGAAGGGAAAATTTCGTCGCGTAGTCTCGGGCGTGTTCGCGCTTATTGGAGAGTGATCCTTCTATGTGTTATATATTCGGTGCTTATACTACTGGACATTTTCAGTCGCGTAAAACACAATATTTTAACGTATTTTATTTTTATTGACTTTTCATTCAATACAGAATTTTAAATTATATCAGTTATTATGTGAATAATAACCTAGGGTATACAAAAAATTTGTTTTTGGGTACTTTAAATAATGATATTTTGTGCCACGTCCGAAGCGACTAGACTATAGCTCGCACTGTTAGAGGTCAGGAACGTTAGGTATTTACACCAGAGTATTTAGTTGAAATTTGAAACGAAGTTGAAATTATGGCATTATACCAGTATATTCTTAAATTATGGATTCCTAATAATTATATTTATACATCGGTCGATTAAAACTATTAAAATACCGTTAAATAACATCACCTGCCATTGTGTTGAAATTAGAAGAAATATGAGACCCGATGGTGTAAACTAGTGTTGTAAATATCCGTATTCATTAGATATCCGAATCATACGGAATCGGAATCAGCTAATATCCGTATCCATTATCCGAATACGAATCCATTTCTTGACCCGCGCGAAAGCGGTTACAGATCATGTATACGTATGCATGCAACAGACTAAAACATTTTCTATCCGGATACACGGCTAGGTAGGTCGATGCGGTATCGGTATCATACCATTCGAAGTCGAAGTTTAGGGATAAGAAGGCACCGCGTCGCGCCGTTCTCGTTTGAATTCGGTTCGGGTGAGGCGGGACTAGTTTAACCAATGGGTCTCATCTCATATGATACCCGTTACCCCGATAACTATGCCATCTTTTTTTAGGAAATGTCATTAGAAAGAGAAAGCACAATATCAAATATGCCAAATCGCAGACCGTGTTGTTCGCTTACACTCGATTCCGATTCCGTTTTCTCTTTGCACTTTGCATTAGTAACCACCCGATGCGAATTTATTTTCATTCCGAATCCGTATTCAAGTTCTCGGCCGGTTCCGGATAATCCGGATTCTTTTAATATTCCGATCCAACGGATTTTTGGATACGTATCCTTACATCACTAAGTGTAAACGGTTTAGTCGCATTGCTATAGAAGAGTCAACCAAGCATGAGCGTAGAATTGTAGATAAGGGAAAATAAACTTAACATTTCAATTAAAACATTTGTTATATTAAAAAGCTTAACAAGGTTATATTAAAAACAAGTTCTTAAATCTTGTGTGCAAAATAAATTATTAAATTTGTTTCTCAATTTCTTAGCAATAGTTTATTTCTTTTCGTTTTAAAAACCCACTTATTGCACGATCTTTCTATTTCTACCGAAGTTATAGATTTTACAGGTTAAAAATTGTTCCTTTGATGGAAACAGATGTTTTTCTTGCACAAGACTCACATCATGAGTGGTTTCACAATGGTTCATAAATTTTGGCCGAAAACATACCTTACAATTATATAAAGAACAATTTTTGTCTTTTATTCTGAAGCCTGAATCGGTTGCACCATGGACTCTCTTTTGTGCGCCCTAAAGTTTCTTTCTGCAGTAATTTTTTTCCCACATACACAATTAAACTTACAATTGTTAGGATTTTTATATACTATAGCTTTAGAGTTGTCCATTTTTAGCCTCCTGAACACAAGTAGAGCTCAAAATAGATAGAATATGCGATCTCTTTGGTTTGAAAGGAAAACCTAGCTTAGGGATTTTCTTCTATTTGAATATCAAAGGCAAAAAATAAATCAAAATTTTGTGTGCCTACATACCTTTTCATACAAAATAAACTCAAACATTTGTTTGTGCTAAGGTATCCACTTATGGATCGGATCAGTTGGTAGTGGATTCAGTGCCGGGCCCGACTGGTGTTTTGTTTAAATTCTTGTCAGATGCATACTAAATGAGACTCCACGCTGGCGCCTCGAAGCTCCCGAGTTCCTGTGTCAGGGATATTTTTTAATGACTTATACGGGCCGAGCGTAGCAAGGTCCGTATCACTACGTCAAATGTGCATGTGCGGACATAAATGAAATTTTAAATTAAATTAAATAGTCCCGCCGGACGTAGAAGCCGAGAAGCGCAACAAGCTTGTCGCAAAATGTGTATGCAGGCAGCAGCAGCCAAAGTACAGTTGGTATGGCTAGCCGCTTGTTATAGTGAGCTGTCGCGCGGGGCCGGGAGTTGGACCGTCGCGGTTTTTTAATAATGTGCCTAGTTTCGCCAAGAAATTATTTACCTACAAATAAACATCGCAAAAAAATAAACTAGATACTATAGTATATTAAACATTGCTACTCTAGATGTTTATGACTTTTATTTTTAGTATTGCTTTTCTATGTGATTTTAAAGTCTAAGATTGTTAGCCGCTTCCCGTTTTGATACGTCTCCTCAATAGATGTCGCGCCTTGTACTAAAAGTATGATTATTCGTAATGTGTTAGAATAAATAGGCAATACAAGGAATCAAGGAATGTACTGTACCATGAACCATTTTCGTTAAACATGTATTTTTAGTGATTTACAATAAATCTAAGTCTTTCTACAGTTTATCCGTTTCATTATTTAATCCGACTATGCTACAGGGTACTAAAACTGCATTTTTGCTGTAACTTGACCGAAATATCAAATAATACCCAAACACATATTGATTACACAATGAAATAGGAAATCTAGCCGAAACACCGTTTTCTTTAATAAATACAATACACATACAATGCGCATATTAGTTAATTAGTTTCTCTTTGTCAAACCCAAATAGTATACTTGACGGGGCGGTTCGAGTGTATTGCAGCAAACCCAACCCAATCAAAACTTGCATTTTTGTAAAAGAAACGTTTGGTTTTACAAAATAAATTATTAATTTGGCTGTAGCATATACATGTACATATGTATAGATAATCTTATAGTTTCTCCAAAAAATATTTGAAACTTTATCGAATCTCTTTCAACTCTTGCGTGCTCAGTGTAAATTTAACTTCTACATTTACTCAAAATTTTAGGATTTAGATACGTGTTTTATTGTTTTATTACTTTTAGTGCAATAATGTTTATGGTGTAGCATGAAAGTATCATGTATAGTTTTATTGTCTTATTGATTAATTTCGATTACCATTTCTGTCTATGTCGTGCTGACTCTTCCTTATCTAAATGCAAATTTTTAAATTAAGTAGAAAATAAACCTAAAAATAACGTCCAAATTTCTCGAAAACTCATTCTTCTTTTACAATAAACGAAGTTAAAAACCAATATACCCTAATGAAATAATGGGCTGATTTGCACTTTTAAATAATGTACTTAACAACGCAAAAAAACACGTCTTATGGCATTCATATTATTTATTATTTCTGACTGTGTTTTCCTCTTTATACACTTATTTGTTTTTAACGCGGCCCATAGGTTTACACGGTTAAACTTCGACCCCGTGCTAGGTCTTATTTTATTAAAGATCTGAAGCTAAAAGTTTAAACAAAGAGATTTCTGGGCGCTGTGTACAAGCTACGATATCGCTACTGTTGATGAAACAGCAAAATATTTTTTAAAAATGGGTTTATTTTATAATGAAACAAAGTTTTGTCTATCCCTGTATATATCCATGTGTTTATATTATTGACACTTACTGGTTAATGGCATTTTCAAAAGTTTTGACAGGTTGTAAATTAAAAATGCCGATCCTTTTTCTTAATTTCGTGAAATCTCTTCGCTTTTATGCTTAACTAACCTTACGCGTACTTAAAACTTCAAACAATCATTTTTGATAAGTTACACGCAATGGACTGCGCTGAACTGTACTTACAAATACTAATTTAATGGCAACTTACAGAAGCGATTGTTTAACGTTATAAGATTAAAAAATTAAAAAGAATATTGTCGGTAAAGGAAAATAAATTTAATGATTTTAAACAATAACAAAATAACAGGTACTCGAATCAATAAACAGTTAAATTATTTAAATAAATTGTTTAAAGTGTCCTCCGTTAACAGCTAAGCAGTACCCTAAGCAGTCATAAAAATGTCTTTTGACATTGCTCAACTCACGTACCGTAATAGTATGTGAAGCCTCGATAATTCTATTTTCCAGCTCGTCTGCATCATTAGGCTTCCCTCTCACATACTCAAAAACCTTGGATGATAGATATCCCCAATAAAAGAAATCTAAAGGTGAGATATCGGGACTTCGCGCAGGCCATTTAAAACGGTCGAATCGTCCAACGCAGCTACCAGGAAACATGGTGCTTAAAAATTGAGTCACTGCTGCTGCGCTACGACCTGGCGCTCCTGGTGCTGAAAAATTATCTCCTCATTTCTGTTTGCTAACGCAGGACCCACTTCCGTTTCCAAAAGTTTCAGATATTTTTATGCTGTTAATGCGCAGTCTATAAAACATGATCCGATTTATAATAATATACCTCTTGGAACGGGTTCCTAGAACGAATTTAGTTCTATTATTATCGAAAATACGTAGGTAGTACAATTGCTTTTTTCTTTGTAACTTTATGAAAAATCCCAGAAATATATTCCTAGTATAAAACTTAGTTGTTTTATTCTTACACTTGTCAGTTTAAAACTTTTGGTTGTCAAATTACACCGGACTAGCGTCGAAGAATGTGACCGTTCTTGGTTAAGTGCCTTACGGCGGCTGCTTCTTGATCCATTCGAAATTTCAGCAAGCTGCGTGAGATTAACCGTTGATCCTCAAACAACGGATTAACTGATAAATTCTCTTCAACTGCTAGACATAGGTCCATTTTTAAATCGTTATTTACTACAACAGGGGCATATCTTTCTCGCTGTGCATGCGAAGAAACATGGCAACCAGTGATGGGCGGATTTGAGAATATAGCGAGTATATACCCAATCCTGTGGGTATATACCCAATATACCCGGTATATACCCAAATCCGCCCATCACTGATGGCAATCCGTAGTTATAAATTTTTCGTGCAGACGTTGCTCTGTCACTGTTGTCTTGCTTGGTATTGGATGATCTGAATACGCTGCAGCAAAGTGATCGGCAACTTCTCGATAAGACATCCCTCCTATGCAGTTTTTGAAACCATTTCAATTCGTTCGCATAAATGGATATGTTTTAAATATTTTTGTTGTGACAATAAAGTTAAAAACGCCAGGGAATGTCTAAGTGTCACCTTTACCTATTAAACACAGGTAAAAACAAGGAAATACGGGGGGGGGGGAGGTTAAAAAGTCATTTTTACCAAAAGCAAAAATGCATTTTTTAAGAATTTCTCGAAATTTGTTGGTACAATTAATAACTTGACTTGTTTGTAGGATTTATATTTGATCTATTTTAAGTTTTAACTTTTAATACAAATGGGATTAACATGGGGTCGAAGTTTTACCATGTAAAATCCTATGGCCTGAGTTAGAAAAAATTTACTGTATTTAATTTTAACTAGTACCTTAACTGATATTCTCACGGAATTTTGTTCTATGCGGTGAGGCGACGTAAATTACTTTAGAGTTTCAACACGGTGCGATCTTAGAAAACGATATTTTTTATCTTCCTATTTGAGAATCTAAAGAACAAATTTTATTACTTTAAAATTAGTACTTTATAAATACAGATGAATCTGCCATGGAAATGTAAGTAAAAAAACACACCGGCAATACTGCGAAATAGCAACGTCATCGGAACTAATGTAATTATTGGAAAGTGCTGACGTGGCAGTCCTCGTAAACTGAAAAAAAAGTTCACGAAATTATTAGTTGCTAAAATGAATCGAAAAGAAAATATGTATCTGCTGTAGTTGATTTCTGAAAATTTACAGACAAATTTTGAAAGAGACCCAGTATGATTTTGTAGGCATAGCCTTAAATAAGTATTCAATAATAAATGAGGCCTAACAATATCTCGACAGATTTATTATCGTCGTATTTAATTTTTAAGTAACTTTGCTAATTCCTTATAAATTACGGCTTAAAAAATCTGGAACAATCTGACGCATGAGAGATCGCTTGATCTTTAAAAGGGGAGAAAGTAATTAAAATTTATTTTATGTCGGGCCCAAAAGCCTTTTTCTTAAAATATGTATTAGATATGCAAATCGCGTACTTAAGTTTGTCCAGACGCAAGGTGTTATCAGACATGTACTTTTTCTGAAAAACGATTAAAAGTCGACGAAGTAACTTTATTTTATATATATATATATATATATATATATATATATATATATATATATATATATATATATATATATATATATATATATATATATATATATAAAGTAAACTTATGAACTTAGTACGACAGGGTAACAGTACACAGCAGGGTAAAATTTCAGATGATTTTAGTGGTGTATTTTGGCGGAAATCAACCAATTTGTAGACGGCAGAGCAATGATGTGAAGCTACACATGAACGTGTTATTTTCCTGGTTGAATATAGGAGGAGACAATGAGCTTTTTCAGTCATCTCGAATTTTCAATAAATATGTTAATATTATTGCACAATAGGTCAAACGAAATACGCACACAAAGAATTACGTCGGTCAGGCGAATAACAAAAATATTAAAATTTAAAATTCGATCAATAATTTCAAGTAGGTACCTAATTGAGTTTCCAACCTGACGTCATCCTACGAAAAAAACTGCACATAACGGGCAATGTGACGAAACAAATTTAGGATACGGCAATACCGCCCTGCGTCGTTTTAGCAGAGAAAAATAAGATAGAGAGAATAATATCTCGTACGCAGTTCATTCATAAATACGATTTGCTTTCTATGACCTCCAAACTGACGTCGAAATAAGCTGCCATGGGCGTGCGATGCAGATTTTGGGTTATTATAAAGCACAGTGAGAGTGAGTATTGAGACGCGCCGCAGAAAACTCTCTCTGCTTGCCGTGTTGCTACCGCGCTGGCTAAGGTCGGGACGTCTTGTGAGAATCCCACGCGCCAATCTCGGAACGTCGCCGTTTGAAGGCCATAGCGTGGTCGAGCTTATTCTTCTCTGGTTCTAGTAGGTACTAACAGAAAATCTTTATAGTTTGCTTAACTTTTGTAGCATTCTTAATCTTCTAGTTTAAATTTGATTGAATTTTTAAATTCTTTTCGTACTGCTTAAGTGTTTTTAGATACAACGATGAACTACCACAGTGGAATAAGTAGTAGTAGTTTGTGGCCTCCGTAATTGAGTTAATTACGATTAGCATGGTATACAATACGCGGAACGCATATAATATTTCTCTTCCCCGTCCAACCACGGCTAACACTAAAAACTCCATATTTTATAATTCAAAAAAAGTTTTTAATCACCTTCCCTTAGCTTTGAGACAGTTGAAGGATAGCAGAGGGTTCCGTAGGAGGTTGAAAGCGTTGCTAGTTGCGAGACCCTACTATGACGTATCAGAGTTTTTTGATGAAAACTTTAATTAGTACACTTTCAAAAAATAAATTTTTAATGTGATGACGGTGAAACTTTTGGTTTTATATTTTTTGTTTGGACCTTGACTTTTACTGCTTTTGTTTTACGGGACTTGTCAATTTAACAATTCAGGGGTAGCCTTGTGGACCAGATTTTTGTCGCTGATTTTGATTTTTTAGATATGATTTAATTGACTTGGCTTGTTACTTTGACACGGTCTTGTTGTTAATTTAGGATAGTCAATTTTATATTGCTTGTGTGTTTATTTTGACCCTGTGTATTGTGCTGTTATTTAGCTGTGGCTGCTTTACACAGTACACAGTAATCTTAACTTTTATATTGTAGATATACATAATATTTTTAAGCCTGGATTTTGATGTCTGTATATGTACCGCTTTGTCAGTAAGAGTACTTGTATTCTTCAGATAATAAAGCATTATTGACTTTGACTTTGACTTTGACTTAGCAATTCTTTGATGCTCATGCATAAATATCTGTTTTAGGTTATAAAATATTATGCATTGACTATTTTCTCAGTTCTCTGTCGAAATGTCTGGTTTTAAAATGATGTCACTCTTGCAGAGCTGTGACATGCATAGAGCATCGTCATGTTGGAATCAAAGTGTGTTTCTTATATCCAGTGGTAGTTGATGAAAACATTCAAATAATTCCGAGTTCAAGTAAATTTCATCTGTAATATTTCAAAACACTTTTTGAATTTTTGAAATTCAAAGGTATATATGAATGACCATAAAGTTATTTTGTCAAATTATATATTCAATTACTTCTCAGTTCTGGATGACACTTTCTTACGTTACTGTACTTTACAATTGTTAAAATTAAAGATAGTTTTCCTTCTACGGAATTTAGTAAATAGTAAAAACGGCATCGTTTTTACTCTTTTCTATACCTCGTATATGATGGGTCAAAACTTTTGATTTCAGTGTTATTTTCTCAATGTGTAGAACTTTTATGAAGAATATCTTTCTGCCGTAAAGTTGAAAATAAAAAAGCTTCTCATCTGTTAATATGGTTTCTGGACACGCTGTATAATGAGTAATGGACGATGTTTAATCGCTATTTTGAGGGCGAATTTGATTAGAAATAAATTTCAATCTTTTGGGGATATTTCAATCGTGTGCTTTTATATTATGAAAAAAATGAAAAGAAATGGAAACCCAACCCAACCATTGCCGCCATCACGTTCTGTCATTTCCATGCATGTGAAGAATGGAGTTACATACGTTCTTTTTAAATATTTTTTTCCGAAAAACACTTATTTAAAAAATGTATTTGTCCAAAAAACGTCTTTTTAAAAACCCATTTATGTTCAAAAATATTCTTTGTTCCGAAATATTTTTTTTTTGAAAAATACTTTTTCGAAAGACGCTCACTCGTAACTTGTTACTGAGGACTTACTAAGAGGGACAGAACAAAAACTTGTTAAAACCTAATCCACCAACTAGAATATTTTAATTTAAAAGAGTACTAAATGTTAAACCTTTTTAGTGTTTCCGAAAAATGTACTTTCCAAATGTTCTCATTAAATTCTTTAAAAAAATTTTCGTAGAACAATATTTAGAAACTATTTTATTTATTTTAACTTGTTTAGTTGTACAAATACAAGCTTTTAAAAATTATTCTTATACTGTTAAATTAGACTGCCTTAAAAAATAAATTTGGTAGTAGAACACCCGACGAAAGTTTTACAAAGTTAAGCGAAAACGGAGATTTCAACTTTTTTAAAATTTTATCCTTTAAGCTTTTATTACCAATTAAACTTAATTTTGTTTAAAATTAGCTTTTTCTTGATATGTAGTTCCAACTTTTTATACTTTTGCCAGATCAATACCTACTTCTATTATCCATCGGATTTTTTACGACAGTCCTAAAATCAGCTTTTCTGTTTAATCTTGAAAAATTTCTTTGTGTGCTTTTTACGTCTTGTGCCATTTAGAAGTTATTTGCCATGATGTCCAACGAAGTGTACGTTTTTTAACATAGGATCTATAATATGCGTAATTGGCAATTTTATTAAAGGAAAAACAATAAATCTTTATTAAAAAAGTATGTAACATAAAGGAATATTTAAGAGACAAAACTGTACTAATAAACAAATATCCGCATCTATTACTACTATCAGTCCGGTACTTTATATAATTTTACATAAATTGATTGAATAATTAACATTATTTATTTACCATCTGAAGAAACCTAAACAAATCAGTTCGAGTTGGGTGATTGCCCCACACTGAAAAAACATTGTGGGACATTTCACTACAATTGTGTACCTTTTTCCAACAATTTGTTCTCAAAAACGTCCAAGACCAATTTGTAGCAAAATTTGCTACAACTGTATGAAAATGTATAAAAACTGTTGTAACTAATAATCCAATTAGAGTAAATTGCTCTACAAAGACTTTGCTACAATTTTGTGTGAAAAAAAGTCCAAATGATTTTTTCAGTGCAAAAGTCTTATTTCCTTAGATAAATATAGTAAATCATCAATTTATTAATGGAAATTTCAAAGTGTTGGGTTAAATACTTAAATATCCGCGATATCCCACCTAAGAAAGTTCATTTTTATTTTTTACCTCAACCTCTTTTTTAAACAAATTAATAGTGAAATGTTCGTTCCGTACTTGTCACAAATTAAAATAATATAGAAAGAAAGAGAATTAATAAAAATAACAAGAAAGAGTAGTGTAACGTTCGTTACTGTTATATTTTCCAGAAATTCAATAGGGAATATGCATATAACAAAAAAAAATAATAGGCTATTATTTTCTTTGATATAACCCAAATAAATCTGAAATATATTTTTTATATTCTCTACATAAATTAAATGTTTATGGCGGTTGCTGATATTCATTTATTTAGGTGGATTTTCTACTGCAAATTTTCACGCGAATTTCGAAACTTGTAAAACCTGAGCCTATTGGATGTGTCGTCAAAAGTGTTTTTATGTTCATACTGAGTACATGGTGAATTCCAGTATTGTAGGGTTATCGAAAATCATCTCATTAACTCATCCAATGAAATATCCCTGCACTTAAAGTAGATGGTTCCTGAAATCTTATTCATATTCATGTATATTTCAAGCCGAAATCGGTGCAGGAACCTCTCAATTTTTCAACAAAAACAGTCATTTTTGCGAAATTTTGACACATCATATCTTAATAATTTTGAGTAAATAAATTGCAATTCTTTGTTTTTGTTGTAGCTAAATCGTCCTAGTAATTTTATTTTTGTTTGTAATGACTTTCTTAAACGATTTATGCAATAAAAGAAATATGTGCATATTCCTTATTGGGGTTTGGTTATTTTCAAGCATGAGCAAATGAAACGCATGTATTCGCGAAAGCATGAACTAGTCCAAAACGTGGAAGTGTTAGTCATACCGTCCTGGTTGACGTTTGTGATTTTTTGAGCTGTCATTTTTCTGATGACATTCTGAATGGCTGAAGTTTCTGGAGTTTTCTGGGCGAAACTAAAATCGTGTTTCATCCCTTCTGTTTAAGCAGATGATTCTTTATTAGGGACTCTAAAAGGATGAATGCGTCGATTTTTTTCCATTTTTATTATACATTTGGTACGGACGTAAATTATAACCTTTAATTTTACGTATCGAAATTCGATTATTGTTCTTTTCCGGGACAAAACAAACCATCTTATTTATTGAAGTATATAATCTTCGCATCATGTTCTTTTGATCATGAGTTACAGTTTGTTCGAAGATGATGTTGTTTGGCCGTCTTTAGTTTTCGAAGAAATCTGGGACATGTGTCCCTGTGCAAGCTGCTTGAAGTAGACTAGTAGAGGAGTGCGTTCCATAAAGAATATTTTTGAGTTTTGGAATCGACTTTTGGTGTCAGGGTTCGAATGTTAATAGGCATCACCATCAAGCTAAGTATTTAATTTTATAATCGCCTAGAAAATCCAAATTCTCAAAATAACCGTATTTATAAAAAAACTGACTTAACATAACGTTATAGCACTGTATAGGCGTTGCAACTTCCTAGAGCTAGTTACAAAATCACCATTTTCTTTTCTATTACATTTAATTCATATTCGACATACTGACATGCATTTTAATTACTCCAATGATGTTAGGTCGGTGATAGGTCGTCATCATGTGGCATTAATGAACACAAACTAACAAACCCCCTCAAGAAAACTGCCCCGCTATTTAGAGCTAGTCCATGGCTTGTTGTCATACATATTTGCCTTTCCAAATTCGATGACAGCATTAAGGTTATAGTACTAAGTTGCAATTTCTTTTAATTTTTTTATCTGAGACAGCACACGTAGACTTCAAGCCTAAGTACTAACATATCGTGGGCGTCTGAAGACAAGGGAAATGTAATCTATTGATATGGGAAAGGGAAATTATCTGCAGGCAAGTTTTTCCACTACCTGGAGACCCTAAGTATGAATGAGCGAGAGAAATGGGATGTTCTAGGTTTTGGTAAGTGTTCAGCAAACGTTGACGTTCTAATTGTTGTTCTGTCAGAAACAATCAAGGGCGAAATTAGTTTTTCCAGGCAAAATCGATGTTTTTAGTTTTAATGGCAATGGTATAAAATTCAAGAAATTTCCGAACTCAGCCGAATCGTTAGATCAAAACATCTACGCGGTACGAGATGACAAAAAAGAAAACTATTTTTCTTTGTCTTTCCCTCTGTTTCTGTTTTTATGATGTTACATAGTACCGCAGCTGATTCTCTAACGCTAGACTGGTCTAATTTGACAATCATAGTTTTAAACTGGCAAGTGTAAGAATAAGACAACTAAGTTTTACACTATGAATTTAGTTCCAAGTTTTTTCGAAAATTTGCGAAAAGAGCAATTTTAGTACGTACTTTCCACAATAATAGAACTAAATTCATTCTAGCAACACGTTCTTAGATGAAAATTATTTGGAAACCAAGCAAATTGCTAAAATATCAGAATAATTCAAAAGTTTTTAACGGCGACTTATTAATAGGGCAAAAACCTGTCAAAATCCAACTGATCAACTAGAAGATCTTAATTTAAACCAGTACCAAATCTTAAACCTTCTTAGTGAATCTGAATGAAAATGTCGGCTTCGTGGCCGCCTATTTCCTGTTGCATTGTAATTACAGAAATGACGATATAGCTATAGACGACTAATAAAATAATTTAATAACTAAGTTCTACCATGTTCGTTAGTAGCATTATTTTTTATAATTTTCACATTTTTAATAAGTAAAAACGTGACTCACGTTTGAGGCAATCACCCAGTTCAGTAATTGTTTAGTGTGATTTATACCTATCTGGTTCCGAAGCTGAAGTAATGCAATTTAAGGTATTACTTTAATTTACTGCTGCTAGACAATAAAAAAAATTCATTTGGTGAAAGCTGTAAGTTAAAAACTTCAAAAATCAAAACCTTGTTCCTACCAGTCTATTAACATTTTACGAGCATCTAAAGGTGGCCATAAATAAAAACCGTCTAACTTAAACAGTATCCACACAAAGCGCCACGATTTAAACAATGTGTGAACCGATGTACCTATAAAACACTTCATAAAATTAAAAATAAATTGATTTATGTAGTTTTGAATATATGTTATGGCAAGATATTCTTTCAAATCCTTTTATTTACTTACTAAATCACTTTTTTGCTAGGAAAAACGATTCCGTGTACTACTATTTTCGTGCGTTTTTCGCACGATGTACAGCAATTGACAATTCGGACTTTTAGGTCTAGTTCCAAAATGGCATATTATAGTAGCATCGTGCAGTTCTGAATTTGTTTCCCAGCATAGACGTAACTGGAGGGGGGCTAAGCCCCAACGAAATATTCATTAGCTCCCAAAAAATATGTACCACTGGTGCAGTTTTACCGCTGTTAGAAAAAAGGCGTTTTCGTGAGTCATCCCCAGCCTCCTCTTAAAATGAAGTCTAGTTACGTCCATGCTTCCCAGGTAGTAGTTGTAAAAAAGAAAGACGGTTCACACAGAGTTTGTGTAGATTACAGAAAAATTATCGAAAAACAGTTAGAGATAGATTGTCTATACCTCTTATTGAAGATCAGCAGGATAAACTGCAAGAAGCAAAGCTTTTTACAACGTTAGATTTAAAAAATGGTTTCTTTCATATACTGTAGAAGAAAATAATCGAAAATATATAACATTTATTACCCACCAAGGGCAATTTCCGTTCCTTAGAGTACCATTTGGGTTGTGTAATGCTCCCGCTGTTTTCCAGAGATTTATCAATGCGATATTCCCAAAAAAATTAATCAAGGAATAGCTCCTCAGTAAATGGATGACCTGATTATTCCAGCAACCGATGAAGATGAATCACTAAAAAGACTACAACGTGTTTTGAAAACCGCCGAAGAATATGGTTTAGAAATTAACAAAATAAAAATATCATTTGCAAAAGCCGAATGGGAATTTTTAGCCCATAAAATTAAAACTGGTAAGATTTACCCATCAACAGAAAAAGTGAACGCTATAGTTCGATATCCAGAACCAAAAGCAATAAAAGATATCCAAAATTTCCAAGGCCTTTCTGGATATTTCAAGAAATTTGTATCATTTGTTTGTAAGAATAACTTTTTTCTTCGTTTTTCTTAGGTTAAACACAAAATAACTGTAAATAAACAAATTTTCCTACAACTGCTCTGAAAATACTTAAAAAATTTAAATTTATTTAGTTTTAATAATTATAATCATTACATTAATACTTGCCATATGGATTTAATTAAAATTTAATCGCCAACTGCTATTCTAACCAAAAAATTTTACATTGTATTTTTTTTAGAATCACGAGATATATCAAATTTGGCAAAAAAGCATTGTTGCCATTTAAGGAAATTTATTTTTGTGAAATAACTTAGACACAAACTGGCAATACTGGGGAAAATTTGTTTTCATATTTTTCTTAGTTGGGCTATTTCGCTTTTGAAACTATGGGTCTATCTCTTTAAATAAAAAAGTTAGCCTATTCAGATTAAAAAAATTAACCCTATACAGGGTGGTGCAACCAAGATGGGGTGGACGATTGTGAGTAAACGGTGAGGAATTTCGAAAAAATTTGTTTTGGATATTATCGATAGTCAGACACGCTATGTTTTACAATTATAGCCATAATACAGGGTGGTCCGAAAAACTCGTGGCGAACCAAACTTGTATTTTTTTAAATGGGACACCCGGTATATTATTGTTCCAATTGATTCTCCTGTTCGTTACGATCATTTTGATATAGGGTTTATTGGGTCTAAAACTTATAGTAAGGGAATGGGAGGCGGTTAAAGTTGAAAAAATGCTCACAGTTCGGCCATTTTTTAAAGAAATTTGAAACAGGTATGGAAAAACCAAATATTCCATAAAACGTTACATATCCTTGAATACATTAATCACTTGCAATTTGTTTAAAATTATTCACTGTTATACAGGGTGGTCAAGTTTTGCAAATACGTCCTGGAATCATTTTTTTTAAATGGAATACCCTGTATATTTTATTTTCATGTTAAAGATAACATTACTAGCTTTCAAAAAATACGATACATGATGCCTTTCTGACCAACAGTTTTTTAGTAATCTAGCCGTGAAAGCAAAGTTTCTTCATTCTAATACGATTATACTGAATTTACGTTGTTTATTATTGAAATGAAACAAAAGACTGACGAACTTGTCAAAGCTACTGCCGCATAATCCATTATTTACAAGTTAAGTGTACGTGGCCCAATAATTATGAGGTAAGAAAACTGAGACCCGAAACTTTTACATGTTTATTAGAGATATTTCAAAAAACAGAAAATATTGTTTTTAGGAAATGTAAAGTAATTAATAAACAAAGATAATCAGTTATCAGTATTATTAATAGTGTAAGGAAATTAATTAAGCAAAAACAGAACATCTTTTAAAATTATTTAGGTATGTACTTACTTGTTTATATTAAATTAGGTTTACAAGTAAGTACATACCTAAATAATTTTAAAAGATGTTCTGTTTTTGCTTAATTAATTTCCTTACACTATTAATAATACTGATAACTGATTATCTTTGTTTATTAATTACTTTACATTTCCTAAAAACAATATTTTCTGTTTTTTGAAATATCTCTAATAAACATGTAAAAGTTTCGGGTCTCAGTTTTCTTACCTCATAATTATTGGGCCACGTACACTTAACTTGTAAATAATGGATTATGCGGCAGTAGCTTTGACAAGTTCGTCAGTCTTTTGTTTCATTTCAATAATAAACAACGTAAATTCAGTATAATCGTATTAGAATGAAGAAACTTTGCTTTCACGGCTAGATTACTAAAAAACTGTTGGTCAGAAAGGCATCATGTATCGTATTTTTTGAAAGCTAGTAATGTTATCTTTAACATGAAAATAAAATATACAGGGTATTCCATTTAAAAAAAATGATTCCAGGACGTATTTGCAAAACTTGACCACCCTGTATAACAGTGAATAATTTTAAACAAATTGCAAGTGATTAATGTATTCAAGGATATGTAACGTTTTATGGAATATTTGGTTTTTCCATACCTGTTTCAAATTTCTTTAAAAAATGGCCGAACTGTGAGCATTTTTTCAACTTTAACCGCCTCCCATTCCCTTACTATAAGTTTTAGACCCAATAAACCCTATATCAAAATGATCGTAACGAACAGGAGAATCAATTGGAACAATAATATACCGGGTGTCCCATTTAAAAAAATACAAGTTTGGTTCGCCACGAGTTTTTCGGACCACCCTGTATTATGGCTATAATTGTAAAACATAGCGTGTCTGACTATCGATAATATCCAAAACAAATTTTTTCGAAATTCCTCACCGTTTACTCACAATCGTCCACCCCATCTTGGTTGCACCACCCTGTATAGGGTTAATTTTTTTAATCTGAATAGGCTAACTTTTTTATTTAAAGAGATAGACCCATAGTTTCAAAAGCGAAATAGCCCAACTAAGAAAAATATGAAAACAAATTTTCCCCAGTATTGCCAGTTTGTGTCTAAGTTATTTCACAAAAATAAATTTCCTTAAATGGCAACAATGCTTTTTTGCCAAATTTGATATATCTCGTGATTCTAAAAAAAATACAATGTAAAATTTTTTGGTTAGAATAGCAGTTGGCGATTAAATTTTAATTAAATCCATATGGCAAGTATTAATGTAATGATTATAATTATTAAAACTAAATAAATTTAAATTTTTTAAGTATTTTCAGAGCAGTTGTAGGAAAATTTGTTTATTTACAGTTATTTTGTGTTTAACCTAAGAAAAACGAAGAAAAAAGTTATTCTTACAAACAAATGATACAAATTTCTTGAAATATCCAGAAAGGCCTTGGAAATTTTGGATATCTTTTATTGCTTTTGGTTCTGGATATCGAACTATAGCGTTCACTTTTTCTGTTGATGGGTAAATCTTACCAGTTTTAATTTTATGGGCTAAAAATTCCCATTCGGCTTTTGCAAATGATATTTTTATTTTGTTAATTTCTAAACCATATTCTTCGGCGGTTTTCAAAACACGTTGTAGTCTTTTTAGTGATTCATCTTCATCGGTTGCTGGAATAATCAGGTCATCCATTTACTGAGGAGCTATTCCTTGATTAATTTTTTTGGCAATATCGCATTGATAAATCTCTGGAAAACAGCGGGAGCATTACACAACCCAAATGGTACTCTAAGGAACGGAAATTGCCCTTGGTGGGTAATAAATGTTATATATTTTCGATTATTTTCTTCTACAGTATATGAAAGAAACCATTTTTTAAATCTAACGTTGTAAAAAGCTTTGCTTCTTGCAGTTTATCCTGCTGATCTTCAATAAGAGGTATAGACAATCTATCTCTAACTGTTTTTCGATAATTTTTCTGTAATCTACACAAACTCTGTGTGAACCGTCTTTCTTTTTTACAACTACTACCTGGGAAGCATGGACGTAACTAGACTTCATTTTAAGAGGAGGCTGGGGATGACTCACGAAAACGCCTTTTTTCTAACAGCGGTAAAACTGCACCAGTGGTACATATTTTTTGGGAGCTAATGAATATTTCGTTGGGGCTTAGCCCCCCTCCAGTTACGTCTATGCTGGGAAACAAATTCAGAACTGCACGATGCTACTATAATATGCCATTTTGGAACTAGACCTAAAAGTCCGAATTGTCAATTGCTGTACATCGTGCGAAAAACGCACGAAAATAGTAGTACACGGAATCGTTTTTCCTAGCAAAAAAGTGATTTAGTAAGTAAATAAAAGGATTTGAAAGAATATCTTGCCATAACATATATTCAAAACTACATAAATCAATTTATTTTTAATTTTATGAAGTGTTTTATAGGTACATCGGTTCACACATTGTTTAAATCGTGGCGCTTTGTGTGGATACTGTTTAAGTTAGACGGTTTTTATTTATGGCCACCTTTAGATGCTCGTAAAATGTTAATAGACTGGTAGGAACAAGGTTTTGATTTTTGAAGTTTTTAACTTACAGCTTTCACCAAATGAATTTTTTTTATTGTCTAGCAGCAGTAAATTAAAGTAATACCTTAAATTGCATTACTTCAGCTTCGGAACCAGATAGGTATAAATCACACTAAACAATTACTGAACTGGGTGATTGCCTCAAACGTGAGTCACGTTTTTACTTATTAAAAATGTGAAAATTATAAAAAATAATGCTACTAACGAACATGGTAGAACTTAGTTATTAAATTATTTTATTAGTCGTCTATAGCTATATCGTCATTTCTGTAATTACAATGCAACAGGAAATAGGCGGCCACGAAGCCGACATTTTCATTCAGATTCACTAAGAAGGTTTAAGATTTGGTACTGGTTTAAATTAAGATCTTCTAGTTGATCAGTTGGATTTTGACAGGTTTTTGCCCTATTAATAAGTCGCCGTTAAAAACTTTTGAATTATTCTGATATTTTAGCAATTTGCTTGGTTTCCAAATAATTTTCATCTAAGAACGTGTTGCTAGAATGAATTTAGTTCTATTATTGTGGAAAGTACGTACTAAAATTGCTCTTTTCGCAAATTTTCGAAAAAACTTGGAACTAAATTCATAGTGTAAAACTTAGTTGTCTTATTCTTACACTTGCCAGTTTAAAACTATGATTGTCAAATTAGACCAGTCTAGCGTTAGAGAATCAGCTGCGGTACTATGTAACATCATAAAAACAGAAACAGAGGGAAAGACAAAGAAAAATAGTTTTCTTTTTTGTCATCTCGTACCGCGTAGATGTTTTGATCTAACGATTCGGCTGAGTTCGGAAATTTCTTGAATTTTATACCATTGCCATTAAAACTAAAAACATCGATTTTGCCTGGAAAAACTAATTTCGCCCTTGATTGTTTCTGACAGAACAACAATTAGAACGTCAACGTTTGCTGAACACTTACCAAAACCTAGAACATCCCATTTCTCTCGCTCATTCATACTTAGGGTCTCCAGGTAGTGGAAAAACTTGCCTGCAGATAATTTCCCTTTCCCATATCAATAGATTACATTTCCCTTGTCTTCAGACGCCCACGATATGTTAGTACTTAGGCTTGAAGTCTACGTGTGCTGTCTCAGATAAAAAAATTAAAAGAAATTGCAACTTAGTACTATAACCTTAATGCTGTCATCGAATTTGGAAAGGCAAATATGTATGACAACAAGCCATGGACTAGCTCTAAATAGCGGGGCAGTTTTCTTGAGGGGGTTTGTTAGTTTGTGTTCATTAATGCCACATGATGACGACCTATCACCGACCTAACATCATTGGAGTAATTAAAATGCATGTCAGTATGTCGAATATGAATTAAATGTAATAGAAAAGAAAATGGTGATTTTGTAACTAGCTCTAGGAAGTTGCAACGCCTATACAGTGCTATAACGTTATGTTAAGTCAGTTTTTTTATAAATACGGTTATTTTGAGAATTTGGATTTTCTAGGCGATTATAAAATTAAATACTTAGCTTGATGGTGATGCCTATTAACATTCGAACCCTGACACCAAAAGTCGATTCCAAAACTCAAAAATATTCTTTATGGAACGCACTCCTCTACTAGTCTACTTCAAGCAGCTTGCACAGGGACACATGTCCCAGATTTCTTCGAAAACTAAAGACGGCCAAACAACATCATCTTCGAACAAACTGTAACTCATGATCAAAAGAACATGATGCGAAGATTATATACTTCAATAAATAAGATGGTTTGTTTTGTCCCGGAAAAGAACAATAATCGAATTTCGATACGTAAAATTAAAGGTTATAATTTACGTCCGTACCAAATGTATAATAAAAATGGAAAAAAATCGACGCATTCATCCTTTTAGAGTCCCTAATAAAGAATCATCTGCTTAAACAGAAGGGATGAAACACGATTTTAGTTTCGCCCAGAAAACTCCAGAAACTTCAGCCATTCAGAATGTCATCAGAAAAATGACAGCTCAAAAAATCACAAACGTCAACCAGGACGGTATGACTAACACTTCCACGTTTTGGACTAGTTCATGCTTTCGCGAATACATGCGTTTCATTTGCTCATGCTTGAAAATAACCAAACCCCAATAAGGAATATGCACATATTTCTTTTATTGCATAAATCGTTTAAGAAAGTCATTACAAACAAAAATAAAATTACTAGGACGATTTAGCTACAACAAAAACAAAGAATTGCAATTTATTTACTCAAAATTATTAAGATATGATGTGTCAAAATTTCGCAAAAATGACTGTTTTTGTTGAAAAATTGAGAGGTTCCTGCACCGATTTCGGCTTGAAATATACATGAATATGAATAAGATTTCAGGAACCATCTACTTTAAGTGCAGGGATATTTCATTGGATGAGTTAATGAGATGATTTTCGATAACCCTACAATACTGGAATTCACCATGTACTCAGTATGAACATAAAAACACTTTTGACGACACATCCAATAGGCTCAGGTTTTACAAGTTTCGAAATTCGCGTGAAAATTTGCAGTAGAAAATCCACCTAAATAAATGAATATCAGCAACCGCCATAAACATTTAATTTATGTAGAGAATATAAAAAATATATTTCAGATTTATTTGGGTTATATCAAAGAAAATAATAGCCTATTATTTTTTTTTGTTATATGCATATTCCCTATTGAATTTCTGGAAAATATAACAGTAACGAACGTTACACTACTCTTTCTTGTTATTTTTATTAATTCTCTTTCTTTCTATATTATTTTAATTTGTGACAAGTACGGAACGAACATTTCACTATTAATTTGTTTAAAAAAGAGGTTGAGGTAAAAAATAAAAATGAACTTTCTTAGGTGGGATATCGCGGATATTTAAGTATTTAACCCAACACTTTGAAATTTCCATTAATAAATTGATGATTTACTATATTTATCTAAGGAAATAAGACTTTTGCACTGAAAAAATCATTTGGACTTTTTTTCACACAAAATTGTAGCAAAGTCTTTGTAGAGCAATTTACTCTAATTGGATTATTAGTTACAACAGTTTTTATACATTTTCATACAGTTGTAGCAAATTTTGCTACAAATTGGTCTTGGACGTTTTTGAGAACAAATTGTTGGAAAAAGGTACACAATTGTAGTGAAATGTCCCACAATGTTTTTTCAGTGTGGGGCAATCACCCAACTCGAACTGATTTGTTTAGGTTTCTTCAGATGGTAAATAAATAATGTTAATTATTCAATCAATTTATGTAAAATTATATAAAGTACCGGACTGATAGTAGTAATAGATGCGGATATTTGTTTATTAGTACAGTTTTGTCTCTTAAATATTCCTTTATGTTACATACTTTTTTAATAAAGATTTATTGTTTTTCCTTTAATAAAATTGCCAATTACGCATATTATAGATCCTATGTTAAAAAACGTACACTTCGTTGGACATCATGGCAAATAACTTCTAAATGGCACAAGACGTAAAAAGCACACAAAGAAATTTTTCAAGATTAAACAGAAAAGCTGATTTTAGGACTGTCGTAAAAAATCCGATGGATAATAGAAGTAGGTATTGATCTGGCAAAAGTATAAAAAGTTGGAACTACATATCAAGAAAATATAGATAACTGATTATCTTTGTTTATTAATTACTTTGCATTTCCTAAAAACAATATTTTCTGTTTTTTGAAATATCTCTAATAAACATGTGAAAGTTTCGGGTCTCAGTTTTCTTACCTCATAATTATTGGGCCACGTACACTTAACTTGTAAATAATGGATTATGCGGCAGTAGCTTTGACAAGTTCGTCAGTCTCTTGTTTCATTTCAATAATAAACAACGTAAATTCAGTATAATCGTATTAGAATGAAGAAACTTTGCTTTCACGGCTAGATTACTAAAAAACTGTTGGTCAGAAAGGCATCATGTATGGTATTTTTTGAAAGCTAGTAATGTTATCTTTAACATGAAAATAAAATATACAGGGTGTTCCATTTAAGAAAAATGAGTCCAGGACGTATTTGCAAAACTTGACCACCCTGTATAACAGTGAATAATTTTAAACAAATTGCAAGTGATTAATGTATTCAAGGATATGTAACGTTTTATGGAATATTTGGTTTTTCCATACCTGTTTCAAATTTCTTTAAAAAATGGCCGAACTGTGAGCATTTTTTCAACTTTAACCGCCTCTCATTCCCTTACTGTAAGTTTTAGACCCAATAAACCCTATATCAAAATGATCGTAACGAACAGGAGAATCAATTGGAACAATAATATACCGGGTGTCCCATTTAAAAAAATACAAGTTTGGTTCGCCACGAGTTTTTCGGACCACCCTGTATTATGGCTATAATTTTAAAACATAGCGTGTCTGGCTATCGATAATATCCAAAACAAATTTTTTCGAAATTCCTCACCGTTTACTCACAATCGTCCACCCCATCTTGGTTGCACCACCCTGTATACGGA
The DNA here is from genome assembly GCA_963971165.1 of Philopedon plagiatum. Taxonomy (NCBI): domain Eukaryota; kingdom Metazoa; phylum Arthropoda; class Insecta; order Coleoptera; family Curculionidae; genus Philopedon; species Philopedon plagiatum. Next base: position 18,525,165 of record OZ020190.1, on the reverse strand, counting down.
AGTTCTTACCATATGGTAAAAATTTTTATTATCGATTTTATGAAAAAAAGTGCCTCTTTATAAAAAGTTCTGCATCATGAGAAAATAGCATCGTCATTCCAAAATTTGATCTTGGATATACAGGGTGGCTCAAAAATGTAAAAGTCCTAATACTCGTGAAGCTAAAAAGACATAAAATCGTTATTTAAAGGTAAACTGCCACTGCAAATGTGCTAAAATTAACTTTTTTATGTTAGGAAATTAGGTTTGGAACATACAAGAGGTCCCAAAAATAAAATTAATTTTTTTATCGCCTTTACAAAATAAGTATATCTTCATAAAAAGTTCTACCTTGTAAAAAAAGAGCATTGTTATTTATAAACTTGATGTAGGACAATACAGGGTGGCTTAAACAGATGAAAGTCACAATTTAAATTTAAATTATTTTGCCACCTGTATGTGCTGTACAAAATTTTTGAATCCATGCTCTTTTTTCACAATGTAAAACTTTTTATGAAGATATACTTTTTTGTAAAGGCGATAAAAAAAATGTTATTTTTGGGACCTCCTGTATGTTCCAAACCTAATTTACTAACATAGAAAAGTTAATTCTAGCACATTTGCAGTGACAGTTTACGTTTAAATAACGATTTTATGTCTTTTTAGCTTCTCGTGTATTAGGACTTTTACATTTGTGAGCCACCCTGTATGTACTAGATCAAATTTTTGAATGGAAATGCTATTTTCTCACGATGCAGAACTTTTTATAAAGACGCACTTTTTTTCGTAAAATCAATAATAAAAAAATTTTCCGTATGGTAAGAACTTCCGAAGACACGCTGTATATATATATATATATATATATATATATATATATATATATATATATATATATATATGTATATATATATATATATATGTATATATATATATATATATATATATATATATATATATATATATATATATATATATATATATATATATATATATATATAAACCTTCTGATATTTGTATATTGTAGATAGATATCACGATTTTTTCGAACCCTAATTTCCAGAGCCATCATATTGTCACTTATCTTGACACAGCATACGCAGCAGCCTTACCAGCACTCAAATAAAACCGCCCTTAAATCTTTATTTTGCCTTACAAAAACTGCCTCACAATCGTTTTTCATAAATAATACAAGTAGAAATGTAACAAGGATTGATACTGCATCTAGTCTGATATTGCATTTAGTCTGCTTATTTACAATTTGTTCTTATATGATAGTCGTAATACCTAACCGGAGCCGTCTTACTACTAATATAGTGTATTCAATTTAATTATTAATAAATTTTACATTCTAAAACAGAATCCGCGCAATAATAAGTTAGTTTAAATAATTTCCTGTTATACAATTTTAATCAATTACCGAGATATAGTCAAAATTTGGCCGACAATACAAATGCAAAACTATTACTAATTGGGATGTTATAATGACAGATTACTATGTTCAAACGCTGCGCTGGCCAATAGAAGTCGTCCTTCTTTACTCACTGACCAATAAGAAATATTAAATACTATGGCATTCAGGAACTTAGTCCACGTTGACTCGAACCGCACTCCAACCGGTGGCAGGTGCGCATTTGACTGTCTTGCTGCGTGGGTCTTGGTATGCATTCTATGATCGTTTTTTCATTCGAAAGTGGCAAAATAAACGATTTAAATTTTCAGTACTCCTACTTTACAAAGTTGAAAAGTTGAATTTGTTGAAGGCTATATGCTCAATGGAACCATTTTATTGTTGAAATGTCAAATTTTGCACGTGAACCAAATTCCTTAGGAAGAAATCTCTCATATTGATTATTTAAATTGCTTTAGAAACAAATACTCGATCTTGTAGATTTGTCAATGATGATTTTTAAAACTGAAACCTCACAACGATTTTGACAGTCTTTGAACTGATTTGCCACTTGCACTTCATAAAACAAGTTTAATAAAAAGTCTCGAAAATATTTTATGGTAATACAATAACTTTAAACAAGTTTAAGTTTGTGTTTTGGCTTAGCCGCTCGGCAATAGATTCTTATTCCAGAAAAGCTTTTTAACTTTATTTTGTCAAAGTTAGGTTGTTAAACTTTTCCAACCGTATTATAATACCAACTAGATTCAACTTGCGCTTATTTCTGTTCAATTTAAACTTTTTAACCGCGCTGATGTTAACTTGTGCAAAGAATGTTCTAAAAAATTCAGTTTAAAAAGAACGGTAACAGTAACATCACGGTAGAATTATTAGACGGTAGCGACACTTGCCACTTATTCCTGTTGTTACCGACTCTTCGCTAAACTAGTTTTATCCGGTTGCTGGCAACTCGTGGCGTCTTTACGGAGACAGTCAGAAAATTAGTCTGATTGTATGTATGTATGATGTATGAATTTCTGTTAAAAATGTATGAAGGGAAGAATAACCTAAATATTATTTGAAACTAAAATTTACTACGAACCATGAAAATCCGTTAAAATTCGGATAAAAATTTTAACGGCTTTTTTGTGGCTGTAGTAAATTTTAGTTTTAAATAAAATTTAGATCTTTTACTGCAATTCACACATTTTTAAAACAAATTTTAAAAATGTTCCCTTTTGAAGTCAAGATATCTTCCAGCAAATTAGCCCAAAACGCGTGATTTTACAACCAGGGAAATTCTTGTTAACCCTGTCTTAACTCGCTCACGAAACAAGATATCATATGTTTTCTTTCACAGAAAATTGCCGAATTTATTATGCTACATTTTCTGTCGACTACTGTTAGACTAATCTTTTAAAATAAAGAAGCTAGAGCCTTTTAAAGGCACTGCGACGCGCCGGAGCATGCTAAAAAGGTGGTGTAGCGTACGATTGCCCTTAAACCCAAAATTTAAACAACTGTCAAAAATATATTTTTAGCTCAGACTCTTGTGCTCAAACCACTTAAACAGATGCGAAGTAAATATGTTTCATTCAGACTGTTATGTGCTTTATTTAGCATGTTTAGGAAACAACGCAAGGCTTCGTTAGCTGCCTAAAAAAATATCTCTTATTATTTATTATAACTTTATAAGGCAGTTTCATGCCGAGGGAGCAAACCACTGATCCTTCAAGAATACAGAGGTCTCCAAGATATCTTCAAGACTTCCTACTAATAACCTGAAGTATCCATGAGATGTCCTTGGGAAGTGTATGAACGAGAATATCCATGGATATCTCGCAGTGGTTTAGTCCTCGTTTCATGCCCTCGGAATAAGTGTCTAATAAAGCCATTAATACTAATGAATCGAAATACTAAAGAGTTACGTACCGCCTTTTAAATTTGTATGTATCAAATAACCGACCAAATATTTTTTCGACTAATATTATCGAACGTCCCCGTAATACGCTGCCCGGAGAACGCAGTGTGCATCGGCGTTTTGCTTTGATGCAGAAACTTCAAACGATTTTTGCTGAGTGTCGCTACTCCCCCATTTCTCTACTCTGGTAACATTGATACAGTAGAAAATGGTTAAAATATTTCTTGGCTCTTTTTCTATTTACTATACCGAAAAATTACCCTGGAAGTGGAAGATTCAAAAGTTCGAAGTTTTTTTTTACTTTTTGTAATTAATTTACAAGCAGAACGAAATTAAAAACAATTTTTTCTAATAATAAATTTAAGAGAGGAATTGGCCAATAGTTTTTGACCCACAACTTCATAAAGAAAATCATAGTTCTTGCAATTATATCGTGTCACAGTGGATTAACTTTCTGACGATTTGCCTTTGATCGCATGAGGCATCTTTCAAAGAGAATGGAATCTTTCAAAGAAGACGAAACGTCGTCGAAATGTTATTCCACCTTGAGGCGGTCTAATTCCAAGAACTATGATTTTATAAATGACTCAAGCCAGATAAGCTTCCGTTCTAGGTATGTTAACTTCATGAAAGATTTACATACAAACCGTGATTTATTTCTGCCCTAAAATATTTGGTTAATAACACGTTGACTCCCATGTGTAACATACGGGTACACAACCATGTTTTATCAGGGACCGCGTGTACCGATTTGGCCACAGTAGAGAGTCATGTTCTAATCGCTGTGGCTCGTGTAGGCTCGCAGTTATGCTCATGGTGCATTGGATTCGTCCGGTCTGTGGTAAATAAAAATCTAGCTTGGTCCGTTAAAAATTATCTTGTCAAAAATTTTAGGTTAGATTTTCAGTTGAGTTTCTTCACAATAACTAAGAGCTACTCAGCGTAACGCAAATTCGTTGCGTTACGCTGAATAGCTCTTAGTTATTGTAAAAAGAGTGCGTATTTACTAGAAAAATGTCACAAAAAGGGTTAACAGCTTCGCAAAACTCCCGAAGACACTGGCTTTAGTAACCCGAAAGTACCTTTTATGATTCGAACGCGGATCCAGCTTTTAAATAAATGACACAAACTCAGACAGTAGCAGTTTTGAAGTTCAAAGACCAAAGAAGAAGGCTAGGAATGCTAAGATGTCAACTGAATGCGACACAATATGGCACACATGGTCCAAACCAAAGCATATTTTAAAAAATCTATTAAACAGACCGTGTGTACCATATCTGTACCTACCACACGTTTTTTTTACAAATAAAAACTACCAACGTCACTTAATTTAGCTTAGAAGTAAACACTTCTAATTGTCTTAATTCGAAATTGTAAAAAAAGTGATTTGGTCTGTGGAAAAACCTGTATGATAATAGCCCGGAGCTTAACGTGATAATAATTCTTTGTGATTACATAGAAGATGTTGCTAATATTCGTTTTTGAATTAGAACATAATTAACTCCTGGACAAAATTAACGCATAACAAAAAATTCGTCTTAATTTTGATTTTAAATATTTTCTCTATCTCGAGTCCGATCTAAATGATTTTTTTTTGTGGGTTGATTCCTTGGTAATACTATGATGTTAATGATTTTGATAAAAACACTAGTTTTTGCTAATTACCAGGTGTATCAAAAATTTGGTGTTTTGCCCCAATAAATTATAGCACCCTGCGGAGTCCACTACTAATATAAAAATGTCACAGTTACAGCCCAATTGAACCCTGATCTTTTCTTAACATGTCTGTTTTTAAATCGTCTTATTATATCCATTATTAGAGGAGCTACACAAATTTATACCAGCATATTTTTTATTTGCTTTTTCGCACAATTAGTGACACGCATTTTCTTTTCAACGTATTTAGTTTGCTTTGGATTTCGGTTGCCATGGATAATAATTATTTAGGTGAATGCGAAGTGGTGACAGCAGTACCTTTGGTGAACGAGGGCGGTAAGCAGCAATACATAGCTGATCTGTTAGGTGTTACGCAGGCAACAGTAAGCCGAACGGTTAAACGTCTTAATGAATTTGGAACTTATTCCAGAACTTTAGGACAAGGTATGAAGAAACCTACGAATGAACAAAATGAGCGATTTCTTAGACGGGTAATACCCCTTAGGAACAGGCGTTCTACCAGTTCAGAGCTCAGCGGTACATTAGCAGAAGTTCGCCATGTAATAATCTCTGGTCGAACAGTCACAAGTAGACTAGAATAATGCTAGGTTAAAAAGTAGGAGGCCAGCGACCGTACCAATGATTACTTGAGATCATCGAGATGCGAGATTACGGTTTGCCAGGGAACATGAAAATTGGACAATAAATTAATGACTGGAAACGTGTATTATTTCCAGACGAAACGAGAGTAAGTCTAAGGTCACCTAATGGACGTGAACGTGTTTGTAGGCAAGGAGAGAGATTTGCTGACTGCAACTTATCCCTTTTGGTGACGGTTCAGTAATGTTCTGGCGAGGAATTTGTTTTAACGCTCGGACAGAGTTACTTCCTATTCGTAGAAGATCCATCAATGCCCAAATTTATATTGAAAATGTTTTGCAAGAACACATTATCCCGTTTGCTCCATTTGTACCAGACTTTCTTTTCTTGCAAGACAGCGACCGGCCTCCTGTTGCCAGAGAGGTACTAAGCTTTTTTGTGAAGTGAATATTCCAGTTATGGTGTGGCCACCTAAAAGCCCAGACATGAATCCCATTAAACATTTGTGGTTTACTCTAAAACGCGTAGTTAGACGTCATACGCCTCCGCCAACGAATCTTAGGGAACTCGAGGAAGTTGTTGTTCTTCAATGGGAGAATATTCCTCAACAAACTCTATAAAACTTAATTTGCAGCATGCCTAGAAGAATGGAGGCGGTAAAAAGAGCCAGAGGGTGCGTTATTAATTTTTAGTTTGTGTAGCCTAAATTTGACTGATTTTATTTTTTCTGTATAAATGTTTAATTATGTAGATGTTTCCTTTTCATATATTCTTGTTAACATAAAAGCACTGAGGAATATAACGCTTTATATCGCCTCTAATAATAGACATAATAAAAATATTTAAAAATATACATGTTAAAAGAAGATCAGGGTTCAATTGGGCTATAATTGCGATTTCCTTATATTGCTAGTGCACTCCACAGGGTGTTATAATTTATTGGAGCAAAACACCAAATTCTTGAGACATGTGGTAATTATTAGCAAAAAGTAGTGTTTTTCTTAAAATCATTACCAGCATAGCATTATCAAGGAACCAACCTACAAAAGAATAAAAAATCATTTAAATGGGAATCGAGATACAGAAAATATTTAAAATCAAACTTAAGACGTATCTTTTGTTACGCGGTAATTTTGTCCAGGAGTTTAGTTATTTACTATGTAGCGATATAAAACATTGTTATTAATGACCCGTAGCATGAGAATTATTCAAAAAGGCACAATAAAGTTTCAAAGAATGCCAAGAGCCATAAACACACTTTTACATTGTGTAACGTATAATTTTTCAATGATGGTTTTTTGTGTAACCCAAATATTAAAATTATGCGAATCATTAAAATTTTTGAAAATTTTGTGTCACATTTTTTCAAGATGAGCTACAATAAAACATAAAGCTATAAACAGTCAGTTGTGACACTAAAAGTGAGTGGAAACGTATCACTGTTTGCATGGTCGTAAAAAATATTTTCAATCAATTATTTTTGTTAATGATACTGTTGTGGAAAAGAATTCCGTTAAAGTGTTGCAGAAAATAATGTTTTGTGTTTTCCAGCTTATCATAAAACCAAATACTGTGATATTAAAGGAGGTAATGTCAACAAAGAGCAGAAAGCTGTTTACTCTTACACATTATATTACACCTAAATCTGGACAGGCCTTTATTTAAAGGTTGTGTTTTGTAAAATATTATGTAACAAATTCCCTTATATTTAGTCGGGCTTCTCAAATATTTATTTATTGTTTTGTTTTTGCAAGATCTACTAATATTTATTAAGTATGTAGTCTTACATTTATGTATGTAAAAATCACTAAAACAAAATATTTTTTTATTTTAATCTGGTAAATTTGAAATTTTACACTTAATTTGTAATGTACGAAACAAAGTCAAATGAAAACCTTAAAAGTGGGTACCCTAAAAAATGTAAGGAACGGAACATTGCCTAAGTCGACAGAAATATAATTTTTGAGATTTGCTAATGGGACATCTCAGGAACAATTGAAAATGTTCAAACAGTGAGAGTTTATAAGTGGCAACTCCATTAGAGCACTGCACCAGGTAGGAGCAGCTTTCTGTTATTCGTTTCTTGCACACTGAAGGAGTGAAACCCTTTGATGTCTATCGTAGAATGAAGGTAAACTATGGAAATTCATGCTTGACACTCCAACAAGTGTATGAATGGAGCACCAAGTTCAAAAACGGGGTTATTTCCGTACCTGATGCTCCTCGACCTGGCCAAGCAAGCAGTATTGTAACGCCTGAATCGATTGCGGCCATTGAAGCCATGGTGAAAGAGAATTATCAGGTTATCCTATATGAAATTGCTGAATTTTTAACACGAGCCATGCTTCTGTACATCACATTATGCATAACATTTTCCAGTTCCAGTGTCAGCAGGGTAGTTGCCAAAGCAAATGACTTCAGAATTGAAAGAACCTCGCGTTGATGCTGTGAAGAACTTTTGCGACGATATGAAGCAGAAGAAGTTGCCTTTCTGACAATGATTGTAACTGGGGATGAGTTCTGGGTGCACTATCACCAACCCGAAACCAAGACAGCAAACAAAGAATGGCGGAACACCTCGTCGCCTAAATCCCAAAAATTTCGCGCACAGCTCTCGGCTAGAAAGGTTATGCTGGACGTTTTGAGGGATGCAAGACCGATAATTTTGGAGGTCTACATGCCTAATGGGGTTACTCTTACCATGATCCCATAATTATAATTACTAAAAAATCGTCTCAAGCTAGCCATCAGAACCAAAAGGCGACAATTTGCGGTGTATTGCAGCACGACACATACTGTACGTTCAACGGTGCCAACCATCCAAGATTTACAGTTTAATTGTCTATCACATCCTCCTTATTCCCCTGACCTCACCCCATGCGATTACCACATCTCTGGTGTACTTAAAGAGGCATTAGGTGGGAAGAGATTTTCGAGCAATGGCTCAGTGTGTGGCTGGGCACGCGATCAAAGGAATTTTTCGAATTTGTTCGAAAACGTTTGCCACGCATTTTGCGCGGTCTATGAGTACCCGGCTTTTATGATAATAAAATTGTTAAATTCAAAACAATCTTAGAAAGTTAAAAATACTAAAAAGTAAGTTAAATAAAAATGTGAATATAAATTGTATCCCAAAAATTTTGTAAATGACCAAAATTATTTATAATCTTAGATTCTCATATTTTAAACTTAAAGGTATACGTTTGAACCTTGTGACAGCAATAAAGGACGTTTTTCTCTCGCAGTCGCCGCTGTCGCAAGGTTCGACAGTCTACCTTAAAATAACTTTAAATGAGCTGTTCAGAGCAGAAAAATGTGTGTTTTATAATTTATGAAACTAACATAATAAAAACTAAGCACTATATTAAGCTGTCAGACAAATTATTTCCAAGGAACGCTAACATAATTATAAAAGTGATTCTAAAATGTCCAAAACCTATAAATAATTCTACAAGTTCATCTTTTCTTACTGCGTCTAGACCCTCTTCAAAACTCGACAAATACACTCTGCTGAGGTCTCTATAAAAGACACCTTTAAGAAACTTTTTACTTTGCGAACATGTGTCATTTTCCCCGGGACTTCAGTTATCGCAATAAATATTTCATGTGCGCTTATAAAAATGATAAATACGTCAATTTCCTGTGGGAAGTACTCTAGCAAGAAAGCAAAACAAAGTTTAGCGGATTATCTTTTAAAAGTTTTTCGAGCTTTGACGGCACCTATCAAATTTTCCAGCAGTAATTTGTGGCAACTAAAAGTTTATGTGGAGTATGGTGTGAAATATTGAACACTTCCGTCTTTACTTTTATAGGATTTCTGCAGGTATTTGCTTTGCCTGCTCAATATTTCATATATTAATAAAAACCTGTATTACAAAAACAAAGCCTGGTCAAAGCGAAAACAGATCAAGAGAAACTGAATAAATATGAAATGCTTAATATATAAAGTAACCAAAAATTATTTACTAATAGACTTTATAATTTATTAGTATTGTTTGGAAAAATGATATGCCAAATATTTTAGTGCTGTCATTTTGTTCTGATATTAATAACAGAGAATTGGCTGGTATTTGTCCAGAGCGAATTGAAGTAATAAATTGTGGCACCAAATAATTATTTGCAGCTATGCACTATCCTATATTATGACTTTGCTGGAAGTTGGAATGAGGAAGTAGTAGAAGATATGTTGTAAGACGATGCCTAACTGCAAGCTTCTGATTAATACCTTATAGAGGTATCCAGATAAAAGGTAGCCGATTTATTTTTGTTTATCCCGATAAATAAATTAAAAACTGATTACATATTTTAAAACATTGAGGCATGAAATACAGTATTACTTACATGTCAGCCGCAGCTCGGCTGGCAAGACTGGATTCTTTCGACGAAGTTTTCTATCCCATTCAGGCATATTTGTGGTTATATTCCTTTAATAATCCTTTTTTATCCCTTTCACTCCTGGTGGTTACAATTGGAGACGCCGTATTTATATAAGAAATAGTGGTCTAAATGAATCACGGCAGGTTTTGCGCCGGACTGGTACGATTGTGAAAAGTATGTTGAACGTCGAGCAGAATGCGCCGTCCTCCATTTTCGTAAATTCAGCTGTTTACACCGGTTGCGTTTTTGTTGTTTATTGTGACCATGTCTTCTGCAGGTAAGTACAGGGTTTTTATACAAAAAAACGGTATACATGGCTTGTTTAATACTTTAAATTAATAATTAAATGTTTATTGAATAATTTAAACTCATCTTGAGCAATTTTTTGTAGTTAGGCGTATTTGAGGTTAGATGAAACTTTTAGTATTACAATTGTACACATCGGGAGTGTATGCATGATACTGCAATTGTGCGTTTTCTTTTATTTATGTTTTGTTTCTTCCTTTTAGGAAAACCTATCGATTTAGAGAAGTTGCAAGAAGATCCCGAAGCTATTTATAATTTGTTAGATAGTATTGACTCTGACATTGACATTGAGGGCGAAGACGACGATTTTGAACCCATTTCAAATGAGAGTACAGAAAATAAAGAAAGTGAAAGTCAAAACGAAGTACCATTGTCAAGGAAGAGGGACTCTAGTGAAACGGATGAAGATGACGTTCCTTTAAGCTTCTATCAAAAACTGAGGTATTTGTAAGAAATGATAAAAAGATGTGTGTAACAAAATGGATGGACAATAAATCAGTTACTATATTGTCATCAGCTTTCGGTAAGGAACCAGTTTCAAACGTAAAAACATGGGATAAAAACAATAAAACTTTTAAAGAAGTACCTTGCCCTAATGTAGTAAGAATGTACAATCAAAAAATGGGCGGCGTCGATATTACTGATCAAATGATGGAATACTATCGATCACTTTTTAAGACTCGAAAATGGACTTTCAAACTTATTTTGCATCTTTTTGACTTGGCAATTGTCAATAGTTGGATGGAGTATAGGGATGACATAGGCTCGTCAGCTTCAAAGCCAAAGACAATGGATTTATTGGACTTTAGGCTGAATCTGGGAGAATACCTGATTTCTTCAGGCCCCGGTAAAAGACCACGAACTGATGAAGGAAATGAAACTGGAGATGAAGAACAGTATGAAGAAATGAGTAAGAGGAGACACTATGCGGCAACCATGCCTTGTGATGACAAAAGATTTGACGGTTTTGAGCACTGGCCTGCAAATGACGACCTAAAGCACCCTCTTCGATGTAGAATGGAGGGATGTGAGAGTAAATCAAGAATGCGGTGTCAAAAATGTAATGTTTATTTATGCCTAACGAAACATAAGAATTGCCTTGTTAATTTTCACAAAAAATAAACGGTTTTAAAAAGAAACATTAATTAAATTTTCTTGTTACAACAAATGTAATTTATACTTACACACTCCCAAACAGTACAATTGTGACTGACCTCTAATGACCTTGAAATGTCATTTGACGTGTGTTGTGTAGAACATAGTAGGCCTAGAGTGTATAATTCTATTCATACTTCTTTGGTTTACATTGTCATTACAAAATTTATACCTCGGGAGTGTAAGGGTTATATTGTGTCAGCTCTTTGGTAAATGTCGGTTTGCTCGCATACATTTTTGCCTAAAGCAACCTCTTTTATCTGTGGCCATAGTGAAGTCATTAGATGATATTATATTCTTGATAAGTCATCAACTTTTTCTAGCTCATTAGTATCACCATGTAGAAGCCAGGTAAAACCCACAGTAATGCCAAAGACTCCAAGTTTCGTTTTTAAGGCATTTTTTTTCTTCACTAATAACTTCCTCGATGGCAGCTTATGGTTGAGGTGGATACAGTTCGTCTGCTGTTTTTACGGACACACTTTTTAATTTTGGCACATTCGATGTACTTTCCTTGTCAGTAACTGAAAAGTTGTAGTGGTCAAAAAGAGCCAATGTCACTATGTGATGGCATTTTATCCCTATTGGGTAAGCACAAGTTGCTGAGACCACATCCCCTGATTTAATCTGAAATAAAGGTAATATTTACTTAGTTAAAAAAACATCATCTGAAAACATGCTCAGCTTACCTCAGCATTATAGGTTTTATCCATCATACTAGCATATATTTCCCCCCTAATAATCAATGCATTTTCACCTTTTTTGATGATTTTATTATCGTCTGCAAAGAAGTCATTAATGCTGGAAAGCTTCAAAACATGTTTTGAAGCCATTTTATCCACAAAATCTAAAAGTAATATTGAATAATTAGTAATTAATAAACAATAACATGACAAAGCATAACCTCAAAATCTTTTAATTCGATTAAAATACCATTTAAACATTACATTATCAAAAACTGATGGAAAATTCAAATAGTAACCACACAATTTGTCAAAATATCAACGTAGCCGGTCTTAGTTGACACAAATCAAATAATAAACGAGTAATTAAAAAGCCTTTACGGCAAAATATACACTTTATGGCATTTTTTTACCTTTGTTTGTTTGAAGAAAAGGTTCGTGAAGCTCCGACTAGTCGTGACGTCAGGACAAAGGTAACCACGACTTTGACAATAACTTGGCAACACAGCACTCGACTCATTAATATTTCAGAATTGTTTTCTCGCTGCCGCCCAGCTCTTGTGTCCAATGGCATGAGTCCAAGAAAAAATCTATGCAAGAATATTAACAATTTCAGTAAGGTGATATTTCATATTCAAATTTAATAATTTTGTTGGAAGCTTTATTGAACCACACATCTAAAATAACTGTGGTTATATTTACTAATTAAATTAACATACTTTTTTAAGAAACGCATTTTTTTTTTAATTTAAGGAAAAGCTCAAAAAGTGCACTGCAAACAAAATGAACTGCTTTAATAACGCTATTCAGAGGACAGGTAAAATGTTTCTTGCATGCGACGTGTGAGTGGTTAAAAGCAAAATGATGTCCCGAGAAATGTCTAGTGACTATTTGCATTTTCATTACGGTTTATATACTACACTTGAATATGGAGAAAGTCACAGTTCACGTATCGCATAGAGCAAATAAACAATGCAATACTGTAACTCTGATATATATGTTTTGGTTTTTGTTCCACTCTTACGTTAAAGAAAATTACTTTCAAAAGAAAATATTGTGTTTGATATAATTCAAAGATTTATTTCTTTATAGTGGGAAACTCGTATATTTAACCATATTTCGCCCTAATAAGAGAGCAGAATTAAAAATAAAACCCTTTTAGTTCTCTATTTCAATTACCTTTACCTTAGTATAAACTGAACATCGATTTAAAAAGAATCAGCCATCTGGCCATCATCTCGCCAATAAACTTTAAAACTGCGGAAATACCTTGAATTCCAGTATTTTATTCCTAAGTAATATTTGTGAATATTTTTTTTAATTCTATTAACTTTGTAATTATGCATTGGAATTTGTTTCTAATACATCTACAAGGAGTTACTAGAAACACATTTGAATTTTGTTATAAAGGATGCGGCTATTAAACTAAAACATTGTTAAATTGGATCTTGTGGTGAATTCTTTCTATGCAGCAATTACAACAGCTTTATTTTTCATTATAACAAAGTATATGCTCAATTTACTGACATTTCTTTAATTCAAACAACATTTTTGATTAAATAAATTTCTTGTATTAAAGTTGGAGGAGGCCTGGAAGTCAAGTGATACCCTTATTTATGTTACTTCAAATGTAGTGCACATTTTTTAGAGAATTTTTGAGCATAACCTAAGATTATCTTTTATTGTGTCTATTAAAATGTTCGGTTAACTTATACAGGGTGTTGCAATATTTACGGACAAATTTAAACAGGTGATTCCTTGATCAAAAATACTGAAAAAATACTGAAATAATATAGGTCCGTAAATGTTTAATTTCCAAGATGCAGAGTGGTAAACTTTAATTTTTTTCGGTTTTTCTTATTTATTTTATGCGCGCTTAAGTATTATTTATTCAAAATTTGTGCGTGTGTTACAGATTAATTATTGTTACATTTTTTACTCACTCAAAATGAATAAAACACTTCAAAGTGCCGCCTGACAATTATTAACTTTTATTATAGTTTAACATTTTCAACACTTTATGCCCCTGAATATTCGTGTCTGCTTTTGTTGTATCAGGCAGATGGTAAAATATAATTTTATGTTGACCGCGAATAGGTCGCTTAAATTTGTATGGAGTATTTCCCTCTTCTCTAAATATTTCCCCTGTCTCCTTTTACTCTTTTTCTATTACCTGTCCCGCAATATTAATGTATAGTATATGCATTTTAAATTTTTACATTTTTTACTCACTCAAAATGAATAACACACTTCAAAGTGCCGCCTGACAATTATTAACTTTTATTATAGTTTAACATTTTCAACACGTTATGCCCCTGATTATTCGTGTCTGCTTTTGTTGTGTCAGGTAGATGGCAAAATATAATTTTATGTTGACCGCGAATAGGTTACTTAAATTTGTATGGAGTATTTCCCTCTTCTCTAAATATTTCCGCTGTCTCCTTTTACCCTTATTCTATTACCTGTCCCGCAATATTAATGTATAGTCTATGCATTTTAAATTTTTACATTTTTTACTCACTGAAAATGAGTAAAAGACTTGAAAGTGCAACAATAAAATTATCACCTAATAAATTTCCTTCAGGTTAAAGCAGCAGTGTCGGAGGCCACGTTTTTGCTCAGGTTGGGTTGGGTATGATCTGCCGGCTTATCGCTGCTTGCTGCCCGCTAACAAGGCAAGGCAATAAAGTTTTTATGTTGCTTGCATTTCAGAATAGCAAAAAATGTAAACGAATAAGCTGGATAAACTTATACCACCGAAATTCGCTACAACTTTGGGTTCTTTATTTTCTGAACCTGTGCTGTGGTCCGATTTGAATGAACTTTCTCGGGTTCATCATTGTGGTCGTATTATTTACATTTTATACTAAGTGAATAAGAATTGAATGTGTTTGTCTTAAATTTTGTGACATTGCGGGGTTTACTAGTAATTTATTTATTTATTTATTTATTTATTTATTTATTGACGGACAATGTCCATTTTTACAAAAAAAGATTTACAATAGTATTACAATATACTTACGCAAGAGAATAAACCTAAAGAAATAAACTTATGCTGCTAAATTAAATTAAATTAAATTACTGCCCAATAATAAGTTGAGCCAACTGACGTAGAAACAATGTCTGAGTGCTAAAAAAATCAAGATGATAATTTTGATTGGCAAGATGGGAACTGCGCGAAATAAAGGAATTCGCTCCGTAATTGGTGCGGTGGAAAGGAACATTAAATGTTTGGTGACTTCGAGTTGAACGAGCAGGGGCGTGAAAGCCAATCTCCGCCAGTAAATCAGGGCTATCCACTCTGGAGTTGATGATCTTATAGAGAACATGAAGGTCATGTTGTGCTCTTCTTAGAGAGAGCGGTGACACGGCAAGTCGTTGACAGAGGATGGTGTAATTGATATCGCTATTGTTGAAAAATTTGTAATTGATATGATGAAGAAATCTTCTTTGTACACGTTCCACTCTTTGACTGTGGACTGCATAATGTGGGCTCCAGACGGAAGAGGCATAGTCCAAGTGAGTTCTGACAAGACTACAGTAGAGAATCTTCAAAGAGTGCAATGAGGAAAATTCCCTTGAGTTTCTCTTGATGAAGCCCAACATCATAAGAGCTTTGCCTGTAATACTTTCTATGTGCTTAGTAAATGACAGCACTGGATCTAAGGTTACTCCCAGATCTCTTATTGATTCAGTGGAGAGTACGGCTTCGCCATTGATGAGATAAACAAACTCAGTTGGCTGGCGCAATCTACCAAACTTCATTAGTTTACATTTTGATGTGTTAAGTTCCATCCCATTCTCATGGCACCAGACAACAAATCGATCAAGGTCCCCCTGAAGCAACTGACAATCATTTGAGCTTGTTATTGTTTTGTATACTTTAAGATCGTCGGCGAACAGCAAGAAATCAGAGAACCGAAAGCACGAAGAAACGTCATTGACAAAAAGATTGAACAGAAGTGGTCCTATATGGGAACCCTGAGGGACTCCAGAAGGAACAGCTATCTCATGGGACAGAAAATTATTCACACGCACTATCTGCTTTCGATCAACAAGATAACTCCTCATCCAGCCGAGCATCAAACCCGATATGCCCAAGGCCTCAAGCTTGCTCAGCAAAATATTGTGTGGGACCCTGTCGAATGCCTTGGTGAAATCTGTATAGATAGAATGAATCTCGGAACCATTCTCAAGGGACCCAAACAGATGATGAGAATAAACGAGCAGGTTAAGTTCAGTACTCTTGCCAAGGCAAAATCCATACTGCTGCTTAATTATTGTGGGTGACAGAATTGATGTGAGGTGCTTGGTTACAAGGTTTTCAAAAACCTTAGGAATAACACTAATGATACTGATAGGTCTATAATTTTTAACATTATCTTTATCCCCACTCTTGTGGATAGGGACCACGAAGCTGGTTTTCCAAACATCCGGAAAAACGCCTTCAGTCAAAGATTTATTGAAGATAATATGCAGAGGTCTAGAGAGATTAAATGCACAGTTTTTGAGAAAAATGGGATGAATCTTGTCAGGACCAGGTCCCTTACTAATATTTAGGTTCGTCAACTCGGAAAAAATATCTGAAATTAGAATAGAGTGGTTGTTAATGTTAATACCATTAGAAGACAATATACTACTGCACGTAAAGCGATTGTTAGAGGAGTACACAGAACTAAAGTACTGGGCAAAAAGATTGGCTGCCCCAGGACCCATCGCCGCTTCAACCCCATCCAAACAAACAGCATTAGGCAGTGCGCTGGTTTTTCTTTTTGAGTTAATAAAATTCCAAAAATGCTTAACATCATTGTGAATATGAGATTCGATATCAGCTATATAATTACCATAGCACTGCCGAGAAAGATTGTTACATTGTAAGCGCAAATCGGAAAACAACTGATAATTTTGGGCTGTCTTTTTTGCTTTATAGTTTTTATGAGCTATCTTTATCTGAATAGTCAGAGCAACGAGGTCCCGAGAGAACCATCGTGGAAACTTACCACTGGCAACTTTCTTAACCGGGATAAAGGCGTTTATAACATTGTACAATATATCGTAGAATAAGCACACCATATTCTCGACACTCCTGCCAATCAAAATTCCATCCCAGTCAATACAATTTAAAGAATCATTAATAACCGAATAGTCTGCGGATTTAAAGTCGGAGTAAAATTCGTTAGCCTGGTCACTAACAGTACAATATTCCCCAGATGATTCAATACTGAAACATAAAGGCGGATGGTTATTGTCTATACGAACTAATGGATCACTACATAATACACTTAACCTACTATTGCTTAACACTAAATCTAATATTACATTATTAATATTAAGTACATTATTCGACTGATAAAGATTATGCAAAGCGCAAATGTCAGAGACAGTAAGAATTGCATCCGCAGTTTGTGGTGGAACATACACATCATCACGCGGAACAGCAACCGAACACAGGTCCACATCAGTCCATACGGCCTTGAGATTAAAGTCGCCAACAATGCACAACTCGGCCCCAGGTGCCGAGTCGCTCAAAGAATCCACACTGTCGCTAACCAGCAAGTAATCCTCGGCAGGAGAATTTGGAGGTAAATAAATACACCCTAGCACACGTTGAGCCCTTCTCGAC
This sequence comes from Philopedon plagiatum, assembly GCA_963971165.1. Classification (NCBI taxonomy): domain Eukaryota; kingdom Metazoa; phylum Arthropoda; class Insecta; order Coleoptera; family Curculionidae; genus Philopedon; species Philopedon plagiatum. The sequence continues at coordinate 18,507,478 of OZ020190.1, read as the reverse complement.
CCAATAGCAACATATATCTGTTCAATAGGTGCAGCTGTAGGAATAAGTTTACATGTAATTGATTTATGAATGGCCATGAGTACACCTCCCATTTTTGACTTAGTGCTAGTGATACTCGACCTATCTTTACGGAAAATGGTATAATCACTCAAACCCAATTCAGCATCGGACACATCCTCTGACAAATTAGTCTCTGTTAAGGCAATCACATGGTAGTGGCATGTAGAAACATTGCATAATAAATCGATGAGCTTTGTGCGCAATCCACGCACATTTTGATAGTATACATGCAGACTCCTTCCCACAAGGTTGGAGCACCGGCCGTCGACAATCAGTTTTCCGATTGATCACCAACAATCTGAGGGACTCCCTTAGTGTATCTAACTCGAATACCATCCTCTCCCCTAGATTTGCGATCCCTAAAGTCATCCCAAATGCGCTTTTCAAGCTGTTGTTGTTTGGGAGTAAGGTCCATATTTATATAGATGTTTTTCCCTTTTAGCTTCTGGCGAGAGCGGATCAGCGAAAGTACTTCATTGCTAGAGCTTATTGAAACTTTCAAGGCACGAGCCCCTTTTTTGTTCTTTCGGCCAAACCTTGAATGACCAGTCACTCTCGGGGGATTGTTACTCAGGATCTTCAGAATTGTTCCAATTTCCTTCATGTCGTCGTCGCTCTCAGGAACATTAAACAACACGATGTTGTTCGATCTGTTTTGACGATCCTGCAGTTCGCGCAATATCTCATCTTGATCAGCGTTGGTCTGCAGCGAGCTTGACCCCCCAACTGGTCCAAATTTGTCCTCAAGGGTTTTTATAGACACACGCAATAGTTCAGTTTGAGTCTTCAATTCACTGACGTCTCTTGCAACTCCGGTCAGTTTAGCGGACTCCTCCCTGAGGATTCTCACCTCACTTTCAAGGAAGCCGACACGGTCGACTAGATGCAATAGCTGCTTAACATTGGAAGCACAATCCGGACAGTGAAAAGACATAACACGCTTAGTGAGTAAAACGGCACGCAGTTCAGTAGCGGACAGGTCAAAGCAGGATTGACAAATAACTTGCTTGCAGTGGTCACAGGGAAATCCAAAAGTTTCACCAGACCTCTTAGGTTCTTTAAAAATAACGGAGGAATTGCACTTATAACATATTCCAGACATGTTGTAAAGTTACTGAATTCAGTATGTGAAACTGGGTGTAGGAGCGATCAGAACCACAAATATCGGTGAGTCATCAAGGTGAAACGCACTATAGATTACTAATCTCCACAGACATTGGAATTGGATATATAAAAAGCAAATTCTTGAAATTCCTTACATGGAATAAAAGCAAATAATGTGACTGTATAAATGACTAATTAGTATTTTTGACGGAGATGGGAATGAAAAGCACTACAGGAAAACACAGCCACCACTGCTGCAAAAAATCACCAATTCAAAATAAGTATTTTAAGTGAAAAAGTCAAAAAACCAGGACGGCGATGCACACACAACCTTGTCGGGTAGTGTAATCATAATATAACACAGTTGGAATTAAACCTAACCCGATGTTGCGTTTTCCTTAGTCATTTATTTTTCGCTTATTTAATGTGAGATGCCGTTTTATAGCTCAACAGGCTGTTACTAAATATTTAAATAAAAAACAAAATTAACAAAAATAAGTTGAGTCATAATTATAAAACGTCATATCCCAATAAATAACAAAGATAGAACAATGAATGGAAATGAAATATGTTAATGAAACATAAGGCTAGAGTTTTGTTTCAACTGCGTTATAATATGATTGCTAGTATACTCCACGGGATGTTATGAAATTTCGGAAAAAAAAACATCAAATTCTGATTTCACCCAGTATAATAGACACTCGAACAATTACGACCACGGTGGCATTTTTAAAGAATGAGCCTGCAAATTAAAAAAAAAAGATCAGAAAATAAAGACATCCAAGTTGTGGGTAATTTCTAGTGGTGCATTAATTTTGTAGAAGAATTCATTTATTATATAGTTTATAACCAGAGTTGTTTTTTTTTAATTTTATTTTCTTTCTGTAAACAGGTTAAAAATTTCTATTTTGTGTACTTTGAAATAAAGTGCAGTGTAAAAAACATGACAATGTGGCCTCTTTGGAGCCACCTGGGAGGTGGGGCCCTAGGCTAGTGTGGCTAGTGTTTCATCCGTCACTGTAAACATAAATGATAGTATCCCAATGAAAATGACATTAAACGAAAATGTTCTTAGATGTGTCTCTTGTATAACGTATATTTGTCGAATTTTTGAAGAGGGTCTAGGCGTTCTACTAAAAGTTTAGCCTCTATATAAAATAATTTATTAGTTCTGGGCCTTTTAGAATAACCTTAATATTAATTTGATGTGTCTTTTTATAGCAATCCGTTGTATACTGACAATTTAATGGAGTGCTTACTTTTTATATCAAATACATAAATTATAAAATAGACTTTTTTGTCAGACATAAGTAACCAACTGAAATTTATATGTTTTATTTATTATATCTTGGCTGACATTTAATAAGAGCAACAGATGTTGAATGTAAAGAATATGGTTATTTAATTAGAGTAACGTTTTTAAATAGAAATTTGATGATTATATAAAAAATGATCACGTAGTGTACATTACCGATATTCTTTTGGTGTCAATAGTTAAACGGAGCTCTAATAAAACTCTTTGTAAAATGCAGGCGCAGTTGGTGAGTTTTTATACAGGTGGGGCAAATTTTGTGGGCATTTAGTGATATCAACGTAACAAGCTAAATACACTTTGTTAGTTAAGGAAGGTTTTTTAATAATGTGCCTAGTTCTGCCAAGAGGTTAATTACCTACACATGACCACCGCAAAAAAAATACTAAAATTGCATTTTTTCTGTTACTTTTTTTTTAACTTACATGCAAACAGTGTTTTTGCACCGTTAAACCCATTGTTAACACAAGGGGTCTAAAACTGCAAAAAAATTAGGTGTCAAGGTATGCGGAGTGGTTTAGGGTATTTTTTAAAATAAAAAAAGGGTGCGATTTGAGGGGGAAAAGTATTAGGTATGCAGTGGCGGTTGGTAAAATTTCAAAGTTGTATATCACTGTTGCTACTTAGGGACCCAAGCCAAATTCAGGATTTTTGATAGTGAGCCTACTAGGAATGTTTTGGTAAAGAAAAAAAATATTTTGTAATTTGCGAAAAAAAGTTGAATGTTTGACCTGACCATTTTTCGACGAATTTTTTATTTATTTTCGCACAACCCACGAAGGCAGCAAGCCTAAGTACTTATGTACCGTGGGTTGTATATCGAGGGTGGTACCCCACACACCCTCTTCAGATACTGACACAGGTAAGTCCTGTGTCAGTATCTTGAAATCGTAATAATTTTTTTTTTAATGTTTTATAAATTGATAATATGTAAATAAGTTTTTCATTATCATCATACGTTTGAAATAGTTGTATACTATTTAGGGAGTGCGTAATGTTAGCGTCTACTCATGAAAATGAAGTTTGAGACACGTAACGTAGGCTAGCCTATAAACGAATGAGTAATTATTAATTAATGGCCTATAAGCAAGTCCAGTATCTAGAAGATACTGTAGATACTGTCTACTATACTTTATCGACAAATATTTTAATATTTTATATTTTCAAATCTCACGTTTGTTTTTGCTGTATTTAATATTCATGCAACAAGTGAAATACAAAAGGACGCTAAAATGTTCCTCAAATTATTGCTGATATTACGGGAATCGGGCTACTTGCTACTTACTATAATATTTAAATTGTTTAAATACACTCCAATACCAATAAAAAGACGCGGTATTGAGGTAATTTGTTATTTGATTGGCCCAAATCTGTTAAGTAATGCGATATGCTTACTACACACTATGAAATAATGACAACGGTTACTTATAAAAAAATGCGTTAGTAGTGAATGTATTATTAAACAGTTGTGAGTAAAAATTAACAAGTAGAAATAGCAGGCGACAAGAGATAGCTTGTCTGCAAGATTTAATTGAATAATTAATATTTATTAACGTTTGCAGCCAGGCGAAATTAACAGTTACTATTGAAATACCATTTTTTTAGCCCTTTTTATTTGTGTTGATGATTAAACAAAACTGTACTTGTAAAATATCAATACAAACATAATAATATATTTACGCATTACTGTAATGAAAATGGCATAGATACTCTAATAATTTATATTTTTGAATATAACAAAATCGCAAAATGTAAGGTTAAAACGGCTTTTCATGCAAATTTTAATTTTTACTGGCGCTGAGCTTTTAAATTAAAATTAATAAACATTAGTGCAAAATTAATGCATTCATTCATTCATTACTGGGAAAATCATTAACTTTTTTGATTTTTAATTAAAATAATATGGTATTATTTTACATTGTAAAATCATAAAATATAATATATTAATGACATAAATATACAGGATGTGAAGTAATTGTGGTACAGGATTTTCGAAGAAGATTTGTTTTATCAAAACAAGACAAAATGGTTTATTAATACGGGTCCTTCAGTTTCTATATACAGGATGTCAGAAATTGAATTATTTTTGTATGATTACAATTACATACAGACCGTTGAAGTGAAAAATTAATAAAATGTTACGTAGTCCTCTAATGCTATAAGTCATAAGTACTTAAAATATACTGATATGTTATAGTGGGTCTGAAAAGATGTGGCAAATATGAGTAAGTAAAAAATATGCGTGAAAGGCTCTTGTATTACAAAATAAAAATCAAAAATGTGTTTTTTAAAAAACTATTTTTTTCATTTTCGATGGAATGCAAAATATCTTTTACTTATGTACTTGAGCAAACTCGAAGGTTTTCGATGCGATCTCGTACTTTGCCAAGTCGCCGACCTGTTTAGTGCATTTCCCGTTCGCGATATTTATTTATTTTTGGGACAAATAATCTTATTTTTAGTAATGGCGTTACTTATTCGTTCGACCTATTTAATAACAAAGACATTATCAGCTGATATTCACTGATATTAGAAGCGTTCTAATTTAAAACAAGGATTTAAATTGAAAGAGACGACAACAAAATTTTGTACTACGATTTTATATATGACAATTTTTGATATCCTATAAATAAAGTGACAATTTGAGTACGTATTGTCCACAATAATTGACCTAAATTCCTTTTAGCAACAAGTGTAATGATAAAGATAATTTGGAAATCAAGCAAGTCACATAAATAATAAAATAAAGCATATGACGACTTAAACAATAACCGAAAAAAACTTATTAAAACGTAAATATTAACTGGAAGCTAAATTTAAACCAATAAGCCCTTTTAGTGAATCCTGGGGTGAATATAAACTGTGTACAAGTGCACTTTAGGCTAAAAATATAATTTAAAAAATAATAAATGGTTCATTAAGAATTATTATTATTAGAATATAATATAAGCTAAAAGGAATAATAAAATAAAAAAAGTAAAATAATCTTCAAAATTGGACAATGTTCAAATTTTTGAAGGATGTTATGTCTTTTCCTTCACGGATCTATCCTCGGACGCGATTCGCCGTAACACCGGTTATCGATAAAGCTACGATCCGTAGAAGGAGAGCAAACCAAGAAAGTAGTTAACTCTGTATATTGATTTCGAATCAAGCTGATATATTAATACTAATTCTAACTAATACTTGGAGCCGAGAGACATCTGACCATTGCACCGGTTGCCGTGCCATACTAGTTGTAGGGAACGTACGTGTAGTGGTCAGCTGTCCACACATTCTCGTAAATGGCAAATACATTACAGTATAGGTACCATTATTTACATTTCAGAGCGAGCAGGAATTTCCTAGTTATTTATAATCCGCCAGGCGATATGGTAAAGTAAGAATCAAGCAAGAAAATGCCACGAGCGTCATAGGCATGAAGACATGACGCGTGCTCTGTCTCGTTTTAGAATATGCCTGGCTTAGTTGCTGTAAATCGGTATATCCGTGGCGTAGTCCCTTTAAAATTAAATATCTATTGGATCAAAAAATTATTGCAAAAATTAAAACTAATGATTCAATGGTTCTGTGGATTTATTATTTAATACTTTATAGGTACAGAGGCATTCATAAAGTTCGCGTCATATGGAAAAAAATTATTGCATTTCCTATTTTTAAGAAAATTTTGGGTACTCGATAAAAGTTCTTTAACGGTATTACAGTTGAAATCAAATATACAGAATGTCAAAAAATAAAAAGAATGAGATTCGTCTAAACCAGAGGATCCCAACGGGCGCGGTACCGCCCCTCAGTGGGCGTTGGAATCTTCCATGGGAGCGGCAGCGGGTCCAGATGCAAATGGTGGACGCTAAGGCAGTCAGGGCAGTCGTGAATAAAATAATTTGAAAATAAAGATTTTAGCTACATGTGTCTAAAATGTTTCATCTTTTTGTTATCGCGTAAATAAACATTAACAGCCAGATTCTCCAACGCTAGTCCGGTCTAATTTGACAACCAAAAGTTTTACGTCCGGTTGCACGAACAATTTGATCATGAATTAAACTAATTAGACACTTGTAATGTGACAGCACTTATGTTAACGTCTTTGCTTAAGCTGACGCTAAACGTCAATTGAATTTACTACTTGATTAAAAGATTTGTTCAACCCGCTGTTAAACTGACAAGTGTAAAAATAAGACAACTAGGTTTTATACTTTGAATTTATTTCTGAGCTTTCTCGCAAATTCATAAAGAAAAGTGCAATTCTAGTACATACTTTCGACAATAGTAGAACTAAATTCATTACAGCAACTCGTTCCAAGATGAAAATCGTTTTGAAACCAAGCAAATCGCTGAAATATCAGAATAATTCATAAGTTTTTAATGACGACTTATTAACAATATCAGAACAAAAACCTGTCAAAACATAACTGATCAACTATAAGATTTTAATTTAAACCGGTACTAATGCTAAAACTTTCTTAGTGAATCTAAACGTAAAAATATTGAATTACAATCAGGTATACCTATACCTAATTCGGTTTTAGTATTGTCGGTGACAAGTTGGTAAGCAACGACGCGATTCACGCTATCAAGCATATTTCGACAAAAATATGGGAGCTTTTTATGACTTGTTTACAGAGCAAGTGCACCGGCATCGCAAACAAGCAAAAGGGTTGATGTGTGCACATCAAATCTATAAAAGGCATGGATAGCTAGGAATGTCTTATTATTTTCGTGTGATTTGTGAGTGACTGATAATTCCTAGAAGTTATTAGCCATTATATTTATATCTATAAATCTGTAGAAAAGTTAATTTATTGAAACCGTGGCAAAGTTTGCCTTTGAACATGTCTGAATCTACTAAGAACAAATGCAGTATTGAGTATTTGAAATACGGATCTCTTGTCTTCTTCGAACCTACGAGTTTAATTTACCAAAAAGTTTTTTCAAATGAAGCCATGAAGCCTCCTAGGCTACAAGAGCATTTGAATAAAAGGTTTTTTTCTATGTTTCCGTTTCCGAGCATTGTGCTGGAAAAATCGTCGTGGGGCACCCTGTATATATATATATATATATATATATATATATATATATATATATATATATATATATATATAATATATATAATATATATATAGATATATTATATATATATATATATATATATATATATATATATATATATATATATATATAATATATATAATATATATATATATATATATATATATATATATATATATATATATATATATATATATATATATATATATATATATACAGGGTGTTCCGGTGATCATGTTACAAACTTCTAGGGTAGATAAAACACACGAAAATAAGAAAAAAAGTTCATGTGAACATGGGTCCGGAAACGCTTATTCAGGGAGCTAGGGCCCTTCGAAGATGACCTTCAAAAACTACTCTTCGTTTTATAGCTTCGGTACTACTGCAGCTATCGCCACCAATTTTGGGACATGAAATCTACTTAGTAGGTTCATCAATTTGAGCCTTCCGGATTTTGTCACCTTTAACCAGGGGCGTACAAACCAGGGGGGTATTTGGGTAAATTTGACCCTACTCCTCTTAGGCTTTAATTTCTTACCATTTTTATATCTGATTATGATTTTCCAATGCCTTTTACATAAAAAAGGTACTCTTAGTAAAAGTCGCTATCTGTCACCGTTTCCTCGGAAAATGGTTAAATCCAATCAATAATAAATTATTGGTCTTAAACCAATTATTACCTTGAAATATGAAAATGAGGTTCAGTACAGATAGTTGTCAAAAATCTGTCAATAAAATATTGTGTCGCCAGTGAATCATGGATTATACTTTCGCCGAATATGCCGATATGCTATTAATTTATGGCGAAGTTCATTGCAATGGAAGAGCCGCTTCAAGATTGTATCAGGAGCGGTTTCCTGAGAGGCGTGTACCTGCTCACACGCTGTTCGAGAGGGTAAATCAGCGCATAAGGGAAACTGGCTCCGTAAAAATAACGAGGCCAGATAATGGCGCTCAAAGAACTGTACGAACTCCAGAATTTGAGGAAGAGGTACTCCGACAATTCGAGGAAAATCCTGGTGTTAGTACCCGAGCTGTTGCAGAATCCATGAATGTAAGTCATGTACGTGTATGGGAGATTGTTAACGAACAACTTCTTCATCCTTACCATCGCCAAAAAGTACAGGAATTGAGACCAAATGATTATGCACCCCGCGTAGAGTTTTGCGAGTGGTTTCTTCAACAGTGTACGCAAGAACCCCAATTTCCGAAATTTGTGCTTTTCTCTGATGAGGCTATTTTTACGAGAGAAGGTATTTTTAATTCACGGAATAGCCATGTGTGGGCGGAGGAAAACCCTCATGCTCTTCAAATAAGAGGGTACCAACATCTCGGTGAACATGTGGGCTGGAATTGTTGGAGAACGTCTAATTGGACCAATCATGTTGCCTCCTCGACTAACTGGGACGGTGCACCTCAATTTTTTAAGATACACCTTACCTGAGTTATTGGATGAGCTGCCCCTCGACATACGTCGGAATCTGTGGTTCCAGCATGATGGAGCACCCGCTCATTTTTCACATGTCGTACGTGAGCACCTCGATGATCGTTTTAGAATACGTTGGATTGGACGTGGAAGCGATGTCAACTGGCCAGCCCGGTCCCCAGATTTAACTCCTATGGATTTCTTTCTTTGGGGACATATGAAAAGCCTTGTATATAAAACTCCAGTTCAGTCGGAGGAAGATTTGGTGGCTAGGATTTCTGTTGCGGCTGAAATGATCCAAACCATGCCTGATGTTTTCACTGACGTCAATTTAAATATGCTACGTAGGTGCAATAAATGTATTGAACGTGGTGGCAGGCATTTTCAGCTATTGTTATTTTGAATTTATTTTGGTACGTACAGGGTCAGTCAACGACAGCGTTAGTAAATTCATCTTCAAGACAAAAATTTACTCTGCCTTCTCCTTGACTCACTCGTTAAACCTGTTTGTGTTACTTGTTTACTTTGTATTTTTGAAATTTCTAAACTTTAAGTTTTTCATTGGTGCTCGTGAATGATTTATTGCAAATTTATTATTAGTTTTGCTTGTGTAGGTTTAATTTTTTTTTTTGGAATATTTTGTATACCCTTATACCCTCAATTTCGAAAAGGCAATAAATCTCTCTAATCTAATTTATTTTCATTAAAAAAGAAGATTTGACTAACTTTTAATGCTCACTATCTGTACTGAACCTCATTTTCATATTTCAAGGTAATAATTGGTTTAAGACCAATAATTTATTATTGATCGGATTTAACCATTTTCCGAGGAAACGGTGACAGATAGCGACTTTTACTAAGAGTACCTTTTTTATGTAAAAGGCATTGGAAAATCATAATCAGATATAAAAATGGTAAGAAATTAAAGCCTAAGAGGAGTAGGGTCAAATTTACCCGAATACCCCCCTGGTTTGTACGCCCCTGGTTAAAGGTGACAAAATCCGGAAGGCTCAAATTGATGAACCTACCAAGTAGATTTCATGTCCCAAAATTGGTGGCGATAGCTGCAGTAGTACCGAAGCTATAAAACGAAGAGTAGTTTTTGAAGGTCATCTTCGAAGGGCCCTAGCTCCCTGAAGAAGCGTTTCCGGACCCATGTTCACATGAACTTTCTTTCTTATTTTCGTGTGTTTTATCTACCCTAGAAGTTTGTAACATGATCACCGGAACACCCTGTATATATATATATATATATATATATATATATATATATATATATATATATATATATATATATATATATATATATATATATATTTATATATAATGGTGGACAGACAAATTCCTAAGCCATAAACCAATAAATCCCCACCAAAATGTCCCAAGGGAGACTGGCTTTTTGATCGATTTTTGTTACACGCTTGTGTTTGTCTATGTATTATTTAGTCTCTGATAGTACGAACCAAACATGACGATGAGACAATAAGTTGTGATGTGATTTTCACCATACGCAAAATTTACCTGGTGTCATGTACCTTAGGCCTGAATCCTTAAAAGATAAAGGAAATCACCTGCTAAGACATATATCTGCAGTTCCAATTACAGAAGTTATGGCTAGGCAGCGCCAAAGAAGTCGTTTGTCCCCGACTAGGTGCATATAACGAAAATACTCTCCAAAATTGGACAAAGTCGAAACTTTTAGAGGATATACATATATTGCTTTCATTCCACGGGTTTATTCTTAGGCGTGTTTCTCCATCCAACGACGGACCTGTAAATGGAACCCAAAAATGGAACGCATCCAAGAATGGACGTATACGAAAAGTAACATAATATATCCTCAAAATATTTGAACTTTATCCAGTTTTGGATATTATTTATGTTATACTTGGTCGGGGATAAACGACCTCTTTAGCGGTGCCTAGCTTCGATTCCTTATAATTATTGTAACTGCAGTTGTGATTTTTGCAGGTGATTTCGTCTTTCTTTTCAGCATAGGCATGCAGCTTTAGGTAGATGGCAGCAAGTAAGCTTTGTGCCATTAAAAAATATTTATTTTGCTACTATTTAATTAACTTGCTAATAAATAAAAGAGGCTTTAGATTATTTATTATTACCTTATAGTATAAAATACTACTATTTTGCGCTTAATTCCATTAAAATTAACTTGACAAAAAGCGAAATGGGTCACCGTTATCAAACTATTAAAGGTGCAACGTAAATATTTGCCACATGCCATATGGTGTAATAAACCGAATTTTTATTTATCTTGCGGATAAATGAGTTCTGTTATCTGTTAGCTAAACATGCACAGGTGTAAATTTATTATTCTTCTTTTATGTTCATATTTGTCAAATAATGCCTATACCCCAAAATAAATGTAAATGTGGCTAAATTCGATATAAAGTGTGTTAATTTTTCTCAGCCTGAACCATTCGTCATTTTGTATAGTAAGAGTCTAAAGAAAGCTAATATACAAATAATGTTACAGATAATCTTTATGAAAAATAAATACACATTCTCAATATTAAATTCTTGTTTCTTTCTGAACTAAATCTATAATATAAACAAACTATAAGAAAACGTCATTCTTCTAATAAATTATTACAAAATGTCACCACAAATGTTTCTAAGAACTGAAATACACACTTATAATATAAAAATGCCAAATAAAAATTTTGTCGCTCTAGCTACTATAAAACGATTCACTGTGCGCCGGTTCTGCCGATTCGGTAAACTGAAGATCACACCAATTTGTTTATTAATTAATTTTTTTCTACAACCGAGCGAAAAGTACAAATTTGCGCTTTCAAAAGAAAGCGCAAAGTTGGACATTTTCGAGGAACAAGCGTTTGTTTTACTTTGTCGCTCGCCGAGCGACAAAGTTACTTTGTCGCTCGCTTAGTTACCATGGACACCTTAATAATAATAAAGAAACGTCCAGCGTATCTGCGACTTTTGACACAAAATATAAACTGTCAAATTTGATATCAATAATTATTAATTACATTACAAAATATTTTTATAAAAATACCGGTTGTAGAAAAAATCATGTGTGTAATTCGAGCGCAAAGTGACATTGCCGCTCTCGCGAGATAGCCGCGCTCCGCTACGCGTCGCGCGTCTAACTTCTCGCTCAGAGCGGCAATATATCACTTTGCGCTCAATACACAAATAGCTATTTTTGCCATAATATTTAGATATACAGGGAGTTTCAAAAACATGAGCTATCGCTTGTGGGGAAATCCCCTTATCAACACGAGTACGCTCGCTCTTCCTTCGATTCTGAAATACAGCGTGTTGAAGTTCTTTTTTTCGGTGTTTAAAAATACATCCAAAGCGACTTTAGCAATTTCCATAAAGTCTGAATTGTAAACAGTACTTAGAATATTTCATATTTTAGCCTTGAAAAGGTACGGACGGCGTCACCAGGAGCGTTCTTACGGGCTGATACTGTAATAATTTTGTAAAAAAATATGTGGATACGCCAGTGACTTTTTCATTTTTTGGTAGCACAGTTCTATAGCCAGTTAAATACCTAATAAAAGTAATTTCGTGACATTACGTCTATTTCGGCATCGTTCAGGTTTATTTCCTAATAAATGTAATTTTATTATTTTCATCATTTCTGGGATTGTGTAAATTTAAATAATATTTATTTTTACACAACTTAAATAATTTATACAAATTAAAAATTTATCAAAAAATAACTTATATTAAGCATTTAACTGTGCTATCATAAAGTAGAATAGTCAGTGGCGTTTTTTACTAAATTGTTTCAGTGCTGCAACGGTATGCACGCTCTTGGTAAAGCTATCCATATCCTTAACGCCATTTAAGGTATTTCTGCCCAACAACCCAAATTTCGTTCAAATTGTCAGTCGCTTCGGAGATATTTTTTAAAACCGAAAAAAAATTAACGCGCTCAATCTTAGAAACGAATTAAGAGTGGAGCCATGTTAGTAGGAGCTATTTGTCACAATATGGTAAAGAATCTCCCCACGAGCGCAGAAATCTTTTTATGTAATTAAAAAAATCACGAATATTAAGTAAACAAAAAAATTTCCTAGATTTCAAGTTTTGCTTTAAAACTTCAAGCAAGGTTCTACCTACAGAATTTGATATTTATGAAACTTTTTAAATATTTCTCTGCAAGATTAATGATCATAACCTCAAAATATAAAATAAGCAGCATAAAAGGGCAGAAACATATTTCGTATAATATTTCTTCCATTGAGTATGCACACAAAGGTAAAAGTGTACTCCTTTTTAGAGTGAAAAGCGCGATCTTATGCAAATAAAAGCCGTTTTCTTTTCGACGCTTATGCTAAGTGCCAGAGATAAAAGGATAAATGAAAGTAAGATACACATTAGCCGGAAAAGTATTTATTCACGAAAATTTTATTTGTCGAAAATGCAAAGCTCTTGTAATACTTAAAGTGGAGTCAAGTTTTCTTTCTGCGAGACAATGTATTCTTTAACTATTTTTAATTTTGCCAATAGATCTGTTCTGGACAGAAAGAAATTCCTTTAATTATTTTAATTAAGCTGGTAGAGTTTTCGCCCCACACCTGACATTTAGTTAAAAATATTCGGTTAGAAGGGCATTATATTACTTTGCATCTATGCGAACAAACAAAAATGCACAAAATGAAACAACGTTAAAAGTAAATTAAATGTTTAATTTAAAAGAGAACAGCAGGGCATCGTAGAATATGAATCGAATGTATTGAATGAAAAGAAAAGTGGTATTTTTTAGCTAGCTCTAGGATGTTGCAACGCCTTTACAGTGCTGACACTATCCTAAGTTATTTTTCTATTAAAAATGATGATTCAAAACATTTGGCTTTTCATGGCGCCATCGCCACCAAAATTAGATGATGTTCTTTGTGGAGCCATTCCTCCACTAATCCACCTCAGGAGACTTAAACAGCTACACACATCCAAGATCACTCCAAGCTGTCCAAAAATCCAAGCACGGCCAAAAAAACATCAAATGGGCAGTCTACCAAGCACCGCAGCATGCTGTGAAAGGAATGTCGTGCAAAGATGCATCGAACTCATTAGTCATGTAAAATGATTAATACGGTAATCAGGCCGATTAGATAATTAGGCTGGCTTTTTCCTAAAAATGACAATATAATCAGACTCCAATACGTGAAATTATAAGTTAGAATCCACGTCCATTGAAAACATATAATAAAAATAGGAAGAATTGTACTACTAACCCTTTAGAATCCCTAACGCCGGGTCCACACTGATACGAACAATGTTCGCTAACACATTGTCAGCTAACAAAAAGTTCGCGAACAATGTTGTGAACAATAAAATTGTACTGAAAAGTGTTTGCTAACATGTGACGTCCACACATATTATTTGTTGGTCTGCAGACGTTGAAACTGCATATGCTTGTGCCCATACAATTTCGGCTTATAAACATAAACTGTTCGATTTCACTGAATCGATGACCTTTTTCATTTCTCTGCGATACGCAGCTAACAGATTTTATTTTCTTCTCAACACCCTCTGGAGTTAATTCCAGGTGTTTCCCAATATCATGCCAGGCATCTTTCCTCTTTTCAACATTTTTATATTCCTCAACCTGAACATTCTATAAACACTGGTGTTTTTCATACTCTAGTATTAAGTCTACATATTTTTCTGTGTTCCACTCCATTATTGCGTACCGTACACTATCACGAACTTAACCCAAACTAAATAGAATAAAGTCAGTTTATAAAAAAAGTAGTTAAATTTAATAGAAAATGAGTGGAAGAAAGTGCAATTGCAATGAAAAGTTTAAAGCACTAGGGTACACTTTAACGAAAGACCAAGGCAGGTACGCGACGCGGTGTAATTTTTGCGAAAATATAATTTAAAATACTGGAGCTGGAAGCTAGAAGACTACAAAGCCACAGGAATATCTGCAAAACCCGCAAGATTTCCAATGGAGGTGATAAAGTTAATTTAGAATCTACACCAGATCCACAACCTTCAAGTAATAATGAAAATGTAGAAGTGTCCTTGGTGATGGACAATGGCAACCTTGTTTCTGTTACGCGAGCCAGTGAATCAACTAATGATGATGTCTTCTTTACTTTCACTAAAGAGTCGTAAAGACATTACTTCAGATTTTATGAAAAATGACACTCCAGTATATTTGCCATTCTTTTTGAAAAACCCTTGGTATTCTAGACAATTGCCAAGACAGAGTGTCCAGTACTGGGCAATATGGCACTTAAGAGCCTTAAGTTACTTAAAATTTCAGCATCTTTAACAATACTTGAAAGGTTGTTTTCTCGCATTCTAAAATATTGATACATGTTTATTTCACCCTTAAACTCAAAACAGAAAGAAATACGCTAAATTGTGATGACCATGAAAGCCATTTCGAGGACGACCTTAATCATCGACATTGTCGACATCGACACCATAGTCCACGAATCGACAATTTAATTGTTTACATGCCATTGTCGACATCGCACATCCCTGCCTGTGACGGACACACGGGCGGACACCTAAGTGATTCCATAAGTATTCCATTTCACGGAATACTTGTGTGTACAGCGAAAGAATTTTGGGTTTTGGAAAATAATTAATTATAATGTATTTTTTTCCTCTTCCTCTTTAAAAATATGCTTCTGATTTTAGACAAATATGTCAAGTGCTACAAAAAATTCCCTTCTTTCCTGTGCATGTAACAAAAGTGCACTTTTAAACAAGACCTGCTTTTAGTGCGCTTGGTGGCTGTCTCGAAGCAAACTTCACGTCAACATCAGCCAAGATGATATAATAATAATAATAATAATAATAATAATAATAATAATAATAATAATAATAATAATAATAATAAAGATGTTTATTAATGCCAATAAAAACAATTTAAAATATAAATATAAAATTGATAAAAGTAAAAAAGAAAACCAAAAAATGACAATATAGTATACTAGTTGGCATAAATAGGTAGGATTTTGATTTATAAGAAATCATTCTTCCAATCCTACCCCTACTAAATAATTTTTTATATTATTTTTAAAAGTTATATAGTTTAGGCCCCTTAGACTAGAAGGAATATTATTAAAAATTACAGAAGATGTATATTTAAACGAAGACTTATATTTCTCTATGATGTTTAGGTATTTCTATTGCGTTCTGATTTCTAGTATTAACATTATGAATGATATTCCTGAATTCAATTTTTTCAAATAAATCTCTAGGTTTCTGAGTTAAAATTATTTTATATATTATAAAACAGGATAAGTGGATTTCGCGTCTTTTTCTAATTTAATTATATTATGTTTGTTAAAGGTAGGTGGATACGTGATCATATTTTTTTAGTCCGCTTGAAAAACGAACACAGTTATTTTGAAGAATTTGTAATTTCTGTTTATCTTCGTTACTGATATTTTTGTGATAAATTATATCACAATAATCTAATCCACTTAGAATAATTGAATCAACCAGCCTAAGTTTAGTAACGGTATTTAAGTAGTCCTTAAATTTATATAAAATTCTTAGTTTGTAGTATGCTTTTTTAATTATATTCTTATATGTTCATTAAAATTTAGATACTGATCAAAAGTTACTCCAAGATTTTTACCATATTCGATTGAAGTTATCTTAAAAGTATTGTTAAGAACAATTTTGAAATCAGATTTATTTTTTATTTTAGTGATTAGTGTTTTAGGACCAGTTAAAATTAAGTTAGTTTTATTTTCATTTATTTTTAATCCATGATCAGTTATAGTTTTTGAAATATTTAAGAGATCTTTATTGATTAAAGAAATACTATTTTTTAAATCTGTGTATTTGATTGAGTGGTATATTTGAGTATCATCTGCAAAAGCTAAAAGATTGCCGTGTTTAACTGATAAATGAAAATCAAAAGTGTATATATTAAACAATAAAGGGCCTAATACTGATCCTTATGGAACACCTCTAGAAATCGGCAGTGAATTTGAAATGTCACAAATGCATTCGTTTGCAATTTTTGTCACTTGTTTTCTGTCAGATAAATGTTTGAACCACTGACAAGATTTTTGACTAAAACCTATATATTTAAGCTTTGCTAATAACATTTCATGATTTAGAGAATCGAAGGCTTTAGCCAAATCGAGAAAGGCTATATTAGTAGAAAACCTGAATCCCAATTTTCTAAAATATCCTCTTTAAGTTTACAGAGTAAAGTAGAAGTACTAAAATTTTCTCTAAAACCTGATTGGTTGTCTGGTAAAATATCATATTTTTTTAAATAGGTACTCAATTACTTGGTCAAAAACTATGACCGAGGGTATTACCTTGAGTTCATGCTCTCGCGAATCCACGCGATTCATTTGAACTACTTGAAAATATAACAGTAACGAACGTTACATCTTCACCTAGAATATCCAGATGGTGGAAATTATAATTTCTGTATAAGAATATTTTATGCTACTTGCCAAACATCCAGGATACATTTATTTAATTTAGTTATAAATCCTACGCGAATGGTCGCAAATAAAAAAATAATCGTAACAACAAACGAATGTTTGCAGCTCTGGATGTGTAAGTCGGAATTCCCCAGTACACCCACGGTACATGATACTTAGACTTCAGTCTAAGGCTGTCAGAAGATAAAAATAAGATAATAAAACAAATAACAATCTAAATCAGGTTTAAAACTAAAACTAACTTCCTCAGGTTTGCTCCAATTATGGATCAGTATTCTTTCCACAATTTAATTTTTATGAAAAAGTAACCCCATTTCCTAACTGAAATCGTTTTGACCAGTTAGCGAATTCGTGCAGTTCTGATAAGAACTTGGCTCTGTTATTCCCGGCACGTAGTTCCTCAACACTTCCGTCCGTTGAATCCTGAAAAATATTTAAAGATTCTGTAATTGATAATATATCTCAGAAACGTTCTTTAATGACAGGATTTATAATAACATATAAAAAAGTGCAATTTGTGACTTTTAATATACAAACATGGTAATGTAGGCAGACCAGATTTGTTGGTCCATATTTATGTCTTTACTCAAAAGGAATACAGTATACAGACTATTGGGTGCGTCAAAATGATACAATTTCTCCAATATTGTTCTTTTGAGAACAGTATTGGATTGGTAAAATTTAGATTTTACCCGATATTTATTATAAAGGTTTAGGACTAAGTACTGGTCTAAATGTAGACTCTAGTAGATCAGTTAGGTCCTGTCATTGTTGCTAGTTCATCATTAAAAATTTGTCAGTTAGTAGTAGTAATAGTAACAAGGTTTATTTAGCAAAAAATGCCACAATTTACATTTTTAATATAATTTTACCAACTTAACATTAACATTTGTTAAATTATTTTTAAAAAATATATTGCTTCAATTTGGTTCATTTAACAGTTTTTACTACTTTTTTAAATTTATTTAGGGAATTTTGAGATTTAATATTTACACTATATTCACTTGACCCTTTATAAAACACCGATTTGTATGTTAAATGTTTTGTCACTTTTCCTAAACAAAAATTTTCATTGTTATTTGGAGAATAATAAAATTATACTTACTATAGAGTAGGGTGGGGCAAAAGTTCGCACTGGGCAAAAGTCTCAAATGCTAATTATCCCAATACTAAGTACAATTTCGCACCATGGGCTAAATATGTGTTACAGAATAACAAACTGCATACATACATATATCAGTCTTTTCCTGACAACAGAGGAGTTGATGTGTTCTGGTGTCTACGATGTAATTTAAATTTTTTTACCCATCGCATGTTATTTAACGCAATACTACATAAGCTACTGTAGATTTATTTGCTAACATTTTTTAAAAACAATTTAGTCTCAGAACCTAGTTTGTGTCAGGTTATGCACTACATAATTTATTTGCATGCAGAGTAGTACGTTAGTAGTGACGGTAATTATTTTAAAATTTTGTTTGTCATGTGAGGCAAATGTCTCATTTCTTAATAATTTTGTGTTACAAAACTATTTAAATTAGATGGTACTAAATCATGATTAATTTTATAAATAAAAACACAGATAAGAAAAAATATTAACGGCCAGATTCTCCAAAGCTAGTACGGTCTAATTTGACAACCAAAAGTTTTAAACTGGGAAGTGTAAGAATAAGACATCTAAGTTTTATACTATGAATTTGTTTCTGAGGTTTTTCACAAATTTATAAAGAAAAGGGCAATTCTGGTACGTATTTTCGACAATAATAGAATGAAATTCATTCTAGCAACCAGTGCCAAGATGAAAATCGTTTGGAGAGCAAGCTAATCGCTGAAATATCGGAATAATTCATAAGTTATTAACAATGACAACACAAAAGCTATCAAAACATAACTTATCAAATAGAAGATCTTAATTTAAACCAGTACTAAATCTTAAACCTTAGTGCATCTGAACGTAAATTATTTACCATATAACTTATTTTGATATATTTATGCATATTTAAAATAATTATTCCATTATTTCTGTAATTTGTTTGATTTTTAAATGATTTTTGTCTTGGAACTTTTGCTAAAATGAATTTAGTTCTGTTGTTGTTAACAATTGTCTTTAATCCTTTCAATCAAGTAACCTAAGCAACCCCACTTCTATATTAAAGTTTTCGTTTGAAAAGTTCCTCTAACTCTTTGTTGGACTTTGATAGTGCTAACCTTAAAATGCTTTATTTATGGTTTTTCATAAGCTCATTAAAAGTAAGAAAAGGTCTCCCTCACTTAAAAAGGAGCTGGCATGAATATTATTTTATTAAATTCGTAAGAATACGGTGGGTATGTCTATCGATTAAGCTATAACACTAAAACGTTAAATGATTTCAGCATTCGGATACTTTGCAAAAGGGACCCTTCTGGCCCTATTCACAATAAAATATAAAAATTTCATGAAGGAATAAAATTTAATGTATGGATTCGTTGTCACAGGAATACAAAGGACTTTGTAAGGAAGCATTTCGAAAGAATCGAAAGATATAATGAGGCAAATTAGAAAACATTAAGGTTGCATGCCATTCAAAAGGTTTTCCGACGACATATGATATTTGAAATGGTACAATAGAAGCAGATGTACTTATGTAAGGTAGCATTTGGTTAAATGACAATTTAGGATATTACCTGTTTCTTATTTTTAAGTTTTAAGTTTCGTTCGCAGAAACATCGTATTTAAAGTAAAATGATAACTTATTGTGAAAATTAATAGAAGTGTGGCTCGTGTCTTCTAGATTAATAAATTCCACACTGTTGTTTGTTGTTCTCTCCAATAATAATTCTCGCGAGCGAAGTGGATTGGAAACTAAGTAGCTGGTGAAGGAGATTCAGATAAGGGAACTGATATTAGGGAGTACTAATTATTCAGGATTTAATAGTCACGAGGCGACCTTTAGACGATTATTAATACTAACAGTATTAATTATTGAAAAATGTATGCAGTTTTTTTGATTCTTTAAAAATATTATTAAGGTAATGATAATGATCCTACTTTCAAGGACCTAATATTTTTTACATAAGATGTTTATATAAATATTTTTTAAAGAATAATACGATCGTCTTCCAAAAACCCAACCGCTGCGCACTGGGTTGAATTTCCTATTCGATCAAAAAGCGGATATCAAGGAGAATATATTAAATTTTAATAACAGAATTCTCTGGTCGGAGTGCAAGATAATAGATTCGATATGGAAATGTCTTTCAGCTTCAAATGTGTCTTTTAAATTTTTTGCTCGTGGGAATGTGTGGGGAAAACTTCGGAATTTAAACGTCATTTCTATATATAAAGTTTTCCGCGAGAAGACGGCACAAACCATTTAATATCATCGACTGGAAAATTGCGCCTGATGGCAATTACTTCAGAAAAACAAACCCCTATCATACAGGGTTGGCAAAAAGAGAGTTTACAACTTTAAAATTAAATATTTACTTAGAAAGTACAAACCATTTAATATCATCGAGTAGAAAACTGCGCCTGATGGCAGATTATTTCAGAAAAACAAACCCCTATCATACAGGGTTGGCAAAAAGAGAGTTTACAACTTTAAAATTAAATATTTACTTAGAAAGTACAAACCATTTAATATCATCGAGTGGAAAACTGCGCCTGATGGCAGATTATTTCAGAAAAACAAACCCCTATTATACAGGACTGGCAAAAAGAGAGTTTACAACTTTAAAATGAAATATTTACTTAGTGGAGTAATACAATCCATTATCATATTTAGATTGAGTACGAATGGACGTTATGGGCTATGATGGATTTTTTTAGAACGGTATTCTCGGGAAAATTAATTTTTAGATTCGGCGACATAAACTGGCTGCCAAGGTTTTTTGATTTTACTATGCCAGACTTCTTTCTGTGGGGATATTTGAAAGGAAAAAACTTCAAATAAGTCACAGACTAATAATTAATTAAAAGACAACATTCGTGATGGATAATGTCCGTAAATGGACAAAGTCAGCATTACCCAGGCAAACTGCCCAAAGGGTAGTATGTTTAAGGTTGCCTAAGATCTTTTTCTGTCTTTCCCTGCCACGAAAAAAGAGGGAAAAAGATCCTAAGCAAACAAAAATATATTTTTTTGCATTCCGTAGCTAAAAAAAGCTATTTTACTCCCTATTTTTAGGGACTAAAGTGACACTTTTAATCCCTGAAGGATTAAATTTCCTTTTAAAAGATATTTTGATCCCTGTAGTAACAACAAAAATATCAAAAAATAGAAACACAATATTTATTATATTAAAACGTTGACAACTAACCTATTTAAGACGTCAAAAATTATCTAGGTCAAAAAAGTGGTACCTATACCTACGGCGAAATTCTTCTAGAGTTCTTTGCCTAGGTATAACGAAGAATTATTGGTGATTGATGTAAGGTCGAGCTTCGCAGTGTCCTCGATTTTTGAAGAAAATATGCTAGGAGTATGTTGTCTGTATATTCAGTTATTTTCTTGGAATGGCACCTTCATATTGTTTTTCATATAATTTTCCTTGGGTCGGGCGGCAATAAGCCAGACGTAGCCTCTGCAGTATCTCGCTCAATTTCATTAATGAAAAAATCGCTCACTTTCGGAAAAATCTCAAAAATTGTTTGACAGTTTTAGACATCTTAGTTTCCATCATTGACATTAAAAAAAACTATAGACAAAGCATTTCATTCATAAAATCGTTTCGCGCCAAATCAACCATCCGTTTAAAACATGTAATGGATGCGACTAAGAGAGGTAGACACAGTGGAAAACAAAGCAACACTGTCCAACACTCTTGGCGGCTGCCTCTTCCAACACCAGTGGCGTGCTTTGTTGTAATAAATTACTAATGTGTAGATATATGTAAAAATACACCTGTGAATTTAATACAAGTGAATACAACCTCACTTACTTGTGAAAAGGAACTTATCGGTTTAAATAGTCTAATTTTTTGCAAACTTGACACTGTCGCACCATATTTAAATGTTTTTTCGCAAAATAATGTCATCTTCTTTAAAGAAAAACACTAAAACGCTTCTGGCAAACACGAAATAATACAATTCCACTTTCGAACAATTTAGCAAATATCAACGAATTTTATGAATGGTCGCTTGTGTCACTTTTCAATTCATAGTAAAACTGGTAGTAAACCGTCAAATAGCGTTGTAAGTTTCACTTAATAACTGAATAATTTATCACGGTGGGAATAAAAGTTTATTCGACTATGTTGCATAAAATAGAACAAAATGTGAGTATTTTTTTTTATTACTTAATATGTACTTAATTATGCTAATTTTATGAGATGAAAGTATAGTCAAATTAATATCGTGTAATACTGTATTGCTTGGATGGAATCAATCAGGACTACACTTGGCAACCGTCTGCAGTTGACCAGTCAATACAATCCACCAGTTTTTAGTGCAAATTCAATGTCTGATTGCTTTGAATAGTAAATAACTTTGTCTTTAGTTTTTTTAAAGTCTATGATTTCCATAGTAGAAAAACCATTGGGATTTTATAATAAAGCCTGCTGCTCAGGCACCAAATTTTACCTTCATTAAAATTTAGTCAGTTCTAACAGTGCATATCAAATTAAGAAAGAAAAACTACTTTCATTTCAAAAGAAAGAACTGCGTAAACCTGTCAATAGCGCATTATTCACCACCCAACATTGATCAAGACACTGTTAATTTTAAGAGCACCTAACCCCTGAAAACCGTCTACAACTGCCCTCATTGGTCTAACCTGACACCATAATACAGAATTAGATATAGAAAAAACCCGGCGCTCGACCGGAGTGACCCTGACACGCACATAAAAATGTCCCAGACAAAATGTTGGGGTCGCATTTTACATACAAGGGAGATTTAAACTTGATTACTTGGATACCGAAAGGTTTTATTGTAATTGCTTTGAGTCTGGATATTATACTGTAAAGTTTTCCGTAGGTAAAGGATACGAACAATGCCCGCGTAAACAAAGTTTGGCTTAACCATGGAAAATGAATTCACAGTAAAAAAAGTACTTTGTTTTCCACTAGTCATTTTTAATTTCTACTTTTCAGTTTTGACCAGTTTTCAATCAGAAATCTATAGTTTAATGATCCTAAATATATAGGCTTTATATGTTATTTAAACATGGCCTTTTCTTTGTATTATAATTATGTTGGCAACGTTCGTGTGCCAAATATATGACAGAAACCAAGGCATACTGGGTCTTATGAAATTACTGCATAAATTGAAACCGGTAAATCCTGGCATGAATTCAGATGCGAAGGAAAGTAATCATAAATGACACTTCGCAATGATAAGCTGATAATCACCCTTTAAATTTTCTCTAACCAGCGGTACCCGCCACTGGCAAAAAACACATGATACGGAATATGTTGCCAATTATATCAATATTTTTGTTTGTGTAACAAGTTAGCATTAGACATAATGTTATTGTTACCCTTGTAGTAAAATCTCTTTAAAATATATTTCTTTTGAAAATGTTTAAGATTAACAAAGACCAGTATACCAAAAACACTGCAACACAGTACAGCCATTAATTTATTGGAAGGAAGCAACGCTTGTCAAATAAATTAATACTAAAAAAAGTTCCAATAACGAATCAAACCCAAAATTTGAAAGATTCCACGGTATTTTGTCACTACCCGCACTATTAAAAACTGAAAAGCAATGTTTTTGTTTGGGTTTGCCTGGGTAAAGTAAAATCTCTGTAAAATTCACTTCCCTGAGAAAGATTTTTACATTAAACTTAACACAAATGCGACACTAACAAAACAGTAGGTATAGCCATTCATGAAAAAAACATTCCACTGACTAACTAAATACAATGCTTAAAAGAATATACGGTATCTTTTACTATTAGCACTACTGAAAATCTGAAATCTAAAAATTTATTTACGAAAAAGGACAACGCCCAATTTTAATAAACATGACATTCGCTAGAAAACCTAGGCAGCCCGAACAACACTTCATAGTAAGATCTTGCAACTAGCAGGTGCACACCCAATCAAACCCATAAACGATCAAATTTAAAGTGGTGTTTCTATCACATGATTTATGAAAAACCTAAAAATTAAAAAAAAAATCTTTTGTAGACTTATAAATTTATTTAACAAATGAGGTGAAAATTCTGACGAAAAGTATCATTTAAAATTTTATCAGTTGCGGGTTAGCGTGATTCTTTTTGCAAGATCTACCTAATAGTAGCTTTCATCGTTGAGCTCGGAATAGTCGGAATCTTTGAGGGGCACATGACTTATTGTTGTAAACAGTTCGACTGATCACGTGCCTATTAAACACCAGGAAAGCAACAAAATGTGGTACAAGAACTGGGAAGTAAGAGCGAAATAACATGCGATTCAAATTAAGCACTTTTCGCCAGTTCTGCTGACTACCATAGTGGGCAATGTTTTCATTGCTGTTTTTACAGTTTGTATGTGATGCAGTTAGATTTTAAAGCGTCGTCGCTGACTGCAAAACTTTCATGAAATTTGTTTTGAACGGATTTTCGAATATAGCTTTCTCAAAAATGTTAAGAGGTGTAGGGTATTAAAAAAGGAACCCATTCAGAAATTATTTTTTGCATATAAGTAATTTTTGAAAGTATAATGCGTTTTTGGCAATTGTAAATTAGTAACGAGTTATTGTTGGACAGGTCTAGCGTAAATTATTTATTTTCTGGCAGAACAAATTTAAAACAATATTCCCCTCAAAAATAAAATTTTGGCAACGTCGCAGCACTGGGCGTCTGGTTTTTGGGTGTTAGAGAAAATTTTGCAGTTGCTCGATTAAACCAAAAAAAGTATTGTGTCTCTCTGGACTACCCCAGAAGCCACCCATTTCAGTATATGCAGTGAATTTCATAACGCTCTGTATATAGTTTTTATCCTGTCATTGTTAATAAGTGATCATCGAAAACTAGCGAATTATTCTATTGTTCCTAAAGTGAATTTGATTTGTTATAAGTAGGTACTATTATTGTGGAAAGTAAAATGCGAAAAACTATGCATAATAGGTACAAAACTTAGTTGTCTTATTTTTACACTTGTCAATTTAAACTCCTGTTGTCAAATTAGACCGGTCTTAGCATTGAGAATCTGGTCGTAAAATAATAATGCCGAAAAGCATTATCCTATAACAAAATCGATACTGCCTTAATAATACCTGGACAAACCCAGGATTAAATAATAAAAAAGAAAATCTCTATAAAAGGAACTTTTGAATTAAAAAGAGCAGCACGAAGCATATTACTCGACGGTCACGACACTGCTCTGCTGTCCTTTTCGCCAATAAGCACCTCAAGGAGAGTCTCTTGACGCTCCCGAAGTCCAAAATGCTCCACAAGTCCGCATTTCCGGTTATTTGGCCCAAGTTGTTAGGGAGGAACACGGTAGTTGCAGTCTGGGTTTAGATGAGATCCACAGTTGCCAGATTTATAAAAATATTTGTCGTACATTAAAAAATATTTAAAAAAATTTATACGATCTGATTCAGCTTAATTTACACCTTTCTTAACTTTTACTTTTTGTTTTTGTTAAAAATGTCACAGATTACCCATCAGTATGTGCCCAATTGTATTCACAACGTAAGATAAATAAACCACTAATTGAAGTGTCGGCGTGGGCTCGAACAACGTTGTAATTATACTAAATCGAGTTAAACATCGAAAAACATTTTATGGCACATACTGCAACTGCCTAATAGAAGAAAACCCATTTCTCATGATTTTCCCCTCTTCAAAATAGAATTTTAATTTCGTCATTTTGCTAAGGTATGTATTAAAGTAGTACGAAATTATATTATGAATAGGGTTCAATCACGTCGGCGGTAAATTTGACATTTACGCAACAGTTACAACGTCATTCCAAATTTTTTTTTAAATGTTCTATAGGCGCTACCACCAATGAATCGCGTACAGTAATAGAGCATAAAAGATGTACCTGTATCGATTGTCCAACATTCTTCCATTTTGAATGGCAAATGATTAAGCTTATAATTTTTTTCGTCTCCTGAAAAGTTGACAAAATGTCAGTTACAACGTTGTTCGAGTCGACGCGACTCTTCAATTTTTAAACCATTTTATAACAATGCAGCCAATACCGACCGTTCGTTAGAAAATATTATTAAAGTCTATAAAAATATTCTTTTAATGAATGCTTACTCTCTGAAGAACCATTAATTAAAATTATACTGTGTAATTATCTATTGTATCTTACACGGTAATAGCATTATCTTGATAATTTCTTTTTCGATTTTCCTGAAATATTGTTAGCTAAACATAATAAATTTCGCACTCAATGTTTTCCTAAATCTTTGTACCCGTTACCGTAAATATTATGAAAAGCGTTTTCCGGACAAATTGCACAGGGCCTATGAATATTTTCTTAAAAAGGGTTAAAGGCTTTATTATTTTAACCTTAATGACAAAAAATCATTAATTAATATTCTTTGTAAATACATAGCTGTCACTAAAACATAACACTGAAATATTTAAGGCAAGTAATGTAATTTGCAATTTTCCTAATTACTGTTGTTTTGTATTTAAGCTAAGTAAATGCTTTCAAAAACAATGAAGCTACCAACAAGTTTCGACAATAGGCTTTCCGAAAACACCTATTTCGAAAATACACTTTTCCGAAAAAATATATGGAATAACGTTATTATGGTCTACTGGTCAAGTTTAATGTGTCACAAATGGGTTTTAAAATTTAGTTTGGGTCAAAATGTTGGCTTTTTTATTTTAATAGTTTAGAAAATATTGATAAAAGGGACAGAAATAAGCTTAAGGAAACGTAAATAAATCATACCAAACACCAATAAGGCAGATGCATATGCAGGTTTGCTTGGACCGAGGTGGTACCACCCCACACATCCTCTTAAAGGGCTGGTGAAATCCCTACGGATGTTTCCAGCTCTGGATATGTGAGTCAATTCCCCAGTACCCCCACGGTACTTAGTACTTAGACTTCGGTCTTCGTGGGCTGTTGCAGATAAAAAAAATTGTTAAAACTCAAAAGGTGCACGCTCACTTAGGCGAAGCGTCGCGAAGAGAAGAGAATTTTATCCATCCAAGAACTTGACATACAATCAAATGGAAGCCCGCACACTGAGGCGGCGCGAAGCTTTTTTGACGCTTCCGTTTGATTGCATGTAAAGTTCTTGGATGGATAAAATTCTCTTCTCTTCTCTTCGCGACGATTCGCCTAAGTGAGCGTGCACCTTTATGAATCTATTATTTCTCAGTATTTGCAAATTTTTAATCATTTAAAAAACGAAAAAAATCGTTGATATATTAGAATAACATCTAAGTAAGGCTGCCCACTAAATGTAGTGGACATAGATTTTCAATTTAGGCCATTTATTAACAATGTCATAGCGATAAACAAAAGTTATATCCAAAGGTAAGTGCATTTTTTAATGATGTTTAATAATAAAAATAGACTTTTTTACAATACCACGACCTTAATGTCAAGAAACTTGGGTAAATCAGCAAATAAATATTTAATGTAAACCGTCAGTTCCAGTTATACATTTTTTTAGGCTATTTTTAATTACCATTTAAAACCCTTTGTAAGAGTAAATAAAACTCTTTGTTCTCAAAATAAAAATATGTAATAAAATCACCAAATAATAAATAAGACAACAAAAATAAACGCTACGCTTTAAAAGTATAAAATTAAAATTACCTTAATGTCCCAGGATTACACAGTATATTTTTAATTAATGGTCTTTGGCGCGAGCGTTAAAGAATAACCCTTTAAGGGTATTTATAAGCTTCGCAATTTTCTGGGGAAAGCACTTTTCATAATGTTTGAATAAAAATACAGAAGATTAAAGGAAATATTTTGTGTAGTAATTATTTCCGTGTCATTGTTAAACCTAAAATAATAAAAATATGATGAATTTTGTTCTTGTTTATATTTTGTACAGTGCGGGTCGCGACCTTCTTTTATAATGTTAAAACAACATTTAAAATTTTTAGAATTTTTCTTCGCGTTTACTCTTTAAAACAGTTTAAGCTTTTAGGACTTTAGGTTTTGACAAGTGTTTATCCGGTCAGTATTAATAAGTTGTAATAATTCAAAACTTGTGAGTTATTTTATTATTTCTGCGATTTGCTTGGTTTTCAACTGATTTTTATCAGGGAACTTGTGGCTAAAATAAGTTTAGTTCTGTTATTGTTAAAAATATATACGCAAATTGCCCTTACCTTTGCAAATTTGCAAAAAACTCGATAATAAATTCTTAGTACCAAACTTAGTTGTCGTATTCTTACACTTGTCAATTTAAACTCTTGATTATCAAATTAGACCGGTCTAAAAAATGAGTGAATTCGGTCGTTTATTTTTTGATACGCTAATTTTAGATAGAAGGTTCGGTTTTTCTCAGAATAGAGCTATGCATTTTCGGTCTTACCTATACAGTTCTGACATTAAATTTGTCTAGAACTGGCAAAATATCTAGAGCCGTCCGTCTGCAGTTACTTAACCCTGAATTTTATCGAATGACCTGAGCAGAAGAGACACCATACCAATTCGGAGGCTAAAAATTTAATACACTCGCGCTACACATGGTTATCTAATTGCATCTGATAACGATAACCATAAATTTTGTGATCCATGCAACAGGCGCCTTACTATCAGTACACCACATCCACTTAGAATGAGGAAGCTCCTTAAAGACATAGCCTCAGTGCAAACCTCAAAGGAAACCTTCATGCGTCCAACAATATAAAATATGTTATTGCTTTTTTAAAAGACATTAAAACAGCGTGTCAAGAAACAAATTAGTGGGAAACTTTTTTATTTTTGGCTTTACGGAAAAAAATCATAAAAAGTTCTGCTTGTTGAGAAAATATCACCTAAATCAATAATTTTGATCCAGTATATACGGGGTGTCAAAAAAAGTAAAAACGATAACTTTCTTTAATATTAATTGAAAGTACAATAACGTAAGAAAGTGAACTGAAAAGTGATTGAATATGAAATTTGACAAAATAACTTTATGGTCATTCGTATGTAGGTAACTTTGAATTTTTTAAAAAAGGTATTTCAAATACATGTTTTTTAAATAACATATTACCAAAATAAACAACAATAACATTGTATGATATGATATGAATGAATACGATATGATATGATATGATGATACGAATACTGCACTAAGCTTCAACATGACCACCGTTTCTTTCTATACAAGCTATAATTACGTCGTGAAAATTCCGCCACTGCATTTATAACCATCTGAGGGGAAATTTCTTGAACATATTCTGTGATAATTCTCTCTAAATGGTCTTTGTTTTCAACAGGTCGGTGAGCATAAACTTTTTCTTTTAAGAATCTCCCTAAGAAAAAATCTAGAGGAGTTACATCTGTGGACCTTGAAGCAAATCCTCATCTTCGTCTAATCCACCTCTGTAGAAATGTCCGGTTTAAACAGTCTGTCACTTTTACAGTGCTCTAATATGGAGTACCTACCGTCATGTTGGAAACAAGGTGTGTTTTTATATCCAGTGGTACTGTGGTAGTCGATGAAAAACTTCAAATAATTCCGGGTTCTATATGCCGTTAAACAATAGGGTAAAATTAAATCCCAGTAATCATTGGATTCACTAACAAAATGACCTATCATTGTTTTAATTGATTTATGGAAACGCTCATCGACGCCGTTTCCACTTGGGTGATAGGGAATTGTTTTCAATTTTCGATTTCCCAGAAGCGTACAAATCAGCATTTTTGATACAAACTGACTTCCACAATGTTGAGAATTAAAATCTTCAGTAATTGTCAAAATGACAGTTTGGTGACATCTGTCAGAAATGGAATTAACCTTATTGTAGGTTAAAAAGATTTCTGACATTAGATGCACACATAAGGTAATGTTGGCAGTATATCCTAAAATAGGTTAGCTAAACATTATCTAGAAATCTGGTGATAAAACATTTGTAATAATAAACAAAGTTGAATAAAAAATATGTTGATAGCAACAGTAAAAATTGGATTATAGTTTTTGATGTGTGATATGAAATAGTAATAAACCATCAGTAAGAAGTTCCAAGTAAAAGTAAAAGTAAAAGTAAAAGTAAAATTCACGTAGCACAGAGTAAAACTCAACACACAATCAGTTAAAAGTTCTCTTGGTGTTCCAGAACGACAAATTATATTCTCTACAAAAGCTGTAGCTACTGTTTCTGTCTTTATATCCGGTAGATCAGGATAACGAATTAAGTAGTCTACACATACACATGTCAGTAAATTTCACTGGTAATATTTTCTCAATCTATTTAAAAACACTTTTTTAAAAAATGCAAGGGTACATAATATGAATGATCATAAAGTTATTTTATCAAATTTCATATTCGATCACTTTTCAGTTCTGGACTTTCTTACGTTATTGTACTTTGCAATTAAAGATAGTTTCTTCTTTTACGTTCTATATATTTATCGTTTTTACTCTTTTTGACACCCCGCATATGTTGGGCCAAGTTTGATTTGGGTGTCATTTTCTCAACAAGCAGTAAGGTCAAAAATTAAAAAGTTTCGCATGTGCTAAATGATTTCTGGACACGCTGTATTAATGTCTTTTGAAAAAGCAGTTGGTCTGCAACAAGCTGGTGATAGAATTTATCACTATACAGTATTTAATTAGGGAAGCTAAATGGCGGAATATCAAAGGCACAGTATGGAATATAACGTTGCAAGCTACACATCCGTTCAGTAATTGTTACCGTAGGTACTTGTTTAAAAAAATGACTTGCGCCGTAACAGATCAGTTACCGAGCTAGTAACGTAAATAACTAATTATTATCTGAAAAATACATGTCTACTAACAAATATTGTTTTTTTTAACCAGAGATCCACCTGAAAATCTGCTTTATATTCATAGGCGTAGTTAGGCAGTCAAGGTCAGGGGTGCTTAAGCCCTACATCCTATTCAGTATATGGCCACAAATTTTGTATGGGGTTCTAATTAGATTTTTGGGGGTGCTAAGCACCTCCAAGCCCCCCCCCCTTATCTACGCTCAATAGGGTGGAGGGTTGGAAATTTTATGGGTGCTAATTAGAGTTTTAGGGTTCTAAGCACCCCAAGCCCCCTCTCCCTTAACTACGCCTATGTTTATAGTATAATAGAACCTGTTAATATTTACTTAAATTTGCAATTAATATTTTTCAACAAAGGAAGCAGTTTTTATGAAGAAAGCTAATTATACAATTCCTCTTTTTTACTTTCGTTGCTTCCTTCCGGCATCTATAAAGGAGTCGATCATATATTGTATCCATTCCACTTTAATGTGCGTGTCAACACACATTTCATTATCTCCATTGCGGAAGTCCAAATAGTTTTTTACCTTTTTATCAAGTTTTCTTATCCAATTTCTGGAAATAGCAAGCTATGTTTCATTTATTTACAGCGTTAAGAGGTATGCTATTTAACATATTTGTTTCCACCCAACCCAACCTGTTAATAATAGACTATCGGACAAAATGCAATCAATTTTGTTATTTTTTGATAATTACTATGGATAAAAGGAAAGTATATTTTACGCAGTATCATAGGTAACAAAAAATTCTTAATACATAACAACTAAATCAAGGTTTAAGTGAGAGTTTAAAAAAAAAACTCTTAATAGCATTTAAGGTTTTTTCTCCTATTACTGGCCTAAGGTCTTGTTATAATAAAATCATCAACCAGATACAATCCGCACTAAACGAAAAAGAAATTAATTTTTGTCGAAACTGCATTTTCATTTTTTATGTAGGTAGGTAATATTTTCAAAGGCTATCTTACCGATCCAATAAATCCAAAGCCATTCGATTAGTATAGTATTTTTTGGGAGTATGTATGTACCCTATAAGTGTAAGTGGGTTTGGGTTCCCTGGTTCCTTTATTATACGGCTCTGAGCTAGAGAGAAGAGAAAACTTTTAAATTCTTAATAATAAGAGTTCGAAAGCGAAAACCAATATTATTATTTTTTAACAAATCCAAATGCATTGTCAGAAAAATAAGGTGTTTAAGCTTTGGAGTATTTTTTTCTATAAAATTTAGTATAGCGTCTAACGAGAAATATTATGACAAAAGTGTTTTTAAAAAAAAAATATATGTGTTCTCATTTTAAAGTAGGTTTTAATTTTGTTTTTCTTTGTTTTTCAGGTAATAATAAGTTATCGACTAGAAAATCTTACGAGGAAAGCATTGACGATTTATTATTAGTAAGTATATAATGTGGAATCTTTTCTGTAGCTACGGATAAATACATATTTTTTAATTTACAATCTACACTTTGCATTGCTAACCAGCAGTTAAAATACCTCAAGTTTAACGTTTTTTAAAAAAATCAGGCCTAATCTCAATCAACAAAAAATCCATACAAATTTGTTCGAGCCGACCTTGGTCGGTTTCCAGGCGTCACGCTGTCCCTCGAATTTTTCTTTAAGTTTGACCGTTCGGACCGCGATAACGCGCTCTCTTTAAACTCGTCCACGTGGTTTTTGTTTCTTGCTAACGACTCGATTTTCCTCACGAAAATCGAAGAAAATGATGACCGAGGATTTTCCTGTTTCTACGTGCCTTAATAGAAATAATAACATCATGGATGCATCTGCATTTCTATATGGGCTTAAGAAAGAATTATTTGCAAAGTAAGTTTATGCTAATTATTGTCCTGTTTAAAAATTGGGTTGGATGATTGAGTTGGAATATGCTATAACATAAAATATTTGATGATTTCTTTTCATGTAAAAGGCAAATATTTTCTAAATTTTATGAACCATGGAAACCCAAATAAGAATTCTCGCTTTATTCTATACTAAATTTATTTTAAAATTATATTTTGCTGTATATTAGGGTTTAGCGAACGTTTTTTTCTTCAATTTTTTGTCTTTAGCCAATTTATTCGTCAGTTTCTTTGTTAAATATACTGTAAATAAATAGAAAATAGTATTAGCCAACTACTAATATCATGGTCTATATATGTTCAAAATGTACAAAAGTTACAGCAAAATTTGACGATGAATTATTAATTTAATTTGGACTGTATGAAATACCAATCCTGGACATCAGAACCTGAGGGAATGCAAATTACTATTTTGAGCAAACCCTCACAGTTGAAACAATAACATTTTTTTAAAGTTGTTTACTCAATCTGCTAGGATCTATCAAAAGTTGAACATTTTGAGCTTAAAACTTTTCTGCACACTTCCAAGTCTTGTATTTGGGACACCTGAGCAAAGCTACATATGTTCAGGTTTATACTCAGAAACGATGTTTATTTGCCAAAACAAAGAAAATCTTTAGTTTTAAAATTTCAGAACGAAAGAAGCTGTTATTCACAAAAAAAAAGAAACAAAAGCTGAAAAATAAAGTTTGCATTACTTTACAACTGAGTTTACAACCAAAATTCCTGCAATGTTTATGCTAAACACAAAAGGTTTTAACCTCGAACTTTTCCAGCTGTTATACGCCACCGCCTCGGTCTGGCCACGGAAAAACTAACGATGGACATGTGGTAAAAGTACGAAAATGCTTGTAAATCTCATTCATGCCAGTATATTTCATTCTCGAATGCTTTTAAAAATGTTTTAAAAGAAGAGAAGAAAGAAAGAGCGAAAATAGTGTCGAGCGTTTTATTTCATTGGATGCATCGAGTTTATTTTGGCTGCCATTATTTTCACAACAAAAATATTGTTGTCAAATTGCTTCTTTATCAGAGAAAGTTCAATGCTAGTTTGATGAAACTTACTATAGCATAGGGGTCGCGCTAACCAAGGGTGCAGGGGTGCGCCGCAACCTAACGGCAGATTTCGGGGCTGCCAACCGAGGAGTTAAAAATAATATTATTGGAAGCATTAAAAAGTATTTATCCACGACTCGTCTATAATTTGATTATTATACATGAGTTTATGAAATAATAATAATATTCATTATTCACTAGTGAATAATGGTTTCATTATTCACCGCTTCCACGGATATCTCGATCCAAACTCCAAACAAGAGCTGTGCTCGATCCAAACCGGCTTGGAATGCGATTGTACGCACAAAATAAAAAACAAAGGTGGCTATGAAAACATTAGCTTCGTCACGTTGACATTAAAAATAAAAACATATATTAATATTATCTAAATTTTTTTGATAGTCCTGGATAAAGTATAGTATTCTACTCGCATATAATGGCTGTTATTCACCATTATATGCTCATTGAATAATATACTATTATGTTTACTATAAAAACTTCAGGTTTCATAATATTCCCTTATTCGCTAGTCTATGGACGTAGATTGTGTCTTGTTCATCCACAGTGTAAAGTTGTTAGTTCTTCATAGCAGATAACTGTGCAACAATGTTAAAAAAAAGCGAAAAAGTAATTGGATTCGAACACCTGAATATTGCTCTTAAAGTGCGCTTTCTTTGAATTAATAGCTTGATTTTTTTATTTTTTATAATTAACCCTTTACCTACTGTACAATCGGGATTCACGATCTAAATCGATTTTTTGGAAAGATCGATTTTTTCCAAATGAAAATCGATTTTTCAGAATCGATCTTTAACCCTTCGCTCCTGCAAGGAGATCGGCGATTTTACACAGAATCGATTCTTCTGGTATTTTCATGTCTGTGACTTTAAGACTTAATTAATATTTGGAAATTAATATTTATACGTAATTCTTTACAAACGATAGAGTCCTTGCGCCACGATCAAAACGACCCTAGTAAGAATTAGGAAAGGAATAAGGAAATAGTTAAACTGCGCCATCTAACATTTTCTAGAAAAAAACTCAAATCTGAAATCGTACAAAACACCGATGCAGGTCATGTCGATCGGTATCTATGGACAGTTTGTTATTTTACGGTTGTCATTTTTTCGTTCAAATGTTTTCTGTTTTATTAGTTTTCTATAAATTAGTATGTTTTTCATGATAGCATTTTAAATCAAATATTTCCCCTTATATACCCTTCTATATCTTAAAAATAAACATAAAAAAATATATAATTTAAATATTTTTCGTTTTTTTAACCACAACTGTACAACTTATACTGAGTTTTAAATAGTATTACTTTGGAATGGACACTGTTTACTCTCCCGACTCCCCTCTCCTACGCCCAAATTTTGCCAAAGATCGATTTTTTAAAAGATCGATCTCTTAAGGCGATCTAAATAGTGAATCGATCTCCATGATCACGATATAAGATCGATTCGAAATATCGATTTTTTTTAGATTTGGTGAATCCCTACTGTACAAACCTGAAGCCAGTGCTTTTTGACATCAATAATCTTTTTGAATATTGTTTTCCTATTATAAAGCATAAAATAGCTTGAAACTTTCATTAATACGTTAAAAAATACCCATAGAATATGAATCTACGGTTAATATTGTGAAAATATTCATACACATGAAATAAAAAGCAAAAAATTATACTACAATAAAATTAAGTCGGCAATAAATCGGTGTGGTCGGCAAATGCAGCCTTAAATAGGAATTTATTAAAGATACATATTTTGGTATAAATACAATATTGCAAATTATATGTTTATGTATATTTAGAGGCACATAAAACAAAATGGAATAGAGCATTTGTATTAACACCTTGCTATAACAATGGCAGTAAACTTTACTGTCTTCATAAATGTAAAAAGCCTCAACAATGACTATTGCAGTAAAGCATTGACCAATTGCTCCAAATAAATTGAGAATTTTATTGCGACTAGGGCAGTATAACTTTAAAGAAGCAATTTATAAGGAATATAAAATAAAATATGACTTATATATTATTATGTTCTTAAGAACCGTTTTCGTATAAACACAAAAATCTTCCACAATTTATTTCCGAATATCATTTCATTCTTCTGACGTATATTATGCTTATATTATATGGCACAAATAAAATGGCTATTTACCTAGCAAGAGCGGAAAGTGATACTTTTCCGCACGTGACGCAAAGCCAAGTTCGGTCAGCAGTCGAGTGTGGAAAAGACACTTACCGCACGTGTTGCGTGGGTACAATGTTTTTTCTACGAGTGTGAGAAAAATTATCTAGTTTTGGTAATTTTTTTAAATATTTTTTTCAGTATTGACTGCAAAGTGAAAATACCATTCAAACATATATTATTAATATGCAAAAATTGAGAATAAATTCTCTAGAGAATTTATTCTCAATTTTTGCATATTTATATGTACCCCTGACAAGTAGACTTTCATTCATACGTTTGAAAACATATATTATTTTTATTTGTTACTATCAATATTAATGGTAAAAGAATAGTTGGTAATTATTCGGATTATTGTAAGCACCGAATTTTTTCATGAAATTTTGCACAGACCCTAATTTTGGGTCGTACAACACGAATCCGAAGTCAGATTTTGGCGGTCTCGAATGGTTTTTCCGCAAAAAAAAATTTAACTTTTAGGTTAGGTTTTTCAATGAATTTCTTTAAATTTCGGCACTTTTACTTAAACACATCTATACAAGTCATTACACACTATTTTTCTGAACCATATTTAGGCAAATTTATGTAAAAACACATTATAAAAACAGAGAAAATATCAAAAAACTGAAAGAAAATAAACACGCCATATGTGGTACACATTCTGATGCCAAATTTACAAATCGTTTTTCCCACAAATTTAAAAAATGTTAACCCAAGCAAACCTGGGCAAAAAGGTGGTCAGGTTTCCTCAGTTTTGATTGATATAGATACATATATATCTATATCAATGAAAACTGAGCAAACCTGACCACCTTTTTGCTCATCCAACCTGAGCAAAAAGGTGGTCAGGTTTGCTCAGTTTTCATTGATATAGATATATATGTATCTATATCAATCAAAACTGAGCAAACCTGACCACCTTTTTGCTCAGGTTGGGTGATCAAAAAGGTGGTCAGGTTTGCTCCGTTTTCATTGATATACATATATATGTATCTATATCAATCAAAACTGAGGAAACCTGACCACCTTTTTGCCCAGGTTTGCTTGGGTTGGGTATACACCTTTTTGTTCAGATATGGTTCATTTTCGCATTTTCCCGCTGACTTTTCACTGCTAGCTTTATAGAGCTGGCAACAGCGCGTCTTTCCATCAGAATGTGTACCACAGATGGCGTGTTTATTTTCTTTCAGTTTTTTCATATTTTCTCTGTTTTTTTAATGTGTTTTTACATAAATTTGCCTAAATATGGTTCAGAAAAATAGTGTGTAATGACTTGTATAGATGTGTTTAAGTAAAAGTGCCGAAATTTAAAGAAATTCATTGAAAAACCTAACCTAAAAGTTAAAAAAAAATTTTGCGGAAAAACCATTCGAGACCGCCAAAATCTGACTTCGGATTCGTGTTCTACGACCCAAAATTAGGGTCAATGCAAAATTTCATGAAAAA
Organism: Philopedon plagiatum; assembly: GCA_963971165.1. Taxonomy (NCBI): domain Eukaryota; kingdom Metazoa; phylum Arthropoda; class Insecta; order Coleoptera; family Curculionidae; genus Philopedon; species Philopedon plagiatum. Next base: position 18,469,711 of record OZ020190.1, on the reverse strand, counting down.
ATTCGGTGCTTACAATAATCCGAATAATTTCCGAATAGTTACTTCCATTTGTTATGACCGAAGCTAACTGGTTTCTTATATCCAAATTATGTTTTAATTTTAACAAAGATTTTAACATTGAGTACCTTGACCATAAAGTGGACGGTTTTTTGAAATGTCGGAAAAGTATACTAGAATTACATCTTCTTTCTTGAAATTGTTTTTTTTTTTTTGCACACGATTTACTAAATGTTTCAAATTCTTTGGTATAACGGTATTTCGATTTTTCTGGTAGGTAACATTCTTGGCTTCTTCGAGAGTGTTTTCCGGTACTCCATCAATTATACTCTCTTCAATTTCTTCCTTCATCTCCATTTGCTACTCAAAAATTGGATAAAAGTCTACCTTTGTATTTTCACTTTGACTTCTATACTGACAATCAACAAATAGGTAAATAACACAAACTTAATTGCATGGCAACGATATAAGTAGAAAGGCCGGTAATTATTCGGTAGATTTCCGTACGCTCGTAGACAATATATTATTTTCAACCCAACCCAACCCAACCATTAATCTTCCAAATTAGATTTTCAGTAGAAATGTAGCAAGTGCATAGAAGAGTTAAGAATGAAGGATTCGCAGCTTTTTTTTAATAAACGCCTAAAGAAATCCCGACTCCGACGAAATCGGAATTATTTCTTAGCGATATACACGAAATCTTTTATTTCAAAAATTGCTGCACACATTTTTTTACCCAATTTTATATTAATATTTTTCTACAAAGAAAACAGTTTTTACGAAAAAAGCAAATTACACAATTCTTCTTTTTTTACTTTCCTTGGTTCCTTCCGGCATCTATAAATTTTGCTATCAAGGAGTCGACCATATATTGTATCCATTCCACTTTAATGTGCGTGTCGACACACATTTTATTATCTCCACTGCGGAAGTCCGAATAGTTTTTACCTTTTTATCAGGTTACTTTATCCAATTTCTGGAATTAGCAAGCTATATTTCATTTATTTACAGCGTTAAAAAGAAACAATTTAGCATTTTTATTTCTAACATGGTAATAATCGACTCTTGGACAAAATGCAATCAATTTTATAATTCTCTGATAACACAACCCCACGAAAAAAAAACAAAGTCATGTCCACTGGACTAGATCCCCATGTCTATATGTTTTCGAGGTCGCTGAATCCGAATCCGACATCCGTTTCACCCCATCAGGTCATTGGACACCGTAAACCACCCCCTTAATTTCTAGGGTTGCTCAGCATCTGGCTCGGGTGTCCTCTGCTCTTCTTCTTTGTTTATTCCAAAGTGAGAGGTGGGGAGGGTAGAGGGTTAACATCCAATCCGGAACTTACCCCCTGAGGGGGTGAAACCACCCTTTCAGGGGGTGAAACCCGTTTTTTTTCTGTTTTCGAAGGATTTTTGTCAGAATCACGACGGAGGAGGGGTTTGTATATACATATACATGTACAAATATGAATTTATATATACACATATATACAGGGTGTTGGAAAAAGACCGGTACTCCCAAAAATTTCCCAGGGGGGATGTTTATTTAAGGCCGTCTCACTCGTATAGCATAGAAAATTTTCCGGGGAATCGAATAACGTTGTCAGATTTGGTCCCGATAAGGGCCTGAGCCCTGTGAGGCCTAAGTTTGAGTTTTCATATGGGGACCCTCGTTTTTTGCAGATTCGGATTCAGCCGAAAATTTTGGGAGCTGTAACCATACTTATTGCTGATTGTAGCCACAAACAGCCAATCGCTATAGATAAACATGATCGCGTGTTTAAATTGCCACTCACTGCTCACCTCCATTCTCAAATTCCTTCCATCTGACGGTCCCATGATGATGTCACAGGCCTACCAAAATGACTCTCTAAAGGCGAAGGCTAGTATTGGGCCCGATATGGCCCATAAAAATTTGAGATCTACGTATCTGTACGCAAAATTTTCGGCTGAATCCGACTCCGCAAAAAACGGGGGTCCCCATATAAAAACTCAAACTTAGGTCTCACAGGGCCCAGGCCCTTATCGGGACCAAATCTGACAACGTTATTCGATTCCCCGGAAAATTTCCTATTCTATACGAGTGAGACGGTCTTAAATAAACATACCCCTGGGAAATTTTTGGGAGTACGGGCCTTTTTCCAATACCCTGTATATATGTGTATATATAATGTATATGTAAATTCATATTTGTACATGTATATGTATATACAAACCCCTCCTCCGTCGTGATTCGAAATCCTTCGAAAACAGAAAAAACTGGTTTCACACCCTGAAAGGGTGGTTTCACCCCCTCAGGGGGTGCATTCCGGATCGGATGTTAACCCTCCCCACCTCTCACTTTGGAATAAACAAAGAAGAAGAGCAGAGGACACCCGAGCCAGATGCTGAGCAACCCTAGAAATTAAGGGGGTGGTTTACGGTGTCCAATGACCTGATGGGGTGAAACGGATGTCGGATTCGGATTCAGCGACCTCGAAAACATTAAGACATGGGGATCTAGTCCAGTGGACATGACTTTGTTTTTTTTTCGTGGGGTAGTGTAATTACTGTGGATACGTGGAAAGTATTTTTTACATCGGATCGGAGGTAAAAAATCAAGACTTAGGACATAACAACTAAGTCAAAGCTTAAGTGACATTAAATAGTTATTATCCTAACAAGTGCGGAAAGAGTCACTTTCCCGCAAGCGACTGCCGTTACCCGAACGACGCGAAGCGGAGTTCGGGTAAGAAGTCGAGTGCGGGAAAGTGCCTTTCCGCATGAGTTAGGATCAAATTTTTTTCTACTAGCGTTAAAAAAACCAACATCATTTTTACAAAGTTTATTATTTTTTAATAAACAAAAAATAACAGGTATATAATGTTTACTTATTACTTATTATATATATTTATCGTAAAAGTACAATTGGATGCACTGTGTAAATTAATTGCTGAAGCTAGAGAGGTTGAAGTTGACTGATTCTGCATAGTGGAAGTTTGAAGAGACAGAGGTGTTGAACTTTCATGGACGCTACTGGGACCCGGTGCAATATCTAGGGACGTGGATGTTTCTAAGATGCAACTGGAAGTCGTTGGAATAGCTTGACTGATATTGAAAAATTTTATTTCAATATAAAACATTAAAAAATATTTTCCCGCACTCAGTGCGGGAAAAATTTTCCCGCACGGTGCGGGAAAAATTTTCCCGCACGGTGCGGGAAAAATTTTCCCGCACGGTGCGGGAAACTTAGTCTTTCAGAGACAAAATGAGTGCGGGAAAACGGTGAATTGCGCACGCTAGTAGAAAAAATATTTTACGTTCAGTTTTACCTAAAAGATTTAGGATTAAGTTCTGATTTAAATGCAGATCTTCTAGTTGATCAGTTAGAAACAAATTCATACTATATAACTTAGTTGTCTTATTTTTACACTTGTCTGTTTAAAACTTTGGGTTGATTGGGAGAATCTGGCCGATCGGTTTTTCGGCCATTTCGACTAAATTAAAATTGACAACGACAGAGCGAATAGATGTATGTAATATTCTCTCAAATATTTCTGATTTCAATAATTGCCGATACGGAAAATTCTCGCAAAAATGTTAATATGATAATATTACTTCTCAGTCTTCCAATTTTCGCGAGTATTACTTATTTTGTGTTTATCGTTAGTTTTTTGGAATTTTTTATAACATAATTTTTCATAATTTCCCTTCTGTCAAAATTCACATTGTTAATGACGACTGGTTTTAGCGTTTGTCAGCGCATAAATTTTTGAATATTTATCCACTTGGTACTTTAGTTACTGGTATCCAAGGCAATACTGACAACACAAATAATAAAATGAAACAGTTTTAAAAAATATTGCGAGTTTTGTGGAAAAAATGCTGCAGCGTTTTGGTAAAAGCTCAAATGGCGAAATCGATAAAGCTGTTGAAAAATCTATCCCCCAGGACACCGTTAAAATGAAAACCTTGATATGAAATCAGTTTACAACCTTCTGCAAGGAGAAAAATCACGAACTTTTGCCCTCCACATATTTTTTTGTCCACATTGATATAAACGTTAAAATTTAGTCTGGAAATTGTCTTACCAAATACCACCAGCAACAGCATTCGTGCTGCTGGCAACAACCCTCGTCTTCGACTCGGATTTTTATTGCCACCAGCTGCTCGTTTCTTCCAGTTTATTCGAAAAAATTAGACGGACTGATATTTCTTACGACTAATTTTTTTTTTATTATAAATATTTTACTTGGAAAACAGAAGTTTGTATATCGCCTGTAAATAATCTTATATTGTTCAAAAGCTTTCAAATAAAGCATTGAAGATATGCCTTTCATTAAAACAAAATTTTAAGCTCCATTTTAAAAAAGAATATATCAAAGGAATAAATTTGTCATGAATGTAAATTTAAAAAAAATAGTACTTGTACTTAATTTCGCCGTACCGCTCTTTTGTACGAATTTTCAGTCCAATGAATCCCATATGAAAAAGATTTTTTATGTTTAATGGCATGACCGTAGATAATACAGGTTAACTCATGGTTCTAGCTTTTACAAAAAGCAAACCGAAAAATTATTTTTTAACGTAAAACTTCAAAGATTAAATTGTCAGAAAAAAAATTCGGAAGAATAAATTCTTGAAAGCCAAAATTTCCGGAAATTAAATGTCCGAAAACGCTATATTAAAAAAATTTGATTTTTTTTAAATTATCATTTAGATTTTTCGTTCAGTGTCAAATTAGCCCGGTTTAGCGTTAAAAAACCTTGCCGTAAATTACAAAAATTTATTCTTTTTAAAGAAAATGGTTCCGAAAGTTTTGGTTTCAAAAATATCGTTTACGAAAATGAAGTTTTCGAGAATTTTGTTTTTGAAAATATTGCATATACTTGCCCTGGTTACCTAGATTGTTTTTACTCGAAAAAGTTTATAGTCGTTAAAATGGGGAGTCTGACCTAAAATACTGATTATCGATGGATAAAGAAAACAAGTGAAATTAAGGCTGGCTTTGAAAACTTTTTCAATTTCTTGGCCAATGACTTAATATGAAAATTAAAAGTATGTTGGCTACGTAGGTTTGCTTGTTGTTGATGTCGTAATACAGTACCAAAAACAAGTATCGCATATTGTGAAAACCCTGTACAAAATACTTTATTCATAAAGTAGGTAAACTAAGATTTTAGTACTAACAACTTTTTTATGCAAATTCCAGCAGTTGTGAGTTTTTATGTGATTCGTTATCATTTCTTATGATGTTTTCTGTATCTGCAAAATGCGATAGCTTCTACTTATCAATGGCATGATTATTTGATTAGTTGGCCTTAAAATTTTGCAAAAAATTATTAATTTGTTGAAATTAGAGACATCAACAATAACAACAGCCGTCTTACTAGACATTTAACAAATGCTGAGGGCTGTTACTCTGTCTACTGAGGGATAAAATCAAGTCCGAATTACGCAATGTTACCCAATCGCAAGCAAGTAGAGTGTTATTAAGGCGTTATAGGGAGGCTGAGGCCTTCTCAAGACGTCCTGGCCAAGGCTGTCTTAGGGTCACAATTATCGCAGCACAGGATCGATTTTTGAGGTTGCAAACTTTAAGAAACCGTAGAACTACAGCTAGGAACTTACAAAATGCGCTTAGAAGAACTTACCAGGTTAGAATCAGTGAATAAACGTAATGTACCTTTCGCCATTCAATGTACCGTGTTGTACAATATGGAGGTTGGGTTTGATTGGGTTTGATTGGGAAAGTTTATTCCTCTCCAAACCATAATGCCTTCTCCATCGTATGCATTCAACTGACGAATGTGCCTCTGTACAAATCGGGTTCCAGGTCTTCTATACAGGGTGGTCCAAAGGTACTGATGCACCGAGCAACATCAGATTCCTTATGTCGAAATAATGCGATTTATTCAAACTTGTTTAATTCCAAAGTTGATAACAACCGAGATACAGGGTATCAAAAGTTTAATTTTGTTTAATTTTTGTTATTTAAAAAATTAGATCGGCTCTAAAAGGTGTATTGGCAACAAGTTAGCAGTTGCTCCTCGATAAAATATTGTTAAAATTGTTTTCAATCTCATATCAACTACAGCTGACAGCCTGCACATGCGTAGACAAAGATCGTATTACTATGTCTGGTCGCCAGTATTCTATTTAATAAAGAAAAGGGAGTTTCGGCAGTGTTCCTAATATTATTTTACGGATAGTCACACTTTTAGTTCACAAGGAGATGCTAAACGTATCAAAACGGGACGCCGCTAACAATCTACTAATCTAGAGTACTAAAACACATAGAAAAAAGCCATAAACATCTAGAACAGCAATGTTCAATATACTGCAGTACCTATTTTATGATTTTTGCGGTGTTTATTCGTAGGTAAATAATTTCTTGGCAAATTATTAAAAAACCTTCCTTAATTAAAAAAGTGTATTGCGCTTGTTGCGTTGATATCACTAATTGCCCACAAAATTTTGACCCACCTGTAAAAAAAAATCACGGGACCGCGCCTGTTGGTCAGCAAGGTCACCCGACCTCAATCCAATTGAACACATGTGGGATGCACTTGGAAGAGTCGTTGGAGGTAGATAAGATCCACCGGAAACTTTGGGACAATTGTCTGATGCTCTTATAGAGGAATGGAATAGAATTCTCGAACAGTATGTCCAAAATTTAATTTTAAGTATGGGAAGACATTGCAGGGCAGGTATAAGGGCTAGAGGGGTAACACTCAATATTAATTTATGTTTAGTAGTTTGAACTTTGTTGTGGCCGAACAGTAATATCAATTTCGTTCTTTATATATTGGCAAATAAAATACTAAAAAATTACAAGTTGCCTTATTTCGTCCCATTTTGTGTAAGTTTGGCAACACTTCGTAAAATTTCTTGAAACATATCCATATTCTATAAAAAAGAATTAAATCAAAATTATTTTTATGTGCTAATTAAATATGCCCATTTAAGAAAATTTGCTATAATTGTTTTGAGTAGTGTACCGTATTTTTTATACTGATGTATCAAAATTTATACCAAAATAGTTTCTGAAATTTGTAATAAAAATGTTTAATATTGGACAAATAAAGAATACTGTTTTTACTTGAACAACGTTTTCCGTATTGGGAACTGAATCTAGTAAATAGTTCATTTCTGTTAAATAGACGCAACTCGTAAAATAAATCTCTTGGCAAAGGTAAATGCAAAAATCTATAATATGTTTTCTATAAGAGCAATAATAACAACGTAATTAGACATACATATTATGTACAGCCATTGACAATTCCAACTCTCAGGTCTAACGGGAAACGCAATGCATATCTGAAAGTTTAAGGTGTCAATGTCTGTGCATAGAAAGTTAATACTCTAAAATTGTTGCTTTTTCTTTTCTAAAACAAACGGAATAATTTCGTTGAAAACAGTGCACTGTAAATTAATGTCAACGCACAGCGTGGAGCTTTTAACTTTTTTATTCATCTGCAAAAACAACCTTTGGCTTCGACATGTGCGACACGAAGCGTAGTATTGCAAAAAAAAGGAAATATTGCAGTAAAACGTGGTTTAGCTCATAAAAATCGCCGACTTGGATATATTCGATTTTGGGGCAAAAAATGAACGAGAATTTTTGACACACTTTATGATTTTGAGTATTTTTTTTTTTTTTCAAATTAGTGTATGTTGATATGAATATGGAGATACTTTTCCGAGTACTTTTCAATTCTGTTGGCAACTTTTTTTAAATTTGTACATGAAAGCTCACCGACATTTAACATTGATCTGGTTGGGCCCAGCCAGATTCACTAATGCTAAGACCGGTCTAATTTGACGATCAATGACTTAAAATGACAACGAATTTATTTCTGAGTTTGTTCGAAAATTTATCAAGAAAAAGGCAATTTATGTATGGGATTTCTCACACTGTAAAAAAAGAACCGTTTTCACCGTGACAATGCAATATTATTCACACTCATTACTCTTAGTTTTACAGAAATTATCTTTGGAAATTATTACACCTATTTCATACAAAAATGTGAAAAAAAAGTTTTTTTTACACCGTAGTTTAAAAACGATTTTTTGGTCGCTGAAATAATAGAATACCTAACTCATTAATTTTTAATGATGGCTTATTATCAATGACAGGAAAAACTGCCAAAACCTAACCAATCAACTGAATCTGAACGTTAGTATCGTTTCTGAGCATTACCGGCCTTATAGAAAAGCCGCAAGTGTAGACAAAATTTAGTTTCGAATATTTATCTCCAGATGCAGGATAAATGACTGGTCTGATTGCAACTAAAACTATTTTAACACAATAATTTGTGTCTTTAAACCTTTAAAGAGAAGTTTCTCCGCAGAAGTAAGAATTTTACCTTCAAAAGTAATACTTGGAACTAAAACTAAAATTTTGAAACAATGCTATACGTTTTTTCGACTTTCCAGCACAAAACGAACTTGTTTTTAAGTAGGTAGTGCTCGCCAGCGAAAAGTTTCAGCAGAAACTTTCAACTAAAATGTAAGCATTTATGACGACGTTAAGACCTAACACAAAGGAGAAAAGTTTTTAAGCTCTTCAATTAAATTGGGAACGTAAACTCAAAAGACGTATAAACTTTTCGCAAGCTGTATTGGAAAGGCCCCTCCGGGTACAATGAGACTTGGCGACAATAAAATATTTTTGACATTTTCACATAACTTCTTAATTTATTTTTCCGATAAATCAACAACTTGGCCCAAGTATCCATTTTAACGGAAAATATTTTATTCTGGAGGGAATTGATCGCGTTCAATACCCGTAACAATTCTCTTACACCATGTTTTCGAGCGTTTTTAATTTAAAAACTGATAACAAACTAAAATCAATAAATAAATAGTCCTATGAAGCTTACGAAGAACATTCGCACAATGTGTGAATTTAAGAAAACAGTTTCCTAAAAACAATATTTTCGAAAATCAAATTTTCGAACCCATTTTTTCGAAGCGATACATTTTTAAAATCAAAGTTTCCGGAAGCTAATTTTTTTTAAAATATTGTGTCCAATAACAGAAATTTTTTTCGGAAACAAAAGTGGCGAGCAAACACTTTATCTAAATGATAATAAAAAAAACAGAAAAAAACTAGGTTGTAATAGAAAAAAAGATTGACAAAAATCCCGAGTAAGCCTCACAAATTTATCTTCTTTGGATTTGATCACGTTTGCTCAGGTTTGCTTAGGTTTGCTGTCTTTCTGTTACTATCTTTTAGATATATTTTCAGAAAATATTTGATTAACCTGGCAAATTTTGTTTTCGAAAATCACTCCGTTCGCAAATAGTGTTTTTGATTTTTTAAAAATTTTGATTTCACATACTTAATTAAAAAAACAATTAACCAACTTCACAAAAAAAAGCACTAAAAAGTATAAAATAATATTTTTACGTATTTATCCCTGTGGTTAATGGGGTAAACTTAATTTTGTTTAAAGTTAGGTAACTTGTACCCCGAAGTTCTAAACTTTGAAGTCGGCGCAGTTGTAAAGTATAATAGGACTCATTATTGATAATATACTAATAAATTGTTAATAAAGAGTAATATTTTTAGTTGTTTATTATTGAGCCTAAAGGTCAGCCTATTTGCGTTCGACTTTAAGTAATTTGTACACAAGAGTTCTGAACTTTAAAGTAAGCGCAATTCCTTATTAATTACTTATGAATTATCATTACGGATCCTTATACTGTGAGATTGCGCCGACTTCAAAGTTTAAAACTTCGGGGTACAAGTTACCTAACTTTGAACAAAATTAAGTTTACCGTTATTAACCACAGCTATAAATATGTAAAAATATTATTTCCCACCCTTTCAGAGCTTGTTCTTTTGTGAAATTGTTTAATTAAAAAAAATATTTCTTTCTTTTTAGTTGACCTATTCTCCCTCCCCCTTCATCTTATCGTCCCCTCTTCAAACAGTTCAAACTTATAATGTCCATGTAAGATTGGATTTCCAGACCCCAGTCACCCCGAAAATGACATAGTTAACATTTTTGAAGAATTTTCCACCCGCTCCTTTCAACCCCCCACCACCACCCCACAAACTACCCTGTGTAACCGGCCCCTGGTTTTCCGAGGAATCGAGCGCGCTACGGGCTTAGGCGAGAGGCAAGCAACGACAAAGGGGGGATTTACAGCGCAATAAGCAAGTGACTAGACTAGTTAGAATATCGGTGCCATAGGTATTGAGAATTTTCGTTCTGTAAGAAATTCACAGTATGGTATGTGATACCCTGGAACCCTTTATGCGTGAGCCGAGCTCGCACTTGACCGGCTTTTTATTTCACAGAATCAGGGCAACGCCCATAAAATAAATTATTTTTGTCAAATGCCGTATACGTACGTACTTAATTTTCGGCATCGACGCCTCTGGTAACAGACCAAAAGTGGCCACGTTTACTCATTACCTACCTGTCTAAATTTAACCATCTTAGGAGTTGGAATGCCATTTCTGCAATTTGCTTGGTTTCCAAATGATGTTTATTTCAAAACTTGATTTTGAAATGAATTTAGTTCTATAATTGTGAAGAATATATACCTAAATTGACCTTTTCCCTATAAATTTGGAAAAAATTTAGAAATAAATACCAAGTGCAAGACTTAGTTGTCCTATTCTTTCACTTGTCAATTGAAACCATTAATTATCTAATTATGTAGTCTTAGCGATAGTGTAGCCAAGTGTATCCGCCCTTATGGATCAAAAGGCACCAAGTTTAGCCAAAAAAATTAAACTATCACTGTGTCGTTGGCAAAAGTATATTCCTATAAATGTTATGCTATGCCTCGAATAATATTACTCGACTAATCTACAAAATTTAAGTTTCATATTCTTAAAGTTATATTAGACGTAGTTATATAGCGACATGTATGTGTAAAGTCGAAGGAGGTGAACTGTAAAATCTAACATGTAAGAAGCCAACGTTAATAGCCCATAAAGTATACTCCCTAGTACTGAATATGACATTTCAAATTTTATCGGTCAAATTTCTTTTGTGGAAGAGGAATAACACTTTAAGTGCAATAAAATATAGCGGATCCTGACTATAAATTATATTGTAAAATCCGTAGCCCCGCCAAACCTGAACAAAACATTATTCAAATATTTTAAAGTTCCTGTGTATGTATAATGTACACATAAAAGATAGGTCTATTATTTTAAATTGTTAGCATCAACGTACGTAAAAAAGCGGTTAATTATAATAATTAAAATATGAAATAAATACTTTACCACATGCAAATTACAAATTACCATATTACAAATTAAAATAATAAAATTTACTAGACACAGATACTCAAAAAATCAATTTTTCTAAATGCCTCTTACACCAATATTATGTAGTCTCTTTTATATAGCAGCTTTTCTAGACTTTGACTCAAATATTTTAAAACCGGATTCAACATTACTTTCAAAAATACCAAGCTTTCATGGAGCAGAAAGTAATCTGCACTCTGTGCACTTCCCGTATGCAAAAAATATTGTAACTGAAAACTAAAGCCAAGCTGGTATTACTACTTATTTAATAACTGTAAATTTAATTTGAAACTTCTAATAATACTTATACGTATGAGATTCTATTATACGAACAAAACGTTAACGGCCAAATTCTCAAATGCTAGATCGGTCTAATTTGTTTTTGAGGTTTTTTTGCAATTTTATAAAGAAAATGGCAATTTTATTACGTACTTTCGACTATAATAGAACTAAATTCATTCTAGAAACCCGTTCCAAGATGAAAATCATTTTTAAGCCAAGCAAATCGCTAAAATATCAGAATAATTCATAAGTTTTTAATGACGACTTATAAACAATGACAGGACAAAAATCTGTCAAAATATAGCTGATCAACTAGAAGATCTTTTTTAGTGAATCTGAACGTTAATGATAACAATGTTTAAGTTGTCAGTAACAAAACAGGACTAATATGCTTTCTATTATATGTAGTTTTCATTATACAGTGTGGCCAACCGAAAACGAAAGAGATGTGTTTTTAGGCACCTTTATTGGGTATTTTTGACTTTTTTACTTTAAACCCCTAGTAAAGGTACAATCCATCCCAAAAGTTTTAAATGATCAGGGATATCAAATACAACATCAGTTTAAAGCTCTTTCACTCCGCTTTACAAAGATACCTAACTTTTAAATTATTGACCCTATGGTTCTCCAGAAATTGCCGTCTAAATCTAAAAAGGTATGAACAGTTTTAAGTTCCAGTCATTCGTTCTCCATTAATATTTTGAAGTTTTTTTTGTTTGGTTTACTTTCCATACACATGGGCAAAAATAGATATCAGTTTACTAAAGGAAGAGCATTCAGAATCTAGTCGGTGATATTATGCTAATTTTAAATTTGTTGTACTTTATCTTCATTGCTTGGGTGGTGTTGTATAGGATTTACAATAGTTTACACCATTTGCACCATTGCAAACAGTATAGAAATCTTTTTTTTTGCAAAAACGATGAATGTACTTAGAGAACAAACCCAGATATTTAATCAGAAACGCGAAGACAGATTTGAGTCCAACGAAGGTATGTTTCGAAGTTCATTCCTTTGGTACCGGATTTCCAATATGACATTTTTTGTTAACTACAGACCCAGTTTCTCGAAAATTCTCAACTAACTTCAAAAATTACTTTTGCTGGACTTGAGGTTGTCTTCGTGTTGCTGATTAAATAGCTGGGTATTTTAAAAGACTTGCGAATTTGCCAAGAAAGTTTTACCTGCATTTCATGAAATCTGCATCCCCTAAAGCCTAATTAGTCCACTCTTTACGCTGTACTGCTCTCGTTCAATATTAAAATTTGCCAAAATAAGAAGAGAAATATTATAATTAGAAATTGAAGTAAATTTGGTGCCACTATCCAAACCTTACTGGAAAGATAATAAATTAAACGATGAGAACTGCATCAAATTTCGTTACTTCCAAGCTTCTAATGATACTTATGCACATAAGATGACATTATATGAACAAAAGATCTTTTTACAACATATCCAAGATGTCGCATACAAAACAGAACTAATGAGCTTTAATACCATATATAGCTTCTGCGATATATCTGCTCTTCTAGGCTCCAACTTAAATATTTTAAAGTCTTTGCGCATTCAGCCTAATTTCCTGAAAGCTTTACCTACACATCATAAAACTAGCACCCCATTGAAGTCGAATTAATGCAGGCTTTCTGCTGCAGTACATTTTTTATAAATGTGACAAGGCAAGCAGGTTTCTGACATCTGGTTTCAGCTAATTATTTACAAATTACTGAAAAAATAATCAATTAAACTATGAAAATTGCATTAACATTTATTCCAAATCGAATTCTAAACTTCTAATATACATATTAAATTCCACTATCCGAGCAAAATAAATCAATTGCAATAATGTCTAATTTACTAATTTGTCGCTTACAAAGCAGAACTACGGTGCTTTATGTCGCTTCTGTGATATATTTGCTCTTCTAGGCCCTAACTCAAATGTTTTAAAACCTTTGCGCATTGAACCTTATTCCCAGAAAGTTTTACCTGCATTCCATGAAATTTGCATCCCATTGAAGTCTAATTAATCCACGCTTTTCGCTGCACTGCGCCCTCCCAACATTTGCCAAGGTAAGCGGGAAAATATTGCAGCCTGAACGAATTTGATTTAAATAACAATTTGGGAATTTATGTCTTACAATCTTTTTTGCACTTTTATAATGTTACAGTGAATAACTTTTAAGTAGTGACAAAATAAATTTTTGTCGCAATAGGCTTTAGGTATTTATAGAATGTCCACATGAGAATAATTATAAGATGCCAATTTAAAGCAGCAACACAGAATAAATAAATAAATAAAGAATTAAGTAGAGTTTGTTGGAATGCCATTAACTTATAACGTATTTATTTATTTTTCTCTTTCTACTGGAGCTTATAATATTGTAAGGAAGTTATTAAAGTAAATTAAATTTAAACTGTTCTGTTCCAACCCATGCAAATAAAGAAGTATCACTTAGTTTTACACCCTCTTAATACATGTCGTTTGGTGAATGTAATACTGGCACAAGTCAAACAATTCCAATAGTTTAATGGAGACATTATGGTTGTTGTTATTAAAATATTAGAACAGTAAATTACAGGTGGAATTACATATTTTTCAGTCAAGTTGTTACGACCGTAGAATTAAATTTGAATAAAAAACAGTATTTTAAATTTTAAAACTGAAATTAAAAAGTACTTTTATGTTGCGCCACATTTGCTTCGCGAAATAAAATAAATTTTAACATTTTTAAATTTGCATTTTTAGTAAAAAGGACTTTGTAACTTGAATTCTTGACTTATTTAAAAATTATGTACGATGATAACTCAAAAATGATAAATGTTGAGTTGTCTTGTGTGCAAGCGACGTCTGTATCCACAGGTGATGCACCAGAATCATTGAAATAAACCTACTTTATCAGAAACAAAAATTGTTTTGTTATTTTAACTTTTCAGAGAGCAAACTTGATCTGTCCTGTAAAATATGGCAACCTTTGATACCTATTTCGAACTACACTATTTAAATTTAGCTACGAAAAAATCGATTAGATACTCATCTTTTCTATGGTAGTACTTATAAAACACGAAAGTGACACCTCTGTAGTATGGTTATAAATTTGACTGTTGTACAGTGGGGCAAAATAATTTGAGATTTAGCCTAAAATGCATTTGTTATGAGAATACCAATATACAAAAAAAAAATCGTGTACTGGCCAGAGTTTAGTATTTTTTACCACATATTAGAGTATTTTTTGAGAAAGATCTTTGAACATATTATAGGCGAGGAAGCTTGTAATAAGCACAAAACTTGAAACAGTTACTCTCAGATTCACTAAGAAGGTTTAAGATTTAGTACTGGTTTAAATTAAGATCTTATGGTTGATCAGTTCTATTTTGACAAGTCTCTGTCTTGTCATTGTTAATAAGTCGTCATTAAAAATTATTAACTATTCTGATATTTTAGCGACTTGCTTGGTTTCCAAATGATTTTTATCTTGGAACGAGTAGCTGCAATGAATTTAGTTCTATTATTGTCTAAAGTACGTACTAAAATTGCCCCTTTATAAATTTGCTAAGAAGCTCAGAAATAACTTCATAGCATAAAACTTACTTGTCTTATTCTTACACTTGTCAGTTTAACACTTTTGGTTTTCAAATTAGACCGGACTAGCGTTGGAAAATCTGGCTGTTAAACTTTAAGCTAAGAAATGCTTTAAAAATTTGCAAATATTTATTCTCCAAAGATTCCTCATACCTATTGACAAAAATTTAAAATTAGATTATAGAGAGTGCTTTACATATTTTAGTTCAGCAGTATAGTTATCAACATTTCGATTATTTAAGAGACTTTTATGGGTTATGGAATGCAACAAAGTCAATTATTGTAGGACTTTTGTGTCAAGAATCTTGTTTTTTAATTCAGACTAAGTACACTTACATATATAGAATAGGGTGGGCCGAAAATCCGCTTTTTTTGAAATTCTTTTATTAATACCGAAAATATTGTTCATCATGCTAAGAAAACATCTGCGCAAAAGGAAAAAATTTTCAGTTCATCTTAGGCTCGCCAAAGTTAGTCAAAGTTCAAAGGGTAAATGCAGAAAAAAAAATTTTTGCAATTTGAAATTCGACTAACTTTGGCGAGCCTAAGATGTCAACTGAAAAATTTTTCCTTTTGCACAGATTTTTGTCTTAGCATGATGAACAATATCTTCGGTATTAATAAAAGAATTTCAATTTCAATTTGTTTTTTTTTTAAATATTAATTTTCCTTAACAGTAGAGTGGCGTAACACCCAAATAATAAATCCTTTCAATATGAATCCGCAACAATCATATATATGATATTTAAAACTTATCTAGTTTTCTTATTCTTACAGTACTTGTCAATTGAAATCCTTGAAAATCAAATTGAACCGGTGATTCTGGACGACAAATTTTTACCTCCATTAAAAAATTGATGGAATACCCTTATGTTTACTTATTGTAATTTGCCGTAATGTTTGGTGTAATATTTTTTCAAAAAAAATATTGGTAGATACATTCTATACCGTTACCAGAAAATAATTTTTGTTATGCATTTCGGTACATATACCACGGTAGGTAATCAGAATTTTTCATTTCTTTCCACCTGGGAAATTTACTGGCAATAGCATCCGGTGCTTCGCCGGCCTACATCAATGAAATTTGCGCATAGTTAGGTCCTAATTAGACAAATCCCTCGCGAGCGCACTGATAATAAAACTGAATTGTTATTTTTGGCACGGGTTTTGCTCCAGGGACTATAAAATTGCCTTAAAAAACCTTATAAATTCGGTTATTTAAAAGATATAACAAGGATTTTTTTAACTTTTCTTTTTAATTTGTGTCTAATTTTAGCTTAGAATACGATGCACTAAGCAACAATAAAGCCAAAAATATACCCACATAAGGATATGTAGATTATCTCAAAAATGTAGACGGTGGATTTTTTAAGCAGTAAATCTACTCTTTGGAAAATAGAAATAATATCCATAAACTGTTATTTAATTATTTTAAATCGTTCGTAAATAAAAAGAAAGTCGAAAAAGTGGTTATTATAAACAATAATTAAGTTCATAATTTAGTTTATTTATGAAAATATTTTTTCCTAGAATTATTAAATGTGCATTCAACTTAACAAAGTAAACGGCAAAGCTTCCTGTGGTTCCTCATTATTACAAGCTTTTATTTATCTTCACCTGTTAGTTTACTTGTATTAAGTATATGTTATGTATGTATAGGACAAATTTTGCACCAGTTTTCGACTAGTTCTACTAAACTAGAGCTTTAACATTTTGCACACGTGTATAAGTCCGGTGACAATGCAATAATATATATCTAATATTGTTCTAAATCCAATATGGCGGACGCCACAAAATGGCGGATTACCTTTTTCTTCACAATCCCCTTGATATTGGTATCAAATGAAAGCGTTTGACGAGTAGAATAAGATAAGCTATGTGACGTCATTTTAAACCCAATATGGCGGACGCCACAAGATGGCGGATTAACTTTTTCTTCACAATCCTCTTGATATTGGTATCAAATGAAAGGGTTTGACGAGTAGAATACGATAACAGGTAAAAGGCCTTGTAATAATGATGCGTTATTAGAAATTCATAGGTTAGGACGTAATTAAAAATTGAAAATAAAATCTTATCTAAACAATAATTTAAAAAAAAATGTGTATAATTTTTTTATTGGGGCAATGCTAAATGCTATTTATAAGTGGACGTAATTCGCGTGGGTGAATCCTAATAAAAGTAGTATCAAAGTTATTACATATAAAAAATATAATTAAAAAAGCATACTACAAACTAAGAATTTTATATAAATTTAAGGACTACTTAAATACCGATACTAAACTTAGGCTGGTTGATTCAATTATTGTAAGTGGATTAGATTATTGTGATATAATTTATCACAAAAATATCAGTATCGAAGATAAACAGAAATTACAAATTCTTCAAAATAACTGTGTTCGTTTTTCAATAGGACTAAAAAAATATGATCACGTATCACCTACCCTTAACAAACATAATATAATTAAATTAGAAAAAAGACGCGAAATCCACTTATCCTGTTTTATATAAAATAATTTTAACTCAGAAACCTAGATATTTATTTGAAAAAATTGAATTCAGGAATAATATTCATAATGTTAATACTAGAAATCAGAACGCAATAGAAATACCTAAACATCATACTGAAAAATATAAGTCTTCGTTTAAATATACAGCTTCTATAATTTTTAATAATATTCCTTCTAGTCTAAGGGGCTTAAGCTATATAACTTTTAAAAATAATATAAAAAATTATTTAGTAGGGGTAGGTTTGGAAGAATGATTTCTTATAAATCAAAATCCTACCTATTTATGCCAACTAGTATACCTACTACTGTCATTTTTTGGTTTTATTTTTTAATTTTATCAATTTTATATTTATATTTTAAATTGTTTTTATTGGCATAAATAAACATATTTATTATTATTATTATTATTACTGAAGCAGATATAGTATATTATGTTAAATTTATTGTCTTAAAAGTTTGTCGCGTGAAACGAAGAGCAAAAGTAGATATGTAGGTACTTCACTTGCAATGTCTGCCAAACAAAATTAATGCCTGTATGAACTTTCCACGCGCTACAAGCTTTTGAGACAAGAAATTTAACATAATAAATTACATCTGTTTCAGTAATAACTTTGATACGATTTTTATGAGGATCCACCCACGCGAACTACGTCCACTTATATATAGCATTTAGCATTGCCCCAATGAAAAAACTACACTTATTTTTTTCTTTTCAGTACATCTAAATAATAAAAGCTTGTTTTTAAAAGGTATTTTTACATAAGATTTTATTTTAATTTTTCATTTCAATTAAAATATAATACTAAAATGTGAACTTGCGCTATATATTATATTGCTAATCTCATATTGTGTACCTTCTTCAGTTCAAGTAGGGCACACACGGGTCAGATGATCCCTGCGAGCAAAATAATCCTCCTTATTTTCTTCTATACTAGTAGTGACATGCATCGACCAAGTTTTGGTAAAATATGGTAACTTTGTAGCAGCTGAAAAGAGGGTCTCAAAATTTCAATATCAGGTTTAAATAAAAGCTTTAATCTAAATTAAGAAAATTTTTAAAGTAACAGTGAACAGTGAAGTTGGATCTGTAAGTTCTCAGTGAGTGTGCCCTTTGGCAGCTAGGCATTAGTTGTTTAATCTTTACACATAGGTACATATTTTCAAAAAGTTGTTAAAAAGTTGTGAAGTAGGTAATGTTATCGGCAACAGTTTTTTATGCTTTTTGCAATAAAAATTTAAGTTTTGTTAAAATCATTTATTATTAAATTAAGTTTTTATTATGTTACTTGTAACTTTATAACAGCATGTTTCTTGAAACTTTTTTGAAAGAATTTTTTATTAAACTTCTAATAAAGTAAGTTTATTTTTGTAAATTTTCTTTACCAAAAACTATTGTACTTTACTTTTTATTATGGAAACTAAATATCTTCCCTTAATTTTTCGAATGGATTAATTTACCTAAAAACAGGGAATCTTTTTACCCATGGGTGTGGGTAAAAAGAAAGTAACAAACTGTATACATCTATATCTATTTCTATAAATTAGTATTAGGGGAATAGAAAAATAGTGACAATAAGCACATACTGAAACTCAATTCTCAGAACCCGTTACTCGCCAAAATATACATCTTTTTGTTAAAGGAATCATATTACCCATGTCTCCCTACATACAAATGCACAAAACGCAAACGTTATTGCACAAAATATTAATTTTAATATTTGTAATAACTCCTACTTCGTATAATGCACAAAACTTGAAAAGCTATTGCACAAGTAAATGTATTTATTGCTCATTGCTCACATTGTTATAATATAATGCAGACTTTTATACTGCCCGAATAAAAGTATCCGTAATATTTTTCCTTTTACAAACCTGTGTTACTTTTATTAGTAACTTATTAAATAGGCCCATTTCTATAATTTTAATTAACTTTGCAGACAGCTGAAATTTAATACTATTTAGTCTGGCCTGACAGAAACCCTACCGAATTCAATACAAATAAATCCTATTAATTATATATAGAGTTCAGATTTTTGCATTGGTCATTAGACTGCTTACACACTGCATGGGCTGAATCAACAAGCTTACAAATACCTACCTATCTTATTTTACCAAGGTGTAGTCTGTAATAATATCTATTTAAAAATTTGTAACACCTCATTTACTTTGTCTTAATACCAATAATCGAATTCAACACATCCTAGTAGCATGTTCGTATAAGTCCATTTACGGTTTTTAAGCACTTTGTAGTTTTTTGTCAATAAAAAGGTCAAAACCAGTCTACTAACGTAATTTTAACGGTCCCTTAACACACAATCTAAATTACTGGAGCTGAAAACAGCCTAAGTCCGCCCATTATTCTCTAACGTCCCCACAGAGTAGACCCTCGGGCTCAAAAAAATAAACTACCCAGCTAACTTTTCGCAGACTAAGCACAGTTAAACCAGATTCATTGTTCAAGTTTCTTTGCGAAATGCTTTGTTTTTCTGCTTTTTCGATGAGAATGGTACTCTGCAGAGTAAATTAGTTTACTATTTGTGTTCTAGGTAGCACTCTTAAGTTACACAAAATGATGGGAAGGAATAGACGTAGTACAGTGAACGACAAGATAATTACTTTTACTTCATTGTTGGTCTGATAGTGACTTATACTTTATTTCCGTTTAATAATAATTTTTCTACCTGTACAGGGTCTTCCAACAAGGACTGAACAGGGGCTCATTTTTGAGCTTCCTTGTATTTAAAGAAAAATCTAAAATAGCCAATCGATGTACTTTTTCCTGCAGAATTCAAAAATGAAACCAAAAATTTATTTGAACCAGAAACAAAAGAGTTACGCTATGGATAAGGTGTTTTTTAAATGGAACATAGCTTTTTTTATACGATTTTCGGAACGAGTGATTTTTTTTATGTCCGTTCTGATTAAAATATTTAATATTGTGACAGCTATTTTTATTAAATTTTAATGTTTTATCCAGTATAATTTAACTTCAACCTGTTTGAAACATACACTAGGTAATAAAGGTAAAATCACCTTGAAATCCTTCAAAGTCAAAATATTTGACAAATTTACTATAATATATAATATATATATATATATATATATATATATATATATATATATATATATATATATATATATATATATATACAGGGTGTCCCAGGATAGGTGTTACGATAGGACATATGGGTCAAAAAAATTTGAATTTGAAAATAGCATTTTGGGAACATGCCCCGCTTGGTCCAAAACTGAGGAATACAAAATTTCACTCGGATTGGTATTATACAGGGCGAGTTATAACTATACATATGAAAAATGGCCAAGAGTAAAGTACTCTTATTTTTTCAAATGGAACAAAAGCTTAGTAGAAAAAGTTGTTCAGAAATGAAACTAATATTATAATTTGAAATTAGAGCTTTCTAGTCAATATTCTTATTTTCGTCAAATTTTTTGAAATGTAATAGTACATTTTCCACCAATATCGTATTACAATACATTATTAGGCTATACCTGGTAAATCTACATATTACATGTTAGAAAACGTAGTTTCCAAGTATAATAAAAAACCGAATACGATAGTGGTGGAAAATGTACTATTACATTTCAAAAAATTTGACAAAAATAAAAATATTGACTAGAAAGCTGTAATTTCATATTATGATATTAGTTACTTTTCTGAACAACTTTTTCTACTAAGCTTTTGTTCCATTTCGACAAATAAGAGTACTTTACTCTTGGCCATTTTTCATATTTTTAGTTATAACTCGCCCTGTATAATACCAATCCGAGTGAAATTTTGTATTCCTCAGTTTTGGACCAAGCGGGGCATGTTCCCAAAATGCCATTTTCAAATTCAAAATTTTTTGACCCATTTGTCCTATCGTAACACCTATCCTGGGACACCCTGTATATATATATATATATATATATATATATATATATATATATATATATATATATATATATATATAATATTGCTTCTCTTGCATTTCCTTGGCATTTGTAGAACAAGATAACAATCTGCAATCTCTCATCTAATGAATATTTCATTTCCGCAATATTATAGTAAATTTGTCAAATTTTTTTACTTTGAAGGATTTCAAGGTGATTTTACCTTTATTACCTAGTGTATGTTTCAAACAGGTTGAAGTTAAATTATACTGGATAAAACATTAAAATTTAATAAAAATAGCTGTCACAATATTAAATATTTTAATCAGAACGGACATAAAAAAAATCACTCGTTCCGAAAATCGTATAAAAAAAGCTATGTTCCATTTAAAAAACACCTTATCCATAGCGTAACTCTTTTGTTTCTGGTTCAAATAAATTTTTGGTTTCATTTTTGAATTCTGCAGGAAAAGGTACATCGATTGGCTACTTTAGATTTTTCTTTAAATACAAGGAAGCTCAAAAATGAGCCCCTGTTCAGTCCTCGTTGGAAGACCCTGTACAGTATAGAAGCTTTGTTTTTGCTCTGTAACAACTACCCCACATACTGTATCAACTTGTTATATATTGTTACAATATGCATTAACAATAAAAAAATTGGTTGATGTTTCTTGATAGTATTTAGAGCAGTTTCGTAGAGTTTGATTGGGTTTGATTGGGTATTTAAGATTAATGTTTATACGATAGCAATAAATATTCATTTCCGATATTTTATAAAATCGTTTCACTAAAAAAATTTAAACATACAATTTTCTCACAGTGATCGCACTAACTTCATTTTGGCAACAAGTTTAAAGAGAAAAATTATTTGGAAAGCAAACAAATCGCCGTCGTATTAGAATAACTTATTAATGACAACTTATTAACGGGACAAAAACTTGTCAAAACCTAATCGACCAACTAGAAGATCTAAATTTAACCAAGTACTAAGTCTTAAACATTTTAGTGAATCCCGAGATTAAATTCTAAGAAATTAAATTCTTTAACTAAACCAACTGAAATCTTGAAAGATATTTCTATACTCCATTAATTTCTTGTAGTATAGTAGAACCGGATCAGCAATATGTATTACTTTGCAGTATGTTTATTCACTGAATACCTAATCCTTTTTGAAAAGACCCAATGTGGTCCGTTTTGGGGTTGTTCTCGTGTATTAAAACTTTTCCTTAAACTAAATAAATAAGAGCTTTCCTTCGTCCAAATCGGGTAACCACATGAGTTTCCCGGCACTAATCTTATTAATGGAAAACAAATTAAGTTCGAATTCGACCAGAAAAGCAAGATTTACGGGAGAGTTTAGCCATGTGGTGTTGAATAGTAAATTGAAGAAAAAAGTTATTCGGTTTTAGGGTGTTTTCGGAATAAGTAAATAGTCCGGGGCGTTTATCTTTATTTACTTTAAAAGAGTTGGGATTGTTTTCTAAAAATAAAACCGCATTGAAGCAGAGGGACGGTTCTTTATATGCGAAAGCAGTGAACATAGTGAGCATTTCATTTCATAAATAGATACAGAATCAAGCAAGAAACAGCCACGAGCACTATATGCGTGAAGACATCACGCGTGCTCTTTCCTCGTTTAAGAATATTCATGGCTTAGTTGCTGGAAATCGATATACCAGTGGCGTAGTCCCTTTAAACATGACTTTTTTAATTAAATAGTTATTGGATCAAAAAATAATTGCAAATATTAAAACTAATGATTCAATGAGTGTGTGGATTTATTATTTATTACTTTATATATACAGATGCATCCATAAAGCTCGCGTCATATGGAAAAAAATATTTCCTTTTTTCAAGAAAATTTTGGGTTTTCTTGATAAAAGTTCTTGCACGCACAAAAACCGTTTATAGGATGCATAGTTTGGATAAAATTAAAGTGGAACATTGAAAAATCCGGATTTGATCGATTTTTAGGAAATTTACACCTAATTTTGTCATAAACTATTCACATCATGCTCATTTTCTATAGCTTTTGATTTGGGTTGTTCCAGAAATTACATTTTAAATGTTGTTGCTATAATTACCTTTCAATTTTGATAACGCCATGAAGAATTTTTTCTCAAAAATAGAATTTTCTGAGAAATCAGAAGTAAAAAGGTTTACTAATGTAGTGCCAACTTTGTGTATGGCACTGCATAAACTAGACTATTTTATCATATTACATTACATATATTCGTATCCCCAACCAGACACGTTAAATGTTTAGTGCAAAATTGAAAAATATGAATTTGTACGAATTTTGTTTAAATATCACCATAACTTTATAAATATAGTCATCTTATAATTCAAAATAAAGAGAATTACTATTAGCTATCTAAATCAAGGTACGAACAGTTCGTCCTCTGATGCACTGTCATCACACTACAATCTGACCATATTCTACATTCGGCAACATCGGAGAGGCACTCGCAATGATAAGAGAAGCATGTTGATGGTACGGATTTAATTTCGATTCTGATTTGGCGTAATCGAAAATCGTGCAGCGTTGCCAGTTCATTCAACACAACTATTTTTATCATAAGAATAAAGAATATTCATAACACGCCTCTGATTCCGTCTTTGCAAAAGATGAGAGAGAAGGAAATATTTGCGGTGTCTATCAGTTATGACGATAAAGGCTTTTTCTTGCTCGATTCTTACTTTACCTAACTAACTTTGAGGGAGCAGAAGTAGACCTTGTATTAAGCTCTGATTAAGCTATAACAAAATAAAACAGACAAGGACGAAAAATCTTAAGTATCTACGCTACAAAGGTTACATTTATAATGTATGTCCTTAGAAACCCAAGTCCGTAACCCATTTTAAAATTTTAGAATATTATTCATAAAAACCTTCCAAACTTTGCTTTCTTCTTTTTTGTCTTCACTATGTGCTTCGTAAATATTTCTATTGAAGATATTGATTGCGATTTAAAAGTAAGCAAACGGTTAAGACGTGTTTATCACTTCAGTAACCTTGGGGCAAATTACGTACAGGGTCTTTGACTATATTTTCGTGCTTCCTAGAGCCTTTATTATGTCAGATAGAAAAAAATGTTTTATGCAGAAGTTGTAGGTTTTTTCCTATATTATCTTTTGAACTTATCAGATAAAAACAAAATCGCATCGAAAATGAAAAAATATATTTTTTAATGAAACACCCTGTATATTATGCGCTAAAATGAAAGCCCTTTTTTCTCTGATTTGGAAAATATATATGTTGATATCATTTGGGTGAGCTGTTTTTGAGTTATATTAGCTTAAATAAATTGCAGAGAAAGCCATGGAAACAATTAGAAGAACTATAATTTATTTTCAATAGCCCAAATAGCAAACAAGTATCGTGATATCAAATTCGTAAAACATAACAAGTAACAATTTTTTGGTTTCCATGGCTTTCTTGATATCTTTTTGAAACCTATTTGCAGTTTATTTATATTTATTTATGTTAAGATTTCTCAAAAATGGCTCGCCCAAATGTCATCACCGTATATATTTTTGAAATCAGGGGAAAAAGTTCTTTCATTTTAGCGCATAAAATACAGGGTGTTCTATTAAAAAAAGTAGAAGTAGAATATTTTTTCCGTTTTTCGATGCGATTTTGTTTTTCCTGATAACTTCAAAAGATAATATAAGAAAAAACCTACACCTTCTGCAAAAAACATTTTTTCCTATCTGACATAATAAAGGCTCTAGGAAGCACGTAGATATAGTCAAAGACCCTGTACATATATATACAGTCACTCAAAAAGTCTCCATACACTTAACGCTTTTCTAAATAAATAACATTTTTTTATGCTAACTTGCAACTGAACTGAAATATGTCTTAAAATATATTTAGCAGCCTGTTAAAAAAGAAACACACACATAATTTTATACGAAAATGCATTTGTTTTAAAAGTAACACATAATGAATAAGTTGTACAACATAATTTCGCCAAAAAAGTCGCCATATAGTGGTATTTAAACCAATATTTTATGGTGTTTCCAATTCTAATATTACCATTCGCCTTAATTACAGCTCTTAGCCTTCTTGGCATACTATGAACAAGTTTCCTGGTCACTTCTTCAGGAATATTTTCCCATTCTTCGATAATGGTCCTTTTGCGTTGTTGTTTGCTGTTTCATTTTTGCGTACACGGCGTTTCAACTCTTCCCACAAATGCTCTATGGCAGAGGTGGCCAACCGGTCGATCGCAATCGACGGGTCGATCGCGGCTATTAGTCCAGTCCATCGTGGCAAGGCAAAAAATATAAATATGTAGAACAGACTGTTGTGTACTGAACTATGCTGTTTCATTTAAGATTTCAAGAAGTATGTAATTGGTAGATCGCACAGGGTGTCGTCAGTGAACAGTAGATCTTGGGTCTAACCAAGTTGGCCACCCCTGCTCTATGGGGTTGATGTCTGGCGACTGATGTGGTGTGTGAAGTTGTTGTCGCATGTTGTTGTATCATCCATTCTCGTACCATCCTATGTATGCTTGTGATCATTCTCTTGTTGATAAACATATCGCCCTTCCAGCCCCAATTTGAGAGCACTAGGTAATAAATGTTCTTGCAAAATATTTAGTTATTAGTGCTGACCAATAATGCCGTCAATAAATGATAAATTTCCTACTCTAACGGCCGACATGCGTCCCCAAATTAGAACACTGCCTCTCTCATGGATTTATTATATAAAAGGATACGGGATGATGTAACATTCTTTGAAGCCAAAACAAACCATTCTAAGCGACACTGTAAACACAATTTGTAATCATTGGCCACATCTTATTTTACCTTGTATTTGTGTACAAAAAATACGTTAGAAGCATTACAAGATTTGCTAAAAGTAATAAAAGCCCTAAATTACTTTATTTTCTGCTAAATAATAATAAATTTAAGTTAAAAAGGTTTTATTATTTATAGGTTATGTTATTTCTAAAGGTGTTTATTTAAAGTCGCTCCGAGTAATTTATAAATCGATATAAATCTATACGTCGCACTTTTTCTTTTCTAGTTCATTAGACAAAGACGTACGTGTAACCGAGTGTTCAGACCGAGGTTCAGCCGTTTTCCTAAACAACCAGCACAGACAACAACACTTCTGAGCTCCAACACTCCAATGCTATTTTATCTCTTTCTACTACCATTCTTGATTCAATTACGTAGTAATTCGTAGTCTTGTCTATGTTCGTAGTTCGTAAACAAACTGCTCCAGTGCTCCCCCAAGAGAATAACAAACAACAAAATATAAGGCTTCACGTTCGATACGCTCACAGTATACGGATATCGAATCCTTTTATACAGTGACCGGCAAAAAGTTCGCAACATATGGGAAAAATTTTTATTAGGAGAGTATCGGAAAAACTTTCCCAGGGGATCGGTTCTGCATGTCCGATAACCTAAAAATCGATTTTGACATACGTCACGTGACCACTGGTATAGCGTCAAATTAAAAAAAAAATTGTTAATTTACAAAAAGTGAGGTTAGTTGACGAGATATCAAAAAAAGTTTTGAAAAAATTGCTTAGAATTAAATTCTAGGTCCTTGTGCAAAATTTTAAGATTTTATTTAAAAAAATTGGAAAACTCAATTTTTTTTAAATATTTTTTTATCGATTTACAAATTTCCGGTTTTTTTCGTTTAGATAGCTTGGCTAATGTAAAGCCCATGTATCTGGATGAAAATAAACGAATGTAGTAGTTTTTTCTACAATTGACAGGACAAAATTTAAAAAAACAGGGTTTCGCCGGACGCTAGCTGTTGCAATGATTTGTATCTAGCAGCAGTGTCAAAATTTTAGAGACATTTCAATGAGATTACATTGAGAAAACCTTAATCGTCTTAAATATATCTGAAGTTCGACTTTTTGTAGAGTTAAGGGGATTAAAATAGATAATAAACAAAAAATTACCTGTTTATTTAATCGAAATTTTATAAACGAAAACCAATGTAAGAAAAACTTAAAAGTAGTCAAATTCTGTACTAACAACACAAAAAATCATTGTTTTTCCTTGGGTGCACAAAATTTAAAACTCAGTATGACCACCATTTCTCTCCATACATACTGTTGTTCTCGAGCGCAACTCTCGATTAACATTTCGGAGCATTTTACGATTTATTTGCAATACACAATTTATAATGACATTCTCTAAATTTTGTATATTCCTAAAGGGTCTATGTTTGTACACAGGGTTCTTTAGGTATCCCCACATAAAAAAATCTAACGGAGTCAGATCTACAATTCTACAATTGACAGGACAAAATCGAAAAAATAGGTGTTCGCCGGACGCTCGCTGTTGCAATGGTTTGAATCTAATGAAATGACTGTATCAAGATTTTATTAAGATTTTTCGCACATAAATTTAACAACCAGGTCTATTTAGTTGTACTTAAAACTACCAAAGCAGGCTCTGAAATTAAAACAACTAAATAATCTAGTAGGTTAAAAACAACAGAAAAATGTCAAACAAATTATAATTTGTTTGATTTCAACCTATGTCATTGGTTTATGTCTCGCATCTTACTAAGTTTGATATTTTACATAAGTTTATTAATATTTTATTCCTTAAAATGGCACCCACACTACTTCTTCAGGAAAAGATAGAAATTATTTTAATTTCTGGAGATAATTACAAAAGCCATAGAGAAACAGCAGCAATTTTTAATGAGAGGCACCCCGATAAATCCCTCCATTATTCCACAGTATCTCGTCTAGTCAATAAATTTAAAGAAACGGGATCGGTAGAAAATCAGTATAAAGTTTCCCATGAAAAACCGGTAACAGGTGACGAAGGTTCTCTGGATGTGTGTTTGTCGATCACAGAAACACCCCAATTAGCAGTTAGTCAAATATCGGAGATCACTAACATTCACGAAAGATCTGTGCGGAGGATATTAAAAAGAAACAAATTTCATCCGTACAAACCTAAATTTGTACAAGTATTAAAAGATAGGGATTATGACGCCCGCTTCGATTTTTGTGCCTGGTTCCAGGGTATGATTGAGGAAGATTTTAATTTCCCAAAGAACGTTCTTTTCTCGGATGAAGCTACATTTACCTCTAACGGAACCGTCAGTTCACAAAACTGTAGATGGTGGGCCACCGAAAACCCAGACTTTGTAATTCAGAGTAAAGACCAATATAGTTTTAAGGTTAATGTGTGGTGCGGAATTTTCAACCTCAGAATAGTGGGACCTTTTTTCTTTAGAGACAATTTAAATTCAGAACGATATTTAGAATTTCTACAAACTGAGATATCTGACTTTTTAGACAATTTGTCATTATAGCCGAAAGAAGAAATTTATACTTTCAACAAGACGGAGCTAGCATTCATTCCACAAATGAGGTGAAGAGATGGCTGGATCAAGAATTTGGAAACCAGTGGATAGGACGGTTTTCTGAAAATCCGTGGCCTGCGAGATCACCAGATCTGACTCCGTTAGATTTCTTTATGTGGGGATACCTAAAGAACTCTGTGTACAAACATCGACCCTTTAGGAATATACAAAATTTAGAGAATGTCATTAGACATTGTGAATTGCAAATAAATCGTAAAATGCTCCGAAATGTTAATCGAGAGTTGCGCTCGAGAACAATAGTATGTATGGAGAGAAATGGTGGTCATACTGAGTTTTAAATTTTGTGCACCCAAGGAAAAATAAAGATTTTTTATGTTGTTAGTACAGAATTTGACTACTTTTAAGTTTTTCTTACATTGGTTTTCGTTTATGAAATTTCGATTAAATAGACAGGTAATTTTTTGTTTATTATCTATTTTACTCCCCTTAACTTTACAAAAAGTCGAACTTCAGATATATTTAAGACGATTAAGGTTTTCTCAATGTAATCTCATTGAAATGTCTCTAAAATTTTGACACTGCTGCTAGATACAAATCACTGCAACAGCTAGCGTCCGGCGAAACCCTGTTTTTTTTAATTTTGTCCTGTCAATTGTAGAAAAAACTACTACATTCGTTTATTTTCATCCAGATACATGGGCTTTACATTAGCCAAGCTATCTAAACGAAAAAAACTGGAAATTTGTAAATCGATAAAAAAATATTTAAAAAAAATTGAGTTTTCCAATTTTTTTAAATAAATGCTTAAAATTTTGCACAAGGACCTAGAATTTAATTCTAAGCAATTTTTTCAAATAACTTTTTTTGATATCTCGTCAACTAACCTCACTTTTTGTAAATTAACAATTTTTTTTTTAATTTGACGCTATACCAGTGGTCACGTGACGTATGTCAAAATCGATTTTTAGGTTATCGGACATGCAGAACCGATCCCCCGGAAAAGTTTTTCCAATACTCACCTAATAAAAATTTTTCCCATATGTTGCGAACTTTTTGCCGGTCACTGTATAATAAATCCATGGCCTCTCCCATGCTTAACATTAACAGTAGGACAAAGATTTTCAACTTTCATGGCCATATTTCTTTTTCTCTATACCTTGGATCTTCCATTAGACCCAGAAAGATTTATTTTTGTTTCGTCACTAAATATTACTGATTTTCAAAATTCAACAGGCTTTGAAATATACTCTTTAGCTAAATCCAAACGCCTTTTCCTATTTTTGTCGAAATTAGAGGTTTCCTTCGCGCTACTCGGCCCTTGCAGCCTGCTCTATGCAAGATATTCCGCAGTTTGTGGATTAACTTCTTTCCAACAGGATGGGGCACCAGCCTATCCAGGTCGACAATTGATTTTCTGTTGCAAAATCGCCCGGATTTTATTGAACCTTCTAACAATCCTGATTTTAACTCTGTAGATTACTCAATATGGGGACTGTTGGAAAATATGGTCTACGAAGGTACACTACTGACAACAATAGAACGGCTTAAAGAAAGAATCATTTTTTTGCTGGCGTACATTTAACCAACAGGTGATTAACAGAGCTATTAGTTAGTGATGTGGACGACTATAGGAGGTTATGGATAACAATGGTGGTCATATTCATAGACAATTTCTCTAGTTCTTGAATTCGTTAAGTAGTTTATAATAATTATTTAAATTTTTGATATGGTGCATTTAACAAAAATAATCATAATTCCTGAATTCCAAAATTTTTGGCAGTTTCGCTTTTACTGAAGCATTTCCGATAGTTTATCTACCGGGAAAATATTAGCTCAATTTTATATAAATCCGATTTCTTTTGCAACGAGGTTGTATGCAGCATTTTGGAAAAACTTCTGTAAGTCCAGTCCTGTAAGCCCATCTGCCCTTTAAAAAATAATGAAATCGGTGCAACAGGTAAAAATATTAATAGTTAAAAGTGTGGAAGATTAAAGTGGCCCACAGTGTATATACATACACTTCCGTGCATAGAAATCGGCCAACGACGATCACACTGACAAACCTGAGGGCATTAAAGTGATAAATATGGCTTAAAATAAACCTATATAATAAGGTTTAAAATAAACCTTAAAGATCATTTATACAACCTATTAGTTTTACCAACTTTTATTCTTCTTAAAATTTGTGTCTATAGAAACTCCTTGTAAGTCTATTTCTCAATTTGTCAGACCAAAAGTAATAACAGACTGGGCGTGGAAGACCTTTAATCTTACACTTGAATGCGAAAGTTGATTCCCACAGGAATTTTCCCCAGAATCCGAATCTCTTCGTGTGCAATCCTACTAGACACGTGTTCAATTCTTTAACGTTGTATGCCGTCTGATTTTTTTTCTAAATTGCAGACTAATTTAAAAAAAAAAAGCAATACCAACACAAATGGATTTAGGTCCTAGGGCAGTATTAAGCGCCCACTGCCATTATTTCGTTTTTTTAGTATTATTGTTTCTTAGTTATAGGATAACAAAAATCAATGGCTTTTCAATATAGAGGCATAAAAAACATTTATTGTAAAGAATCAAAATTTTATTTTGTACTGTTTCTTTAAAATCGCACGCCACAAAAATTCGATAGACGTATCGAATTTTTGGGGAAGGCGGTTTGAAAGAAAAAGTTAAAATTAAATTTTGATTTCTTTAATGAATTATATGTCTTTCTATGTATGTATTCTGGAATATCATTGCTTTTTATAGTAAGCAACTGGGAAACCACTTAAAAAAATAGTACTAATGTGTCTAGGTTAAAAGGCTAATCTGCAATATAGAAGACTGGATCGAAGGTTCTTTGTGTACCAGAAAACTATATTGTCCTACGGACACCAAATACAATACTATATTGTTCTATCGAGACATTTCACATAAAAATTGACCCGTGGTCACTAAAACAAGTCACTATACTTTCCAGACTACTAACGCATCTACACTATAAAATTGTCCTACAGATTACCTAGGTACATTCTATAATACACCAACTTTGTTGGTTACAACTACAACAGATTTGATCCCATGGACCTGGCTATAGTTCAACAAACTACCTGCACTGACTATCTGTACTATCTAGCTGAACTGACCAGCTGAACTGACTAGCTGAATACTATCTGTACTATCTAGGGTAGCGTGGAGAGCAAAGAAAGCTCCAATCAACTCTGCCACTCCCTTATTTTTTAATCCTGATAATGAAAAGCAATCTAACTATAAATTTAGAATACAGAATGTATTATTTAAATACACAACATAGTGAAATTTACCTGGAATAAAAATATAAATGACTTTAGACAGACGAAACAGAAAAACTATAGATTATGACGAAGGATATTCTAATGTCATTCCCTTCAGTTTTAATAATGTTCTCAGAATGAGGCTTAAATGAAAGAAAATTGTTTCGTTCCAAACGTCAAATCAAATTATCACAAATGTTATCGTTTGTCATTAATATCGTCTAGTAATCCGTTATAATAGTTTCAGAACACCCGAGTGTAAAATAAGATATAGAATGGCTGCATGTATACCAGAGGATTATTTTATGGATTGCTAAAAAAATATTCACATATATATGCTACCGGCAAAGTCCGTTTCATCGTCATACTTAAGTTTGCCTAGGTAAACCGCACATTGCCGGGACGTTTTGGGCAAAGTCCGAAATTGTCCTCTATTTCGGAGTTTGCCTAGAATGTAACACGGGAAACTTAGGTTTGCCAAACACGCTTTAGGAAAAGTCTGGAATAATAAATTTGTGACCGTTACGTCGCTGTTCATTTTCTAGTCCTAACTAGTTATAGTCTGTTTGTAATACATCGCAGGTACATACGCACTGCGTTGATTGTTTAAGGTGGCATTTTCCGATCGCGTCCATGGTGGCCGACTTAATTTCATTTTGTCATGGTTTTTCGGCTTTAAAATTTTTAGCAATAAAATTATAAGTATATTAAATGTAGATTAATATCCTGCAAGCAAATTTTAGTTAATTATTTAAAGTTTCAACGTGTATAATGATTTCATTCAAAAGGTTAATATTTTAAAAGATCTATGGTGACTTTTTTTTCTGACACTAGGACCTCAATATTCTTTTTAAATATTATTTTCCTAAATTAAATCATAAAATATCTTGAGACTTTTATTAATACGTTAAAAAATACCTATAGAATATGAATCTACGGTTAATATTGTGACAATATTCATACAAAAGAAAAATAAAGCAAAACATTGTACTAAAATAAAATTAAGTTGGCAATAAATGAGTGTGGTCGGCAAATGCAGCCTTAAGCAGGGCGCGCATTGAATCGACTCGGCTCGTCTCGGCATGGCACGGCACAGTCAAAAGGTTTGGTATACATGCAATTATATGAAGACGAGCACATTGAATCGGTTTCGCCCTCTCGGAACGACCAAATCGGAATCAGAGCAAAAAATGCCGAAAGGTCCGACTGCCTGCGACTACTTCTCGTATTGAGACGCAAGCGGAAGAGATAGGTGTGCAATGGCGGACGAAGTTTTGATAGTAAACGTTCGTTTTTATGTTTTTTGTACGAGCCGAAGAATCACGACAATGTGCGGAAGGAGAATGCTTAGGAAGAAATAGCGAAAAATCGTCTGATACGATACTACGTCTATACAT
The DNA here is from genome assembly GCA_963971165.1 of Philopedon plagiatum. Taxonomy (NCBI): domain Eukaryota; kingdom Metazoa; phylum Arthropoda; class Insecta; order Coleoptera; family Curculionidae; genus Philopedon; species Philopedon plagiatum. The sequence goes on along the minus strand of OZ020190.1, from coordinate 18,436,196 downwards.
CACAATAGTTGCAGCTGTTTTAAAGAACCGATAGCCGAATCAATGCGCTTTGACTGTCGGCATTCCGAACGAAACTTACCGAGCCGAGTCACTTCAATGCGCGCCCTGCTTTGAGTGTTTGTTTAACTGGACCGGGTTTGCTCAGGTTTGTTATTATCATTTAATAAGTATAATATGTAGGTATATTTAACTTAATGAAATACGATGAAATCATGTTATTTACACGCTTAGCATCACTAGTATACCAATTATCATGATACAACACAAAGGTAAGAACATACTTCGGACTTTTCCTAAAACAGGTTTGGCAAACCTAAGTTTGCCGGGTTACATTCTAGGCAAACTCCGAAATAGAGAACAATTTCGGACTTTGCCCAAAACGTCCCGGCAATGTGCGGTTTACCTAGGCAAACTTAAGTATGACGATGAAACGGACTTTGCCGGTAACATATACACTAAATATACATTTCCATTAATGTTTTATATTATGAAACATAAGGAAATTGTCATAAAACGAGACCTTTTCTACACCACAATGATTTAAAGGCAAAAATAATGCAGACCTATTAAAATTATAGCCGGAAAAGATAAAATATCAAATAAATTTTTGTTGTCACGAATAAGAAGCATTATAGCAATTCACTTGACAAAATGTGCAATAAATAACCTTAATGGTCCATATCTGGAAATAAAAGTATATTTATATTATTCTTGCGGTATTATCGGTTGTTACGACAAAATTGACCCTTTTGTTAGAAAATGGTTTATTATAAGGGTCGCGTCAAGATGTAAAAATATTGTGGTAATTTTGACACCTCAGAACTACTACTAAAAGAAATAACATTGATTTATGATAAACGTTCTTTCTGTTAATCCATAAATGCCGCGCCGATTTCTAATGCATTGGCTCAACCCCACTGCCGAAATAGGCAAAACTCATGCACTAATGCAATGTAAGCGAATGCCACTTCTACAATTGTTATAGGTATTGTGGACACCGATATTGTCTGATGAACTTTTTATGAAAAAAAAGTAACAAACTCGACGATACAGCCAAAATAATCATGTGGCATGGATAAACTTTGATTTTTATAAAAACCAGCAAATAAAGTATCTAAAACTATAGTAAAAAGGATTTGATGTTAAGTCGTTTTAGTATTGTGTTATTAAGATTATTTTGTTAAAAAAAAATTTGTTCATGTGATATACCAATCTTCCAATTTTCGATTACTGATAAAGAAAACAGAGCTTGATTTGACTAAAAGTAACGAAAAATTCAATTTTTGTATTCTCTTTGCGTGTTGTATCTTTATTTTCGAATGAAATTTTGTGCCGAAAGGCTTTACAACACCTGTTACTCGCAATACAGCAACTTGCTTTTACTCCACTCTTGAACATAAACTTTATATAGAGCGTTATGTTTATCTAACAAATTGTGTTTGTGAACGAGATTGCTGGATTTAGAGATTAAATTTGGTATTGTCAGTTGAAAACTCTTCTTGATAATAACCCTAATGGAAAAATAAATAAACATGATGGGAAATTTACACAGCGCTGATTGGCTGATGAAAAAATAAATTACCTTAACTAAACCTAAAGCATAATGATGTCCTGGGCTATCGCAACATAGCGAATCTTGCATCAGTGTCATATAATCTCAGATTAAACATTTCTCACAAAGATACTACCAAGGGAAATGGAAACGGATATTGTTTAATATCCCACGACGGTCGATTTGTTTAAATTCCTTAGAACGTTTCTACTAGCAAACCGAGAGTTGCCGATAAGTTGTTCCATGGTTGTTCTTTCTGTTGTGTATTTTCCCGAAAGCCTGTATTATTTATGATTACCGACGTGCTTGCTGTCTTAGCAGCACCTCCCTATGAACTTTTATTTATTCTTGGGACACAAAAGCGCTACGATTTTGGTATTAGCGTTATTTATCTTTGGAACCTGGGGGCGTGACACAGAGGTATAAAAGAAACTTTTATTGCTGGGTTGATTAGCGCAACATGCATCCTACAACATTTTGTATATAAAAGAAGTCAAAATTAAAGAAAAAATAAATTTACAGTATTGTCAGTATAATAAATGAGAAAAAGTGGAGAGATTCAAATTTTTTTTTCGGGAAAAGGTTACTACTTTTATTTTTTATAGTTGAAAGAGAATACTTTCTGAGAAAATGATAATCTCTTAAAACATAAAATGCAGTTGATTTTTTTTTTAAATATCAAAGTCAAAATATGGCAAATTAAGTTGTCAAAATTACCTTTTTCTTGTATCTTTATGATGTCTGCAACATTTGTATGCCAAATATTTGACCAAAAATGCAAGGGGTTATTATAAAGTCCCTCTTTTGTCAGGTTTGAAAGTTTCTTCGTCCTTAATATCATGAAAACATAAGATAGCAGATAGCTACATTGTTGTAGACCTGGGTAATACAACGAATAATAACCAACTGCAGTGTTGCCAATGAGCAAAATTATGCCACTGATTGCAAACAAATAAAACTTAAGCATTTTTTATAGAAAAAAAATCTTTATACTCCCTATATTCTTATTCTTCTTTCTTCTTCTTATTTCTCAATTTGAGAAACATTTTAAAATATACTCCTTTAGAATATATTAAAAATCAATTGCATATTCTCAATCTCAAATTACTGTCAGTCTCAAATAATTTATGTCTTAAAAATTTTTTCATTCTTTCGTTAATGCCCTAAAGTCACCTTTTTTATCTTTATTTTTTATAAAATTTGTCAGATAATCTGATAGAAAATGTAAACGGTCGGTGAAGCAAAGCGTTTATTAGTAAAATGCAAAGGAGAGAAAATTCCTATTTGGTAATTTTAAAAATAATTATTTTTCTAGTGTTTTTTTTTCCTTTTAAATTATTGACTAAAATATCAAGTCAGTTACAACAGGGTATCTCACTAATTTAAAAGGCAAAGTAAATGAGTATTACATTCCTGCTGCTTGCATGTTCGCTTAGCATTTTACTTCGATCATATCCAGAGTTTTGTAAAGTTTCTCTGTTACCAATTTGGAAAGATAAATTGCAATACTGTTGACGAATTTTAAGAAAGTACCTACGCTGTTTCTAGTCAAAAATAGAATAAAGAAAGGATCTCTGTTTGATAGAGTGCGAAATATATGACATACCCGAAGGATATATTTTCAATTTATTTTTGCAATAAAGAAGCATTTGTAAAGGAAATGGACAAAAACATAATTCACATTTTTATATGTATAGGTTTTGTATTTGGGTTTATGATTGGCATGGAAAATAGGTAGGTATATGCGTAAAAAAGATAAATTTTATTTTTCATGTCTGCTCCAAAGTAAAAGATTATCTGTGGTACATAACTTTTTTCTTATTTTTGACCAAACATTCACCTGCATTTTTGTAGGTAGAATTTAAAAAACCTTCAATGTCACTGATTTTTTATTACCGATATAAATGTTATTCTAGTGCCGTATTATAGGCTTCGGGGGAAAGAATATAAGTATTAAAGTTTTTTTTATCTTGGTAACCTCCAAGAATCCTTGAAAATATCACTAACCAACCAATTAGGTGAGGAATTTTAAAGCATAATTAAATGTTACCATTAACAGATTCAAAATATATTTCAAAAGCCCATTGGAACTATGCGAACGAACCCAGGCGCTGGCGTATGTTGTAAATTTATAATTATTGAGACCTTAGCTTTGGGCTAATAGATATTTTACAATAAAAGCTATAGTTTAGGAATCTGATGCATTTTACACCACAACATAATGTAATTAGACCGAGAGGTTAAAGGCCAGACTTTAAATACCATAATCAATTTGAAAGATTTTCTGCGGTTAAGTAATGCATATTAGGTTTCAGGTAAGTCCACAAGTATTAGAGAGTTTCGGGTAATGCTTGTTATGTAATATAAATCTTACCGCACACAAAGCGGGATTCTTTTCAGTCAGCGACTGGGCAGGAAACTACTAGTGCATGGCAGAGGGAGGACGGAAAGAACGGAAAGTTAGAAAAAATATTTAAGAAGCAAAAGATATACCTAAATTTATGTATGTAGTATACAAGAATTTTCTATTAGAAATATAACGGATATCGTTTAGAGGATGAGGATGCGGAGGAGGACATTAAAAATGTTGAATTTTGTGACTCAGGAAATCATTAATACGTTGGAAGGTGGGGGGGGGGGGGGGGGGGACAGAAAGTTAGAAAGAATTAGGTAAGAAGTAAAAGAGATACCTATATGTGTGTATGTTAGAATTTTCTGTTAACGGTTATCGTTTAGAGTTTTAGAGGATGAGGACATGGATGCGGATATTAAAAATGTTGAATTTAGAGGCTGAATGAGGCTTTTTCGATATTTCACCGAAAAATTGCTGCTATACTTGCCTATATTCATAACGCCTTTTGAAATTGTTATGGAACTAGAAGAGGATGAATTACGTTGTCAAGGTTTAAAAATTGAAGTTATAGATAGGGATGTGGAGTGGATATCGAAGCTTTCTAAATAGGGATAACTTGCAGTTTTAGTTACGAATGCCGATATACGGTACCACTTAACTATATACCGTATACTATGTAAATTTTTACGAACCAATCCAAATTACACTCCTTGTTTGCTACTGCCAGTGGCGTAGCAATTTTTATTTTTTTCTTAAAAATTATTTCAAAAATATAACATAATAATAACTAACTTAATAATTAACTTAGTAACTGTTTTCAAAATTTACGGTATAAAGGCAGAATTTTTGAAAATTGCGTCTAAGACGTTAATTAAAATTAAGGAAACTTAAGACAGAAGTAATTTTAACCTACAACCTTGCACAACGCTTTAATCATGTTTTTTTTTTCAAGAAATGAATGACTAACGTCAGTAGAAAATGTGTTAAGTGGGACATTTTGAACCCCTCGATGAACACAAACTAATTCTAAGAAATGACGGTGCCAAAAGGCCGAATAAATTTAAAATTGTTACCAAAAATTTTAGCAGTCAGCAGTAGACGGCCGACAGTTTAATGGTGGCTGTCGAGGTAAATTTAATTTACTTACTTTTCGTACAGCATTCAGTGATACCTACATAGGGTTCTTTATTATTTTTTTTTCTAAAATGCTCGTCAAAACAAAACGAAATAGAAAAGTTTCAGCATCAGTTTTAAATTGCTGTTGCTTGAAAATGAACTGACGGATTTTGATGAGCTTTTCAGATCCCAAAAGGCAGTTTTATTTACATTTTGTGTCCGGAAGCCTTTTTGCGTCAGTTAGGATATCTGGACATTATACAGAGGGGAAAAGAAAGTAGTACTTGTTTGCTGTATTGCATACTAGGCAAGACTTGAAGTCCAAGTGAATATCTCGGGATTTTTCTCATTTTTTTTAATTACGGCCTTTTCTAACAAAAAATATCGATTTTTTCCAAAACAGTCTTTTCTATGAAAGAAATTCTAAAATTCCGCTACAGGTTCATTAATAACATTATTTCCATCGATAATCATACAACTTTTCATTTAGTCTAATTTAAAATATTTTTTGACCCTTTTAATGGGAAATTGGAAATGCGGATATTCGGTATTCATTTTGAGACTGACTAAATAAAAGGTTGTTTGATTATCGATGGAAATGTTGTTTTTAATGAAACTGTAGCGAAATTTTAGATTTTTTTTTTAAAAGTCTTCGGAAAAAATCGATATTTTTTGTTAGGAAGCCGTAATAAAAAAGCTGACAAAACGTCACGAGATATTGACTTAGACTCCAAATCCTGCCTAGTATTAAATACAATAAACAAATACTAGTGCTACTAGTGCAAATACTTAAATACTTCTCCCCTCTGTATAATGTCCAGATATCCTTACTGACGCAAAAGGCTTTCTGAAACGAAATGCAAACAAAACGGCCTTTCAGGATCTGAAAAGCCCATCAAAATCCGTCAATTCGTTTTCAAACTACAGCAATTTAAAACTAATGCTGAAACTTTGTTTTTTAATTATTTTTGACGAATAGTTTAATTGGTAATCCACTAACAAATTACCTACAAAATCCCTTAATTTTAAATGTTTCTCCGGCATTTAACGCTATCTATACTAATATATAAAAGAGTAAATTGACTGACTCACTGACTGACTCACTCATTCATTTGGCCCTGCCAAAACTATTACGTCCAGATTCACTAAGAAGGTTTAAGATTTAGTACTGGTTTAAATTAAGATCTTCTAGTTGATCAGCTATGTTTTGACAAGTTTTTGTCCTATCGTTGTTAATAAGACGTCATTGAAAACTTATGAATTATTCGGATATTTCAGCGATTTGCTTGGTTTCCAAATGATTTTCATCTTGGAACGGGTTGCTAGAGTGAATTTAGTTCTATTATTCTCGAAAGTGCGTACTAAATTTGCCCTCTTCTTTATAAATTTGCGAAAAAGCTCCGAAATAAATTCATAGTATAAAATTTAGTTTTGATTGGGTTTGATTGGGTGAACTCAGATAAAATTTAACTTGCGTAGATAAATTTTTCTTTGTTTACTCTTTAGCAAAAGAAAATTATAGGCAAATAAAGGGATAGAAAATGTTGTCCACACTAAATGCTATGACATAACATATTATGACATAAAGACCAAGATCCAATGATGGGCTTTAATAAATGTATAAATTTTTACTAAAAACTCTTTAGCTTTTGAATTAATATAAATCCGAAACCGTATAAGTCAATGTTAGGAAACCTTTCTGCAGCCAAGAGCCAATAATTCTTTTAAGATTTAATGAAAAGGGTTCAACGGTCTATTGATTTTAAAGGGTCCCGTAATAGAGCACACTGATTGCTTTCACGTTGAAAATAATATAGAATATTTCTAAAGAAATGCCTTATTTTTCTATGTATCTTTCCAAAATTGAAACCAAAATACAGGATGGGTTAATAATGAATTTCTAAAATATCATCTGAAATACTAATTATTTAATTTCTAGTGTATTTTTATATAAAAAAAAATCGGTCAAGTGCAAGCTATACTTGCACAATTACTGTTCCGTGCCATCAACCTCCCAATTAACCTTGGCAAGCCTCGGCCAGTTGGGTACCCGATCTGTGTCCATCTGCCGCGCTACGCGCCGCCAACGGCACTAACGCCGTATCACATCTCGTTTGCGCGGAGCTGAGTGGACCAAATGAAAAATTTTGAAGATCGTGTAAAGACAAAAGTTGTTTCTTGCATCGTGAGAAATATTTTTTATTGAAAAACTTTTTCTCTAAAACCAATGGTTTAGAAGCTATAAGGAAGTAAACAATTAAATTGTCTATATCAATTGACCGCGCAAGAATTTTCTAATCCTGATAATTTTTGCTCAATCCACACCTAATTTTTAATGTTCATGATTTTTCAGCAATGTTTCAGCAATTTTTAAGCGTTTTTCCCGAAAAAGTTTAAAAAAATACAATACAAAAATACATCACATTTATCGTTGAATTCGTGCTTCAATATGCCCTTGAGAAAGTTTTTTTCCCATTTCCCAATTTACCCCCTGAAATTAATCACCAGGATCAAAATTTAACTTTTTATACTTCACGTCTATAATTGGGCCACTACACTCTATCTCTGTGCCAAACTTCAAATTTTTACGTTGAATAGTTTCTGTGAAAATCGGCTGTGACAGACACACGAGCGGACACCGAAGCGATTCCATAAGTATAGAACGATTTTTGTATCATCTCGATTTCTGAAAGATGACAGAAACTTCTATGACATTGATCACGTGATATAGTAACTTTAAAATTCCCTCAGTGTTAAACTCCATTTATGATTTTGCTATTTCTGACTTTTGTTGTTGTACGCTTTTATTACGGATTGCTCTTGTTCGTATCATTAAAAATTTAGTCCATTTGTTCTTTTGTCAACCCAATCCATACTGTGTGTTTAAAGTATTTAAAGTTGCCGACAACCCTCAAAAAGTTAAACTGTGCCATAACTAGATATAACATTACTGATCATTTGTCAAAATTGTCGCGAGATCATTCACAAATTTGACTATATTTCATTTCACGGAACACTAAAAACATGTATGCAATATTACTATCTTGTCAAACCATGGTATACAGTAAGTCCACGGATTGGATTTAGAAGTGGAGGAATGGGCCTGATCTTGCAAGATACGTAAAAATGTTACTCTAAATAAAAGTTTTTGCTTGTAAAATAATAAGTTTCGCGTTATGAAAAATTTAATTCTTTATACAGGGAGCATAAAAAATACGAAAATGTTATTTTGCGTACGAGTAAACATATTCGTTCAGATTCACTAAGAAGCTTTCAGATTTAGTACTGGTTTAAGTTAAGATCTTATAGCTGCGCAGTTATATTTTGACACGTTTTTGTCCTGTCATTGGTAATAAGTCGTCATTAAAAAAGTAGAAATTATTGTAATATTTCAGCGATTTGCTTGGTTTGCCAATGATTTTCATCTTGGATCGGGTTTCAAGAATGAATTTAGTTCTATTATTGTCGAAAGAAGGTACTAAAATTTGTCTTTTATTTATAAATTTGTGAAAAAAACTGGGAAACAAATTCGTAGTTCAAAACTTAGTTGTCTTATTCTGACACTTGTCAGTTTAAAACTTTTGGTTGTCAAATTAGACCGGATAGCGTTGGAAAATCTGGCCGTATGTGTTTACTCTTTTGCAAAATAACGTTTTCGTATTTTTTATTCCCTGTATAATAAAATTAAATTTTCATAACGTAAACCTTATTTATTTTGAAAGCAAAAATTTTTATTAAGAGTGACATTTTTACGTATCTTGCAAAATTTGACCCATTTGTCCTCTTCTAAACCCCATCCGCGGACATAGATACTGTATGTAATACTCGCATTACAAAATATTAAAATCAAATTAAAAAAATAGCTTTATTGTCGTTTATACAATTTCAGTGGCAAAGCTAACAAAGCCAAGCACTTTATTGTTTATTAAAAAGATTAACAAGTTTCCGAATACGTTTCGTCGTGTTTCCTATTTTAATTTCATATTTCGTCGCCACAGCAAGCTATTATTTTCTAAACATATTTCTATTCAACAGTACGGGGAAAAGGGTGGAAAGCATGAGCAATCTGTGAAGAGCGTATTGTAAAAGCCTTTATTAAAACTTGGGCCATATTTCACACTCTCAAACAGCATAACTCATCTGCGCTGACTTTTCGGAGTGCAAAAGGGAAATAGGACGATAAGAATGTGTGCAGATTTTTGCGGCATGGCATGATATTTCAGAACACTTCAAATAAATACACTAGGTCGCGTGCGAAAATGTTTGTGGTATTTTTTCCGACATGTTTCAGTTTTGTTTTACATAGTTCCTATATTTTTGTTCCAGCACTTATTGATTTTTTTATTTAATTTTTAATAATGCCAGTCATGAATGAAAAATAAAACTGTCAAGTTCTGAAGTTATTATTTTTAAGAACATTACTTTATTGTCATTGTCATAGTGAGCACTTGGAGGGAGTTGTTAATCTCCTGAAATTTATTTGTAACTCTAGCCCGTAAGTCTTCTAAATTTTCACAATGGGTTTTGAAAACCAAGTTTTTAATGTGTGGCCATAAAAGTGTCGCACGGCGTGAGATCGCAGGACGGTGGTGGTCACCTAACTGGCATATTACGACTAATGATCCGGTCTTCGAAAAAGTCTTCAAAAAATTTTAAATTATCAAGAGTGACGTGAACTGCTTCGCCGTCCTGCTGGAAGTTGCCTTGTCGCATCTCTTCAACGTCTAATGCATTTACAATTTTTTTTTAAATTTCATTACAGTATCGCGACGAATTCAGAGTCCCTTAAAAAAAAATCGGCCCAATTAACCTTCTTTTCGATATGCCCGCCCACACGCCAAATTTCTGTGAATTTAGATACATCTCTATAAAAAAATGTGGATTTTCAGAACTCCACATTCTCATTTGTTGAGAATTTACATAACCAGAGAGGTAAAACCATCCCTCGTTAGTAAAAAAGTTTTTTTTGTCAAATACATTTTCATTATTATGCAAATTACCCATAAACCACTCTCAGAATTGCATTCGCTGTGGCTTGTCGTTTGGTAACAATTCTTGAACTGAGCTTAGATGATTAGCGTGCATATGCAGGTCACATTTCAGGATTGTATTGCAGGTTCCGTAGGGTACATTAGCAGACCATACACATAGAGGTCGATGTGCGAGTTTTGAACTGCGCGGTCCAAAAGGGCGTATTTACCTTTCAATTAGTGGGTAATGCACGCGCCAGATTTAACTAGTCCAGACGTGCCTGTGAGTCTGCACCGCGCCTGAAAACTTTGAAATCAACTAACAGACAGTTTTGGTGTAGAGTGTAACCGCGACGGTTTAGTCAACATGTTTTATAAACATATTGGTTTCTCGAAGAATTTTATCACCAAATTTCTAGAAATTTGTACAGAACAGCAAGCTTTGTGGAAAATTAAAAGCAAAGCATATTAGAATCATCCGGATCATTTTCTCTTAGCTCTTGTAATAGAATAATAATTTTAACCCATTTCGAACACCGCTTTTTTATACCATTATTTGCATATTAATTATTGCACAACAGAGAGCACATTTTTTTTTATTACTGAACATTTTTGCAGTTCACTCTCTTGTTAACACTTGAAAACCATGAGCTTTCTGTAGAAAACTTTCACTAAGGCGAAATTCCACGTTTCTTTTTTAATACGCGCATTTATCTGCGGTTTTCGCCCACTAACATACGGTTTTGTATATGACAAATGAACTACGCAAGACTGATCCGCAGACTTTTGTTTTACATTAGTGGATGACGACGGTTTTAATCAGTGACGCTGAAAACCGTCAGTCTTATCTGTGGCGGTTGCAACCGGCGGATCGACCTCTATGTGTCGACCTGTATATGCTGGCTTAAACGCCGAATAGGGGTTTGTGGGTGTTCATTAACAATTTGCCTCAATTATTCTACTTTTTGTGCAGTGCGAACTTTGGATCTCCCTCTCTCTCACTGCCTTCCATTCTATTCACACTTTCTGTTTCTCTAAACAAAGTCACGGATCTAGTCAAAACTTGGAGAAACTGGTCGCAATGTGTGGAAATTCTGTTTGAACATCCTGAATGGCGTCCCGCGTTGATTACCATCAACCCTTCTACCATTTCTAAAATAACTTTCGATGATAAAAGCTTTTTGTTCTGCCGTGATCAACACATTTAATTTTCTTAAAAATAAAAACGTCAGAACTTAACAGTTCTACTTTTCATTCACCTATACCTTTTGCCAGTGGCGGCTCGTGGCCGAAAATATAGGGGAAGAGCCAAATATCAAAATAAAAATTTAAAAAAACTAACCTATATTTTATATATTAAATCGATCCTTCTATTTTTTAACCCTGCGTACTTGTCAATAATATCGTCATATGTATTACTTATATACTCGCATATATACTTTCATTTTAAGTTCTTCTAAAAGTTCTTTTTGAATGGATATATTTGCCAAAGATGAGAGTCTGTCCTCGGCAATTGTATTTCTAGAATAAGTTTTTATTCTTTTCAAGCAAGAAAAACTTCTTTCTACCGAGACGGATGGAATTGTTAATATGAGGGAACAGTTTATAAGCTTGTAAGAAAATATCCTTATTTTCATTTAGTTTTTTTAATAGTTCTTGTAAAGATACATTTCGCAAGCCTTCATCCGAGTACAAAAGATCAAGTTCGTTTTTAAGCCGCGCACTTTTAGTAAATAAGGTAGCATACAATTTTTGTAAATTTTCGAGAGCATCGGAAGGGAACAAACGAACTTTAGTTTTTCACAGTCCTGAAATCTAGTGCCCATTTCAGTCAAAATATGGACCAATATTTCATAAAACAGAACTCTGTATCTTGCACAAATATCATCCTGATTTAAACTAGAATATTGACGCTTGAACATATTAATCTGGGTTATATTATTGGCCTTCTCAAAAATTGAATTAAAAACATTTTCATTTCTTTTGTTTCTTAGAATCTCGGAAGTGCTGTTAATATGGGATAAACAATAATTAATATCTAGAGATTTTTTTTGCAAATGTCAAATAAAATATTCGTAGCACCAAAAATGTCATTGACTACTAATGCCAAGAAAGTAAATTCAAAGTCATTCATGTTACCCAAAAATCCAGTGGCAAGCTGAATTGATTTTTGATCGGACTCCTCAGACTGAATGATAAATTCAAAGACTTCTTTTAATTTATCCCAGCCTTGTACAATTACATCAAGTAATTTAGAGTTTGACGACCATCGGGTTTCTGTTACTGTCGGGATTCGTCGAGCAGAATTTAGTGTAAGGGCATAGGATCGCTTAGCCGAGTGATGAAAAAAAGAAGGTATACCACAAAGATTTGCAAAAAAAATCGGCATTTAGAAATTTTCTTAAAACTTTGTTGTAAGACAAGATTAAGGCGGTGCGCCAAACAATGTAGAAATACAGCTTGTGGAGCTTTTTCTTTGAATTTCATCTGAAGTCCGTTTAAGTGTCCAGACATGACACTGGCCCCGTCGTAACACTGACCTACTAATTTATTTTTATAATCAAATGGATCCGGAATTGGATCCCAATGAATTCATTTTGTCTATGAATTTTTCACAATCCAATAATTGTCCACGAAATAAAATTAATAATTAAGAAAACAAACTAACACTAATCGGTGCTAATAGTTGAATAATTAAATAAAACCCACTACAACTAAATTATTCTTAAACACACCGACGGTCGATACGCATCAATATAGGTACACCACCTATTCTAGAATACTTCACGTCAAAGGCAAATTAACGACTAACATAGGAAGTTACCAAACAATATTAGCGAAGCGCCAAGTGCCGGCCCTTCCAACCCGAGAAGACCGATCTTCCAAACTTAAACACTGCCACATGTACGACGCCATCGTTGTCATAGCAACCAACTATTTTAGTACGATGTTTTCAACATCTGGATGACTTTTGCCGCTGCAGCCTCGCGTCTTCACGCTATAGGTAGATACAAATAAGAATTTTGATTTGTACGCAAAAACCAATGCTAAAAACCAACATTTTTTGTTGTGTTTACCTCTTTTTACCTCTGGAAGTCGAGATTCGATTCCTTTATATCTTGTAGTATTAGACCATTAAACTACTAGAGGGGTAACGAATAATAATTTATTAATGCAATAAGAAAATTATATTATTGAAATTTAAAATGTATTAAGGAATAAAAATAAAATAAATTGATTGTTTTTTCCTTTTTTTCTTGGGGAAGTGGCACTTCTTCTACTTCCTCTGAATAGCCGCCACCACTGCCTTTTACCTATGGTACCTTTCAAGAGTAATAATTCAAGACATGCGTGATCGATTCCACGGCATACTTTGAGGACGTTTTTTCTTACCTTACGTTATGTATACGGGAATAATGAATAAGAGATATTATTATTATTATTATTATTAGCAGTTTTCACATGGTTAATGAAAAAAAAATAAAGTCATATCATTTTTTCATTTCATACATCATATCTTTATTTTTTCGCATACCTTCAGTGTTAAGGACAGCAAGATTTCTATATCACCCGAACGAAGGCATTCTCTTGATAGCAGGTTATCTTTATTTTTAGAAACGCCGAATTGAGAATGGGCATTAGGGTGTCCGTTATTTACTAAGGTCGTTTTTTTTCTTGCAACGCCCCTTAAATTTTTAGTTTATCGTCTAAAAAAAAGTCAGGCCAAAATAAGCGCTTAATATTCATAATAAACCTTGCCCTAAAGACGATACATTTGCCATTTAAATTACATGGGATTTTGCCACTTTTTACAATTAATTATTTTTTTCTCGGACAAGATGACTTATAGCAATGAGACATACATATCCTTATAGGAAATTGAACGCTCTACAAAAAAGGCCTCTCATAATTTTTCGATTAATTCACTCCTTCAAAAGTTATTCAAGGTGAAATTTGAACTCTATGTAAATTTTCAGATTTTTTACTTTTAGGGCAAAGTGATTATTATTTCGATAAAAGTTATTAGTTTATTTCTAAAAATAGATAATTCTGGTGGAATTAGGGTAACAAAATTTTAAACATGGAAACTAATATACCGCATAACAGGTAGCTGGTTCTAGTTTGAATCATTTTTGAGACTATTCATTTATAACACGCAGTCAACTAATTTTTATTGAATTCCATAAATTTTGGTATACTTTCGTGAAATTTCCCTTCAATACAGTAAGTGACTCAAAATTACACTACAAGCATTCCCGCCTACACGCGGATTTTCTATTCACGCAAGCGCGCTAAGTCGCATATAGTACCTTGAATAACTTTTGAAGGAGTGAATTAATCGAAAAATTATAAGAGATCTTTTTTGTAGAGCGTTCAATTTCCTATGGGAATATGTATATATCATTGCTATAAGTCATCTTGTCCAAGAAAAAAAAATAATTGTAAAAAATGGCAAAATCCCATGTAATTTAAATGGGAAATGTATTATTTTTAGGGCAAGGTTTATTCTGAATACTAAGGGCTTATTTTGGTCTGACATTTTTTTTTTAGACGACAAACTAAAAATTTAGGGGGCGTCACAAGAAAAAAAATCAACTTGGTAAATAACGGACACCCTAATGGGCATGCAAGTGTTTTTTGACTGTACACACTGTAGAGAGGATCAGCGATAGTTGCGTAAGCAGCCTATTCCCTCACAGTCGGCACGGTACATTGGTTTAAAACACTTGTTTCTGCGTAAATGCTATTTTAATGAAATAGAATTCTGTTTGTAACAATAATATCTTACAGGCAATATGTATTTCTTTTTAATTTTTTGTTGTCTTTAAAAAAGTACATCCCTAAGGATAAAATATTTAGGAGTTTTAATTGAATTACTTTAATTATCATATCAAAAGTAAATTCCCAAAGAGGCCTGGCGCGTACACACAAAGGCGCGAATAAGGCAATCCCTTTAATAAGATAATTCATTAGATTCTAGTAGAGTCTTGCGTAAATTTCCTGAAAATTCTCGCAGTCCCGGAGAAACAAGCTAATTTAAAATATGTCATAGTAAGTTAGTTAGCTAGATCGCGAGAAACGCTAATACGTTCTTTGTCTTTCCGAATATTGTCGAAATAGGCAATTTGGTTCAAGCTAATTAAAATGTTCTGGCTTTAGTTTGTTGCAGTGATGTTAAAAAAATTTCACAATTTATTTCTTGTCCAATTTATTTTTCTTTGCTTGGTGGGTGTTTCTTGCTCGTAATTTCAGTATTACATTCAACTCAAGTTATTGTGAAATGATTCAGTTTCTTGTTAGTATCAAGGAACAAAACGTACAAGAAAAAATGACATTTTGAAATAGATATTACTAAAGTCATATCCTTAAAATACCTCTTGGAAAACAAACTATCCTATTAGGTTACCTCCTATACCTTCTGTAATAAATCCCTTAGAGGCACCTGATAGTCGATTGACTTTTATCGAAACTTAAGTTAACTCGAAACGTGTTGAAAAAGGAGGGATCAGTCTCCTTTTCCGCATTCTACTGTCTATTATCCTTATCAAATAGGTTAGCAAGATGTTGCCTCAAAATGAGAAGCATATTGTCAACATGAAGGTTTAATAAATTATAAAATTTAGTACTTCTGAAAGAATGATACTTGGGAATTTAAAAAAATATTATAGATAGGCTATACATACATGCATGCATGTCCTTAGAAAAGCAAAAGGAGTAGGTTCTCGAAAATTATTACCAACGATAAAACGCTATCTGTCAGGAGCGGCTGTCAATTTTCCTCCCCACTGCGCGGACTTCAAAGTTTTGAACTTGGGTGTACAAGTAACTTAAATTTAAATACAATTAGGATTACTGTTATGTTTAGTAATAAATTAATTATTTCATATTTTTCAACAATTTTATTAAGTCGGTTTAATTCAAAAGTGATACTTTTCCGCACGCGTCTGCTGTTGACCGAACGACGCGAAGCGGAGTTCGGTCAACAGTCGATTGCGGAAAAAACACTTTCCGCACTTGTTTGGTAATAGCTATTTACCTAACAAGTGCGGAAAGTGATACTTTTCCGCACGCGACTACAGTTGCGGAAAGACACTTTCCGCAGGTGTTGGGTAGATACAATATTTATAGCCGAAGCAAACTGGTTGCTTATATCCAAATTTTATTTTAATTTTAACATAGATTTTAAGAATAAGTACCTTGGCCATAAGATGGATGGTTTACAACTTTTTGAAATGTCGGAAAAGTATACTAGAGTTACCTATTTTTTTCTGAAATTGCTTATTTTCTTTTTTGCACACCATTTACTAAATGTTTCCAATTCTTTGGCATAATGGTTTTTCGATTTTTCTGGTAACAGTTCGACTTTCACATTCTTGGCTTCTTCGAGAATGTCCTCCGGTACCCCATCTATCATATTTTCTTCAATTTCTTCCTTCATCTCCATTTTCTCCTCAAAAAATGGATAAAAGTCGAATAACCTTTGTATTTTGACTTCGGCGTCTGTACTGACAACAAACAGGTAAATAACACAAACTTAATAGCATAGCAACGATATACGCAGTAAGAGCTATGTGTGGTCTAGCCCAAAATTCCATGTTGTTTCTTATGGAGGATCTATCTGCATTTTTGGTGCCATTTTAGGGCGAGGCCACATTTTTCCGAGGCAGCAAACCGCGGCGACAGCATAGTCGGGAGACCTCGGGAAGACTCGGCGACGATCGGAGGATAGGTTCAATGACCAAGATATATCAATGTCTGCATAGGGGATGGGAGGTCTCAGGGGACTGAATACCTTCAAGGATATCTCAAACCTGGGTGGTTTGAGATATCCTTGCCCAGCGCAGTAGTAGTAGATGGACATTTCAGTATCCACACTCCACACTGCCTCTACGTATACGCCAGAGCTGTTATCAGAAACAGGATCTGTTTTGTTGGGTTTGAGAAAACAGCTACACAACAGCAACAAAACAGGTACACAATAGACCCTGTTTCTGAAAACAGCTACAAAACAGCTGTGGCGCATGCGCAAAGGCAGTGTGGATGCTGAACTCTCCATCTACCACTACTACGCTGGACTGGGTGGTTTGATATATCCTTGAAGGTCTTCAGTCTCCTGAGACCTCCCATCGCCTATGCAGACGTTAAAAATAAATATTATTTTCACCCCCTTTCACCCCTACCTTAAATTTTTTTGTCATCAGATCGTGACAAAATTTACATAGAACCAATAGGCAAGTATACTCCTTCAAATAAAAAACCAGTCATTAAAGTCATTACACGTCAACATATCATAATATGTATATTGTTAACCACTGAGGACAGCTTACCTTCGGAGACTATCGTCCATCAGTTCCTGATAAAATTTACATTGGACCACCGCGAGAGTGTACTCTTTCAAACAAAAAAGAATCATTAAAATCACCCTGTGTCCCTGTGCTGAAGTTATGCGTAATCGTACAATAAAAATAATGATAGAAACAAAATAAAATTTATAATCTCCTTTTTTGAAGTGGGTTAAAAGCGAATTAATTTTAATTTTTATAATTTATTATCAGTTTAGTTATCACGTTGTTTTATTTAATTACTGTAACCATTATAAGCATTATAAGTTTTACAAAAAAATTCACCTAATACATATATTTCAAAATTTGCTTATGTAAATTACGTAAATTGCACAGTTAGAAAGTTCTTAAAACTACTTAGAAAACACAATTTGATAACGTTGGCTTTATTGAATCAAGTTTCGTCGTAGTTTAAGTTAAAGTAAATTTAAATTTAACAGTTTCCAACTAGTACTCTTTAGAAATATATTTTTTTCTAACGTTCGTATATTAGTTGAAGTATAAAATTTAAAGTGTTTACCTCTTATAATAAAGAAGAAATCAATCATATGAACCAAAATACATAAACAGACAGATCAGATGGACGTGAGAAAAAATTAAGTATTAGGTTAATTTTTTTGTGATAAAAAATATACGAGCTTATGAATTAATCTACTGTATACTCATTAAAAACATAAACTTTTAGGTCTAGATGTAAATACAATTCGCATCTGAAAGTTTTAATTGCACCGGCACACAAAAAAAGTGGTCTGTACATTTGACTGAAATCCAAATCCGTTTGGCCCGTACACCCCCAAAATTTTGAGTAAATTGCGAAAAACTGCTAAAAATAGCTAGAAATTGCAATTCAACTTCGGGGGACTGATTGCTTGTGGCTGTAACCAGGGCACCTCCACGTGGTGACGGTGGGGAATAGAACCGTCTGGCAGAGTCCCTGGGTTAACGGCGTGTATGCCGTCATGGCAGACACAAGCGATAAGTGTTTTACGATGCAGGGATTCGGAACCCCAGTATCGGCGTCTAATCAGGGTGAGAAAGCAGGCCCGCAGGCGTCGTCCTCAAGCGACTTCAACTCTACATTAGTTAATAATAAGAAAAGTCCTCATTGGTACGTAAGAACAATACTATTTTTTGCTATTTTCTGCTACTCATGGCTATTTTTTACGATTTTTGATAAATATATGAATGGTCGAGATTAAAAGATTCTGAATTTGGATTCAGCGCATCAAAATTCATAAGGAACATACTTGATCTAGTTCAATAAAATTATCTTCATTTTCATAACTGTAATTTTTCGCAATTTTTAGCCATTTTCAGCGTTTTTTCGCAATTTACTCAAAATTTTGAGGGTGTACGGACCAAACGGGCTTCGGATTTGGATTCAGCTCATCAAAATACATATAGATAGATGGGTCTGGTCAAATTTACAGACCACTTTTTTTTGTGTGCCGGTGTTGTCAATGGCTCTTCCTTATATATTGACATCTTCCTTACAGCCGATATTTGAAGAGTAATCGACTTGTAAATAAAATAGTTCTAGATTTTTGTCTGAATTTTAAGAAGCCGTTGCCAAAAAAACCAGTATAGCATCGTATATGTTAAATTTTAAAGATATTTTTTTGAAATGCCAGATTTCAAAAATATATAATTTATATAGCTATATTTGGTTAAGCCATTGTCAAGTGCTTAAATTTGTAAACATAATATATAGCAAATCATAGTACTAGTGGGCATGAATTTCGCTAACTTCTTATCTGTGTATGGCAGTTTCTTGACTTACATAGAAAACGTTACTGAACATCAATGCATCCATTTGTTACACCCACAAAAAGTTGTATTATGATTTACTATATTTTTACAATATCTAGGACCCACTATTTTAAAAACGGCTAAACCCAGCATAGGTAAGTTATATTTATTCAGCAAAATATATTCTTCAAAATGTGAGTCTATATACAGGTTATTACATTTACAAAAATTTAATTTTTCGAAAAATTTGACATTTTCAATATTAATTTTTTTTCTAACGGATTCTTAAAATTCAGATAAAAATTTATTAATCTTTTCAACCAGATTCTCCAACACTAGAACGCTAGACCGGTCTAATTTTACAACCAAAATTTTTGAACTGATGTGTAACAATAGAGTTTTTTGCAAATTTATAGAGAACATGGCAATTTCTATTTAGTATGCACATTCCACAATCATGGAACTGAATTTGTTGTAGAAACACGTTCCAAGATCAAAATCAAACCTAACTGATCAAGTAGAAGGTCTTAATTTAAACCATTACTAAATTTTAAACCTTTTTAGTGAATTTGGATGTCTATATTTACAACTTTTTAATTATTTTTTAAATGTGGGCTATAGAAGGGTTTTAACGAGAGTTTTAATATATGAGGAAAGACTCTGTACATCTACAGTTTTAAAATATGATTGTGGCATAAAAAAATTACAACCTTTTTAACTCCAACGTTAATAAGACATAAGGGTAATGATATTTTCAGATTTCTACCAAATTCACTGTCGAAACAAAAGCGCAGAAAGTTTTAATAAGCCTTTTTTATGTCGCATCATTCGACGCACCAACTTTCAGAAACTTTTCGACAAGTTTTTTAAAGTAATTTAATTAAATCAGCTTCTCGGCTTCAACAAGACAATATGCTAAAATGTAGAGATAAACAGTGATTCGAAGTGTTGTTTTAATTTTCAGGAAACAAATACATTCCTTGAAAATGTATCACAGAAAATATATTGATGAAAGAATGGAGTTTTAATTTGCAGAAAACCGACATGTTCTCTTAGGATCGTACAAAACTTCCGGATGAAAGAATGTTCTTTAAAAACACACCTAAAATGAAAAATCAGTAGCATGCATGTTAAAATTTTTTTATCATCATGCATATTATATAGGTTATGATTTCAGCATACATGTATGTATAATTGAAATTATTTTTCAGTTATAAAATTAAAATGATAATTTTAAAAAAGAGGTAGCTTTTAATTATTTAAAATATTGTTTTCACATTTGGGAAGCGTTTTTAACATTTATGCTTTCAAGAAAGTCATCGCACTCAGTTCTTAAAATATGCATTCTGTTATTGTTTAGCCCAACTGTCGGCAATGAAGAAAATACAGTAGATTTGTTAGCCCACAAAATTATTTCATTATATTTTTAAATCAAAAAAATACGTTCTTTGAAAATGTGATTCCAGGTTATTCTGTTTATAAAAATTAGAGTTTTTTTTAAAGGCTTAACATTTGCAACATTTAAATTTTTTTTTCGGGGAACGAATTCTAAAAATTTACATTGCCTTCTCTGATTCTCCAATGTTCGGCGAATGATCTACATTTTTAGGTTTTTATATGAATTTTATTGTTGTTTAGCTACAGAATCCTAGAATATTTCTTTTTTTCCATATCCGTTTAATTTAGATTATGAAAGTCTTTTTTGCGGAAGTTTTTCCCCAACCCTCAAATTCTTTTAATGTCGCGTTCCGCATTAATAGGTTTGATCTTGTATACCTCTCGATGCCCACTTTTCCAAAAAAGAACTCTAACTGGCCCTTAAGGTTTCTTTCTGTTACTTTTCTTAATTAACAATTCTTATAATAGTACAGACAAAAAATGAAACTAAATCTTAAAACTGGAGCAAAAAGCATCAGCTTAATAACAACAGCAAAAGAGACACCCTTTCTATTTTACATTGTTCTACAATAAGCAAGAAAGTTTTAAGGAACTACTCGACAACTCCCCGAAAGTAGTTTGATTAAACCAGCTTTCCGACTTCAAAAAGACAATACGCCTGAAATTGAAGGAATAAAAGAGGCGATAGAGAGAAAGTTGCGTTCGTTCGTGGAATTTGCATGAAGCGGCATGGTCTTATAAAGTGTTTGTGTGTCCTCAGGAGAACAGTTACAGGGACTCCACCGCCATTGTTAGCTGAAGACGTAGGGGAATCAATAACGGTGTTGCCACCTTTTGGATTATTAACAGGTCATAAAAGGGTGCAAAATGGATATATGGGGGCGCCGAAACGGGAATGTTTGAATAGTAAGGGCTTTAGGAAACGGAAAGAGGGTAAAAATGCTGACTGGAGCATTATTTCAAGTAGGAAAAAATTTAAGCTTTAAAATATTTTTCAGATTTCTTATTTTCTTGCAGCAGTGGTAATATCTATCAATTAATTAGGTAAAACTCAGGACTGTATATGGGGTTCCAGTTTAGCATTGATTTCGTCCGAATTTTCTTGATTGTCCCGAATGGGTTTATCCAACAATTTTATTATTACATAATATAAAAGTTCTCCATTCGAAAAGGTTATCCCCAAAAAATTAGATTATTTTCTAAACAAATTCACCCTCAAAATAGCGATTAAACGTTGCTCGTTATAAAACGGGGAGATGGTGACGTAGTCCCAAGATGGGCGTCCCAAATTTAAGAAATAAACTAAGCGTTGGCACCGCTGCAAAAATTTTCCAACGATTTCGTACACAGTGGATTGGATATCGCGGTTACATTATCAAGCTCAGTTAGTGTTGGGCGATTATGAATGATATAATCGAAATATTTCGATTATGGCCGAATAATCGATCATTCGATTATTGCAACCGAGAGATCATTCGATTTGAAACGATGTGTTCTCTTTTAAGAAGAATGACTCCGAATAACGGTATTCGATAACTCAACTCGATTACGCACTGCTGCCGAAGAGAAACGAGTTACAATTCGATTCGGGGTCGTTCACGATCGACGCTCGGGCGCACTCCGGACCGTTTCTTGAATCGTTCGGTCTTTTTTAAGATCACCAAATAAAGAAAGATGCAAATATTTCCAGAGCGCGCCCGACGTTAATCGTGAATGCTCCTCAGGCATTCAAGCGGACAATATCTAAGGACCCTCGGTCTTGTTTCATACCGGATGTCAACGAAATCAATTTACATACCCTAATTTTGTTCATATTAAAAATAGAAATTTCATTTTTGGGTTGAAGCTTTAGTTGACAAAAGCACATTTTTTGCCTTAAAAACAATTGAATATCGATCGTGGTTTCTCCGGAGGCGAGTTTAACTTTGTTATTTTAAATGACAACCTAACACTTTTTTTAGTCCATTAGATAGCTCTTTAAATTCCCTTTTCGGTGATATATCACAAGTGGTAGTTTGCTCTCAATATGGCGACACTGGAGGCATTTTTATCAGTTTGAGTAGGTCGCCATTTTGAAGGCCCTGGTTGTTATTTTTATAAAATAACTCTGTACTTTAGTGAAGAAGATTGTTTAACTTTTATTTTTCAACATCATTTTGTAAAACTCTCTTTAAATAATTTGTATATGCAAAGTTATGTTTTATTAATATGGGCCATTTTTAAAGCAAATTTTCACCAAGTCATTAAATATAAAGTACCAAAAGTAAAATAGCCGTCTCGTAATTCAATACATGTTATTAATTCCGTAAAATTATCAAAAACACACATTTTAACGGGTTTAACCTAGTTTTGGTAAATTCCAAAATTATGTAGTTGCTAATGCAAAATATTTTGACGAAACCCTCTGTCTGAGGTAAAAAAACAAAATTTTTTTAGTTGTCCTACCCAACTTTAAATAATAGCAAGAAAATGAAAATGCTTGTGGCATTACGGACAAAAAAGACAGTGTTTTGCTCTTGCATTAAAGTTCGCGGCATCCACCAACTAATGAAAACTCCGAGACCTGTAGACAGCAAGCTTTCACCATTGTTGGGGATAATCAGACTAACGTAACCATCAGGCAGCTTCCCCAATAGCAATCGCGCATAGCCAATATTTTTCTACAACAAGAACGGTACAGAATATGCGCGAACGCCATCTATAGGAACTACTATAATACAATACAAATCCCAACCCAACCCAAGCCAACCTGAACCACACTGTTGTTTTTGTCCGTTATGCCATAAACATTTTCTTTTCTTACATTTATTATGGACATTAAACAGTATTTTATAGTAAATTAATTTGTACTCTTACATAATCAAAGCATTTTTAAAACGTTGAAAAGTACGCTTATTTTATTACAAACAAAGCAAGACAATGGCACTTTTACACTCAGCGTATCCCTATTAAATTTACTGAAAGCCCTAGTATAACGAGTTTTGTTTGAGGCCGGCGAAATTTCATAAATTTAAAGTTTTTAATAAATTCGGAGTTATGAACGATAAAAGCTGTTTGGCAAATAAACTTTATTATTTTGTCATTTTGAACATTTTAATGAATGTTCCTAAGAACCGCCTCGTCGCTAAAAAGTTAATATTAAAAGTTTTCTAATGACAGAAGCTATTCACCAAAAATGCATGTTGATCAGGAAAGTTTTACAAATTAATTTTAGCCGTCCATGTTATAAACCAGACTTGCTAATTTACAAGCGTTAGTCGTTTATTTACTAAATGTTTTAGACAGCTACAAGCTGTAGAGTTATAGAATTAACCACGGTTCATAAAAGCCATGAAAAATGTTGTATAAAAAAGTAAACGAAAAAAAAAACGGAGGATCGGGGTTGTGACAATACGTCGGATGATGTTAACGAAAATTAGATTTGTGGTAGGCGGATTGTCAGGCGTTTTACAGAACGCTGAAGCTTTTTCAGAATGATAGTAGGATAACTAGGTAAATTGTAAAGCATCCAAGAAATCGCAAACTATTACAATATAAGTGAAAATTTCTGGTTTGTTTGATTGGGCCTTATTTTTAGTACTACAAATAATTCCTTAAAAGGCATCGTTATTTTCATTATAACAAATTGCATTGCCAATTTATGTACAGGTCTTCAATTGAAGTAATAGGTATTTTTGATAAAATAAGTTTCTTATTTTAAATTTATAGATCTTAAGCTAAAGTAATACTTTTTATTTAGATTTTATGGTATTTCGAACCTAGTGCAAATTTTTATGAGAATTTTGGAGTCTGATTTAAGATTTCCTTTTTTTATGTGTTGTTAAAAATCGAAATTCGGGCAATGTTAACCCCCTGTCCATTGTCGATGTTGGTCCGCGGTACAAGCGTGGCCCCAAGAAGCAAGCAAAGAATTCACTAACCTTTATCTTATTTTTATCGTTAAACTTACCTTTTTGAGGTAAACCATTTAAAGCCAGTAGAAAATACAAAGTGAATGTTTTGTTAGCAAACTAACTACAAAACTGTTAACGGGACTTATGGGAAACGTACTACGTCAATATTATCCTATGGATTTGTCAGCAACTCTCTAATGGCTTTTAGGTAACGATTGTTTGCACAAGTTTTAGCTGTGCGAACGTTTACGTTCTGATGTATATTTAAGTCACACAGTAACAGTTTTCTTGGACTCTGTGGCAATAAAGTTTTTCCTAAGTAAACCTTGGAGCTTTTACACATACAAAATGATAGTAAAGGATTGTTATTCTTTGTTTAAAATTTGCGATATAATATATTAGTAAAACATAAGTCTTGAGTAATAAGTTTCAGTGATTTATATAATTTAAATTCGTCCAAATATAGCCAAAGGTCAATATAATAAAAATTAACCTGTCTTTCACACTAATGATTTTCTCGACATTTTTTGAAGAAAAATACTAAGATTATAAGAAAATGTATTACCATTTTAAAGAGAGTTATATTCATAAATTAATATTATACACAACATTTAGTCAGAGTGCTATTTCTATACCTTAAGATACTTAGTGCAAGATTTTTATTCTAACGTTCAAATTAAGGTAAAATTTGATATGTTAGTGTTTAGTTGACAATAAACACCAACTTTTATCACAAATATATGTTTTAAGAAATCAATAAAA
The DNA here is from genome assembly GCA_963971165.1 of Philopedon plagiatum. Taxonomy (NCBI): domain Eukaryota; kingdom Metazoa; phylum Arthropoda; class Insecta; order Coleoptera; family Curculionidae; genus Philopedon; species Philopedon plagiatum. The sequence continues at coordinate 18,411,060 of OZ020190.1, read as the reverse complement.
AAAGTTTCCCACTTGTTGCATGCCTTTTTTGACACACTGTATCTTTACTAAAAATGACAGTTACAAGTTTTGCATCTCTTAACGAAATTTTACCTTGTTACACAAAATTTTACATAGTTTATGATAAAGCTCAATTTTGTGATGCCCTATAACACATTTCTCTACTCTAAAGACAATATGAAGACAAAACTTTGTACCTACTTGCTATTGTTTTGCATCAGATCTCTATCAAGGAGACTTCTGAATATAGTTAAACGCGTATTCTTAATTAGTTTGTAAGCGCTTGCTAACATATAAGCACACAAAGCTGTTTCAGGACGTGGAAACTCATATTTGAATTTCGGCATACGTTAGTTCTTTTGTAATTTCTAAAACTTATTACTTATGACAAATATATGCACAGTAATGTTGGTTTATTTCATTTCAAAGGTCGTCCCATTTTTTGCAATTGATTTTTGCAGCAAACCCAAGCCAATGTGAATTTTGGAAGATCTGTGATATGGTCCGATAAGGCGTATTTCACAACCTCCGGTATTTTCAATAGACACAATAGCGAACATTGGTATCAAGAACACCATCATCTTTACTTCGAGCGGGAGCAGAAGGGAAGATTCGGTTTCAGCGTTGCTTGTTTTATTTTGGGAAGGGAACTAACTTATAGAATTTATGAGGAAGATTTTTAGCAAATCGTTACCTGAGTATATTACAAGATGTTGTACCTGAATTGCTAGATGATGTTTCCTTGGCTCATTTAAACAATATTTATTTCCAACAAGGCATGAGTCAGTTATGTTACTGGGATTTAAAAAATAAACTTTAGTGCTAGTTAAATCTCTCTATTCATTTGTTTCAAATCATTATATCACAGCCTACTATGAAATATTATACCCTTTTTTTAATTGTAAAATTCGAAAGTTATTGCAAAAGATATATACCGACAATTATATATTTTTCAAAAGCTTTTGAAAATAGCAATCGAATGAAAACAAAATATAGGGTGCCCATTTAAAAAAAAATGCAACTTCGGTTTTTATCTTCAAATTCGTTCCTTCTCGAAAAAAATTGACTACGCCACTGGACACTACACAAAACACTATATAATAACCAGTTTTTACCTTACGGATAAGTTAAAAAGCAACTGAGATACAAGGGGTGCTTGAAAATTACACATTTTCAAAATCGCCCTGTATCTCAGAAACGAAGGGCGCTATGATAATTCTGTTTGTAGCACCATACGTTTCACGAAAAAGTAGCACAGTGCTGCAAAAATCGCAGCTCTCCATCTTTAAAGATAACCGAGATACCCAGCAAAAGTGTCGAAAATTGGACACCCTGTACAGTGTGTTGTATGTTTCATGTGTTATCCTAATTTAAATTTGGAAAGTAATAGATATCCCGAAATCAGTAATTTCGATTATATCAAAATTTAATTTTCCCATTGGTATACTCTTTTAAAAGGTATAAAAGTAAAAAATCCTAAACTGAGCAGCCTTTGAAACCGCTGTGTCCCCAATTTTATTGAATGCTGCAAATTTTAGCTTAAAATACCAAATTCAATACTGGTGAACATAAAACCTTTCATAACCCAAAAGCGGGTCAGTTTAGGAAAAATTGCTTTATAATATTTGTGTCTTGAAACTATTTGTATGACAAAATTTGTTTTCAAAACCTAAAAGTGTGTACACAAAAGCACGACACACTGTATGTAGTATTTTCATTGTTATCCGGTAAAGAAAGGGGACAAAAAAGATGGAAACTTTATACGTGAAGGGCCGAAGGGTGAAATCTGATGCTTAGGGAATACAAAACCGCAAGAGAAGGGTTAAATTATGGCTAAGTTGACTCAATTAGTAATATAATTGTTACACCCCAAAAAGATTTAAACAATTTGACTCTTGAGGATGTAATACTTTTTTTAATTCTTATTAATGACTTTTTAAACTAATAAAACTCAAAAGGATTCATAAATTTCTTTTTGTATGACCTTGACCAAAATTAGTAAAAAATAGTATGTCCATAATTAAGTAATGCAATCGTCATAAACTGTTTTAGCATAGGTATCTTTTCAATTGAAAATTTTCTGACATATTTTTTTATAAAGATAATTGATTTTATTTAAATAGTATTTTTCATAATATGTTGAGAAGAACCCCTAAAACTAATTTAGTGTTTCTAACTTATTACTAATTTTCCTAATCTTTCCCTAACTTGTCAATTTAAACCACTAACTATCAAATTAAGCTAGTTTTAACGATAAAACTCGATTATATATCGGCTAATAAAAATGTTTTTATCTAACAATAATAGACAATCCCAAACTATGTCACAACCCAAACAGAAAGGGTCTTCCACTGTTTTAAAATAGAAATAGGGACGGCAACACAAAGCTCTTAATGCGATAGCAAAACTTTAAGTCCAATTTTTTCTAAACAGCTATTTTTAATTAGATAAAGAACAATTTTCATCAAGTTTTACGAGTCTAGGAAAAAGTGTGACGACAAACACTAATTAGTTGGAGCTTTCTAAGCGGTATTTAATTCTTTAAAAGATAATATCCGCTTGTTGAGCGGTTTATTAGATAATATAATCAACAAAGAAGTAATGGAAGATAACTTTTTGTCAAAAATTTACCAGCTATAAGGACTTCTAATTTTCTATGCAGAAAAAGTTTTCATTTATATAATAATGGAAAACTATTTTTTACTAAGTTAGCTCTTGCATACTTAAAATGAAAATTATGAATCTCTTTAGGTTAATAGATTTCGTTTCGCCTTTGTAGTGATTTATCCCAGACACAGTGATTTTTCTATTGCTTAAAGACGCTATAAAATTTTATTTCATGAAGAAATCCCAACAACTTGCTTGGGGGATTTGACTTTGAAGAACTTACTGACCTAGCGATTGTTTTATTTGGTAAAAACGTTTCTATTTTTAAAACTTTTATTTTTGCTTAAATTTTGTAGTGTTGGTACGTTCCTGTAAGCTATACACTATGTCCGCGGATGGGGTTTAGAAGAGGCCAAATGGACCAAATTTTGCAAGATATGTAAAAATGTTACTCCTAGTAAAAGTTTTATCTTGTAAATAAATAAGTTTCACATTATGAAAAATGTATTAGGTACTAGTTTTTGTTTTAAAAACTTCTTTTTTAAAATAATTAACAGTAAAATGTAAGACGCGTGTCTGTCCCAGTCGTGAGTTTAACTAATAATCAAAAATCATCTCTCACGGAAAGAGTTTTAGTAATTTATTTTAATATTTTTCGCAAAGAATGCCTAAAGTTTTGTTTACGTTAACAGTTCCGATAAAAATCAAACAAAAAAAAATTTCAGTTGAAAATTTGTTCTTAGTTAATAAAGTTAAAAACCGTAAAATGTGAAGCTAAGAGTAAGGTGACATGACGTGGTCAGGTCAAAACGCGTTTTCTATCGTTGAATCTCTTTACTCTTTACTACTGCAAGTGAGTTAATAAGTTATTATTTTTCGCACAAAACCAATCCAATTAACTCATTTTAACCAACTACCTCGTCATATGATTTTTTAATATTTAACGATTCGTTTCCAGTAAGTAAAAGTAATAATAGTTCTCCCCTTAGATAAGAATTTATGATAGTATATTGTTTTTTCATTATCTTATGATGTCCAATTATGACAAAATATGCTCAAATTAAAAAAAAATAATGGCAAAAATAACTCACTTGTGTGCAATGCGTTGCTGTACAATCTATGCATTTTAAATTTTTAATAAGTCACAATGGATAAAAACACTTCAAAGTGCCGCCTGGCAATTAACACCTCATAAATTTCCTTAAAGCACCAGTGTCAGAGGCCACATTTTTGCTATTTTAACTCCCTACATAAGTAAGCGGCTCAGAAAAGTCAAATACCCGACCATGATTTGCCGGGTTATCGCTGCTTACAACCCTCTAACAGGGCGAGGCAATAAAGTTTTTATGTTGTTTGCTTTTCGGAATAGCAAAAAATGTAAAAAAATTTAATATGCATAGGCTCTGCCAGTAAACACACCTGTTACACCGCCTCAGTGCAATTCGAATTTGAAATCGTCTTACCTGTACACTGTCTATTCAGTGTGGGCTGCTGGTAATCTATTGTCCACTCATCGACAGTGGCGTATTAGCAATGGATGACGACTCTTAAAAATTTGAAAATGTTTTTAGGTACCCATCATTATCAATCCCTAGTTAACCTTTCAAAACCTCCATTCTCCTTTACGTACCCTTTATATGCTGAAAATTTAAATACCTAAGCGAAAAAAACTAAAAAAACTTTCTATTCTAAAAACTCTTGAAAGCTATGTATTTTTAATTGTGCATGTCGTGTTCATAAAACTTTTACGAGTTTGTGGGAAAGTATACGACAAACACTAATTATCCGGGAGTTTTAGAACATTTTTTAATTTTTCTAAGGATAATTCTCGCTCTTCGGGTCCTTTATAACTCTTATAAACGAAGAACTGTGCGGGAGGCTAACTTAATTATGTTAAATACAATACGACAAACTATTTAAAAAAGTAAAATTGCCGTTATTAAGAGAATAATAATATAGTATTAATTCATAAGATACCCCAGTGTCATCTCAAGTCTAAGCAATATTTTTTCTAAAAATATATGTATACACGGTGTCCCATATAAGAATGCACACTACAGGGATCTCGTAAACCAGAAGAGATACAAAGATGATTAAATTAGAGAAAAGTTGCGCTTTGCTGAACCCTTCAAAGTCGCGATTCGAAATCTAAAAAAATCCGATTACTTCCGAAGATATTTGGGAAAAACCGAATTTTCCCGATTTGGTTTTTATTTTTTTCTGACTCTATTTAAAAAGATATGACAAAATAAATTTCACATTCTCGTTGCCACTTTTTCTGCTCTACAAGCCGGCGTTCTTAGATTTTCAATACGACGTTTCGTTTCTTCGCAACCATCATCAACTTCATTTTTTTAAATAGTCGAAAAATTTTGTTTTATTCCTAAAAAATTCTAATTTTAATTATAAATCCCACGAGATATCGCTTCTTACATTTATCCGACGTTTCGGACGAAAAAATCATCATCAATATTGTTTGATGATTATTACGAAGGAACGGAACGTCGGATCAAAAATCTAATTACGTTGTCAAGTAGAGGAGAAAAAACTACATGGGAATGTGGAAAAAAATTAATTGCCAAAATTTATGTTTAAAATTTCAACAATTTGTAGATTTTTTTTTGATTCTACTGTAAGAGATAGATTAAAATAAATTTTACATTTGTATTTTCGTTTTTCTCCTCTACAACATGACGTCATTCAATTTTTGATTCTACGTTCTGGCTTTTCTCGACCATTATCAACTTTTTTTTAACTGTTTTAAAATAAAATTTTCCGATTATTTAAAAAAAAGTTGATAATGGTCGAGAAAAGCCAAAACGTAAAATCAAAAATTGAATGACGTCATGTTGTAGACGAGAAAAACGACAATAAAAATGTAAAATTTATTTTAATCTATCTCTTACAGTAGAATCAGAAAAAATCTACGAATTCTTGAAATTTTAAACATAAATTTTGGCAATTAATTTTTTTCTGATTTCACAAAAGAAGACAGGTCAAAATAAAATCCACATTCCCATGTAATTTTTTCTCCTCTACATAATAACGTAATTCGATTTTTGATCCGACGTTTCGTTCCTTCGTAATAATCATCAAATAATATTGATGATGATTTTTTCGTCCGAAATGTCGGATAAATGTAAGAAGCGGTATGTCGTGGGATTTAGAATTAAAATTAGAATTTTTTAGGAATAAAACAAAATTTTTCGACTATTTAAAAAAATTAAGTTGATGATGGTTGCCAAGAAACGAAACGTCGCATTGAAAATCTAAGAACGCCGGCTTGTATAGCAGAAAAAGTGGCAATGAGAATGTGACATTTATTTTGTAATATCTTTTTAAATAGAGTCAGAAAAAATTAAAAACGAAATCGGGAAAATTCGGTTTTTCCCAAATATCTTCGGAAGTAATCGGATTTTTTAGATTTCGAATCGTGACTTTGAAGGGTTCAGCAAAGCGCAACTTTTCTCTAATTTAATCATCTTTGTATCTCTTCTGGTTTACGAGATCCCTGTAGTGTGCATTCTTATATGGGACACCGTGTATACACTCTTAAAAATGAGTTGGCTTTCCTAACTTATTTTCATTTGTTGCAATACTTAAGTTGTTGGAAATAAGTATTTTTAGTTACAATAGCAAAAATGTAGGTTTTATAAGTTTTCCTTACATTTAAAAACAGTCACTACAACACAAGAAAATAAGTTGCATGATTTTAGTTGGGACAAAATATTTATTTTGTTACTTGAGATTTAATTTTATTATCAACTTATTAAATAGTTATAACACCTTCGCTTATATTTCCATTAACTAAAAAAGAACATTCGTGATTACCTATGCGAAAAATTAGGGACGCTAAAACGATTTAGTTGTCACAACAAACTTCTTATCAGTATCGACTTATAATTTAACTTGGCAGCAATGCCTTCTTAGTTGTGAGCACATACATACGTGAGTGGTGGGGTGGCAGCATCAGTAAGTCAATTAGCGGGTTGAGCCGACATTTTTATTTTTGGCTGCTGCGATATTGCGCCGTGTTTTCCAAAGTACGGGCTTTAATGTTGATTTTATTCGTGATATTCGAGCTTAAAGGTAAGTAGTTATTTTTTCCACCCCATTAAAAACTATAACTTATTCATTTTATTGCATTATATTTTGTAAAAGTTTGCTTATGGCGCCCAAATGAATGCTCGATTAAGTAAAAGTTATATTGACTATAACTTTTTACTAACACATTTTTTTCTTCAAAATTTAAAAACTGTCGACAAAATGATGTAAACTTTGTTTAGAAAAAGTAATAAATAAAATACCTAGACCTCTTCATTTTTTTCTTAGGAGGGGCACACCAAAAATTCAACTTTTTTTCGCAAATTACACTTTTTTTGTTCTTTATCAAAACATTTCCAGTGGGCTCACTATTAAAACCAATAAATTTGGTACGGGTCCTGTAACTAGGAACAGAGATATACATTTTGGAATCCTTCAAATTTCTTACATTGTTGTTTTTCACAGGTAAAACACTTGGCCTGTGCCGACGACAAAAGCATGGTGTTTCGAGGGCGAAACAATGGCAGGATGGCCGAATGTTAGGAACGAATTGCTCCAGCTCTACATCAGATGCTTATGGTCATAAATTGAAGGCATAGTGGTGACCTGTGAGCCAAGTGCGACGAATGTTTACTTTTGGGGGCCTATAGGTTCAAGTGGAATTTAAGTTTAGTTCTGTATGAAAGCTCTTTTATGTAACATATATAATCATTGAATATACTTTTATTTTAAAAGTACTGAGTTTTATTGGTCATACCAACCAAACTATTAGTTCTTGCAACTAAAATTTAATGTTTCTTGAGTTAACTTATTTAGCAGTTTTAACTACATTTTTTAATTCTGCTTACTATAATAAAGTAGGTCATAACAACCTTCGTCTATGTTAGAAAAATTAATTTACATTAGAGTGACAACATAAATCTTAGTATCAATAACATATCTTTCAATTGGTTTGAACCCAACCGTTAGTTGGTGCGACTAAAATTAAATGCTTCTTTAGTTGACATATTTAGCTGTTTTAACTAGTACACCTGCAACTGTTTTGCATTAGTTAGGATGACTTAGATTTCGGTTGAGTCCGTTTTCACATAAAGAAAAGGCTGTAGTGACTAAATTTTAGTTATCACTACCAACATATTTTTAAGAGTGTACGAGGGCTGTGCAGTATTTACTTTCTAGCATAAAAAACAAAATTATTTCTCTACCTAAACACCGCGCATTTGAAGACACTTATTTCACCTATGTTCTAACATGATATAACCTTTTTCGAAACACTGGGAGTTTTGATTACGGAAGTATTCTTGAACTGCTGTCATAACGTCATCATCGCTGTCAAATTTGGTTCCTTGAAGACTTTATTTTAGCTTTGGGAATAAATAAAAATTACTTGAAGCTAGGTGAATATGGTGGATGCGTCATCAGTTCGAAACCAGCATCGCGAATTGTGTTCAAGGAAACACGGCTTTCATGAACTGGAGCGTTGTCCTGATGATTCAACGAGGCAACTTCCCTCTTCTATTTTTTTAATGCAATCACGAAGTTTATTGATTAATTTTGCATTATACTGACCCGTGATTGTGTGGGCACGTTTCAGGTAATCAATAAATATAATTCCTTCAGCATCCCAGAAAATTGGAGCTATAATCTTACCCGCTGAGGGTTGAACTCTAAATTTGCGATGTGATGGATATCCTCGATGTCGCCATTCCTTACCTACTTTGGAGTTTGGACTCGGGATCGAAGTGGTAAACCCGTGTTTCATCAACGATAAAAAACCGATCTAGAAAACGTTTTGGATTACTGTTAAACAACGCCAAATTCGCTTTTCCTCCATTTTCAAAATCTTTGCACAGCTTCTATTTTTACTTAATATAACTTGGTAACCAATCAAGATACAAAAACCACTCGGTTTGACAAGTAAATAATAAATATGGTGTGTTGCTATGGCAACTTTTTTTCAACGCCTACTATGTTGGACACAATAAATACAGTGCAGGCTCTCGTATGTTATATATAAAAATCTCTGGGCCAGATTCCCTATTGCTAAGATCGATCTAATTTGATAGTTAAGGGTTTAAAGTGACTAGTGTAAATTAGGCAAATTAAGTTTTGTGCTATACTTTATTTCTAATTTTCACAAATTTAAAAAGAAAATAACAATGTAACGATAATTTTAGCAAAATCGAAGTTAAAAAAACATTTAGAAAAGAAGAAAATCGCATGAAAAACAAGATAACTGGTAACATATTAATACTGACAGGGAAGCAATCCCAGATTTGGACCAATTAGTGTCTACAACAGTAAAGAGATTAGGGTAATGGTAAAAAAGCATCATCTAAAATATTAAAAACTATGAAATTATTCCAGAGAATAACTGAAGTCAATTCCCATGCAATTTTTTTTGCAGCTGTACGTTAGGAAAACTTCCCGGGTGGGGTTGTCCATGCCACAAAAATGCCTAATTTAAGAAAAATTCTTTATAAAATTTTTGTTTAGTTAAAGGATAATCAATATTAGATATTATAAGGGTAAGCTTTCACTGTTCGTTACTTATATGCATAATTACACAAAACTATATTTGCAGTCGGGGAAGCGTCAGTCCTTGACAGACGTCATTGGGAGTATTTTACAGTTTTTCTTTGATTTAGTTTAATTAAAACTAATTTTGAGAATCTTCCTATCAGATTCACTAAACACTAAGCAGGTTTAGGAAATAGTAGTGGTTTAAGTTAAGATATCGTATAGTTAATCGATTAGGTTTTGACAGGTTTTTGCCCTGTCATTGTTAGTAAGTCTTCATTAAAAACTTATGAGTTATTCTAATATTTCAGCGATTTGCTTGGATTCTAAAGAATTTTCACATTGTGGAACGTATTGCTGAAGTTAATTTAGTTCTATTATTGTGGGTAAGTACTAAAATTGCCCTTTTCTTTATGGATTTGCGAAAAACTCCAGAAGCAGATTCACAGTATTAAACGTAGTTGTCTTATTCTTACCCTTGTCAGTTTAAACTTTTTGTTGTCAAATTACACCGATCTATCGTTGGAGATGCTGGCCGTCAATTTCTAAGCTTTATGGTATCGTTAATGTTTTAAATCAAGAAAATAAGGTTACAGCAGATTTTAACAATTTGCCGACGTCTGTCTGTGATAATGCCTATTTAAAATGGATCAGTGGATTACAATTTAAAAAATTCTTCAAGAAAATCCTTTTTTAATAAGACTTTAGAGAATAAATCTTTAATACGACTTTATACACGAAACTAGAAATTTTATATATCCTTACGGATAGTCTGCAATGTACATAGAATTTCGAGTAATTCTTGTTATCCTTTCGCATTACAAAGTAATTTTTGATTAGGATTAGTCCCTGTGAGAAAATAATTGATATCTGTAAAAAGTAAATATCTGCCCGTGGGCGTATTATGTAAAAAGTCAGTTAGATATGTTAATAAGTTTTTGTTTTTGTCAGCTCCAAGGATGAGAACATATTGTTATTGCATTAGGTACACCACTTTTTGCTGTTATTGTAAACAAAATATGAAAGTTAAACAATGCTATTTTTGTGTAAAATTATAATAATTATACTGTTAAATAGGAATAAAATTAAACTAAGAAACAGGGAATAATTAAAAAACTTTAATACTGGAAAATTTAATATGAAATCAGGCTTTAAATACGGATTTTACAGGATATTTGAATGTAAGAAAAATAATAGCTGAGGGGCAACAACTATGTACAGGTGGAATAAAATATATATATTTATAAAATAAAACTTTTCTGTTATGTCTAGCTATATTTTTTTTTCCTTTTCAGTACAGTTGCAAGATCTGTCCCTTTGATTCTTTTTCGTAATAATTATTCTTCCAAAAACACATAATTATTGAAGAGTAGCAAATACAAACCAGGTTCGGTACAACCTTTTACGCTTGGTAGCTACATGACCGCTTGCGAATGTAGGCCTTGACTAGCTTTAGTTAAATCTTGGGTATCCATAGGGTTGCCGTAATTCTTATGTAGTAACATGGGACATCCGTAGGAGCCGGGGGGTCTGGGCAGGTAAAATAGTTCAAACCATTTATGTACGCATATGTATATCAATATTTTAATATTACATTGCTAAGAAGAAATACGAAATAGTACATTGCATGAAAGGACTAAAAAGGTAATAAAGGTTATATATTAGTGAAACCTCCAATAAAAAATCGAATAAAATGAAGATGTGTTCTTCCTGAAAAATAAGAATATTAAATTATTTTCTACTTGGTTTTCATCCAGTCATAATTTGCTGACTATAGAGCAGCTTTCAATAGTATATTTTCACTTCTGACATAATTATAAAACTCAGCACATATCTTAAAATTGTAATGACACTGTAAAATACCCTCGGCTGTTTCTACTGCTGGCCGATTTCTTGATTTTCTTACCTGCGGTGATTACCAAAAATGTGTTTGTGTTCCTTTTAAAGCTACTTTTACTATATTTCGACGGCGCTTTTACTTGACAACATTGAAAGACGGGACAAAAACTGGACGTAACGAAATACGGGGTGGAATCCTCCAATATGGTGGCAGTCTCGTATACACGGTGTCCAAGATAAGGAGGGCTAGTATGGGGATGTCGTTAATAGTTAGAAATATAAAATTGGTTAGATGGAAAATGTTGCATAATTAAAGAACTAATAAAATAATGTTCCGAAATTTTTCAGATGATTTTTCATTTTCGAGTTATTTTTAAAAAACTAAATTTTCGAATTTTTGATTTAATTTTTTTACGGTGTTAATATGAAAGGTAAGGCAAAACTAATAAAACTTCTCTATAGCAACTTTTAATAATCTTAAAGATTACGCTATCAATATTTTTATTCGACGTTTCGTCTTTGCGCAGCGATCATCAACTTATTTTTTTTAAATATGATCCTGATTTTTTAGTGTCATACTTTGGAAGCCCTTTCTATTCTGAATTCAACAGTGTACCACAAATCAGTGGCGTATTAAACACCCCCGCAGACCCCGCACCGCGGGGAGGGGGGTGGCTCGCTGAGGGGCCCACGTTGCCCGGGTCCCATTGTGTTTTGCCAATAATTGTAGAGAGGGGGCCCAACGTTTGCGGGGGGCCCACTCAGTTTGTGTTACGCCACTGCCGCAAATTATAGTTAAATTACGTTTTGAGTCTTTTTTCGACCATTATTAAGAAATTTTTGCAATTCGGCTCTCTCTCCTACGACATTTCATACATTGTTCAACTCACTGCTTGCTGCATGAACCTAAAATCTGTTAATAATGGTCAAAGAATGCTCAAAACCTAATTGAACCATAATGTGTGGTAAACTGGTCTTGGAATAATGTTCAACAGTAATTAACCGATTATTTTTCTTATTTACAAGTCATAATTAAAACGAAAACTAAAAAAGATTGAGTATGCTTCATTATTTTCTTCATTAGGTTACAAAAGCTGGAATAACGTATTAAATGTTCTAGGGGACAGGTCCGTATTGCAAAGATTTCTTAATAATGGTCAAAAAAAGACTCAAAACGTAATTTAACTATAATGTGTGGTACACCGTTGAATTCTCAATAAAAAGGGCTTCTAAAATGTGACATAAAAAAATCAGGACAGTATTTAAGAAAATTAATTGATGATCGCTGCCCAGAAACGAAACGTCGAATAACAAAATTAATAACGTAATATTTAAGCTCATTAAAAGTTGTTACAAAGGAGTTTTATTAGTTTATAAGCCAGAAAAAAATTGAATTAAAAATTCGATAATTTAGTTTTTTCAAAATAGCTCGAAAATCATGAGAAAAATTTTGGATCATCATTTAATTAGTTCTTTAATAACGCAACTTTTTTCTCATTTAACCAATTTTGTATTTCTAACTCTTAACGAGGTCCCCATACTGGCCCTCCTTATCTTGGAAACCGTGTATACGGGACGTATGGTATCGGGACAAAGTTTAACATTGAATTAAAATTTATCACGGTGTTAGCTAATCGCAAATTAAATTTTCTTTCTGCAACCCGCAATAATTGTTTTTTTCTTTTTTTCAGCTCGTTAGCAATGAACAATAATAACACCACACAAACCAACAACAACAACAATAGCAACAATAACAACAACATTCTCGAAAGTCAGACCAATTCCAAAATCCAGGAACAGGAACAGCCTGATCCTGACACGATAAAAATGTTCGTAGGGCAGGTCCCGAGATCAATGGATGAAAACGACTTAAGAAGGATGTTCGAGAAGTATGGACGGGTACATTCAATCAACGTTTTAAGGGATAAGGCAACGGGAGCAAGTAAAGGTAAGAATAATCTTTAGGTGATATATGTGCAAATCCTTTTATCTCCTGTCGTATAAAGAAACTTGATTTATGACTAAATACTGGATATTTTTTCATAAATTGTCTATTAAGTAAAATATGATGACATATGGGGCAAATCGCCTCAGATGTCCCAGTGTGACGCGCAAGCCTGAAAACATGCCATTTTAAGCTCATGATCTCTCAATGAAAACGCCGTTCAAGAAATATCTGAGACATTATTTTCGATGTATTTTTTTCTCGGTTTTCCGATAGTGCAATTTGTTTTTCAAAATTCTCCTTCCTTAATCTCAAAAAAAAACACTTAACTTATCTCGAAAAATGCCACTTTTATTTTTTTTTAATACGCTAACTCGAAAGATCGGGCTTTTTAGGTCAGAAAAGCATTTTTCAGGGAGGACTTTTTTTTGGTTTCGAGGAATTATTCGAGAAACATAGCGCGGCGAGTCTTTCCACCGTGGGGCGAGGCAGCGACGCTGGTCCAGGCTCTGTGGTTGTATAAATTGCTATGCCGAGCTATGCTTTTCGATTGTTTCCTCGTGAACATAAAAAAGTCCTCTCTAGAAAATAGCATTTTCGACGTAAAAAGTCCTGATCTTTCGATCTAGCCTATTAAAAAAAATACAAAAATGACATTTTTCGAGATACAGCGGGTTTAGTGTTTTTTTTTTGAGGTTAAAAAAACGGAATTTTGAAAAACCAAGTACATCATCGGAAAGCTGAGGAAAAAATACATCGAAAGTCATGTTTTAGTTATTTTTTTAGTGCCGTTTTCATTGCGCGATCATGAGTTAAAAATGGCATTTTTTAGGCTCGCGCGCCGTGCTGGTACATCTGAGGCTATTCGCTCCATATTTTAAATTTCGTTTCCAGCGGCGCGGCGCATCGCATTTGCCAGTCATGTGAAGTTCACGTTTACTTGCTCGGCCAACCATGTTCACTTCACAACACGTTAAATTTGCAATTATCCTTTTGCGTTTGTTTCGATTCTGTTTTAGTAGATCACGTGACTTCTTACTGCCATAAGCTAGGGTTGCCATCTCTAAAATTTAAAAACCAGGACAAGGCTTCATAAAAATCCGGACGGCGAAGATATTTCAAAAATAACTTGTAATAAAATATCACAGCCCCACAAAACAAAAAATTTGGAACTGCTATCGAGACAACTATATCCCTATGTAATTTTCGACGCTGAATCCGAATCCGAGGTAAAAAAAAATCGTACACCCCAAAATCACAGCGTAAACGTATCGTACGGAACCTGCAATACAGTCCTGAAATATGACCTGCATATGCACGCTTATCGTCTAAGCTCAGTCAAGAATTGTTACCAAACGACAAGTCGCAGCAATTTTCAGATTGGTTTATGGATAATTTGTATAATAATGAAAACCTATTTGAAAAAAAACCTATTTAACTGACAAGGCATGGTTTTACCTCTCTAATTATGTAAATTGTCAACAATGTGAAATAGTAATTAAATTTTGAAAAGTTCATTTGAATCTGTAGAGAAAGTGTTAATAAAAAAAGAAATAAAACAAATAAAAAATCATCAAGCAACAAAATAATTATCTAAATAAACATTTAAACTCATCTAATCCCCGGCAAATAAAATTTGGTATACTTAAGGGAAAAAAAAGATTCGAACGAAATCTCCTTAAAATGTAGCATCAGTGTAGCAACTTGTTGAAAACTTTGTTGTTGTTTGCATTCTATTCGAACGTTTAAATATTCCTTAATATTAGATATCGCATAAATAGCTGCCATTTCTACTTTCTTGTTAGAAACATGTTGTAGGCGGCAGGTGGGCGAAAAAGCTCTACCATCTTTTTACGCCAAATATTTCTCTGTATTAAAAATTGCTGCTTATATTTCATATTTTCAGTAGAAAATTATTTCTTTAACGATCGATATTTTTTTTTGTTTTGTTGCGGTATTTTATGTTGGTCATAAAACTTTTATGGAAGAAAAATCCACCATAGAATCCAAAAAATATTTTTTTAAATTTATTATGTAGCTATCGACCCACCCCGGCATCGCAAGGGTATATTTCCCCCAAAAGGCTTTATTTTATTAAGAGAAAAAATCATGCGACCAGATTAATTACTATTAAAACCGGTTAATTTCACAATGTGTGTGTAAATTGCCAAATGTAAGAATGAGACAACTGTAACTTTTTTCGCAAATTTAGAAAGAATGCGGCAATTTAAGTATGTATTTTTTAAATAATAATAACAAAAGCTTGTCGAAAGCTTATAGCTCAACTACAGATCTAAATTTAAAACAGTACTTGGCCTCCTACCTTTTAATTAAATCTCCGGTTTGATTTTCAAGAGAATAAGGTTCAGTACTAAATCATGATCTGCTACAGGCGCCATAATCATGAACTTACCATATCACCAATTTCATTTTAATTAATTAACTTCCTTGCATCGCATATAGCGGCAATTGCTAAGTGGAATTTTATAAAGCCTGTACAACCCAAGATCTGTAACTAACCCTTTTTTTGCTCTAAACATTTTAACTGTGCCCAAAAGCGCTTCGAATTCTAAAAAATCACGAGGTTCAAAAGAACTGACCATATAACGTATTTGCAACAAAAAGCGACCCTCGTTTTTAAATCAGATTACAAGCATTGTTTTGACTATTTATTCTTTGTTGCTAATTTTTTAACGCTAATGACTCCCGTACTCTTTTGTTACCGAATTAGCCGAATGAGAACGTGCTTTCCAACTTTTGCTATGATTTAGAATCAAAATTGTTTGCTGTAACGTGGCGTGTTGTCGTCCAAAATGGAGGGGCATGTTAATGTTACGTGACGCTGATATCAAGCAGATAGTTTTAAGTTTCATTGCTATTTTTAAAAATTTAATCCTGTTTTTATAAACGGAATTTCAAAATGAATATTTTCGGTCCCCGTTCCATCATGGTTTCGCAAAATTTCAAGCGCCTGTCGAAATCATCTTCTGAGAGCTCTTGCACAAGTCTTATTTTGTACGAATGAAACTTTTCGGTTTGCAGAAAGCGGTCTGCGGTTATGTGTAACACGTTGTTTTGTTTTCTGTGTAATGTGTACATTATATTTATGACGATGTTTTGAAACATGAGTCGATAATTGTCGATTCTTGAACCAAAATAACGAAATGAATTTTTTGCATAAGCAAAGTCTAAGGGAGAGCCAAAGCTTTATTAACTCTAACACAGTTTCTTGTCACCTGTCAAATATCGATTTTGGCACTCGATGTTCTTTTAATATAATTAGAATACAAACAACTACGTTAATGTACATAAGTCAACTTAAATTTCCAAGTACGTTTAACAAACTCCTTAGCAAGTACGGAACAAGCACGAAATTATTTTAAAAAATACAGTAATGTTCAAATAGTTCCAAGTATGGTTGATATAATAATTGGCGACGATTTCTTTTACGGCCGTTTTAACTTGTCAAATCTGGGTAATTTACTGGCTAAGTAATTCTTTTAACATGGAATATGCTTAAAATTTCTTACTACCTGAGTCCAATCCTTGGGGCATTATGCATCTGAGAGCACCTTTTCGTCATTAGAAAGTTCTTAAGCGTAGGCAAATCAAGTGTCATTTCCTAATAGCAGTTTCAAATATTTTAGCGTGTTTTAGATACTAAATCGTGGTTATAAAATAATTTAATATGCTTTAAGTATATATACTGAAAGAGAAAATGAATAATTGTGTTTTCTCAATAGTGCTTATGTACATGTTTTACCTGGCAATGTTTCTAGTTTATTTTCTAACTGTGTCTATTGTACTTGACATCGTTATTGAGGTGGAAATTGGGAGAGGTTTTATGGATTTTGAATATTTTGAAGACATGTTCGCTTATTTTATGGTCTAAGTAATTATCAGAGAGGAATATCGGTATACCGGGTAAGTGAATAAGCGTTCGAAGCAATTATTGGCATTTAATAAGAATGGAGAATGCGCTGGTTTTAAGTATCATTCTTGGTATAATATATTGTTTTATTAATAACGTTACATTCAGAGCATTATCACCATCTGTTGCACTTTTAGTTCGGCCAGAGCGTATAGCATTTTTTACGTTTCCAGTTTGACCAAATTGTTTTAAAACTTTACGTACAGTAGATTTAGTTAATGAATTTCTGTCATTAAATATATTACAAACTTCTTGTTGCGCCCGAAGTCTGTCCCCATAACCCAGTATTATTAAAATTTCAATTCTTTGGGTTTCTGTTAAATTATCCATTTTTTTGTAAATAAACGAAACGGACGTCAGACATTTCAGGTAAACTTCGTGTGCAGGTATAAAATATTCGCAATAAGAAGTATTCAGAATTTTAAGCTGAATTCAAAAATCGAATAAAATATAGAGCGTTCCATTAAAAAAAAGTTCCTGTCGAATTTAGGAAAACGGTAAACTTGACAATAATGCAGAACTCACCATTGGATCGGGAGTGTATAAAATTTAATAAAAATCGGTTAAACCTTTTGCAGGAGCAGGATATTTCGAGGATTCCATATTTTTGTTACACGACATATGTAGCTTCAATGATAACCTATTTTAGGTTCAAGATCAAAATTATTTCAAAACGAAGCAGGTCGCAGAAATATTAGAAAAACTCAGACTTTAATGACACTGCAATAACTTTAGCGCAACTGCCGTTTTTAAGTGGCTTGAAATCAAGAAATTAAGCGAATTTTATTTTTTAAATGTTGTTGAATCAGAATTTTTACAGCCTTTAAAATTATGTACATGTAGATTTGTTAGGTTTGTTGCTTGTTGACGGGGATGAAACGTAAGATTCAATATCTAATGGTTTTGAATTTCTCCTTTGGTATCTAAGTCGGCCTATATTTTTTTTAATAGAATTTACTTAAAACCAAGAGTCTGGGTGCCTTTAGTTTTGAGAAGACATTATATAAAAATATGCCGTTCTTAAAAACTTTATTTAAAAACATTTTCTTTTCCCGGATAACCTTCACAAAAATCAAGGAAGTTTATTCTGTGCTTTATCCAAGTGCGGCTTTAATAAAATCCGATAAACATAACTCGCGAGAATTTCATAAACTACACACAAATGCGCCGGAATACATTCTCTTTAACTAGTTTAACGGCGTACGTGTGCCCCGAGCTCCCTGAATTGATTTAGGGATACATTTTGCAAAAGTAGAATAAAAATTACCCGGAAGCTCTTGTCGCGTGAACGCTTCATTATATTTGCTTGAACAATGGAAAGAACCCCCATTATTATGATGTAAATGTGAACTAGAGCTAAGGTTTTTGCAATAGTTTTCGTTTCCTGTAACATGCAAAAGGTAAATAATTTTTGTTTGTATTGATTTTCACTTTTAAAGTATGGTGGAGTAGGATAAAGAAATTTTATCCTATGTAGTCGCATTATCCATTCACCAAGCTGGCCTCACTGATTGGATATTGTTGACAATCGTATCATCTCTTAGTGGATCTGATAATTTTAATAGAACGTTATCTGCATTAGTCTCACAATTTTCATTACCAGAAGTGAAAATTCTAACACAATAGTATATTACATAACAAGTGTTGAAAGTGCCATTTTTCACACGAGTGGGAATGTTGTCGCACGAGGCGACAGCCGAGTGCGATAATTCCACGAGTGTGCGAAAATTACTTTCAGACGAGTAATGTACAATATTTTTCCTACGGCCACAAAAATATTTACAAAAAAAAACTCACTTTCTGTCTTTTAAAACCCTCACTTTCAACACTAACATTTTCATCAAGTGTGCTGAAAATAAAACAAATGAAATTGGCACCATCTATTTAAATGTCATGTTGACAAGTACTTTTCAACACACGTGTTGAAAAGAACTTTTCAACACGCGTGTGATATAAGACACTTTCTCGCTAAGTTAACCGTGCTTTTTTACTCACTGTCATAGGTGGTCGTAGGAAATAGTATAATATTGTACAACGAGCATGGAATGACATGCATTTCCTACGAGTATGACGTTTGCAGCATGAGCCGCAGGCGAATGCTGCAAATCATACGAGTAGGAAATGGTCATTCCATGCGAGTTTTACAATATACTTTTTCTACGAATGTTACTGTTAC
The DNA here is from genome assembly GCA_963971165.1 of Philopedon plagiatum. Classification (NCBI taxonomy): domain Eukaryota; kingdom Metazoa; phylum Arthropoda; class Insecta; order Coleoptera; family Curculionidae; genus Philopedon; species Philopedon plagiatum. Next base: position 18,391,998 of record OZ020190.1, on the reverse strand, counting down.
ATAAAATGGGATTAGTAATATTTTTCCTTTTAAGATGTCAAAAAATGTCAATCTGACATTCCACAAATAAAAATTATAAAGATTTTGGATGTCAACGCCACCTTTGTAAAAAATACCCGTGCACAATGGGAACTTTGTAGTTCAATCACCATGGTGATTGAAGCACAATGAAAATGTGTAAACCACAATGCACCATGTTCCGAAATTACTATTGAACATACAATAAAGGTTTTTATTGACATTCGTAGAAAAACTAATTTTTTAAATGTTCTTTTGAATTGTATTGGCGTAGGATTTTTGCAGATTGAATTTTGTTGCCTAAGGGACCCAAAAAAATTCTCCTAGCAATCCTGATTAAGGCGTCTGGTGAACAAAAAGGAAACTTTTTTGACTTCAGAACAGGCCATAAATTCAAAAGTGGTTTTATCGAAATTTTGGATCCAGTAATAAATTTTATTGTATTGGTTACGTTTTTTACTCCGTTTTTATCTACAACCATTAAATCGTGAAATAGCTGTAATGAATCATTTAAAAGTTAGTTTGATAGTCGAGACCTTTAAATGCCAGGTTAATTTTTTTAACGCCAGATGATTGTGATGAACTGAAAATATTGAAGAGTTGGCCAATTTTTTCAATAAAATCAGCAGTCGCCGCGGCTTCTGGAGTTATAACACGAAATCTAATACACATACTTAAAGCGGCTTCACAGTTGCACTAAATACTTGCGTAGTGTATTATACTTTCACTTTTTTTAAATTACCTACTTAGAAAAATATGAGAGTTTGTAAGAGTTAGGTGCCGCTCTTACCGAATAACCTTTATCGAGTTCATAAAATTGTTCAATATGTTGCCAAGAAACTCTGCTACCATTTACAATAAAATTGTATTTCATTAACATGTTTCTCAAAGCTGTAAGTAGATGGGGGATGTCAAACATAAAAATTCTTTCAATACCAACAAAAACATAAGGCGTTTCTGGAGTTATTTACAAACGATGTTTTAACTGAATATTATTTGAACCCATATCACATACAAGGAGAATGACGTGTAACCCAACTTCTTTTAATTTTTGAATGGCACTGAAAATTATTTATTTTAACTGTTTCCCTGAACATGTCGTGTTATAAAAACAATAACTTACTTCGGCAACTAGCGGCTATTCCAAAAAAAGCTTCTAACAATTAAAACCGTGGACGTTGGAGCTGGTTTAAACACTCTATCTTCATTCCCGTGATCTTCTACAGTGTAGAATCTACACCAACAACATAGTCCCTGCCACTATTGTAAAACATATTGGCTTTAATACTAATTTCGTCTATGCAAAGTACACAACCTATTAAGCTCATTCAACTTTTCCACTTTTATTTGTATTGTTTTAAACATGTTTGGATTTTCTAAACCTAGTGAAATGTCAATGTTTGAAACTAGGCAATTGTATAAAAGACATAAAAATAATATAATCAAATATTGTATATATATACATATATATATATATATATATATATATATATATATATATATATATATATATATATATATATATATATATATATATTATCATTTGTGTATTTAACAGTACCTATAACAAGGAAGATTCCTACCGCATTGAGCATTTCAGGGTATCGATGGTTTGGAGGCCACCGATCGTCGCGCTTGATAAAAAGAAGAGTTATCCTTCTGGTTATTTATTAATTTTTGTGCCAATGCTACAGAGATACCGGTTAAGGTGGTAATGTCCTGTCAATAAGCCAACTATGATCAGAAGATGTTTTGTATGCAATAAAAGAAGATTTTTTGTAAGGCGTACTATACTCCTTCCTGGAGCCACCCTCGAGCATTCTACTTGCTTCCAAGTAAGTCTTTTAATTCTATACTATCAGCAGCCCTTTAAATATTAATAATGGGTTAACCCCCGTTGGAACTTTTTGCTGACCCCATTCTCGCCAAATGTTTGGCTTCCTCGTTACCCTGGACCCCTGAATACCTAGCAATCCATACGTGCTTTACGGTATTTCTCTCCCTGCTAGATTCTCAAGAGTATTTGGAATTCAATACGTAACAGTATCCAACTTCAGTTACGGCGCATTGCTTTTCTTCTGCCCGAGCGTACATATTTGAATATTTAAACTCTGTAGACATTGGGCACGCAAAGGAACAACACTGTAAAATAGCGTACACTTCTGCTTAAAATATTGTTGCATACTGTCCAAAAAAATAAACCTCCCGGATGTCAGTTCCCTTACCGAAAACTAGTGCACCAGCTTTCTCATTCCATTTTGATCCACTAATGACATACATATATTGCGACCAACAAATTCAGCGACTTTTAGTCATATTATGATACGCAACAGAAAATACCTAAATATCTTGTATTTCATTATTTCCTGGATTTGACTTATTGTAAAGCAGCTTTCAATTTTTTTTATCTCTGCACTATCCTTGTATTTCATTATTTCTTGGATTTGACTTGTTGTAAAGCAGCTTTTAATTTTTTATCTCTGTACTCTCCTGGGCTTTTTCTTGTTCTTTTCCTTCTTCTTAATATGTCTGATTACTCATCAGAATCCGATCGATATCGACGCATCAAACTTGTAAATGGTGACAAGCAAATGGTAAAGTAAGAATTAGTTGACCATCTTTTTAGAAATAAGTTTTTAATCACTATCTGTATTTTAGCTTTTAAGACCAGCATTTCTACTTTTTTATTGTATTTTTAAAATATTCTCCGAATGAACGGAAGAACAAAAAAGCTTCGGCAGTTAGTCAACGTTGGAGGCTTACCAACTTTACTGAAATTTATGATCTTTTTTCGCTTTTAATATTTACCTATACTACAAGGCAATCTCGGTATTTTTTTAGTCTATACGGTCCCTTTTCAAAGTTAGAAAAGTTTTAATGAAAACCTTTATAGAGTACTTTCCGCGTTGTGAATACAACAAGTTTGATAAAATGCAAGGCAGGCCCTTTTATGTAAAAAAGTTATTTTTTAGAATATTTTGTGCCTTATTAAATCGGCAGTTTCTCAATATTGTATTAAATAGCTAAAAGCCAGTTTGGATAAAAAGTTGTTTTCAAAAGAAAGTTTTAAGCGCCATAGGGTTTTAAACATCCTCTATACCTAAGGTAACCTAAAATATTACGAGTCTCATGTATGTTTCAGTACTGTTTTATCTAAAAAAACTTGAGTTAAGCAATTATTGTCGTATAGTTCACAAAATTTTATCCGGTTTTCTTTTCCCCAGCAACTAAAGCTTTTCTTTTACACATTCGGTTTTTATTAAAAAAGATTATTTTTGTGTTACCTATTAAAATTTAACTTTTATTTTATTAATTTAATTTTTTTTTATAAATTTAGTATCAAACCCAAAAGCTCATTTGTAGTAAAAGAACTTATTGGTAGTTTGTTTCATTGCCAATATTTATATACATATGTAGCTTTATCATAGACTATAGAGTAACTAGCTACGATACTCAACGTTTATGACCAAGCAACGGGCCTGGATTTTTTGCGTGAAGCTCAGTGAAGAGACGGTAGTTGCTCAGTGTAAAATCTAAGCGGATGCGGATGGAACGTGTTTATCTGGACCGTACTTAGAACGATTTTCGTAACGTGACAGTTTCGTTGGTTAATTGTGTTATGTATATTGGGGTTATTATTTTTATAATTCATAACTTCATTCTCATTTTCGAGTGTACTATAATAGCGACACGTTACTTTTCCTTGTTGGGATTGAGCTCTTTACCTTGTCTTAATGGAGGGTTCTGTGACCCAACTGTGAGGGATTCTGTGACCGAAGGTTCCTTGAACACTAGAGGCTCGACAGAGGAACCGAGAACAGGACTTAGCCTGAAGAAACGGGGGATGACAACACGATGTAGAGCAGGACTATGTCTGGTTGGAAATGGTGATGTTCTGACCACCCGATAAAGAGGAATTTTTCCCGCACTCACTACTTTTTTTCACCGACTTATTTGTGAACGTGTGTCTGGTCGGACACTTGACCGACTTTCGCCACATCGTGCTTGACACGACGCAACCACGACTACCTTCCCCGTGAGTTACTCAATAACTGAAGCTCCGCTCCGACGGCAACGAAATTGAAATGAGAAGTACCCCCCCTCGGGGAACCCGTCTATTAGGGGATGACCAATAATTAGAGTATGATTCGCGATGACGCGTACGAATTATATTTTAGCAGATATTATTTCATTGGTTAGAAAGTAGGAAGAGCGGATCGTTGATACCTCGGTACGACGACTAGAAGACGCAAGGGGATAGATATCTGTAGCCATGTTTGCTGGCTTTTTTATGCATGTATTTTACAACGTTAAAACAATAAAAATGAAAGATAAGAAGTTTTCTAACGGAAATAGGCTTTTGAAGTTTCACCGACAAAGGTTTGGAATAAATAAATTGAAGGAAAGATTTTCTTTAGATATTTTCTCCGAAATAGGCTTTGTGTGTAGCTGACTACTACGTATTTAAAATAAAAGTAAAATAAACAAGATATGCTGGCTTGAATTTTATTATTTGGAAGGAGTTTTATACGTTATTGATTTTTAATATTTACAGACAGAATAATAGAAATTAAACGAACTGTTGGATTTCCCCAACAGGGTAGTTTTTTTGTTTAAAAAAAATTATAGGCAAATTACACTGTAATAAAAAAAACGCAACACAAACAACAATTACCGTCAGAAATATGGCGGCTCTCCACATGCTACTCATCTATCCTCTAAACGCACAGCTTTCTGAAGTTAAATTCCTCCTCTGATTGGTTGATGTATTGCGAAGAGAAAAAAATAAATCGGATAGAGTATGTGACGCTAGGAAATGTAGATGTTTTTTGTATTGCATAACAAACCTGTTCAACTTTAGGTCATGTACACTGACATTTTGCCACTCTTAAGCATATAATAGTACAAATAATAACAGTCAGCTTCGTATATCAATTGATATATGTAAATGCTCACTTTCTTTCAGACTATCACAGAAGATGTCGATTCATATACGTTCGTATGTAGCACCACTAGGTTAAGCCTTACTTTAACATGTAGATTGACACCTATTTTTGCTTATCTCCTGACGTCACTTGGAACTGAGGGCAAATGGCAGCTTTTTAAATTGTAATAAATTACACCGAGACGCAAATCTTTTTTTTTTTAATTAAATTATCCTAGTAATTTTCTTCAAAATAATACTCTTGGGTTTACTTGGGTTTGCTTGGGTGCATATTCCTTATTTGAAAAGGAAAATAATATGTATTTTTGGCATCGCAAAACAAAGAGATTAATTCACAATTTGTTATATTTTATATTTTTTCCCCTTTACTTTCTGCGGCCAAGTAGCTTCAAGAACTTGACTTTATTTCCCAGTAGGTATCACTATTTTTCTTGGGATACTGTTAACTGTGTTCGCAATACTCAAATCTCCTAGAGAACAGTTTTTCATATTGCATGTAAAAAATTGCCACACACAAATATTGCATTCATAAATTGTTTTCGCTGTTTTCGCAGTTTTTACTTGCCAAAAACTAGTTTAATGAAAGGATTTAAAATGTTTTAGGCATTTTTGCAATTCGGTAACATTCATTGAAAAAGCAAAACAACGAGGAAATATGAGCCTATTTATGGTTACATGTTTTATCATTTTCAATTTTACTTGCAATTTTTCATTATTATTTCCGTTAATATTCAAGCGGAATAGATTTTGTTTTTCATTATGATTTTGTGCAAATTAAAATTCGTGACTAACAGTGAAATATTTTCGTATTTTTAATTCAAATAATGTTGCGCTTTGATTAATCCGCTGCGGAATGTGCGGATTTTTATAAACCGATTTTAAAGAGACCTTTTATATATATATATATATATATATTATATATATATATATATATATATATATATATATATATATATATATATATATGTAAGAGCATTGATGCGCGGGTCGGAATGTCCACAAGTTGTTCAGTTGTACTGGATAACGGGCATATTTCTGCTGGCTCTGAAGTTTGGACTAAAACAAAATACTATTGACCAAAATTAAATAATATGTATTGCTTATTTTATTAAAGGTTTTTTTTTCTTCAATACATGGAATTTTTATACAGCTTGTTTTTCTTTAAATGCCTAATTGTTGTTTGGTATCAGTGTTATAATTTTGTTCATTGGCAGCACTTGATTGAAATAGATTGAAATATAGATTGAAATATTGCCAACATAATTAAAGTATATAAAAAATAAAAAATATATAAAGAAAAGGTAATGTTGCTGACTTAATTTTTCATTTTTTGACTTTGACTTTCGTTATAGAAACGAATTATAGTTTAAAAAACTAAAAAACGCGCTTTTATGAGCAGCGCACTAAAAAGTTAAAAATAATTATTTTCCTTTTATAGCTGTAAAAGCACGCTTTTAAATTTAATTCATCAATTTAATCAATCAAACCCAATCAAAGAAATGATATTAGTTTGTCATAGATTGTAATAATTGCCCTTGCAACAAGAAAAATCACTTTTGAATACCAAAAACGAAATCTAAGAAACTACACATATTAACATTTATTTGCTTTTCCAACAGTACACCCGTTCTGTTCAGGAAGTTTAAAGAATCCTTTAGGGGCGTATTTATAGTCGTTTCTTGAGTATTCGTTAGACCTTGAGGTATGATTTCAGCACGGTGTTATCCATACTTAAGGAAGCCCCAGGGCCTGAGAAACGACTATAAATACGTTTTAAAAAAAATCTTTTTGAGACCCAATCAAACAAATCTGGTAATTTATAAGTACAATAACAAAATATAATTAATTACGAGTAACCTGAGCATAATCAATCCAAAAAGAATGAATGTAATTATTTTTTCGAAATTTTCTTTAAAAACGACGTCATGCACATAATTAATAAAAATAAAAAGTCCTATGCAAAAATGAACATATTTCTCCGTATATGCCAGGCCTGAATATTTTAGTAATGATGCATCAATCCAAACTATTTTACATGCAAAATGACGTAAAACATCTACACGTAGTGTTTTTGAAACTACTCACATAAACTAGAAAGTAACATAAAATCGAAGATATAAGTCTTAAAGAAAGGAGGTGTAAGTTTTCGAGCGGGTCCTGTTAATGTCCCTTTTGAAACTTTGGCCATTCAATAGATTTTTATTCCGTTTTGGATCGTAAAGTTTTACGGTTCTGTTGTTTATGTTTAAGATTCTTTGTTACGGACAAAAAAGCTTGATCACTGTTTTACAATAAAAGAACTCTTAAAAAAGGCTGAAAGCCGAATGATTTTATTACTTGCGGACAAAAAAGAAGGTGTTATGTGTAATTCAATATATATACATATATATATATATATATATAATATATATATATATATATATATATATATATATATATATATACATATACATATCTTGTTCTAGCTTCCTTTTAAGTTTATCCAAACTAGGAACAACCTGTTCTTCGTAGAGGTAATATATTTTTTCTTATGACATCTTGTTCACAATCGTCCAAACGATGATGTTGAAAATTACTGCGTTTTTTCCTTTTTGTCATTCCTTTACGGCTTACAATATCTTTTATAGACGATGTTTGCGTTTTTGTAAGTAAACAGATTTCCTTCAAACCATCTTGTTTGATGAATCCTTTATTTGTTAATGATTTATACACATTCTTAACAATTTGTTTTGCATCTAATGACAAGTGATTTCGATTTCTTCTACTAGATGCACAGCGATAATTTACCCACGGGTGCCACATAATAAAAAAACTAGTTGAACACCAATATTTCTATGCACCACACACTTCCACACGTCAACAAATTTTTCAAATGCACAATACACAGGCTTTCTCAAGACTAATTGCACTGGCCCTGTGGTCAATTAATAATTAAATAACACTGGCAAACGCCATGAACTTATCGAATACGGGGTGGACCTACCTGCTCTTGATAAGAGGTACAGAATTTGTGTGCTGCACTAGCATAATAATGCTAAAGAACTCAAATTATTAAAAGTTTACTTAAGTCACCGTGTAGACCTTTCAGATATACAATGATACAGATATACAGATGTTTTATTACACTCACTAGATCAAAGGTAGCCAAAAGCCAAGGCGCGTATATATATATATATATATATATATATATATATATATATATATATATATATATATATATATATATATATAATATAATATATATATTATATATACTATATATATATATATATATATATATATATATTATATATTATATATATATATATATATATATATATATATATATATATATACGCGCCTTGGCTTTTGGCTACCTTTGATCTAGTGAGTGTAATAAAACATCTGTATATCTGTATCATTGTATATCTGAAAGGTCTACACGGTGACTTAAGTAAACTTTTAATAATTTGAGTTCTTTAGCATTATTATGCTAGTGCAGCACACAAATTCTGTACCTCTTATCAAGAGCAGGTAGGTCCACCCCGTATTCGATAAGTTCATGGCGTTTGCCAGTGTTATTTAATTATTAATTGACCACAGGGCCAGTGCAATTAGTCTTGAGAAAGCCTGTGTATTGTGCATTTGAAAAATTTGTTGACGTGTGGAGTGTGTGGTGCATAGAAATATTGGTGTTCAACTAGTTTTTTTATTATGTGGCACCCGTGGGTAAATTATCGCTGTGCATCTAGTAGAAGAAATCGAAATCACTTGTCATTAGATGCAAAACAAATTGTTAAGAATGTGTATAAATCATTAACAAATAAAGGATTCATCAAACAAGATGGTTTGAAGGAAATCTGTTTACTTACAAAAACGCAAACATCGTCTATAAAAGATATTGTAAGCCGTAAAGGAATGACAAAAAGGAAAAAACGCAGTAATTTTCAACATCATCGTTTGGACGATTGTGAACAAGATGTCATAAGAAAAAAATATATTACCTCTACGAAGAACAGGTTGTTCCTAGTTTGGATAAACTTAAAAGGAAGCTAGAACAAGATGAAACAAATATAAATATTAGCCGTGCCACCTTCCACAGAGTATTTCCACAATGGGCTTTAAATACCGCCAAATAGACAAAAAACAAGTGGTAATTGAATCACAAAGACTGCGAACATGGAGATTTAATTACCTGCAGCAAATGAAGAAATATTGATCACAAAACAGATATATAGTTTACCTTAATGAAACATGGTTTGACTCTCACGACACAGTGTCCAAAGGATGGGTCGATTCTAGTTGTTTAAAGTGCCAGACGACAGCACCTTCAAATGAAGAAAAAAGAATTACAATAATTCAGGCTGGATGAGAAGATGGATGGGTTCCAAACTGCTTGCTGTTGCATGTCTGCCAAGAATATTAAGGATTCGAGCTTGGACTACCATGAAGACACAAGCGCGGAACTTTTTGAAAGCTGGTTTGAAAATTACTTTTAAAAAATATCCCCAACAATGGATAACGCAAGTTATCTCAGCCGTCTGCTATTTAGAGCAACAAACAGATCAAGTACTAAAACTGAAATACAAGAATATTTATTAGAAAATGACATTTATTTTGAATTTAGATACAAAAA